>OU015465.1:20813462-21503462 GCA_907164805.1 Brachyptera putata
CAGCGTCACTTTGAACTGACATATTTACCGTTTGCACCACCCTCCAAATTAGCAGGGGAACACTAGCAGGATCTTCAAATCATTAGAAACTTTGTTAGGATTGCTGTGACAGATGCCAAGAAAAACGTCGCTGATTCATCAAAAAACGAACATTTCCAGCCAACTTTCAGAACGGACTTTTGAAATAACGATAATTGTACAATTAGGTTTAGATATTCAGTCAATGTATTTAATTCCAAGGACGGAGAATATTTTTGAAAAAAGTAAACAAAAATTATAGTCAGAAATCAAATTTGTAAAAAGTTGGAAAAGGCCTAGAATCATGATTTTTTTTTCATTCATTATTATTTTTGTTGGATGACAAAGAGACATTTGAAGAACTAAAATCCATTGCAAGGTACCAAAAAATATTCTGTTTAGAAGTAGCCTAAATAAAAGGATTCTAACATTTCACTTATGACAAATATGCCAAGTTGCTTTTTGCTCTAGAATCTTGAAATTCAATTCAATTTTGCAACGGTGACCAGAATTGAGTTCTGAATTTATTACTCATCATTTATATACTAAGAAAACGCCTTACATGCGTTGTGGGCTTAGAAGTATGGAAATGTAGAATTAGGAACATTTGGTCAGCTCAATGTACATATACAGGCCATGGATCACTTCAAAGGTTTAAAAACTGCGGCTGTCTGTTGGTTTATGGACCTTAGTTTATAGTTTCCCAACAATGGTACCAGTGCCTTCTTGATATCCATCACAGATTTTAATCGTTTTAATTTATTGGCAACACTTGTTGCTCACATTTAATAGTTCCTTTAATTGCTTTCTTAATTGCTTTTATTCATGTGTAAAAAAGTACATAAAAAATGCATCTTCTTCGTTATTTCACATCCATAAATTCCACATTCCATAAATCGCTTAAAATATGCATGATAGTTCTTTCCACATTCAGTATGAATTCAAGAGCTTCGCAGTTTGAGAAATTTTGTTTCCAAGTATTTCTCCCCCGAAGTTATTCTTATGGGGATTTACTATACTTTCCAAATTTTTTCTGGAAAAACCGTTTGACCGATTTGTCTGAAAAACAATCCCAACCTATTCTGGTGTCCCCTACAAAAATGAGAAGCCCATATTAGCTGAATATTAGGTAAATAACTCAATATGTTTCTCAACATTTGCAGTCAAATTTGACAATGAGGTAATAACAGGCATATATTTGCCAATAATATATGTGCATGAGAATCAGGTACTTGTACGTTTTCTATGATGCTGATATTAGCTTCATATTAGGGAAATATCATGGTCACCACTAGGCTGTTACATGCTTATTGTAGGCAAGTTATAATGGATGTTTATACCTGCACACAATTGATCTTGCTTTCAGACCCCATAAGTTAGAATCCGTATTATGCCGCTTTTACTGACTCGCGTTGAGAGCGACGCGTTACACGTGACAGGCGCGCTGACCAATCAGCTATCGTGTTTCGCGCGTTGGCCGCGTCAGGCGCTAGCTCGCGTTTGGCGCGTAGAGACATCAACCTGGTTGATGTCTCTACGCGCCAAACGCGAGCTAGCGCCATCTAGACTGCTGCTACTCATCGTTCCCTGCCCGTTCCGACCGAACGTACAACAGTACAAGGCGGTAAAAGATAACCTCAAAATCGAATCCGACACACGTGAGAATGGACAATGCATTTGTCTTCAAACTATGGAAAGCTTTTTATGACATTAAATGACTACAGTAATTTGTTGTAAAATTAAGACCAAGAACAAGGCAGTGCATGCACTGTTGGAGTTTTACCATTCGATCAACGTTCAAGGAAGGGGCGTATTACAAATAGACTCATAAAATTTCTTAGTGCTCTCCTAATAATTGATAATTAGATCAAACATAAAATCGTTCCGGTATTTTCTTCTTATAGTTGAAGAGAAAAATAAGACCGGTAACCTTACGTTGCCAAATATCAAACTATGAAGATAATCTGACAGTTCATGGTCATAAATTGTTGGGCATCCA
Organism: Brachyptera putata; assembly: GCA_907164805.1. NCBI lineage: Eukaryota > Metazoa > Arthropoda > Insecta > Plecoptera > Taeniopterygidae > Brachyptera > Brachyptera putata. The sequence goes on from OU015465.1 coordinate 20,815,480, forward strand.
TTTTTCTGCTTACTTTCGGCGGGCTCGAGTCAATAAATGCAACTACTCGCGTGACGCAGCAAACGCGAGCAACGCGACGCGCACGACGCGAGTCAGTAAAAGCGCCTTTAGGCTAATATAAGTAAATATTAGGTAAATATTATGTTCATCATTTGGCTGTTATAGGCAGGGGATGGGGTGATTTATGCCCAGTCTAGAATACATTACAGACTGTTTTTATAACTGCCAATAGTACCGCCTGCGGCCTTGTACCGGTACAGGTCTTGGTTTTTATGTTGGTGGTTCTAGATTCAGCAGACTTGGAATTTAGTTTTTCAAGAGTTGGTATATTGTTGTTTTCAAATTTCAACGGAAAATAAGATGGTCGCCAATGTTTACAAAATGTGGATTTTTGTGTCAGTCTGTGAATATTTTATTCGTAATCCTTCATTGACAACGCCACGCATTAGTTAAGTATTTTCTTCGCGTGAAAGGAAGTGTAGTGCTACTAAAAAAGTGTATTAAATAGTAATGTTGGTAGTGTAATACCAGAAGATACTGAGATAGATGGACACGATAGGTTAATGGTCTAGGCTACTAGGCCTACAACCTCAATGCCTAGGCATATTGCAAGAGATGTTGTCTCCAGCTAGCTTAGCTAGCCTAGTAGTTCGTGGAAAAACTTGGTTCAGTGATCAGTCCTACATAGGCTACAAAGATGAAGTGAGATCTGGTACCTGAATAATTGGCATTGAATTGCTGTCAAAGTATTTGTAAAAAGCGACGGCGACATACTTTCATAAACTTTCTACAGACGAGGTGCCGAATTCGGTCTTTGTCCAACTGGTGCGGGTACCAGGAAGCTATGCTCAGTAACAAGTTACCAGTGTGCTTTTACAAACATTCAATACCAAATTCAATAATGGAAACTAAACCCATTTATAGAGATCCGTCAAACCCAGATTCTCTAAGTAAACACAGCCGCACGCAGAATCCTAATAAGTACGTCAACAACTTCGTTTGGATGTGGCTATTGAAAACTGTTGGAATGTGAAAAAATGTGAACAAAAGTTGATACACCGAAAACCTATATTGCTATGGACGAAGAGAGAATAGGCCCTACGTCTACCCAATGCAGCCGTTGAGTACTTCACCCGTGGAGCCAGAAAGAAACACAGCAAAGCGAAGTGCCAGCTGGATAAGAAAATGCGGATGATCCCGAATATATAGCTGGGATGTTGGGTTGATAATGTTGGAAGAATTTTGTGAGTAGCTGAACATGAATGTACTTTTCTTTTTGCTAACAATTGTTTTACATTCACTTCCTCAAAACTATACTTTTTCATGACCAGGAATATGTATTTTCTGCAAATTTTGTGTTGTTTAGCTGTTGAAGTTTGTCTTCATACTATTGCCGTCAGTTTCAGATTAGTAAGCATTTTTTGCCTCCGACTAAACTTTGAACCAATTTTTCTCAAAATTCAACCTTGATATAGGGGGTCTACATAGCCCATTCGTTTTCATTCCAGGGTGTCAAAAAAAAATTGGCTGATGAAATTTCATATTTTTGGCATTTCTCTGACTACAAAATCATGTACGGTGGGCTTGATTAAAGAGCAGCTTGATTCAAGATCAAATAATAATTGTAGACCTACATGGTGGGAGTGCTAGATGATGGTTATATTTTGTGTACCTACTGGACTGTTTAAGACTGTTTCTATGGAATAATTATTTCTAATGGTATTGTATCTGTAGGGCCTACGATGTATAAATGGTATAATAAACGTTGTTTTGAATTTGCATAATTCTGTGTAACGTTTTCTGTCATTTGTGATTTATTTGCTAAATATACATCTTCTCCTATCCACATCCACACCCATCCAACATGCACATTATTAACCTATTATTTGTAAATTATATGCCTATAACTTCCTTATATTAGGCAGATATGTCAGCTCAATATGAGGAAGAAGCTCCTCCCCTAAATAAATACTGTTTTTCTCTTCCCTATATTGAGTGAATATCAGCCTAATATGGATCAAATATCATGAAAGAAATACTATGAGAAAACAAATTCCTATTAATCTCTTGCCAATATTGGGTAAATATTACCAAAACATCAAGCTAATATTAGGAAGAAAAAAGGGTCACATTTTTTCCTACCTGGCAAACAACCTTATTATTTGCCAATCATAGGTTCAGAATTGGGAAAAATATGACCCTAATATGAGCAAGATACAAGCAAAATATTGGGTTATTCTGTACTTTCATATTTATCAGATATTTGGTTAACATGGGGTTAAAAAAGGCAATGCCATTTTTACTAGGGGTGACACCAATTTGAAAAAAAAGTTTCGAGTTGATTGATCCTTTTTCCTGACCTGTTTCCCTCGTACAAAATTACACAACAAGAAAAAAAAAACATAAAACCAAGTCCAAATTTTTTCGGTATATTGAATGTAAATCTTCGCTAGGCTCATCTAATAACCGAAGAACCGATAAAATCAACAAAAAGCTCAAGTGTGACATTTGAAAATGTGGTGACATAGCAATGGTCCGAAGAATAGCGGCTGCTTCTAGGATGAATGTTAATGAAAAATTACTCGCCTAGGCCTACTTTATAATATTTGATGACATGTAAAGCTGGAGTGTGGGTTTCAATCTGTTCTCACCATCAGCAAATCCAGTGCGTTGTTTGTAGGAGCAGTGACCCAATCAGAAGTTGAGACGCAACGTGATGTTTGTAGTTTCCGTGAGCCAAGCAGAGCCCAGCATGCTGTACTATCAGTCAGTTGTGCTCTCGAATTCTGGTACCAACTGTAACAATAAGAAAGAAACTATCATATTGAGCGATATCTAGGTTCAAATATCCTTGCTGGTTAAGGACAAGAACTGGATGTACTGGGTGGTGTAAGAGAATGCGGAGCAAAATAATAAAAGAAGTGGCAACCACAGAATGTACAAATCAATTTAATCAGTCTTGATCCCAATTATCTTAATAAAATAGGCCTACGACAGGCACTAAATTGGCTGTCACTGGTTCAATATATAAATAACATACATATGAGCGACATACATATTGAATTTCATGTAAGTTTACATCACTAGTCATGCTTTATATGTTAAAATAGGCAACACATTATAAAAAAGTATCCTTCCACTCCTCAGAAAATATCTTGGTTTCAAATTAGCTTTCTCACTTATTGAAATAGTCCGTTCGCTTTTTCAAATTAATACATACACGTAGTTTGCTTCTATCTGGGGTGGTTCGTTCCCATTCACTGACAAGTTTGATCACCAAGTTTAGTTAAATGAATAATTTAAAAAAGTAGACCTAGTAGGCATATGGCTGTTACGGATCCCGTCTGAATATCATTGTCAAATAAAGTACAGTCCGTGGTTTTACCTGGCATTATCTCGCAGTCTGTCATGACTTTGACGTCGTCTCGAGCGCGCTCGCAGTTCTAACCATGAAACCAGACGTTCAAATGGTTACCAACTCAATACGGAGCCAATCACTGCCATTTACGATATGTAGGTACTCAGCCTGGAGAAAACCAAAAAGTATATAGGCCTAGACATCTATTATTGGTTAGTTAGTAGATTACAATAAAATATATCCAAGATTAAGGGTACGGTAGAGAAACACACAAACTAACCTAGAGTGTGTGCTATGCATACTGCAAACTAAAATGTATACTGTAGGCATATCAATTTTATGTAGCCATGTACAAATTTTTTATCTGTAAATTAAAACTGGTAGGCCTACGTAAAATATTGACCCACACAAAAAACTTCAATTTTTATTGTGTATAGGCTTAATGAAAACACACCATGAATGTTTGGTATCAACAGAATCTAGGCTCATGTCTAGCACAAGTGGGTCTTTGCCTCACTGGCATTATTTCACATTTTGGCAACCCCCCCCCCCCCCCCACCCAAATTACAATCATGATCTTATGTTCACAGGCGATTCCTAATAAAATGATTCCAATAATGATTGATAAAAATATCCACCCATGGCCAATTTAGCATTGTTGGGGCTAGGCTATAGGCCTATATAATATTTCAATGAGTGGGCCTAGCATGGGGAGGAGTACGAGGCCCCCTTGCACCCTAGGCCCTCGGTAATGTTGGCTCATAATTCCAAGCCACTGAGGTTTGGGATGATTGCTGGTTATAGTATCATTTGAAACTTGTCGTTCTGATGGCATAGCTAAATTTAGGCCAGACTTATGCTAGGCCTATGCTGACCTGCTTGATGTCTTCATGTAGGCTAGGCCTAGTTAACTTTGTAAAATATGAAGAGACCTAGGCTACGCCTACAAATTCAATGACTACGCCATGACAAATTCAATATACCCCATTCACACTATGACCACTAACTGAAAACTAATGTGAACGGACACAGTTAGTACTAACGAACATCTAGCGCTGACTTCGTTCTCTAATACCCCGTTCACACTGTGTTCACTACCTGCTGTTAGCACTAACCGACATCAAGCGCTAACTGCGTTTGAAGAACGAAGTTATAGGCGTAGCACTTGATGTCCGTTAGTACTAACTGCGTTCCGTTCACATTACAGTGCTAACGTCAGTTAGCATTCTCAAATCCATTCTTATATCCATTCTCAAAAATTGATGATTAAGTCTAGCAAAACAAAATTCTAGCAAACTCTAGCTTTTCCTATGACTGTAGGGTAGCCTAATGAGTCCTGAATAAAATAGAAGGCTGAAATAATGGAGACCTAGGCACTGATTTTGTAAGTTAAGTTTACCTCATGGTCAATGGGCTAGCTAGGCCTATACCTCATCATAGAGTAGGCCTATGAAAGTTTTCATGACCTCATGGTCACCAAGTATAAAATGTTGGCTATACTACGGGGTTTATAGTATAATCAATGGAAATATAGGTATAACATTGTTGGTTTATATACTAGATTTCAAAGAAACTCCAAAAAGAGCCAAAAGTAACGTAACTTACCACAATTGACGACGAAAATAATTTCCATCAAAATTCTTCCGTCAGGAAGTGCCATTTGGGAAAATGTTATGCTAGGTTGAAATCACGGCCTTCTTGAGAGCAGTATTGATAGCCGAGCTGCTACCGTGGGCCATGCGACTACGTCGAAAATACTACAATAATCGACATCAAAAACCAAGAAAATCGAAATGGCTATTTACAAACGACAAGGTCTATGTGCAGCTAGACTTGGGTGGGCCCTTGACCCGTGGCGGGCTTTGTTGTTGTTGAAAGTAATCTAAATTACCAAAAGATTACCTGATCTAAGAATCCTACAATCAAAACAACCCAACCGGAAACACTTGACCAACCTAACCTATAACCTGTACTAATTTGTTATAACCCAGAACTGACATTATTTAATCCAAACTACTAGTCTAGCCCTACTAGGCCTATATCACAATGACCAACAGGGCTTTTTGTAAATGGCCACTTCGCAAGAAAATGTTTTCTTTCATTGCGTTGTTGGAAACGTTGTTGGAACTCTAGTGGATGGTTCTATTATACCCGATTTGAATAAAAAAGAAGTGAACTGAAGTAAAGAATCGTTTATGTCAAACGTGCTTCAGAGGAGTGAATATGAAGTCGAAATGTCTATACTGACTATACACACGAATATTTCATGGCACTAAAATAAGGAATTTCGTGGATATTCATAGTATCCTGTGACGTCACCCTAGCGGAAAAAAAGAATGCCGGCCGCCATCTTTGTGATACTATTTGAGCGCCAGGTTCAGTTTACCCATGTTTCCTCATGAGTTATTGATTTGTACTGATCATTATTTTTTGTCAATTTATGCTATTAGGTAAGATGTGATAGGAACTCTAATACATGTAAATGTCACTCCTTAATTATATATAAAAGTATATACACGAATTTTCGCGGTGATTCCAATAATTCCAATTTAAAAATTCAAATAAAGTTTGTTTGGAAGATACATTCTAATCTAAATTACAACTAATCTAAACCCCACTTTTGGTGCGACGAATAGCTACTTCGAAAACAATCACGTAAAATATTTCGGTGTGCTTTATTATCAATGTACATAAATAAGAACTGGGTCCATACAATCAAATTTAATTTAACGACAAATATCTCCAAATTCGAAAGTTCATAATATCGATACTTCTTATTATTTCATAATCAGATCCTAATTGATTAATGTAACCTTTTGTCGATAAAATATACAGATAATCAATAACACATCATATTTCATTCTGACAACATTATTTATCATTTAAAGCTTGCAAGTATGCAGTGTTATATAGTACTGACCTGTAGCATACATGCCGTCAATGATGGGCCTACACATTAATGTGAAGAAGACCGTTATACTATCCACAGGCTGTTGCCTCTTAACATGTACAAATTGAAGCCACTTAAATCTGACCAATCATATTATAACTTAGTTATAGCCTAAAACTAGTTAGCTATACCGGTACAAGTTATACTAAATTATATTAACACGAAGTCTGTAGCAAATTGATTGTGATAAGAATAATAATATTATAAATACCACCGGTGTGAAAAGAATGAAAGTCAATTCATTATTAAGTTTCCGAAAACGCTATACGTTTTGTCCAGTCCTACATCACTCAATATAGACTTATAACCTATAGGTTTTGTACATAATTGGGATTAATTAGCATAACAAGTTATAAGAATGGAAATAAATAAATAAATACCTAGTTAATTAGGACTAGAAAATAATTGCCAAACAAATTTGTTCTTTGATATGTAAGCGAATTGAGGGGGGAGGGTACATGCATGGTGCTTATAAAAATAGAGAAATTCAGAATTTTTTCTATGTTCAAAAACCAGTGTAAGTGAATGAAATATTTACATCTCAGTTAATTTTATGCACTTGAATTAAAATATGTAATTCTATTTAATTGAATTCAATCAGTTTTAAGATAATACGCCAATGGATAAAAAGAATGAGATGAAATTCATTGACGCATTATCCCAAAACTGATTGAATTCACAAAACTAAAATGATATAAATTAATTAAAGAGCATAAAATTATCTTGGAGATGTGAACTTTTCATTCAATTATACTGATTTTGAAAATGTTAAAAAATAGTAAACATAAAGTTCTCGATTTGTTAAGCACCGTGCACGCACCCCCTTAACAATAAGATTGTAGGCCTACTATAAATAATCCACTGTCTAATCTCCTAACCATTCAACGAATCAACCGCCTAAACGTAATGTTACTCTTAAGTTAATATGTCTGCCAGCGAATACGCATTTTAAAACTCCGGTTAGAAGCCAATAGCTAACAAAATAAGGTGCGTAATTATAAGACTGTAGACCTGATGTCAGCGAACACGATTTAAAGAGCGTCGAATATCAGCATCAAGTCAGCTGCTGAGAGATATGATTCGTATTGCAGCGAAACTGGCGTCCAGCAGAGGGACTAAGGAGAGCGGCTAGTGGTAGAAGAACCCTTCCTTTACCGGCGTACATCTTCTTGGTCAGAGGGGGGGGGGGGGGGGGGGGAGGAGGGGCTAGAAGATGGAGCTGGTGGTCTTCTGGTGAGTCGGTTTGTGGTACTGCTTGCCTGGTTGTTCGTGTACTTTTGCCCAGCAAAGTGCACAGTAATACTGTAACATAATGACACAATATTAGCATCTTCCAAACTTTTTCAGAAATTCCAATGTACCCTAACCTTTTCACTTCATTTTATTTATTTTACAATCACAAGACTTTTGCATTTTAATAATGTAGACAGTAGGCCTAGTAGGAGTGCATAGTAGCCGATTTAGCAAATCAGCTTTGTGGTGCCAACGGGAAAAACAGATATTTTTAATACCTCCGTGAAGGTAATATGTAACTTATATCGCAATTTCACTGTCAAAGGTGTGCAGCAAAGAAATATGCGTTTTTTTGCTGTATAGGACTACGTTTGACACTTACTTGATGTAAGTTATATAGGTAAAAGTAAATAACATCTTGAAGGTATTAAAAATATTCGTGTCTCCCCCGCATTCTGATTATGATATCTCATACCATTCGAAAGTTGATATTTTGCTATATTCTTCACAAAGACTCACTAGTATAACAAAAATTTGGAACTTTACAGGACCATCATGGAAACGAGAAAAAAATCGACCCCTACTTCCTATGAAATAAAAATGAAAACTTGTTTTCAGTTCTTGTAAAAAAGATTTCGTTTTGGTTCCAACCTGCTGCTTACACCTTACACAAATATAATGGATGAAGTGCGATTGAATATTTTTATTTATTCATATTGGATTTAGCAATGCACTGTACTGATGATCAAGATTTATTGGCGCTGGTGAATGATGTACGAGAAGATGGGTTGATGAGATGAAAGGTTATTTATTAGGTGTTTTTGGATAGTGTAAAGGAGTGCATCGTGGTCCATTGTTAAGGAACCATCCCGTATTGAACTGAATGACAGAGCGAATCCACGTTAAAACCCCTGTCAGGATGGTCAACCATGGCGGGAATCTAATTCCGGTCTCCTGAATGACGGTTTAATGTGTTAGCCACTCGAACACTCACCTCAGTCGATGAAATGTTTCCAAGTTTTGAGTGTTCAGAAGATATGTCAATTACCTTCAAGCACCCGACGTTACTGCAGAAGAAAGCTGCTGGTTTATTGACGCACAAATGTCCTTTGCAGCCGTCACAGTCCTGATCCTGCAGGACGAAAGCCTTCACTTCGATCTGAAAGCACGATCATCACTAGAGCAACGTCGAGCCAATAAGAAACTCCCACAACACATCGAAGTTACAAATTGTATACCCACGAAACAAGAAGGTGGTCTATCATCATAACAAACACGAATATTAAAAATTTAATCTACGTTGGCTCTGAGAATGTTATACGCTGTCGCTGTGTCTAGAACCTTCCCTCTCAGTTCGAAGCGCCACAATAAACAGTCTACATACACTCTTTTTCATGTCGCCGACGTTGAGTTTGACGAAACGTGAACTGATAGCAGCAATACAGCTGCCTGTGTCTAGATCCCTCCCCCTCAGTTCGAAGCGTCACAATATACAATATACATACACTCTTTTTCATGTCGCCGACGTTGAGTTTGACGAAACGTGAACTGATAGCAGCAATACAGCTCGCCTGACAGCTGAATATGACACGACCGGCTCCTTTGGGATATCCAAGATCCGGATCGATATCCACTCCGGCGTAGCACACAGGTCCGAACATGGCAGACATGACCTGGGCCAGTTGACAGGCAGTCAGAGGACGAGGAACACCACCTACAAGAATGAACAAAATAAATTTAAATTCCGTGTAGCTGAAACAAAATGGCGTATAAATGCTAATATGGCTGACGATAGCTTTCACATAAATTGTCAACAATGTAACATTTTAAATAAATGTAATTGTTGAAATATGAGCCTTTATTTTTTCAATTTTTCACAAGTTCCACAGTATTCACCACTGGCAGCGTATACCGTCAACTTTTTCTGACGAATTCCGACTGTAGTTATGGGGGGTCTGGACTACGAAGTGGCTATTCGCCGAACCGGAAATAGGTTCAAATTAGTTTTAGCAAAAGTTTTAGTTTGGATTGGATTAGTTTAGGATGTTTGTTTGCTCTGGTTAGTTGGTTTAGTTGGTGTGGAAGGTTCAATAAATTGGTGCCACTCTCGGTATAGCTCAGTCACCTGAGGTACCGCTTCAGAAACTGAAGTCACCGTTGGGCGTGGGTTCGAGTCCCGCATGAGGTATGGGTTTTTGTAAAGGTCCATTCACTATCATCACTTCATAGTTTCATTATCGCCTACTCATTCGTACCCCCGTATAACCTAGCTGTTGGTGGGGTCGTTAAACAAACAATAATCAATAAAGCAATACATTGGTCAGATTGGGGTGATTACGATTAATTTAGGATGCGCGCAACAACAACAACAACAACAATAAGCTCCGCATATTGTGATATACACGAATGGTTCGAGGAATAGAGGCTGCCCCTGGACTGGGTTAATTACTTCTTGTTGCCAACTTACCCACGAAGACAGTGTTACGATCGACGATCTTGTTCTCGTCGATCATGTAGTCGGCGTCATCTTTGATCCAAGGTCGTACTTGCACGGCTTTGTCCTTCATGGCGTTGGAGGAGACGAGTATGAAGTAGCCGCCGTTGTCGGTGAGCTGGCAGTGTTTGACGAGCATGTGAACCGACTCGGCGCTCTGTCGAGATGAAACATTACAATTTTAGGTTGTTGGTGGATTTTTTTGAAATGGGGGGGGGGGGGAGGATTCTCGCTTACACGATCACCCCTCAAAGAGAAAGTTATTTCCAAGTTCCAACGATACCACTGTGAGAAATTTACTGAATTTCATAAACAGTAGCCTATATGCCTAAAGTTTAGTTAAATGACTTAAATCTCTGCTGAAAAGACCACCTTGAAGTCTCGAAACATCCAAGAAGTGCCGTTTCTATACGGTCCTATGAACTCATCATTTACCTAGGGAAACAATGATTGTATAGCCTGTCAAGATTTCAATTAAAAAAAAAAGAAGTCTTCACAAAATAATATAAGTCTAGTAATTAGTTTTCCTCTCATTTCACCGTGATTTTCATTCACAGATATATATATCATTTTTGCTGTCGAAGAGACTGTGACTTTGTTATTCTTGAATTGTCGTGGTATTCAGCAATTCTGGTAAACATTAACCAATCAAAGTTCTAATCCTCTGGACCTAGCTAGGGCTGGGATATTATAACAATAGATATCCGCGATAATAGGTCGAGAATGGGATAGTTTCACTCACATCGAATTGAAGAAAGGCGAATCCCTTGGGCGGATTGACGGAGCGACTCTCGTTCTTGTGAGGCCAGCCTACCTGCAGCGCTCCAAAGCGAGCAAAACTTGCACCAATCTCATCTGTAAGCAAACAAATGTTTTTTTCAGACTATCCACACAGGATTATGGGGGAACGGAGTAGCTCATATTGGAACAAGTCATAATTCGAGTACAGTAGTGGCCACAGTGGAGTGGAGTACAGCAGATGGTTGTTTTTTCACTGTTATGCGCATCCTTTAAAATAAGATTGAGAGCTTCGCTTTTGACTCCTTAAAAATATTCAAGTATATATCACGATGGTGTTCCAAGTCAAGGTCGTTGTAAAGACGTAAAGACTTGTAATATATACGAATACGACTTCGACTAGAGTATGACTACGACTGGAGTCAAAACTCCCGACTATGAAAATGAACATTGCGGTATATATATATGTTGTTCCACTTTCCTACTTTCATGGGTACAATTTCTCAAACTGGAATTGTGTACAGGATGGTAAATGAAATTAAAGAATTGCCTCGCTTGTCTATAACCACTATTTAAAATTAGTATAATATTCTTACCACAGTCAATGTCAGGAGGCAAACCACCGATAAACACCTTCTTCGAGTAGTTTGGACGCAACACCATTTCGTTCATCGCTTCAGCCGGAAGCGGAAGACCGTATTTCTTCGCTTCTCCTAGACCGGAACCGTGGCTCTTAGACTTCTGGCTGCACATGTCCAGCGCTAGACAGCTGAACATGTGATCCACTTGTGACGTGTGTGGGCGTGGCATGAGAGACGCCGGAGACGGCAGGCCGGTCGACAGTGTGATGCGTAATGGCCTGAAGCGAACAAATAAAACATGTTGTCAGTTGTAGTTAGAGACACGATCACCAAATGTCGGTTACACTGATCATTACAATCAATTGAATACAAAACAGGCTAGGAAGAAAGATAGGGCAATCACGTCGGTAACTATAAGATTCATAGGCGTCAGTCAATGATGCATGAGATGATCGGAAAATTATATGAGGGGTAGATTTATTCGAAATTTTGGACAGTGAGAAGGAAACGGTCGTGGCCTGGTATTAAGCAAATGCTGAGAGCTATCCCGTCTCAGTTCAATTTCTTGAGTCAACAATTCAGTGTGTAGGAAAATATGAGATCTTCATACTTTAATATAGCTCTAGTTGAATAGCAGTATACTCGAATATGATTGTATTAAATAAGGTACTTGGAATATTTACCTCTGAGGATTGGTGATAGGAAGAGCAGCATCAGTGTACCACCGTGAACTCCCCCGGACTCCATGGCATGTGTCTTTTCCGACGCGAAGCTGATGAACCTCTTCTTTTCCCAACGCCCACTCCGTCTTACAAACAGCCCGACCACTATGTGGCAGAGCTGAGGCTTGGTCCTCTGTCGGGTAGTCCTCGTTCTTCACAGTATTCCAGTCATCTCTGCAAACAGCGCGACCATTATGTGGCAGAGCTGATGCTTGGTCCTCTACCGGGTAGTCCTCGTTCTTCCCAGTATTCCAGTCCTCTCTGCAAACAGCGCGACCATTATAAGGCAGAGCTGATGCTAGGTCCTCTACCGGGTAGTCCTCGTTCTTCCCAGTATTCCAGTCCTCTCTGCAAACAGCCCGACCACTATGTGGCAGAGTTGATGCTTGGCCCTCTGTCGGGTAGTCTTCGTTTCTCCCAGTATTCCAGTCCTCCCTGCAAACAGCTCGACCATTGTGTGGCAGAGCTGATGCTTGGTCCTCTGTCGGGTAGTTCTCGTTCTTCCCAGTATTCCAGTCCTCTCTGCAAACAGCCCGACCACTATGTGGCAGAGCTGACGCTTGGTCCTCTGTCGGGTAGTCCTCGTTCTTCCCAGTATTCCAGTCTTCCCTGCAAACAGCTCGACCATTATGTGGCAGAGCTGATGCTTGGTCCTCTAGCGGGTAGTTCGCGTTCTTCCCAGTATTCCAGTCCTCTCTGCAAACAGCTCGACCATTGTGTGGCAGCGGTGCTTGGTCCTCTTTTGTGAGGACCTCGTTGACCTGAGTTGTTTGGCCATCTAGTGCGGGGAAGACCTGGGCTTGCCTCCGGTCCGACGCTTCCTTGCAGAGAAGACATTGAGGGAGAGTGGCCTCGATGTTGGTTGAGGTGCGAGGTGACCAGTGGTCAGAGGTTGGAGGTAAGCAACGCTCCAAGACGCTGAGAAGAGTGGAGCCCTGGTTGTCATGAAAACGATCCCCACCTGTGTAGGATGTAGGACGATAATCGAGATCAGTTTGGAGACGGAATATGGTGCGGATTTTTTTTAAACGATTGCTATATTTTGAAATATAAATTCGTATTAGATATACTTACTATCATGTTAGATTGATTGACCAGCTGTTACTTGATGACTCGATACATTTCGTCACGCTGTCGCACTACTATGCCACGTAATTTTATTTCTAATTGAATTATGCTGTCAAAGTTTGAAATTAAGTTTTGTTACTCCTTCGTGACCATCGTGGTGTAATATTGGTGATTGGGTTTTCAATCACTCGATCTAATTAATCTATTTTGTTTTGCATCAATTTTTCCATTTTGAATTATCTTTCAATCCAATCAAGTTCTCCCCTTCAGAATTATTAAAATGAAATAAATAAAGAGATACGATGAGAATGAGAGAAGATTTGAGATTAATTAGGAAAAAGTTCAAGAATTGGATAGTGGACTCCAGGACTAACTAGGAATTAATCAGGATAACATCTCTTATGGACGAGATATGTGAGGTTATACCAAAAACGAGAGAAGCTATAACCTCTAATGGGGCGGTGGGGAAAAGATGCAAATAAAACATATCTATGTATTTCTTGATAAGAAGCATATATGCCTATAGCATATAGCATATGTATGCGTATTGTTGAGCACCACACATTATTTCTCAACATTCCTCAAGCCAAAGTTGCTCTATCCTAGGCCTACCCGTGCCCCCTTACTTACTCTTACTCCCAAACACACTCTGTAGGTCATGGTTAAACACTCTTGACCTAACCTAAACATTGACCATTGCCCTCTTCTAATCCTTGCCATATATTCTTGTATCCACAAAAGAAGGAGGTTCCGATCGATCGTCCCCCCCATTCCACACCATCTAGCGCGCGGGTGTTTGCTACTTCATATTTCGTAGATACATGTAAGGCCTATAGATTATACTTGCATACTAAACTAGGCCCAACCCTTGGCCAAACGGGTGAAATATGGGTCTTACATTCATTCAAAAGTGTGTAGGCCTACTAGGCCCTATGCGAAATTCAAACTCAGTCCGTAGGCCTATGCTGTATTTTATTATTCTTTACTTTGACTGGCTTGGCCATTCGGGTGTCTAGCCTATATTACATACATAAGAGGTGGCATGATTACTGTATAATGTGACTTACGTGCATAATTGATCCATTCCATGTTCAATTACAAAAATTAAACAAATATCCCAAACAGCTTTTCGAAAAACGGTCTTGATGAGTTAGCAAAAAGCCAGTAAAGAAATAACTTGAGTCCTGAATGTTCAGAAATAAATTGACAGCGATCTGTTCCACCTAGTGGATTTTATAAGAAACCAATCAAATATTCAGTAAAAAGAGAATGAAAATCAGTGGTAATTGTTGTTTCCGAAGGATCTGTAAAACAATGACCAGCGAAGTCGCGGAGAAATCCCAACAATTGTCACATTAATTCACGATCGAGGGTACCTGTTGATTGGAACTTGGTTTGTGCAAGACATGATAATCTTGTTTTAAAGTAAACATTATGAGGCTTCTTATTCTACAATAGGTTATGAACAATAATAATGGCATATTAAAGAAGTGTTAATTAAGAAAAAAGAATCGGGTTCTTTGTAAAATGGGAGTGGATGTAAGAAAATTGAAATAATTAATTGAAATAGAAGAGAATGTGTACGGAAAAGAGAAGAAAATTGGAAATTGTCAACTCTATATGTTATCAAAATGTAAAACATACTAATTCGCACACATAATTATGACGAAGATGACAATGTATGCTATAAGAATGTACAGATGTATAGTTTCCCCCATGGCTCATTCAGCTACGGCACTGCTTCAGAAACTGAAGTCAAGTCGGCCGTCGGTTTGAATCCCGCTCAAGGACATTTTGTAATCATTGCTCATCTCTTATCCTCACATTCGTACCACTGAATTACCCAGCTGTTTCTGGGGTGGTTAAGCAAACAATAGGCCTAGTTATCATTGTATTCCCTGGTGATGACGGTGTCGATCGGCAGTCTAAACCATATCACATCAGAAACGTACGGGTGGTTCGCTCCGCCACATCTTGCAATTTGCCATCAAAGGACTTCTCAATGGGTGCGGCTGGTTACGAAAAACTGAAAATACATTTTTTAGCTAAGCTATATATTAATGCAAAATATACATGATTATAGGTGTTATCCCAAAATGCTCACTTTATAATTGGAAACATGAACAAAAAATTGTGAGGTGGAAACATCAATCATTACGTTCAAATCTATATAAAGTACTAATGATGAAAATAAATGATTAGAATGGCTTCATCCCAAACGGATACAAAGGCCATATCTTACCCATCACAAGACAGTAATTCGGGAGGGCCCCTTTAGTCACGCAGGGAAAATTTGTAAATTTATTGAAATAAAAAGTGTTGTTAGATTTGTAAGAATTACGTTGTTGCAAGAAATTTATACAAATTTATGCTGCGAGAAATTGGTATAATGAATTGATACACAACACACAGCTAAAACAGTGCATGGCATACACAGTAATTTACTCCAACCTATGTTTATATAAAATGTATAAATATTTCCTTCATATAAATGTCGTTCAATATCTTCAGTAATATGTCCTGTTTGATATAATGAAGTAGGTAACAGTAGTTGATACTGTAGTTACCGACAGTTGTTGGTACTGTTTGGTGGATCTCCTACGGCAGTATTTCAAGGGAAGAGGCTGCAAAAAAGGAACAATAATACAACTACTTCAAAGAATTATGTTTGAGAAACTGAGTACTGACATTTTGTGACAGAAATTTGATATTTTGTCATCTTCATGAAAATGTTGTTTTAAAAAATGTTCTAAATTTCAATATTTTGAAAATATTTCAATATTCAAATTTTGAAAAAATTCGAGTACCAGGGTATGTGAAAAGATTTTTTTTAATATTAAAAATTTCCAAGAATGCTCACATTTTTTATAGAGTTTATATTCTGTATATTTTAAAATCGGAATCAACATGGCAATTGTCATAATTGATTTCTTCCACTTCGTTAATACCATATTCCATTGCTTCCTCATATAAAATTGATAAAGACTCCTCTTATTAGGTACTCACACTGCGGTGTCTCATCTGTCTTGTGCATCTCCTGGTTCCTGAAAATCTTCTCACTGACTGACAAATCGTAATGTGCCAGGATGTTCGTCTTCCGGAGGTCCAGATGCTGTATTGTTGTGTTCATCTGCAGACCTAGCTCCATAGCCTCGCCACCTTTCTGCAACATCAACGTGATCAAAGAGGCTGGGTTTCCGACAGTATAATCTCCCACCTGTGAGAAGAGTTAGACGTCCAAGGGAAAGAATGGCGGATGGGTGTAATAGAGGAAGTTGAGAAAGAAGAGTGAATTTGAAGTAGGAGATAACTATACGATCTATTCACGTTGGTGAATGTTGTATGAGATGATGGGACGATGAGATGAAAAGCATTTCATCAGGTATTTTTGAGAAGTGGGAAGAAGTCGGTCGTGTGCTATTGTTAAGGAACCATCCCAGTATTGACCTGAACAACCGAAGGAAACCACGAAAATCCCTGTCAGGAGGGTCGACCATGGCGGGAGTCAGATCCCGGTTCCCTGAATGACAGTCCAGTGAGACAGCCACTCAACCACTCTTCTCAGTGTGAGTGTGAGTCGAAACAACTACTAATTGCAGACGTAGGCGAGACGACTAGTGTGCAGAGAGAAATCCAGCTACGTTCTGTCATAAGGATGTATTATCTTAGTGTACTCATTCGTATTCTTCAAGTTTTCTACTCTTTCACATAGTTTATATATAGGTCTACGTGACGTGCCCAAAGTTACTATAACAGTAGTAATAAAACAAGATCAGTAACTATAGTTACCACATAACTAGAGATGGTACTCACATCTCCCAGGTCATTGTTGCTCAGATCCAGATGTTTCAAGGTCGTGTTCTGCTGTAGCGCTTGTCCCAGCTTAATAGCGCCATCCTCCTTGATGCCGCAAGCGGCCAGGATCAGTTCTCTGGGCCGGGTAGAGTGCGCAAGCGCAGAGCTAAGCGCTATAGCGCCTGCGTCACCGATCACGTTCAGACGGAGGTTGAGGCTGTCAACTGGGGATCTGCTATGAGCGAGGGCGTAGGCGAGACCTTCAACTCCTTTGGAACCTGAGAGGATAACAGGAACATAATGGGTTATAGCAGGATCACGACATTTAGAAACATTTATTTAAATAGGAGAGTAAGACATCATCATTCAAGAAAAGAATTTCCAATTTGACCTGCTTCCGCCATCCTCTCTAGTTTTCCCTCGTCTTCTCCTCACTGAGTAGCCTAGTCCACTGCTTAGTCCGTTTTAGTCACCTCTCATCTAAACTACCACTGCCTACTATGTCACTGCAATACTAGTCCATAATTGTTGTTTACACATTTATCTTCTTTATTCTAGAAGACTCATTTCTGAACTATTCCATTCTGGGAACCCGGCAGATCCTCCAGAAACTCATCTTTACAGCCTCTAGCCTCTGTCTATCCCGATGAATAACCTTTAAAGTTTCTTCCCCATACAGTGAAATACTTGGAACATTGAACTCATTCAACATCGTTTTGATCTGACCAAGAATTTAATTAACTATATATGTGTCGCCAGCTTCGTGTACTACAACCCAACAACTATAATTTCCTCCTTACAATTCCCTACTCCCTCCATCCTACTTCCCTACTCTTTTCCTACTTCCTCCTCACAAATCCCTTCTCTGTGAATTGCTGTTGCATATTTACAGAGGTTCAAGTGGTGACTTACGTATCTTGTTGACGCAGAGGTTGATGGTGGCGAGTGTAGGATGTATTGTCAAGACTTTGCCCAGAGCCATGGCGCCGACGTCGGTTATCTTGCAATGTGAAAAGTCCAACACTCGCAACGTCGTGTTTCTAGCGATGTACTGAAGCAAGGTTATCAGCCGGATATCGTCAAGAGTACTGCGGTGAATCCTGGTAGGTACAACACAACCGTATTGTTAGGTTGGACACCATGGTATAGAGCGCGATGATCAGAGAATAACCGTTTTTGGTGATAACGTTGGTATGGTATGAGGAAACGAAAATTTCATACGACAGAAGTATACATATCTCTATTCTTATTGTGTACGACCCCACCAACAACTAGTTTATATACGCGAAATAACTTCAACATAGTTCATGGTTGGAGATATAGGCCTACCTGAGTTTCTTGAGACGGGTACAATGCTCCAAACCATGCCCAAGGTTGTTACAGTCTTTGATGGAGAACTGGAACAACGTCCAAGAGAAGTCCATTCCGCAGTCTCTCAGTCCAAACACCAAGTCCAGTTCCTACAAGCAGGTAACATCCAGCATCGTGCTTATTAATCACAGTCAGTCAGTTGGCAGCACCGTTTCGTTTTGCCAAACGGTGCCCGAGCCACTCGCTGAGAGATTACCTGTAGGTTTGTCAGACTGGCAATGACGTGTTCCAGATTGATATGCTCGCACGGCGCCTCCTCCACGCTGCACTCGTCTCCCTCCTCGTCCAGAGGCTCCGCCTTGGAGATCTGCAACTGTCTCAGCTTGAGTCGTCGAACATATGGCGAGCACAGTGTCATCAAGTCTGTGACGTCTTTCAGGACAAAGTCGGCCACTTGGAGGGTCTCCAGGTAGTCTTGTATGTGCCGTTCGAGGTAGAGTCTCTTCCAGGAACTGTCGTACTCCTTGGCGTAGTTGCCCTGGAAGACATAAGTTAAGTAAACTTTTATCGACCGATTCATGTACGGATTCCTACCAATACGACAATTTTCTTTTGAGGGGATGGGATCCCCACATCCTATCCAACCTCTGCTCATTCGTTTGTCCAATCCCATCATGAGAAAGTTAGTTTGCCCCACCGAACTATAGGTCTATATATGTGAGTGGCATTTTCTGATCTACTTACACTTGTCCACCTGTTGGTTGCACAACGCTGCCAGTAGATGTCGTCAGTGAGTAGTGGTACAGTTAACGGTAACGGTAGATCAGGTGACAATGTCTCGTAGAGCAGGTCTCTATCCTCGCTGGGAAGTTCTGATAGCACCTGATTTTCTGTAATCAAAAGGTACCTGATTACACACTACCAAATTGACTAAATGCAATAAGAGCAAATGTTCAGAAATATCATAATGTTATTCTTACCTTTGAAGTTGTCCACTAGAGATTTGACACAGACGCTGACTAGAGTAGGTGCAAGCCCCGTGTCCCAGATCTCGTGTTCCGCCTTCAATACCCGGTCCACCTCTGCTACCAGGCCCACCGTCTCGGCTGAGGGCTTGTAAGCCGTGTAGGTGTTGGTACATATTGTGTGAGGGATACGCATCTGTGACAAACAGAACAAAAATGTATCATATTTGACTAACACTAAACAATTGTAGAGTAATACATTGTACCAGATTCATTCTAGATTCGTTTACATTTCATTTTCATGATGATGATTATTGTTTGCTTATCGACCCCAACAACAGCTAGGTTATACGGGGGTACGAATGAGCAGATGATTATGAAACTATGAAGTGATGATAAGTGAAAGGACGGTTACAAAAACCTATGCCTTATGCGGGACTCGAACCCACGTCCAACGGTGACTTCAGTTTCTGAAGAGGTGCCTCAGCTGACCGAGCTACCGAGGGCGGCAATTCTGTTCGTTGTGTCTTTCATTTGTCTAAAATTAGACACGAAGGCTTTTGGGTAAATATTATGGATGAATTTGATCGAGACCCATTGAAAGCGTTTTGATGCACTTTTACGCAATATGGCATATCTTTAGGGGAGATTTTTATGCGTAATCCCTCGTGTTCAAGGGAGTTTCAAACTAATATCTAATAACAATTCTCAACGCGTGGTTGCACCATTCGAAAGATCTTATCAAGATCTAGGTCTACTAGAAACCACCAAAATCAGGATTAAGAATTTGACGATTGGTCACGATGGGCTATTCGTTATCCTTATCTGGATACAAGCATGCTGTATGACTATTGACCTATGCTCATAATCAAAATAAACAAATCGGAACAAAAATAAACCCCCTCAGTAGGGCTTACATGAGGTCTCCTGAATGCCTATACATGTAGGGCCTACACAGCTAACATTTTATTTTTCTCGAAATTCTATTCTTGAAATAAAATTGCAAAAATGGTAGGGTCGCTCCGACCCCATGAGGTCAAACTTGTCACAGGAATTTAACACTTACACGTTAATTTTCAGTTATACACTTTGAACATAATAACTGTACCACAATTTGACGAAGAAACAGAATGGTATAGAAAAAAATTACTCAGTTTGTTCTTGTTTACTTGTTTCCTTTCCTTAGTTTGTTTACTGTTGTTTACTTAGTTCTTGTTATATGATGGATTCTGTATTCATCGAACTTATGTATAAATTAATGTGAAGTACATTCAACCCCTTCTTCATATTAGTCCTAAATAACAACAGTAAGAAGCTTGACATATTAAAATATTGCTTTTTTTACCACAATTTCACGATAAAATAGTATAATAGAAAAGACAAGTATCTGATCTAAAAATTTAAATTTCCAGAAATGGATTCAATATTTAAATATAGACTAATTGGCCGCCATATATCTGGTAATTTGTAATATAATCTCAATATTTGACATCTTTATACTATAACCCTAGAGCAACGCGTGCATACATTTTTACATTATTTCATGTCATAGTATGTTGGTATACATAGTGATTAAAAATAATATCATAACAATGTACTTATTATATAATTCGAAGTACCGTATTCACCTAATAGGGATTAACATGAAGTATTTACCTTAAATTCTTTATATAACACCTGTCGTTACCGTGAGACAAGCTCTGATCCCCTGCGCGTATTGTTGTATCTCAGATCAACAACACTGTGTTACGTAGCAACGGCCGTTGCATGCTGGGGCGACACGTTTCAGGTCTGAGCAGCATCAACACGACACGCGTTATCGACCAAACAAGACTGCAATCTACATTCGTAATAGCTTACCCTCGGAGTTGAAAGAAGTCTCGTAAAATATACAAAATATTGTTGTTGTCGCTAGTTTGATTTTTCTATGAGGTAAGTTCAGATTGTATAGTAGGTTTCAATTATTGAATTTAATAATAAACAACTTATGTATTAACATTGAAAAATAAACAAATACATTAAACAAAATACCCAGAGTGGGTTAACTTCTTTTAAAACTCCTTGAAAAAAATCATGGCAATGAATATGGGTGAAGAATACTGGAAGCTAGGCAATAAAGGTTTACACATGGTTTCAGTATAGTAGAATAATGCGTCATATATTATATAGATATATATTAATTTAATCATAATCTTAAAATTAGAATAATATTACACGGTAACTTGGATTGCACAGGCATGGTACACAAGATAGTTTCTTTCTCTCTCTATCATCAACATTTCGCTTTCAACACCAGTCGATAAAAACAGTCACAGAATGCTAACTTATCGACTCGGATATGAATGCGTTGATCATGACAGAAGAAATCGAAACATGTATGGCATTTTCATATTAACATGGTTATTTTTATCACACACCGAATTTACTTTCAGTTTCAATCACACAAAATAATATTTACTAAACCAATCAAGTCTAAAACATTGTATCAATATTAGGCCTATAAAGTGTAGCAAGATTTATCACATTACGTGCCAGTTCTAGTCACTAAAGTAGACAAGAGAGCCTTCCATGAGATTACACATTCTCCATTTTCTTTACCTTACAAAATCTGACGCTTTTAGGACAAAATACTAACGGTGCTTAGAAATAAATCGCCGGTAAATCACAGAAGAGTTGAGTATCCAACTATATATTTATATATAAGTAGAATTGTTTGCACTTTGTGCACGACACATATATGCTATGTGCGAGAGTGAGAAGGCTTACACATAGACGAAAGATATACTACCAAGACATTTCACGTTTATGACAAAACAAAACTGAAAACTTCCTGCACACCTCCATTCATCTCGTCAATGTCTGCAATTAATATACATGTACCACAGATTTAGAAGGTCGTCTACTTACTAAATAATTGTAAAAACATCGGAAATTATAGAAAATCGCTTCAGTTATGAACATAATTCACTTTTGAAAGATGTAGATGTGTTTTTGATCATAATTATCCTCTGGAAAATTCATTGGTTGTCAAAATAAAACAGCTATACAATTTCAAAAGTGGTATTTGTTTCTCTTAGTTTGGTAGACGACCTTCTTCTTTCGTTGATCTATCCGAAAGCCAGAGTGCACGACCAGCGGGCGATGGCCAATCACAGCCTAGCAAGATTGTAGCGCTTTCTAGAGGTCAGAAAGTGTACTACAGAATGAAAAGTTAGAGAGGATTGGAAGCAGTTCTATTTCAATATCCCATGACATATCTTGAATATATCTTCTGTCTACGGCTTATATGTCAATAGTTCAAGGAAGGCAAAAGGTACACATGTAAATATCTGTCTAGCAGCACTAGAAGGGTAAACTAGCGACGAACATGTTCTCGATTAGGGGCGGCGCCGGTACCAAGTCCTCGAGCTTCAAGTAGAAGATCCTCTGGAGACCTTGGACGCTGAGCGACCGCAGTTCGGGCAGTTTACCGAGGAGTCGGGAGAAGTAGTGGGCTTTACGCTGAGCCTCGGCATTGTAAGTGACATGGTCTCGTAACGAGCCAATGATCTTCATCTGGAGCTGTTCAACTTTGTGCGGTTCCTTCAGGCCGTGGCGTTCTGGAATCACGAGGGACAATTTCGTTATCACAAGTTGAAGTATTGAGACCGGTGGACCAGTGGCTAGCACGCTGAACCGCTAATACGGATCCTTACCTAATAAATTACGTGCTATGGCTAGCTAGCTTCAAGACACTAGAAATTTGATTGGTTAAAGTTTACCAGAAAAGAACCTACTATGGCAGCAAAGAAAAGTTTGTTTTCGCGCTCCATAGGTCAAACGCGGTAGTACAAATTGAATTGCTTGGCATACACAAGTGTCATGTTCTAATTCGATACTGTATACTTTTGGGGAGAAATCGGCTGTACCACTTCTGAGAAGACCAATTTCGAGGTTTTTAAAAACCTTATTAGAATAGCCTAGATGAGAGAATTTGGTAAAAATATTTCCTTCGAATAAATTCGAATCTTCATGTAATTTTAATATGATAATGATGCACATTATTCTGACGTTTTACATGAATCGGATCAGCCGTTTCGATAAAAAAAATCACACCAATTATTAAGAAACCAATCAAGAATTTAAGCTACAGTAATAACGAATTAAACTGTAGAACGATTGTAGACATGAGAAATGAATGCAACGGGTAGTCAGTGACATGTTTTGAGCTCAAGGTGCATAATAGCTTTTCATTACATTTTAAATATAAATATGCCTGTTTAGCTCATCCAACAACGCACATATTGCGTTTTCCTAGTCTAACTATAATACCGACCTACCTGTAACAAGCGTCAGGGCACAAAGACAGGCAAACGCCGACAAGTCGATATCCATGCCGTGCAACGATTGGCAGAAGTCGAATATCGCCAACAGCCAATCGCCGAAGCTGCGCTGACACTGCACTCGGTCGAGCACGACGCCGTTGCAGAAGGTGAGTTTCGTGTCCTCCGGGCGAGTGCGCTGCGCGAGCCGCAGGACGAACAGCTCGAGGGACGCCGATTGGAACAGCAGCTCCTGGTCGTCGCGGTGGAGTTCGCAGAAGCCGGGTATCTTCTCGGCGAAACTGTGGATCACGTCGACCGACGTGGTGAGGAGGTTGTAGAACTGCTGGATCTTTTCGGCTTCGCTCACGGTCGGTTCGGACATGCCCGGTTCCTGGTTCTGTACACGATCAAATGCAGTGGTTAATTTGTGAAGAAAAAGGTGAGGAATCCCTCCTAAACAATAGTCTATCTTACTTTGGCGCGCCTTAAACCGTACTTGTAATGCCCGTTTGCAATGGGGGTCTGGGGGGAGGGCCAGCAAGCTCGTGCTTGGTAATTGGGGGTTAGATTTGGACTCGCGTTTAACATGCATACACATGTAATGTTGATATATTCATTTGGGAAATTACTGTAGGACCAGTAATTTTCTTTGAAAGAGGGTCAAAGCTGTAATAAAGCATACTCTTATGAACTCTATAGAAGGCAACACAATTAATTGCTGTGGACGGGAAGGCCATATCCAAACGTATGAAACTGGCCTTTTATGTCAATGTATTTGTATTTATATCAACATTTTCTTATGATCTGGAAGCCTGATAACTCTGGTTTATATGAAGTAAGTTTACGTTTACATCGGCAGTGGTCAATTCACTATCTTCTAAAACCTTCCAGTGTTCTTATGAGATGAAAAAAGATGGATTATTTTTTAAAAAAAAATGTTGCAATGTACTGGCTACTTGTGTTGTGAGCATTATACTGGACCGTAAATAAGAAAGATTATCATGGCAAACTCACCAGTAATGATACCATTTTAATATTATTCTGGTCCAACTTCCTGCCACTAAACGAGTACCGTTCAATCACTCACCTGAGAGTAGTCTAAGTTAGCGAGATCTGGAGTGGTGTCCACGTGCGCGCGCACCAGCGCCGTGATGAGCGACACCGGCGGACTGGGAGGCGATTCCTGCGGCGACTTGGGCTTGGACGGTAACCTCCCCCTTCTACCTTTCAAAGAGTCCGTTCGCACAACTTCCTTCACCATACCGACAAGCAGACACTTTTGAAACCGACAAAACTGACACCGATTTCTCCTTCTCTTGTCGACCGGACATGACTTGTCCGCGAGACAGACGTACTTGGAGCCTTTCTGTACGGTCCTCTTGAAGAAACCTTTGCAACCCTCGCACGTCCTCACGCCGTAGTGCTGACAGGCGGCCGTGTCGCCGCACACCGCGCACAGCTGGGAGGGTGAGGGCGGCGTGGGGGTGGGACGGGAGCCAGTGGTTCCGCTGGTCGCACCCTGGCTGGACGACTCGCCGCAGCCGGGGGAGGACGACGCCGACGAGGAGGCGGAGGGTGGAGGACCGCTGGCGATGACACCGAGGCGTAACTTCGGCGAGTCGCTGCTACTGTAATACGAACAACAAACATCGTTTAGAGAGGGATCATTTTTTAATACGCTTTTAAGACAGAATATGTGAGTAAATTATATGACTATTAGAGCTTATATTCATCTAGTGCGAGACTGCGAGAGAATGGTAACCACATATCATACATATAGCAGTAACACAAGCACTGAACTGTACTGAAACTAATCATACTTTTAATCTGGATTCTCTTTTTACGATGCTTAATGGACTCACCAACAGCTAGGTTGTTTAGGGAATTTACGGATGAACGTGTGATAACGAAACGAAGCAGGCGAGATATTGAAAGACATTTACGAAAACCCGTGCCTTAGCAGGATTCGAACCCATGCCCGTTTTGATGTCATTTTCTGCATCGGCGCCTTGGCTGAATGGGCCTAATAATGTAAGCTCATGATACTTTCATCAGAACATTCTTTAGTAATAATTGAAGAAAATGCAACAGTACAATCATAAACACCTGGTGAGATGAGTTTGTCTTACCTGGTTGATTCGGACCTCTGGAGCGGCAACGACGCCCTCCTCTGACGCAGACTTAACGACGTGGTCACGTGGAGTTCTGACGTGCTGGGGAAGTGTGGCAACGAGTACGAGTCCTGGGGGAGCGGGCCGGTGTCGAAGCCGGTACACGGCTCCTGGGGGTGGGGCGGGAAGTAGGGGGAGAAGGGCGGCGGGGGCTGGGTAGGAAAGTCGTACGGAGAGGGCGAAGGCGTCGACACCGTCGGAGAAGGATGGTGACTGATATGTTGCTGATGATGATGATTATTGTGGTGGTGATGGTGATGGTGAGTGGGATATGGTGCTACATTGTAGCAGTCCTCGTCCATCTTGAAGCCGAGATTGGCAAGATCGGGAGACTCGTCCTCGTGCGAAGATCGGGAATAGCGGAGGGAATATGTATCCTGGAAGCTGGGTAAGATGGGGTTGAGACCCGGAGAGGAACTGCCACCGAGGGAGTCTTCCTGGTTGTTGAACACTACGTCAGGGAATGGGTCGAGTTCTTCGGAAAGGGCACCAGTTTCTTCGGAGAAAGGCGCAGAAAGTAAGTCAGCGAAGCTGCTGGAGCCGAAGGGGGTCTGGAAAGAGAAGAAAAACGAAGGTTTTACGACTATCACAACACAACACTCTTTTATATTGAGTTTAACGACGGACTATAATGATGACTAGAAGATCTATTGTCGTCGAATACAACTATAATATATCAACTAAGCGGAGGTATCTATTGGTTAATCTGGTAGCTAATGAAAACCATCAGATCAGTTGATAGTTGATACTGATAATAGGCTATAGTTGTGTTACGATGTCACCATGATCACCGACTTCACGATCAACCAAACTGTATGTTTCAATGACATTATCACATTTTTGGCGCTTCCCAAAACAGATGAAAATACCCAGTAACGTCGAAACATTACAAACTAAGTAGGCCTACTCATTCCTTTCTAAAATTCCAAATAGTATGAAGTACATAACGAAAAACATGGAGACCGGCAAAGACTCAAGATTTTCCATTAATTTTCATTTCACAATATATATTTATAGTTTACCATTCATCAATCCTGATATAACATAATCGAGAAGCAAACGCTTCTTATATGTTATTTTTTATATCAAATATAGGACCCATTGAAGGTGGGTCTATATGGAATGGAACATAGAAAATTGATTCATACCGAGTTATATAAGAGACCCATTTATAATATTACTTTGATATCGCTTCAAACGTGTTTATAATTATTTCGTTTGAGACGAACTCACAAGGTCTATTGCTTATTCTCATATACTTTTTTTCCGTCGAAAATTCTGTGTTGGAGTAAACCTAACTCAATTCTTCAGAAACACATTGAAACAGAAATCTAAATCATATTTTGAAAACTACAGTCTTGAGGGTTTGAGGTGTAGCATTGCATTCCACAATGCTCCTCAGTGCTAAAGCGAAGAGGAAGACGAAACGAATTATCAATAGTTCGCATGACAATCACACGCCAGCTTCAGAACTTTTATTTTACCAGCATTCTAATTGTTGTAAACATAGATTATCAGGCTAGATACAAAATGATAAAAATAGTCAAATTATTATTTTATAAACTACGTTTGTGAGAGTTCGCTGCATGAAGGTTTAAAAGCTAGCAGGCGCGTGCGGCTTCTTAAGAGTGGTGTGAGGCATTACACACTGATTGTAGTTTCTCTTGTTATATTGCATATGAGTGTGAGTAGTTATTGTAATAGTTATATGGCGTGACGTGTATTGCTTTCAGGAAAAAATATCAGTGTTGTTATGTGTCTAAGATGTTCAGTTTCTTAGAAGGTATATGAATACACTAACAACATAAAGTTATGTGCATGCCATTAATGAGTATGACTAGTAACGGTAGTTATGAAGTTAAATACTTGAAGGATAACATGTACACTTAAGAGGAGTGAAATTACTGTAGTTAGGTTTAATAGTTCTTTGGACGCCGCCGTTGCAACCTCCCCCTGGTGACAGTGCGCCTGACTAACCATCTGAAGCCCCGCCTACTTGTTCGTTGTCAAAGCAACCATGATACCTTCTGACCAATAGCAGGAGACCCAAGATAGTGGAGATGTGTCCCTTCTAATCAATAGCACAACTATTACTTGATGGAACAGATATGAGGACCACAATATAGTTGAGACTAAGAAATGGGGCGAGTGAATCAGTAGCTATACAACGTCATGCAAAAGACCGTAGCTCGAGTCCCGCTACGGTCGGTCATCTTGACTGAGGTGGGGTCGACCGTCGAGGTTTTCCTCAGCCATGAGACATGGGCATCGGCAGGATGTAATATATAGGTTCAGAAGTATTATTATTTCTAAATTTTGTATTTATATCGAGATGGTCAAAGTCTATAATACCTTATACCTCGAGTGTTTTTTTTCACAAAAAATGAAAGTTCATGGAATCAACTTGTTATCTCCTTTAGTTACCCGAGTTAGTATACTGACTAACTTTACGATTAGCCTTACGAACTCTTCCAACAATCCACGGGTGCCTTTATTCTAAAACTCTAAAACAAAGTGGAAGCGCCCGATCCTTCATTTTGTTCTGGCGATTCCGTGGTCTACTCCAACATGGATGAATCATATGGGTATACTGACTCATTCGTCTCGCTTTCATTTCGTTTGCTCTAATAGAATAAGGAACCTGTCATATTACTTAGTTCATAAGGTATAATGTGACTTCTGACAAGGGCTGAATTTTATCCGAATTCAAGTACAACTACTATACAAGGTGATTACACACGCATATGTCTCTCAACTCTCACTTCAATCATTTCATCTGTATTGTTCTCTGTCGACAGGAAGTACAATGCAACTTTCTACCAAACACCAGCGTGTGTAGCTAGGAACACGGTGAGTCTACGAACACGCGGTGTCAGCCATGATGACGAGCTGATTGAGTTTGGTCACATGACGTTAGCATCACACAGCTTTAGCCGTATAAAAAGCGTTCCGCCTCATAATCGCGTCTCATTGTGTCGAATCGGGGATTAATAAAGCAGTAATTCCCTGTAGGCCTCTCTCTCTCTCGCGCGCGTGCTCTCTCTCTCTCGCTCTAGCGTCGCTACGCCGGCCGTCGTCATGCATCAAGACGCGAAATCATAATGACGACGCGCCCACAGGCACCCAAGGGACGTATTTCGCCTCAAATGCCAAACAACATGAGCTAGATTCATGCAATCATAACTATATGGACTCGATCTACGCCAAACTCACACATTTTCGCGATATAATTTTATTCACTTATTGTCTTGTATAGAAGATTTTATACTTTCTCATTCTTTTATGTTTGTAGTCTTGAATATAAATTGCCACCCCCCATGGCTCAATCAGCTACGGCGCTACTTTATAAAATGAAGTTGATTCGGGCGTAGGTTCGAGTCACGCATAAGTCATGGTTTTTTGTAAACGTCACTTTCACTATGCTTTCTCCGTTTCATTATCATCCGCCTTTTTTTTACCCCTTTATATAGCTGTTGATGGAGTCGTTAAGCAATATTGAAAATGAAAAAAAAAACGGTCTACAGTCTACACCCTCCTGTTCTGTACAATTTTAGATCTATGAGACATATTTTAGGCATAAAACCTTCTTTATTTTCGCTTATACTTGGACTTTCAGACGTTAATAAATGGGATTTAAAACCAACTATTTTTGTGACAATAAATAGGTATCTTCTTCTGACATACGACCCGGTATTACGAAGACAGCTTAGCTTTATTCTGAGAGGTACATAACATAACATGGGTAACCATGCTGACAACAACACTTAACTGCCAGTCAGAGCTATTCATAATTTTTTAATTGCAATTCGAAGCCCAGATATATAGTATCCCATATCTGTGACCGTAATTGAGTAGAAGAAAATAAGACACTTTTCATTTAAATAATTGAACATTTGAACAGCTACCAGGACCCCTATTCCTGAGATAAATTAGACGTGAGAAATAAAAATGAGTGAGAAAACGAGTATCTCACATAAAATATGAGATGAAATATGTCATTATTATATGAGATAGTTTTCTGAGATAAATGAGATGTGAGAAAATAAAAATGAGTGAGAAAACGAGTATCTCACATAAAATATCAGATGAAATATGTCATTATTATATGAGATAGTTTTCTCGCTGATTTTTCTCACATCTCATTCATCTCAGGAATAGGGGTCCAGGTGGAAACAGAATAATAAGATATATAAATACTAAAATATTGAGGTCGAATTTCCGGTTAAGATCTTCTGTGGACTGAATAATTGAAGTTAATTGAAGTGAAGTTTGATGATGATTATTTTCGCTCAATGACCCGACCAATAGTTAGGTTATTTAGGGGTAAGAATGAGCAGGTGATAATGAAATTATGACGTAATAATAAGTGAAAGAACATTTACAAAGACCCATGCCTTACGCGGGACTCAACGGTGACTTCAATTTCTGAGCCGGTGCCTTAGCTGACCGAGCCACGGTAAGCGGCTTTGACATGTTTTCCCAATTGCCCGATTCTACGAATCTTATTTACGTACTAATCCACTACCTTTTGGTTAAAGGTACGGAAATAACATACGTAACCAATGGTGATAACAAGTTAATCCGCTGACTATTGCTTAATCCACTAACTATCAATTCTTAAAACCGGACCTTAATTAAATATTGTATCCATTTAATTCATAACAACAATGGTGATACAATGAAGTGTTGTGCCAACGTTTTGTCATGGTGTTTACTGTGTAATTCTATACTTATGAATGGTAATCAATGCTATAGTGTATGTGTGGAGAGGGGGGGGAGAGGGTAAAAGAGAGGGAGGGGAGGGGGGGGGGAGAGTACAATGGTTGGCACCCCTGTGCAATACGATACGATGCACATGAAAACTCAGGCTATAGTGATTGATCATAAAATATGTCATAATATTACTTCTATTTAATTGTCTGGTTCATGGAACTAAATGAATGAAATATGTGTAGGCCCATCACATAGCAAACAGAATGTAGGGTTAATGTGTTAAATTATATGTTCAAATTTTTTCCGTTTTTCAATTGTTGTGATATTTTGAAATTATTGTTATTGAAATTTTTCTCACAATTTTGAGAAAATTGTTTCAACGTTTTTGGGATCCTTTTAAACCTTCCGTAAAAAAGAATTCAGATTTTTTCTAAATGTGAAATTTTCTTATTCATTGAAAAAATTCTATCTAGATTCTGTATCCATTTGATTGCAGAACCTTCAAGTTCACAATTGAGAAAATAAAATGAAACAATTGACAACACAATAGTTAACAATTAATTTACTTTAAAAAAATCCACCATCATAGTTGAAAACATATTAAAATGTCGACTTTCATTCATTGCATGCAATTCATTTATTCGTAGCTATACTACATCACAGACCGACGCTTGCTCCACCATGCGTGAGGACAATGGGGATTGGAAGGAGGTAATCCATTTCAAAAATATCAATGGAAGAAAAGTAATAATTTGTAATGAATTCATATTTTCTATATAAATACATCATTATTTATCCATAAAATCACCCATAATGAACTAGCTGTCTAATTATACAATTTCTTAATTCATTCTTCATTCATTAAATTACCGTATTATTATCAATAAATTATTCATTTTAAATTAATTAATTATATTTATGCTACTCATTCATTGATACCACCTTGATGATTTAAAACTATCAATAAATCTTACGAAACTAAATTAAATATGATAGTATGAGTACGAAATGAAGAAAGAGAGCGGGAAACTCCACAAGTAGTGGAGGTGCCGAGTCTGTATCCAACTCTCAGGTGGTGGCGCCGGGCGGTTGGGAACGTTATGCGCTAGTCAAAGCATTAAACCACGTGATTCCGTGTGATCTACGAGGCACTGACAGCCCGGAAGGCAGAAAGAACTAGGATCGTATTATTATTATTAGAAACTGAAGGCAAATTTGAAAACTATAGCGATACTTCTTAGTCTAATAGTGGATATCATTTATTTACACGTAAGTCAACGAAGATGAAAAAATGCGCAATCAATCAATCATCAGTCGAACTGTTATAATTGTTCGACGCCTGGACCACTATTCCTGAGATAAATGAGATGTGAGAAAAATCAGTGAGAAAACTACCTCATATATTTCATCTCATATTTTATGTGAGATACTCGTTTTCTCACAGATTTTTCTTCACAGATGTGAGAAAAATAAAAATGAGTCATTATTATATGTCATTATTATATGAGATAGTTTTCTCATTGATTTTTCTCACATCTCATTTATCTCAGAATATCCTACCCTATTACTTTCATTTTTGCATAATATGATTTGACTCAGCACTGTTTATTTTTAGTTATTTATTAATTGTCAACGAAACATAACTATCTAACAACAAGGTTTGTATTACTATTTTCTGTCGATTTAAACCTGCAGAAAGTCGATCACAGGACACTATGTCCCGACGATAAAGACGATGTGAGAAAAATCAGTGAGAAAACTATCTCATATAATAATGACATATTTCATCTCATATTTTATGTGAGATACTCGTTTTCTCACTCATTTTTTATTTTTCTCACATCTCATTTATCTCACGAAACTATCTCATATGGGCCCTAATAATGACATATTTCATCTCATATTTTATGTGAGATACTCATTTTCTCACTCATTTTTATTTTCTCACGTCTCATTTATCTCAGGAATAGGGGTCCAGGGCGGCAACGTTCATCTTCTTTCGTGGACACTATTAATTAGCTCAAGAGCTCAAGAGCTTACTATCTAAGTTACTAGTATATTCAATGGTCGGTGATTACCTGTGTATGCAAGAGCAGCATACTTGATGCGACGGTGAAGGGCACTGCGCCCGGTGATACGCGACTCAAAGACGTGGGCTCTGTCGATACAACAGTCGCTACTTTCGGCGTCTCTGAGCAGCCTGGAACACAACCAAATACACACACCTTGATTAGTTTTACTCTCACAAGATTTTATACTGTTCTTATTCGACAGTATTAGTAACGACAGAATGCGCTCCAGAATGTAAATCCTCCTACAAAAGAGTCCGGACACCTTGAGGCTGTGTGGGGGGCTGCGTGGATCCGTGATCTCCAGAGCTGTCGCCGGGAGCTATTCATTTTTTCCGAAAAGGGTCATCCATGGCGATAAGGTCTGAAGTGAGGGCCCAGACCAAGTTTGGACTGTCTCGGTCGAGTGGAAACCCTTTGGTAACCGAAATAGAGGTATCACTGCGCTTTACGTTTTATTCTAGTTCAATTCGTTTTCTTGTCACTTACTTTTCTCTCATATTCCCTCGCTTATCTTTATTCTATCCCGCTCTCTCCATATGCTTAAAACATCCACACACGTTGACAACTACGACAAAGTACACGGACATGAACATAGGCGCAAAATGACCTCGCTGTCGACGCTCCTTCAAACCCTTACATCCATTCATTCATTCTAAATGCAACATGGAAGTCCTAGAAACTAGGGGGTCATACTTTTACCCCGATGAGCTCTTTTATACATAATCTCTCTCAGACTCTCTCTCCCACTCTCTATTGACTGTAAAAAAAACTACCAGACCTGTATATAGGTCTCATATGCATCCACGAAAAAAGAAGGTTCCGATCCACCGTCCCCGCTATCCCACACCACTACCGCACGGGTGGTTCGCTCATTCATTTCTCCTGAACACAATCACATACATCCCCAATACAAAATCAAACTCTCAACTACAAAAATAAATTATAATAATATATACTGCAAACCTCCATTCTTACAATCTCGACAGCACTGACCATTGTCCGACGTAGCTATCATCCTCCCCAGTCCACTCACTCTGCAGCTCGACACAGTTTACCGTCACTCATCACCCACCGAACGTCAATGCCCATCCCAGGACTCTGCCGTCAAACTTTATACATCGGGCACAGGTTCGCGGGGAAGACGAGGAGGAAAACTAGCTACACAGTCCCGTGGGATAGGGCTATTAAATCAGTGATATTTGCAAGCGCCAGCCTGGATGAGTTATAGTGGTGCGCAGCCTATTGTGTTGGCTGCTTAGTGTGGAAGTGGGATGTGAAGGACGGACAGAGCGGAACCGGGTGCGATATTAGTTTTGGGGGGAAAGGGGGGAGGAGGAGTGGATTGTAAAGAAATGTGTAATTTAATATGGTATAGTATATTATGAATATGTGGATAGTATGATTGGATGAGGGTAAGGGAAGACTTCCATTCGGTTTAAATGGTCTTGCTCTGTTTTTTCTTGTTAAAGGGTGTATGCACGATGCTTATAAAAATGGAGAAATTTATCTCTACTATTTTTTTCTATGTTTACGAACTAGCGTAATTGAATGAAAAGTATATGGCCTATCACGTTCAAATTTATTTTTTCTCTTTATAGTTATTGTGACACTCTATTTTTGTGAATTCAAGCGATAATAAGTCAATGAATTTCATCAATTATCTTTAAACTAAGGCCCCGTTTTACGAATAATAAATTTGTTGATTAAGCGATAATTAGTGGATTAGCTTGTTATTACCCTTGGTTACCAATGTTATTTTTGTACTGCAATTGATTAATTAGCTTAATTAACACATTTTTATTATTGGTAATATGGGTCAACTAGCTCGACTAGATCGTGTTGACGAGTCGAAACGCCCGAAGCTGTTAGAGATACTCGATAGGGACCCTAGGTCGTCAATTATTTTAGAACTGCATAGAAGGTAGGCCTATATGAGATTTGATCCATTTATAAGATTATCATTCTTGCAAGAATTCATGAAGCTACCAGTCTACATAGCTCAGTCGGCTAATACATTCCGCTTTGGAAATTGAAATTAAATTGGGTGTGGGTTCGAGGCCCGTTTTGTAAATTTCAGTCCTCTATACCTTTCGATTAACCCCGAATCGATGAAAAGAGCTATCGGTGGGATATTCTTCAAACACCAATTTTAACATTATTTTTGAATAATTGAAATAGTTACAGAATACATAATAATTGATACCGCTGGCACATTTTAATGGAAACAAAGAGAACACGCCCCTAATATTGTATAGCCTAGATGTAAATCAGTGGCGAAATAAGACTGTCATCTTTCAACGTTGTGCCTATTCTTCAACATTGACGATTGAGAGTTTACCTTTGAACTTCTTAAAAATATTCAAGTGTTATCGTCATTAACCGTAATTTCATATTTATAACAATCAGTTATTTATTTAACTGGCCAGATTACGTGTGCGATAGCAATTGCTTTAAACCTTACGGATTTTGTTATGTTCATATAATGCGTGAATCATGTTCTATGTGTAATAATAAATTATGTTTGATTTCCGCTGGGGAGGAATAAGATCGCCCTTGGGTGCCCCGTCCAAAAGGTCGTATCTGGTCATCCTTAACCTTAATTGGGGAATAATAACTTGTCAAGAAATATTCTAAATACATGTAGATCCTATTCTATTCTTCGTGTGTGAAAATTACACACATTACAAAATGCTTCTTTGAATTTCAATATTTCCAATAATTGTACATTATTTCTATTAAAAATAGTTATCCACGCGAGATGAAGGCGTGAACCACCCGTGCGCTAATGATGTGGGAGAGGGAATAGGGTCGTTCGGAACCTTCATCTCTCCGTGGATCATTACAGATTTTGTAACAAACAAGAATTTAATTTATGCGAGAAATAATTATTATATAACGGTATATAATAAACTTGCGATATCAATAACAACATGAGAGTTGGTATGAATCAATCGAATGGCTCTGCTTTTACTTATTATGAAATGGATTTGAAGGATGAGCCTACGTCATCAGGAAGGAGGTTATAGAAGATCGGTAAAGGAACGAGCTAATTGACCGATATGTAAAATACCGCTGACCGTCAAACTTGTACAAAACTGTCAAATCCTAGATTTTTTTATAGGCAATATATATAAGTTTTTATTAAAACACTGCCGACAACACGGGTGCCACTTGGGCACAGTATAATACATAAGCAACAAATGATCAATTATAAGAAAACATGTCATAATGTTAATAATATTATCGTAAAGTAGAATTATCGATATTTGTAGGAATGATTACAAAATTAATAATTACATAAACTAAATGGTTCATATACACTATTAAAGAGAAATAATCTTAAACACAATACAATAATTATAGGGAACAAATTACGTAACGGAATAAAACAACTGGCACCCTCTTGAATTGAATGTCCATTGATGATCCACTATCCATTGAAGAGTCCATTAATTTATATGGTAATCAGCTTTTCAATGAAAACTAATTTCCCAAGAAATTATAATCAGGAACTAACCTAGCTATTTAAACATGGACATGGCTCGGTTTTGCATGAAATTGCATGAGTCTCGATACGTCATAGGTCTCCCTGATTGATCTCATGGGCCATGCTGTAGGTATCAATACAAATAGAGCAAAAAGCATGTGTTTTAATCGACTCAACAGGTAGCCTATGTAACGTTTGATGTATTTTCA
This sequence comes from Brachyptera putata, assembly GCA_907164805.1. Lineage (NCBI taxonomy): Eukaryota > Metazoa > Arthropoda > Insecta > Plecoptera > Taeniopterygidae > Brachyptera > Brachyptera putata. The sequence goes on from OU015465.1 coordinate 20,851,651, forward strand.
GTGTCATTTCAATCCCATTTTTTTTTCTTTTTACCTTTTTGACTGGCATATCATTGGATGTCTCGAGAACATTATTATAGTTTCATGCAGATTGAAACTAAATCTAGAATGTTGCCTATTATGACAGGGGCAAAGACAATCATGACAGTGTTGCGACTCATAGATTAAATTATCTATAGATAATTTTTTATGTCTCATCATTAACCTTATAAATCTAGATTGTAATTTCATTATGAAATATAGTGCCAATCCAAATAGTTATTTTCAAAATTGAAAGAGTGAAAGTTTTGATTATTTTTGCTTCCGGCAGAGTTTTGATAATTTTGATAATTGTGGACGTATGATAATTTTTGCTTTCCGAAGAATTTTCAGAGTCGTATTGAACTGAGTTTAAAGGGTAACATATGTATTTGATGTGCGATGACTTTGCAAATTCTTCAATGCGCGGGCGATGACTAGAATAACGAGTTCACATAAATCATTTTTGATCTATAAGAAATTATCTCGATATAAATATCTCTTATCTACATCTTTCATCTACATAGTTCTTCAAATTTATCTTTCATTTTAAACTAGACGAAAATGTATCTCGTCATAACATTGGTTCAAATAAATAATGTTTTAATGATGATCAAAAAGGATAAATCTAATGATAATAATAATGAGTCAAAATACAACCAAATATATCAGGTTGTTATTGACTTGGATCAAGTATTTGTAGTAAAGTGTTGTACTACATTTACATAGTACAAAATTATGTTTTAATTGACTGAAGTTAGAATGTTGTTATCATATTTCAATGGTTAATAGACTATCAGCTAATATAGACGATTGATTAAAAAATTCTTACATCATCCAGTGAAAAATAATTGTTTACGCCGTAATAATCGTTCCACAATTAATTACAAGTTACTCTTGAATTGAATCCTTGTGTCCCCATTTGAGAAAAACACGATATATTATCTGCGTGGAATATGCTATCATTATAATCAACCTACACGTATGTGACGAGAATTTTCTATAATAATCAAAATAATTTATTTCATTTTGTGTGACTTGGCGAGACGTGGATTTTATTGCATCCAAATCAACACACGTTGTGAAATTTGTAATTCTGCATATAAAACTGAAGTAAAAGTTGTAGTATAACTTTATAGGCCCTACTTGTAGAACGTCTTATATTTATATTGCAACATAATTTGCAAAATTGACTCTAATTGATCTCTGGTGACCCGACTGACATACAAAATATCATAATTGAAATATACAATTACATTGATTCTGATATTCCTGGGTTATCAGAATTCCCGCTATAGACAAGTTAGAAATAACTTGATATTTTTGATATTTTTCATGTAATTAATTCCATTCAGTTGAATCAAACAATGCATGAAATTTGGGTTTTGAGATTTTTGCGGATTTTGATTATGTGAAAGATTTTTTTTTCTGAAAATAATGACACGAAAAAAAACTGTCGCAGGCATGGAAAATATTCTCATCAAATAGAAGTACTTGCTATTTTCAAATAACAACCGAAAAATTACGCATATTTTTTGTATGAGAATAAATATATAACTAGCATTTTTTCTCTTCATAGTCACCCCGTTATCACCCAGAGTATGCCATTGCGCATCCACTCCACAGCTGTGACGTCGACTCGTTCACAGTTCACCGATCAGTATATAATAAACTAGAAGACGTGACGTCATCTAGTTCACCCTGCGCGAACTGAACGCGTTTTCGTATACGGGAATACTCCACCTCAAAACCCCATACCCAATACCATGGTATATTCACCTCAACACGTAAACACAAATAGCGTTCTCCCGATTCTTACCAAATCCAAAGTGTCATGTAGGTTACATGAAAAGTGGGACTCGTTTCTGGACTTGTCTTTGCGCAGGCGCGGCGCAGTATTATATTATTATTACGCAAGGTCCAAGGTATACACGAAAGTTGTCTTCCCGGCCTGTTCGATTCATCATACACCATACCGGCACACAACAAACAACCATAATCTTCTGCATTCGAACAACGAAACAAAAAAAAAAACATATTTCAACAATCATCCATTTGACAGGCACAACCACTCTAGGCCTACTTTCTTTTCGCGTCGTAACATGATCATCTGCCGCTGTGTTAAATAACGAGCCTCCACATCAACTTTGATTTACAACATTGTGCAGGCTGATGAGATTTGATCGGGGTCACAAACGCGAGACTTTCACTATAGAATACAACATGTAGCCAGTTTTATTTTGACCAAATTACATATGTGTCTTGTTGGACGGGTCTCACAAGTACTTATTTGGAACCAACCGGTCATATCTTATCAGCTTCAATTACACGATAAATTACTTGTATTATTTTCGATAAATATTCATCGTTTAATTATATGATATGTTATATAAACGTTGGGTTACTAAGTAGGAGCAAGTATTAGATCGTGTGCTCAGTCGATGAGCAGGTTTGGGAATACGTATGCTCCTTACCCTCTGCTACTGCCCACTTGTGTTGGACTGTGACAAACTGTAGGCTCATCCTAACCCTCAAGTTATGCCGATTGTAACTGATTTCTGAAATTTTCCAGAGTAAATAGATATCTAAAAAGACAAACAATTGTTATTTTTGTCTTTGATAAGTTTTCCTCGATTCGCAGAATGACAACGATAGTGAATAAAAATGATAGTGTCATACACTCACACAGACGTCTGATATTACATAAACGATATTTTTCGTATTCTTTTCTATTCAAAATTTTACGTAAAGATATTTAGTATATTCATGGACATATTCATAGACATTCATAGATATATTGATTTCAGATTCTTCGGGTTGTCATTTATATAGGCATCTACTTATTGTTCTTGTTACACTTACTATTATGTATGATTACAAGTCTACGACTACCAAATTTTTATAATTCAAAGTTGCAGTGTCATAGTAATAAATGAATAAATATGTCCTACAAAATTACACAATCTTACTTCAAAAACCACATATTTACATGATACAAATAACTTACATATAGTCGTACACATGTTGTGAGATTCATTTACTGTCATAGGATATATATGATATGTATATAGATGATATAGATTTTGATATAGGATTAAAAATGAGTGGGTGATTATGAATAGATGAAGTGATGATATGTGAAAGGGCGTTTACAAATATCCCCGCCTACGGCAAGTTTCGAACCCGCACCCGTCTGACTATCAGATTTCAAAGCACTGCCAGCCAAACTGTCGACCCTGATAATATAACACATCAATTAGAACGTCTGTACAATATATGTGATTGTTTGCAGATAGCACGGTATATCAAACCTGCCGCTAATTTCATTTATTTCATTGTATTCTAGAGACCACAGTGAGAGGCTATAGTAACTTTTGTAACTATAGAGACAAGTGACGTTTTTTTCATCCTTCATTAGGCAGTGTATATAAGGAAAGAGGAGTCGGTCGTGGCCTAGTTAGTTACATTAAAGATTCATCCCCCAGTATTCACCTATAAGCGACAGAGAAAAACCCCTCTCATGCACATTTGGAATGGGTATATTCCATGGAGTTATAGAAATGTGCTCGCTGTCTGTTAAAATTTGGTGCAAAATAATCGTTTTGTGCTGCTACCGTTTTTTTAATTATTCTAAATTCCCCCATCCCACCCACACCGCGCACATTGAAATTGCAGTGACTAAAATCCGGTAGCAGCAAACCGAATGTTTATAATTGGTTGTTTTCTGATGATCACCATGGTCACCGAGCTTATCACCCAAACTTGATATAATACCGCCACCTACATACTTTTTGATCTTCCATGTATACACTGGACCATTAACTACAATAATGTATATATAGGCTCCTAAGTATAATGAAAAATGGTTGTGTCTGGGTGATTAATAGTTAATTCCCAACCGAACTAAACAATAAATCTACAATTGTGATCTTCCTGCAGTTTCTTTACGTAAGCAATAAGTACAATAAGAACCACATCTCAGTCACATATTGCAGTCAAGGTTCATAAGTAATAATTGCCGCAAGGAATTCATAGCCCTATATAGGATAAATGAGTAAACCTATCGTACGTCAATTATCAATTCGTCGCGCTTTTATATCCACTCAGAAGCATTTACTAGTTTAAAAGGTTCCGATCGACCGTCCCCCCTACCTCAGATGATTGGCGCGCGAGTGGTTCGAGACGTCATCTCTCGTGAATACAAGTACATTTAGTTCGCGCCTTCTTACCTCGTATACAAGTTTGACTGGCTTATTACCGATCAACTTTTCGGGAGGCTGAATTACACACTTGATATACTATACTATCAAGTGAAGAAGAAGATTGTTTGCCAACTAAATAATTGTGTAAAAACTTTAGTAATTACTGGATCTAGCTGTGATTTCAAGGATTCAACGCTTTTGAAAAATCCAGTTGGATTTCTTGTAGTGAATCTCTAGCTGAAAATATTCTGATAATCACAACTGCACACAGATGTAATGATATTTGAGTTTGTTATGTTGGTAGAGCATAGTCTTCTTTCGAGGGTTCGAGTACTAGTGTTAGCACACATGATTAACAGAACAAGAGTGTGATAAAGATGTGTTTTCTACATTCTGGAATATCTTTGGCGCTTTTATCTTTGGAGTCTTTACGTGTAGAAACATTGCAATTGCAACGGCATCACACAAGCAGCTATAACCAGTTATATATATATATATATATATATATATATATATATATATATATATATATATATATATATATATATATATAAATATATATATATATATATATATATATATATATATATATATATATATAATATATATACATACATATAAAATTGAAATAGTTTCACAATAATATAATGAGACATTAAAGTGTATTTATATCGAACTATTGTATACTATATAAATACGGTATCTGTGAAACAAATTGATTTTGTTATACTGCTAAAAAATACACATTTTCAATATGTGTTTAAACCATAAAAAATCTCTCTACTTATATGAAGTATCTGTAATTTCAACAAGTACATCTTCATTTATTTAGAACCGGCTCAAGAGTTATCACCGATCGCGTTACTATTTATACATTCTACGGAATATCTACTATTCCTCTAGGCAGGTTGTACTGCCTACTTGCAGAGATTGTTGTATATATATATATATATATATATATATATATATATATATATATATATATATATATATATATATATATATATATACTCGTACCTGTATAGTTGTTCTAGAGACTCCCTGCGGTAATGAACAATATATGTACTCTATGTAAATTGCACGTATCTATATGAAATGCAGATCTATAAATCAGGAGGTGGATACATAAACATCGACTTGCTTGGTTCTTAGGCGTGCATCTTCTGTTCAGATCAGTGTAACCATTGTTAACGTGGTATATCGTCGCTGTAAAGTCAGTCATAACTCTCCTCTGTTCAGTTTCTTTAATTGTACCATAGAGAGGTGGTGCTGTTTCGACAACAGAGAGTTGAAGGTGATCACAGTGAAGTGATTGACCAATCAGAATGTTTGGCAGTTCACTAGTTCGCTGTATTGCTATGGTTACGATTGTTAGTCAATTGTTACTTGACGGAAGACTATACTTTTTTTACGCTTTCAACATTTGTAATCATTTCTGGTCTTGAGACAGTTTTAAACGAAAGGATCTTCCACGATGATTATTTTAATTAAGAGTTTGAAAATATGTTATTAAAAAAATAAACGTGACATCGCCATTAGCTCGAATTTCTAGGAAAACTCCTCAGCTTATTAAATCTAAGTATATACATCTATACCTCAAAGTAAATATTTTCATTAGCTTGTTAATTAGTGTGAACAAAGATATACTCAAAATTTATAACTGAATACAAGGTGATTTAAACTCAATTATATTTACGTAATACAAGTCATACAAAATCTTGAAAGATACAAATTAGGCCTCCGAAATACTTTTAGTCAAATTATCATTGCATACTTAACGAATGATGTGAATAATTTTAAACACCTTGCTGATATTAAGTTACAACAATTCAATGCGAAAAAGAATTTATATTTGCATAGTTATAATTATGGACATTATTACTAACCGCCAATTAGCCAGAGTATTGGTGGAAGGAGGTGGCAAGGTTTTCTAAAAATAATTTAATTCCAACTAATGTGAAAATAATAACTGCAGTAGATATAGATAGAATTTTGTTCCATGGGCTTTCCGATCGTAAGAAAGTAACCTCACATTTTATTTTCAAAAATTAAGACAATATATAAAATACTTGGATATAAAATATCATATAGGGTCTATATATAAAGGGCTACATATTTGCATGATACAATAGTGATAATGAATTTAAAATTCACAATCACCACCCATTTGTTATTTAATATACTACCTCAATATCGAATATGATACTTCTTATTTCTGCTAATCAAATTAATCTCATTCACAGCTGATCAAGATTAAAACAATAATCATGATTATAATTATAATCATGACAAGCGATCATGATTATAAGAAGATAGTGAGACTTGATTTGATGATGACGATGTTACACCAATGTTCTGGATTATTGTATTATGTATATTGTATTGTATACAATGGAGTGACAACGTGTGCAAGGACTTTGTAAACGATTCCTCGTTTTTTAATTGAACGAATCTGTTCGATCGACCGCACGCCGGTTGCGTTAGTGCTGCCACCTATCGAATTATGATTGAACTAGATAGAATAGTCTAGATTTGAAACATTCCAGCATTGAGAAACTGATCACTGTTCTTCAATTATGGCCATCTGTGCGAACTTTAGTCCTAAACTAGGCTTGACCTCAAACAGGGGTAACCTCAAACAGAGGTAAACTCCACTATCAAGGATATTCACCATGCAGACCAATGTACTTGATACAGACAAAACTTGAGTGCTATCGTGTAATTATCAATCCCTTGAAAAGATAATCGCAAAGGGGTCAATTGTAATTACCAATTAACTATAGGAAAATATTTTTGAATAGAACTTAAATCTTGTTAGGATAGTTATCAGAAATCACTGTAGTATAATAACGTTTCCAAATTTTTGTGTGAATCATGTTAACTCGTTTTTGAGAATTAACACAGTTTTTCCCTGGTTTAAAAAATTCAACCAACTCAACATATGGCATATTTGAACAATTGGTGTACGAGTGAACTGGAGTTTCAGAAACTAATACAATGTCCACTCTGTATTTGAAGTTTAAAGGACATCACAATCCTGACACTAGATTTTATCGAAAAATGACGATATTTATCTCCGTAATTTGAGAGAAGACTATAGAAATCATCAACCTCATTTCAGATTTTTGTTGTCCTCCAGAGACCACGAATCATGACGTATAAGGCAGTACCGATTTTGTATAGATACACATCGAATAATGTCTACGTCACGACTCAGAAAAAAAGGCTGGTCCTGGAGAGCAAATATATAGGCCTACACTCTTTTTAATTATTTCAGAAATAGAGATAATGATTTCCAGTTTTCCGTGAAATTTTGGAAATAAATATAGTAATTATTCGTTGAAATCTAGTTTCAGGGTTGTGATGTCTTGCGAAGAAAATTTTTACAGTCTGCAGAAATTGCGATTCTGAGACTATAAGGCTTTACAATAATTATGCGCAAATAATACAGTCATGTTTTATTTTTTCTATTATCCTCATGATAACAAAGTTATGTAAGTATGTTTATGACAAATTAAGGTCAACTCTGTGATGACAGTTCCTATAAATATACTCCATGAGTCCGACTGAATTAAATAAATAAGATTGATTGAGCGAAGATTGGAATAAATGTGGAAATATAAACCGAGTTGTCTTAACGGTATATAGTGGTTGTAGCTTATCGTTTATTTATGTTTACTAACAACACTACAAGTAAAATAGTATAATATGAAATATCACAAATTTTATATTTTAATTAATTGATATTTATTATGTGTTTTTTAGTGATCTTAGAGCCGGTTGTACCAATTGTGATGATTAGTGAATTAAGCAAAAATTAGCAAATTAACTTGTTATCACCCTTGGTTACCTATGTTATTTTTGTACCTTAAATAATGATTAACTAATTAATATTTAATCATCAGTTGGTACAATGGCTCTAAGAGCCGGTTGTATCAAGTGATGATTAGTGAATTAAACAAAAATTAGCAAATTAACTTGTTATTACCCTTGGATACATATGATATTTTTGTACCCAAAGTAATGATTAACTACTTAATATTCAATCATCAGTTGGTACAATCGGCTCTTAAGTGTAGGACATATAATCTCCGTTAAAGATATCTATACCGGTACAATGTTATTTATTTGTATAAATAAAATGGTAGGCCAAAGCTATAATTTTTCTGCACAAAGTTGAAAACCTTGTGCAAAAATACAACTACATATTTCAAAAGTTTTTTTAATAAAAATAATAAAAATATTCGAGTATGTTTGTTGTTTTCTCATGCAAATACAAGTTTAATCAAAATCAAACCAATTCCATACACGTACGGTTGCGGTCACATAAAGTGGTCGATAAAGCAATACATCAAAATGCATCCTGAATGAAATAAACCGATACTATGGACGCAGTAAAACTAGAACACAATGTATAAACGCACTACACGTAGGCCTATAGTCTGTGATATAATTAGCGGTTAAATGTGCGTAGATTTTATTTTAATTTTCATTCCGGGAAAAAACATTTTTATGTAACCGCAAGTGTACACTGTGGAGTTTATGGGAAATCCACTTATTCAATCAATAGATACTATAAGTTTATCAGATTTGAAATACGGTATTTTATACACAGTGCATTGATTTCGTATGGATGGCTATTATATACGTTCAGGAAAAATGTTATAATATTGCTCAATCGGCAAATTCAAATCAAGTGTGTGACAACGAGTGAATTTCAGGGACTGAGAACGAAATCGACAAGGACAAAAATTATCTCAGAAAATAAATCGAAAGTAAATATTTCAATATTTCAACGGATAATAAAACCGAACTCGAAAATAAGAATTTTAAAAAAATTATGAACAAACCCGAAAATTGTATCTTTTGATTTTCAATAATAAAACCGATATACCGAATCTTCAAAAGATTGGGAACAAATTTGTAATCAAAACAAAAGTTCTTGCATTCTCAATCCATGGCTATAACCACATCCACTCTTACGACTAAATCACCCGTCTCCTCTATCATATAGCACGACCGATCGGAGTGTCGGTCCTTCATACGACCACATTACGTAATGATGAAATAAAACTTGTTGAATGAACATCAGTTACATATAGCGATCGTAAAAATATATACATTATATCACATAAAATAAAACGACAATAATTCGGAGGTCTGCTTCGACCTATATATATCCATTCAAATTTATATTTTTTTATTACATAGGCTATCTATGCATATACCTATATATACATAACATATATATATATATATATATATATATATATATATATATATATATATATAATATATATATATATATATATATATATATATAGGCCCCATATGTATATATAGTAGGCCTATATATACAATATAAAAAATATAAAAATATAAATAGGAATATCATTATGCTAGTGAAAAAAAATGTTGTAAATATATTATATTTTATTGTAATTATACCTGGTTTTAAGAATTGATATAGTTAGTGGATTAGGCAATAGTTAGCGGTTCAACTTATTATCACCCTTTTTTACATTGTGTTATTTGTGTACCTCTAACTAATATATGTATAGCGGATTAGTAGGCCTACTCGATTAAGATTCGTAAAATGGGCCTTAGCATTATATTAATCGGGAGTTCTACATTTCCGTAATCAGTTTCGATAAGCAAACAATCAGCGATTGAATCGCTTAAAACACTAAATTGAAAAGTAGTCCGTACAAATATGATCAGACAAACAGTAGCTAGGTTATACAAGACAAACAGAGAGACAGTTAGACAGGCAGTCAGACAGGCAGCTAGACAAACAGAAACTATGTCATTCCAGTCAGCAATATTCGCGTATATGACTCATTATCTTACGATGAAAGTAAATGATGAAATAAATCTTCTCATAATAGTTCTGGAAAACATTCTAATACGAAAAATAGTGCTCTAAATTTACAAAATCACTGGGAAGTGAGTATTCGTATGATGAAATGTAACGTCATTATCAAAGACGGGGCCTCCTTGAACAGCGTATACCGGAATAAAGTAAACTCAGTTGTATGACATGAGTTTGGGTGTCCAAACTTACCTGAACCCTAACCAGGTGAAAAAAAAAAACGCGAAAAAAGTACCGCAAGCCCATGTCACACGACCGAGTCGACTTTATTCCGGTATACGCTCTTCAGCGCCATCCAAAGACTTACTGTCTTGAACAAATCATTCCAGGTGTGAGCCCGAGTCTCATTTCGTATAGCACGCAAATTCTTACTCCTAAATAACTCGGAATACGTCGTTACAATACAAAACTTCCGAATAGGTCAAGAATGAATGAGTGAATGAATGAATGAAATGGTGGAATAAATGAATAAATGGTGGATTTCGAGGCGAGTCGAAGGCGAGGTAATTTATCGCCTTGTTCATGTTCGTGTAGTTTACCATTGTTGTCAATGTTTGTGGATGTTGTGGAAAAACGATGTGGAAAATGAGAGATGAGCATTAAAATCGCAACACTCAGTATACCCCCTCCATACACTCCAGTCACCACAAGACTTCCAATCGGCCGTGATGTCTCAAACTTGGTCTGTGGCCGGGAGCAAATTATTTGCTCCCGGCGACAGCTCTGGAGATCACGGGGCCTCGTAATACCCACAACACATCGACGTGTCCGGATCTTTCAAGTGGGATGATACCGGGGTTCGATTCCCCTTCCGCCATGATTGACCATCTTGATATAGGTGATTTTCGTGTCTATCGTCTGGGATGGTTCATACGAGCAAGCCACGACTGTTTCCTTTCCACTGTGCAAAACACACATAATAATAGCCCTCACCTAATCTTCTCATTATCCTATTCATCATTCACGTACGCCAATAGATCGTAACTATCATTTAGAGAGCGTTGTTAAGCACATAGAAAACCGAATCAATTATCTTTTGGACAATTATAAGTATTGGAATTATTGCTATAGATATGCATTTTTTTCAATTAACATCGAAAATATGACAAAGAGTAATTTTTCCCCAATGTTGAAGTAGAAGCGTTTGAACGATCGAAAGATTCAAAGAATGCAAGCTATTTTACCACCCCAAAGAGAATGATCTAAAAAAATACGTTTTTTCACGTTTTCAGTTCTTGTGAAAATCGTTTTTAAAATATCCGTTTTCTACCCAGCATAGTACCAACTAGTGCGTTTTGTCCGTGTGGCTCGGATCGGCCTTGAAAGATGGTTGTTAGGGGAGGGTGGGGAGGGGTTGGCGGGGGAGGAGATGACGTCGAGCAACAGCGGTAAATCGATGCGACGACGCCGTGACGTCACGAACGCTGCATGGGCGTGGATTGACGTCATTAACCGACTGACGCAAACAATTACCGCCCTCATCAGTCTATGACGTCATGACGTTACAGCTGCTCCCCCCTCCCCCGTGTCCCGCCCCACACCACATCCTTATGCTTTTCTACAGCGTGGACTGGAATTATACGATGGGCAGTGTTTTTTAACAATTTACTTCGCTACTGGATTTGATTATCAATTTATATATCTGGCATAATTTATGTTTGTGTACTAAAATAGTATTCACAAAACCTGAGAAAATAAAAAATCGTCATTATGATCACTCTCCCCCACTCAATCCACGCCTCTCCTTTATTACGGTCCACTTAAGTACGTGATCGCAGCCTAGGTCAATTTAACTATCAATTGAACTATTGTTATTTGTTATATCACAGGAATTCACATTTCATCAATTTATGATCCATTCATATATGCTCTATATTTGTCAGGACATAATTATTATCGTCATTCTTTCTGTATTGTTGTTGTTCTTATAATTTATTGACGAGGTCCAATATCACAGTTTTATTTGGCTCACAGCTTGACCATCTCCTGGTAGTTTTTTGGGGTGCGCTTTTAATGTTTTATGTCCAGGTATCCGTTTCATTTGTCAAAAAATGTGAACACAATACAAACAATGTATACAATTTACAACAATGTCAACGAATTAATGAGCAAAAACAGTATGTATTGTAGATATACAAAATTATCAATTCGGTCTTTGCATTGACTGAGATACAGTTATTGTATCAAGATTTCGATGTCGAATAATATATATATATATATATATATATATATATATATATATATATATATATATATATATATATATATACATATATAAAAACGAACGAAAACTCTCAAATTATCTGTCAAGCATTTTTACAATTGAACTATTTCTCAAAACTTTAAGACAATATATATATTTCAAAATTTGACGATAATATAGTAGACCTAAGGAAAACTATTTATTTTCCATGACTTTTCCAGGTTTTCCAGTTAATTTAACAAAGCACTACGAGATCTCCTCCACACCATGCCGTTTAGGTATATAAACAGTCTACCGTGGACCAAAGGCGATACTAACATGCTAAATGTGTTGAAAGAAATCTGGCATAACGACAATTTCATGCAAATCGATGGTGATAGTTAATTCAACCAAGAACCTACTTGCATTTTTATTTCTCATTGGTTACATTTAATCAAATACCGTCCAGCATGAACGTATGTGTACTTGTACCCACGAAAGAAGCGGTACTCAACCAAGTAAATACCTCCCTGTACCTATAATCTTTCCGCAACTTTGAGGATTCAACGAATTTGAAAGACGCAGTCACGTTTCTCAACGTAAATCTCTTCTTGAAAAATCATAATACGCTGTAAATAATAGTTTCACAAATATAACAGGGACCTTTGTGTTTGTTATTTTGGTAGACGAACTTCTTTCGTGGAAACAAGTATGTATATAGATAAGTATATAGGCTATGTGTGATCATTAATATATATATTATATTTATATATATATGTTTTTTTTTATATATATATATATATATATATATATATATATATATATATATATATATATATATATATATATATATATGTAGGCCTATACTAATATAATTCCTCGAACCAAGTTAAAAATATAGAAGAATACAGAATTAAATAGTTGTAGACCTATACGACGAATTATAATCCGGAATAGATCTAAATAATCATATACAGGATGTGGGAAATAAGCGATAACTAAATACAAAACTGTCATAGTCCAAGAATAAAAGAAAGTAACAGTGAGTGGGACGTATGTGCCGGGTTGACGAAGACCGAGGGGAAGGGGGGGGGGGGGGGGGGGGGGGGGGGGGGGGGAATACCATGGTTATCAGATGATGATCCATAAAGATGATTTTAAGAATATTTATGACGTCACGAAATACAGCATCTCTACAATGCGGTATCCAAGGCTTAATAATCTACATACGGTACTGATGTGTGTCTACACGCAGGTATTTTCAGACGATCGATTTTTGAACTGTTAAATATATAAACACATCTTGATCGTGACAAAATAATATAAAATGAATTATCGCAGCAGCTAAGGACGTTTCTGGAAGAGTTATAAGATTCCTGATTTGACATCGTCGTCCTTTCATGATGTTGGAGGTAATGTCCGATGGGTAATAAATTATAAAATATAGAAACCAAATTCAAAACGACAATCGAAAGTGCAGTCAAGTTACCAATAGTAATTTAATTGTTCATAATTGATTAATTAATATATGAAAATTGTCGTTATTATCATAACCATAAACGAGAATTATAATCGTAATTAAAATGATGAATAAACTTTCAGACACGTACGTCTTAAGATCAGTGGTGGTATTCGAAAGTTTTTACAACAATGTGATAGAACGTGTTTAATGACATAAGATAATATCTATTGTAATACCTAATTAAAACTAGGAAAATGCAGCACATACTTTGTAAGATGAGCGAGTAGAAATATTTACTCCTTGATAAACGCTCATCCGATTTTCACAGACTTGTCAAACATATTCGGCATTGTTGTCATTAAAACTTGAAACATCTTGAAATTAAAAATTTTCGAGTGACAATATTTTTCTTTTTTTAGTGCTATTCTACTCTTACGGATCTTTTAACAATTTTAATCATCAATTACTCAAATTGTTCTCGAGCGATTTTTACTGAAAACCATGATTCAAAAATTTCAATGTAATAATAATAATGCCAACATTTCAAAAAGAGAACATTCAGCTTATCAATACAGCTCTAATGTTTGAATAAGAAAACGAAGAAAAATAAGAATAATAAAATGATAATAGGAAAAATGATAGTAATCGGTACCCATACTAAATGATGCGTTGTGTACACTTTGTCTTTCTTACAGTCTAGGGTTGGTTGATGACCTATACATTTAGTTACGGTACCGGTAATGCTGATTCCAGTAGAAGTCCCAATAAGGGAAGACTAGTTATGAAAGTTGCTAATTAATTAGCGCCCAAAGTTATGTAATTAAACTGCTACGTGCGTTTTCGACAAAATCAAATTTGCATTTATCGAAAACATAATATTATTAAACCATGATGAGGAGAGAAGAGGGGGGAGGGAGTTCACGCTGCCCCTCGACTATAGGCTATAATTATGGCTCTCAGTTCAGCACTAATTATGGATAGTCCAGAACTAGTGCAAGGGTATGGTAATTAGTGCACAAAGTTTTAGAAATGGTTGCTTGATAACTCGATTAAATTGATTGCGAAAGTTGGAAGATGGCCAGAAAGACAGTCAGAGGTAGAGGTAAGTGTTGTTAAGAGTCGTGAGGAGTCGAGATGTCGTTACTCTTATCTTCCTCTAATTAATGTCAGATGAAATTGGATTAAATATTGTTTTAATCTCATAAAACTTGACAAACGAAGTCATTGTTAGTGGATTAGGATCGTTCGGATCGTTCAACGACGATATTCCACCTCTAAGGTATAATATTAAATTGAAATTTCGTAAAATGTCAAAAAAAAATCGAAATTTAACAACTGCTCTGGAAAAGATATCTCGTACGTAGGCCTACAAATCGGAAAAAACACTAGACTATACTCAGTCACGAAAACATCGAGGATCACAATAATTCGATTCACAATATAATTTAAACTTTATTCACCATACAAAACGGACAAATAAAATAATTCGCCTTCATGTGGTGCTCTCAGCTCTGGAGAGTCTGCGTCAGGTATTAGCATGAGCTGCGTATCCATAATATATATAGCTATAATCCAACGTTTTTGTAAACATAATTTATTTAGCATCCTCTTATTCGCACCCCCAAATAACCATAGCTGTGTCTGGGGTCGTTAAGTAAAAAATAATCGTCAGATATTTTGTTACTCAATATTTCCTCCGTTATTTGCATCTAAAAACATTAAAAATATGAATATTTGGAGGATGAAATTGGCAGCTAAAATGGTGCAAGAACTTGCTTCAACTGTGGCTACCTGTTGTCCATCTTTAGCTTCATGTAACTTATTATCCTGAATATAAGTTCAATATTTACTCCACACCCCCTTCCCACTTCACCACAAATTAAATTCGTAACATATAAATTTAATTAATTAAAGTATCATCCATTTGAAATATTCACTCTCAATCTCATCAAAATCACTTAATTTATTCGAGATTTTAAATGTAATTTATATGTTCATTGTGATGGAGTTATTATAGTTATTATCTTGGTAGGCCTAATTAGTATTAACCATGTTCTTCACTGGTCAAAGAAGTCGAAGAAGTCGGCAGAAGTCAAAGAAGGCTGTTATCTAAGATGCCCCTGACTCGCCTTAAACCAAGCAAATTGCAGAACCTTCGAAATTACATCATTGAACATGTACCCACATGATGAGTAATTGACGTTACATTATTTGACTGCATTTTCATATGGGATGATATAATATGCTATAGTTAAATTCCACATCTTCTGGTTTGGTTGACAAAAAAACTATGTTCTGATAAAAATAAGAAAGAACTGCTGCAACGTTATCAATATTTACATTGTTCGCCCAATTGTTTTTCAGACTCTAGATAACTTGCACTCAACTTAAGTATCTTTTTTATATCAAGAGTGCCTCGTTATAAGTCCAACATAAATAAATAACAATTGTCTTCATGAAGTTGGCAAAGTGGTAGGGTATTTGTCTTCTCGCAAATAGTCACTGCAAAATGTTCAAATTAATTTGTTAAAATATATCACAACTTTGCAGCAGCAGCGTCCAAAAATGCATCTCGGTTAGAAGATTGACTTCAAGGTCTAGTTCAAATAACATACTGAAAGTTGGCTGTTGGTTGATTCCCAAATTTTAGAGATTTAGAGTCATTATATCTCAATTCAAGAATTATAATCAATCTATTTATCCTCCAGGATCTAGCCATTTTCCTGAGTCGTGACGTAGACATCACTCGATTCTGTTCATGTTTCTACAGAATCGGTAATACCTATGTCATGATTCTCGGTCTCTGAAGGACCAAAAAATCGATCCTAATTCTGAAAATGAAATAACAAATTCCAGATTTCTCTAAAATTAGAAAAACAGATATCGTCATCATAATTAAAATCCAGTTTCAGGGTTGCGATATCCTTTAAAAATATCTCATCTTTCCAAATACACCAACGACATTCTTTTCTGTCACATTGGTAGACTACTTTACAATTCTAATAGTAATTGTAACGCGTACATGCCGAATGTAATGGAAACTTGCTCTTGGTTAACAGATAATGCATTGGGCTAAGAATAGGCAGCGACGGCAGCTGGAGCTCGTCCAAAGCCATGTCACGTGTGCGCGTGTGATGTAAGTACCACACTCATGTGCTCGCCGCTACCTGGCCGATAGCCATCAGCTGTGTGGATTGCACATTGCTCGATTACCTTATACCACGACCGTAACGCGGAATAATTAACACGAATCTAGTTTTATCGATAATTATATTGATATAGTGTTACCGCGTGCGAGATTTTTTTTTTTAGGAAATAACTAACATAATATCTTCGGAAATAAATTTAAATAAAGTTTTTATTTGGTACTCATTTTTTATATATTGGGTTTAACTACGCAATGTACTGAGGACCACGATCTAGTGAACGCTATAAAATATGAGATAATGGGATGATGAGATGGAAGGTTATATTTTATTATGTGTTTTGGATAGTGGGAAGAGGTCGATTAAGGAAGCATCTTGGTATTGACCTGAACGACATAGGGAAACCACAAAACACCCTTATCAGGATGATCGACCATGCCGGGAATCGAACCCCGGTCGATGTTTTTAGTTCAGTGTTTTAACCACTCGATCACTCGTCTCAGTTTTATTTAGTATTTATTTAGACGTATTTAGTTTTTATGTACTTGTACTAACACAAATTATGTACTATTATGACTAAATTATGTAAATTATGTATTATTGTACTAACAGAAGTAGAAGAAATTATATACGAACAAGAACGAGTTAGATCGCCAAAGCTACTGGAAACTACTGGCAACCCTGGTGATAGATAATTGTTATTTGCTTGAATACAACATCAACAGCTAGAATATTTTAGGCTGTTTATCACTTTTGATAGACGGATGTTTATAAAACCTCAATACGTGCTATTTGTCTACAGTTTCCAAAGCAAAGCCTCGATTGGCTGGGTCACGGAGAACCGAATAAATCTTCAAATAAATATAAATCAACAGGTGTAAGTGCCTGAAAATATCACGTCTTTTATAGAGAACCAATCCTATAGTCTAGTCATAGATAATCGAGCTAGTCCTATACAAAAACCATTCGAGACGTTAAGTTCGTCGAAAACAGAGCCAAGATTTTGTCTCCATCAAACAAATACTTTGTCACGAATAAAAACAAGTGATAGATTGAGTAGTGAATCGAGCCAAGTAAGAATTTTGTACAGAGGACAAATACAGAGGTAAGATTTAGTCAGTTACAAACAGCGTAAGTCATCTTGAATGAAAACAATTCGTATTTATTGTGTGATTCAGCAATAACAGAAGAGGGCTATTATAATGACGTACGATACGGGAAAAGAATCACATTAATATATATAACTTACTTGTTTTCATGAAACTAAAAGGTGGGCTACCAACTTAATAACTCTAAAAACTTCGTTAATTGTAGAGAAAATCACGCGGCTTTGAACATTTAACGCTATCGAAAGATGTAGTTGAGTTTCAAATTGTAAATCTCGTCATGAAAGTCACTGATCACCAGAGATACACATAACGGTGATATTTGTATTTATTACGTTGGTGCGAATACCTTCTTCTTTCGTGGATACAAGTGTGACTATGCGAGTCATTGTCGTTTCAAGAATTGGAAATTGCAAAGTTTTTTATGCATGGTGTTTATGTATTTAGTTATCATACTTATATATTTTTTAATGAATATAATTGTAGCAATTATTCGTTCTTGAAAATAGGTTCTTCTGATTCTGATTTTAAGAAGTTACCGTTGGGTTTGAGTATTATGTATATTCTTGTGCGTACTCGATTAACAGTTAATAAACAGTTGACACATCGATTGAACAATATAACCGCTACTTTTGAAAAAATCATAACTAGTTCAAAGGGTGGTAAAAAGGTGATGTAAAAAAAGAGTACCGGTAATCTTACAAGTTATAATGTTCATAAATCTGCAATATGAATAGAATCAATAATCAATTATAATACCACTGATCAGCTACGATGATATAATAACTCACCTCAAATAATTTTTGACATGTATTTGATGGAAATACAAATTTGTATTGAACATATGATTGAAGAGGAGATGTCTTTTGTAAATTGTTTGACACAAACATGTATAAATTTCAATTAAAAACTAAAAGTAATACACTATACTAAGTACTAACCTTCTGTTGTTGTGTTCAACTGGGAAAAAACTAATCTAAATTCAATTCATTTTATAGTAACTTAGGCCTACTTCCAGAATCCACCAAATGGAATTGTCTAAGACTTTTGCAATAAAGTTCTTAGCAGTTCGAATTGTTTTTCTGTGTGGTCAAAACTAGTTCGCGTACACAACACACTCATTCAATCGATTTTTCACAGAACATAATAATTGTAGAATAGATGTAAAAAAAATTTGAAAAGTCAAACTAGTTAATGATAATATTAAAAAACAAGATGGAAAATAATACCAACAATTAAAATGTTCACAATGTTTCACGATGTATCGAATAAAATTCGACACAAACAAAAACTGATAATGCAAAATGTAGGCCCATCACCGTTTATTCAATTATATTCAATTACACTTTTTTTGGAAGTAAATTGATTTTTGTTCGAGTAATTAAATTTCACAATGGAAGAAATTTTTCACTTAACAATGTGAGTAGAATCATGAATATAATTGATTGAAACTTTGATGATACTCCAACTAATGGAGTGGTTTATTTTACTTATCTCATAAAAAGTTGGGGGACTCGAAAGTTACATATACCGGTACGTATAACTGTATATATCATTATAAACACACTCATCAGTCATCATATAAACAAAGTGGATGTAACCTAGTTTGATTTTATTGTCCCCATCTTGTTATTCAATTGATTCGATTTTCCTTGTTTCCACTGTTTATTTGCTCACAATTTGAAAGTTTTACTACATATTAATTAAGACTAGACCTATTGTATAGTTATTTCTTGTTCAATGAAAGTGATAGTTTTTATGACCGCTTCTATAAGTGTTCCTGGGAGCACCTTAAGACAAGTTATATTGATCATTTGACGACGTATCACCAACAGCTAGGTTATTTGGGGGAATGACCGAGGGATAGATGGATGATATATCGACAAAAACTCTTGGGCAGGACTTGAACCCACGCCCAACCTTACTTCTTATTCGAAAGCAGAGGCTGACTATAATAGGCCTACTAGTATTATTGGAGTATTATTAACTGTTTAACGACGTCTCACCAACAGCTGAGTAATTTGGAGGTATGACCGAGGGTAGATGAATGATATCTAAAAAAAATCTCCCATGTTGACTTCATTTTCGAAAGCAGAGAATGGATATAATTCAGACGGGTGACCTACCCCCTCGATCCTTACCCTAACCTTATTTGGAGCGACGCGTCATGTAATGAGTTTAAAGGGGATGAAGAACCACGTGTTAATGAATGCACTGCTATTTTCCCGTGGCTCATCCAGCTGAGGCACTGCTTTAGAAACAGAAGGTCAGCCTACCATGCTTTTGAGATTTGCATAAGGGATGGGTTTTTATAAACGTCCTTTCACTTTTCTATACAATCCATCGTTTCCTTATATTTGCTCATTCGTACCCTTATATAACTTAGCTGTTGGTGGGGTCGTTGAGCACCCATCACCATTTCATTATCAGTATATTAAAAGCGCAAGAGATGTCTATTTAGCGAAGTATCAGTTTATTTGGTGATGTTTCCCTTTGAATTATCGAAATTCTTCTTCAATAGATTAACCGAAATCAATAGATTTCAATTTCAGATTAAATACAGAAATATCTTACTTATTGAAATGGAGAATAAAATTTGAACTAGAACCTACAAAACCACGTTAAGAAGTATTCAACTCAATTATATACCACAATCAATATAATATATACAAGAAGATATATTTTTTTTCAAGTTGAAAAGTTCTAAAGCATATCATTTCGTACAACTATTGATTGAAAACGTTAGAAATTATAATGTCGAGATATCATCGAGTTAAATACAGAGTCACCAACAAACAAGTGAGATATCGCTAAATCGTCTCTTTAAGTCAACAGTTAGTATTTTAGTATTAGTTGACCTGCAGGCTATAATGTCCCTTAAGACTATTAGATCCAAGTTTTATTAAGCCGAATTAAGAAGCCGAAGACCCAGTAATTCCAGTTATATAATTAAATTAAATTATGTTTTTTTTCAAACGACTTACAAATTTCAGTGTTATTCCAATTGTAGTTATTGTTGTAGATGTTGTTGTTGTTTATGTTGTAGTTTGTAGTTTTGTTGTTGCTATTTATGTTGTAGTTTGTAGTAGTTTGGCCGTCACTTGGGTCGCACGGGGGAGGAGTACAAGTGGTGGATCGCATGACCGACTGGCATTCTCGTTCCGTTCCGATCTTTATACCGATATACCGGTATAACTATTTGATACTAGACGCGACGAACAATTCGTATATACGGCACACTCACTTTATGCAAGTTGTCGAAATAAATTGATTTTAATATATCCTCAATCCTCGGTTCAAACACACGTCACTTTCACTTTCGCCGAGCAGCATCTTCTTCTTGTTATTATTGTTGTTGTTGTTGTATCACCAATATTTTTATCACACATTTCATAAGTCAATCATGTATAAAGACTCGCCGCATATAACACATTCGTATTCGTTGTCGTAATAGAAAATAGTAGTTTGATTAAGACTTCGACGACGAATTATTAAAGGGAATGTATATATATATATATTATATAAATATATATAAACGAATAACTACTATAACAATACAAACATCTACATGACAACAATGAACCCACCTGTGTCAACAATATCCTCCTCTTCTTCCTCGTTTACACTCCCACCATGTGACGGAGTCGGTGGCGAGGATGGCAGCTTGACCCGATCCAGCACGCCTAATGTGCTACGCCAAACTACGAAGAGATTCACACGCATTCACAACAATGGTCCAGCATTGATTAGATTCATCCTCGATTTGTACAAGGTACCTTCACTTTCTATCTCGACTTGGGTAAAAACCGTTCATGGAGCGATCATCGTGTGGTCAGGTATCGCACGAGACTGGTGGTCGAGCCTGCCTCACAGTACCTATTATCAAATCCCGCCTTACTCTCCGTGTGTCTGTGACGTCAAAGCGGTGACGTCATGACGCAGCTGGATCAATAGCGGGGTTCTGATTGGTTTAGACGACGATGACGTACTGGTTGTGACGTGATCGATCTGTGACGTCGCTGATGGGGGGATTCAATAATAGCTCGGAGGAAGCATAACGTAGGTGAGGTGCGCGTTGGAAAACGGCGAACGATTGCAATACGTTTCATATATATTTATAGATTTATTCCGGTGAAATGAAATGTTTTATTGTTGTGTAGAGGTAGTCGATGATACTGTCGTAATGGGTTTTCAGGAAATCGAACCGGGTTCTTCTTTTCTTGTCGGTTTGAATATGTGCGTTTCTATGAGATTGGTATGATAATCAATAATTTGTACGCATACATTAAATCAAACCCCATATTAGATCAAACACTGAAACAAAATATTTCTAAAGAAAAAATGACCCCCTCGAAGGATCCGGTCAACTTCCATGACCCCGTGATCTCCAGAGCTGTCGCCGGGAGCAATTTATTTGCTCCCAAAAGGGTCACCCCTGGAGGGAGGGTCCAGACCAAGTTTGGACCGTCTCGGTTGAGTGGATGTATTTTGGTGACCGGAGAACATGGACTGAACCTTGTATTTTCATTTTATTTCGGTTTCCTCATTTTTCTCTTCATCTATCGTCTTCTTTTTTTCAATATCACCTTATCTTACATTTCTAGCTCTTTCTATTCCGCTTCCTCCACATGCTTGAAACGTCCACTAACGTTGATAACTATGGCAAAGTACAAGGACTTAAACATAGGCGCAAAATGACCTCGCTGTCGACGCGTCTTCAAACCCTAACACTAACTAACTAAATGAAGAAAGTTAAGAATTTTCCGATTGAAATATACAAAGATGTGTGAAAAGTGTAATCGATATTTTCAAACTTGAATATATAAAATCTTGTGAATGAAAATGTAAAATCTTCTTTATAGTTCTATTTATATCTCTTCGATATTTCTTCTAATATAACATCTTTCGTATCATTTTCTTCGTCATACGCACATCATTTATATCCAGAATTACCGAATAATTAATAAGCCATTAAATTAGTTGAATGACGTAATGGAATTGATGACGCATGATATTTGATGAAGTTTATGGATAGTTAGGGGCTCTTAAAGTTCAAGTTTGTTTATAGTCACAAATGTACCAAGGGTGCCGAACTCCGCACTATGTGCATTAATGTTTTTTTTTAAATATCATATTATGTTATGTTTTGTTATGTGAGTCTATTCTTGAACTTAAACTGAATAAAAAATCAACGAAATATTAGAAAGAAATTAATTTAATGGGGAAAGTTCACCCGGGAAAAGTAGGGCCTACATTTGTTTTCTGAATTCATCCAAACATATTTAGGAAAAATATACCAAGAAAGACTTAGAAGAATCCGTTGAAAAAGTTAGTAAAAGTATTTTTATATAAAAAAGTATAATGTATATAAATGAATATAGGCCTATCATACAATTTCTAAAAATATGTTATTCAAAACAGATATAAATAAATTAGGGAATTATTTAGAAATTTCCATGAAATCAGTCGAGCCTTTGTAACGTATATTTTTCTCAATTTAATTCTCAAGCGCTGGATTTGAAAACATTCGTAATTTTGAAAAACCAATTTCGACCGCCAGATCGCCGTATGAACTCAACGCCCTCCCATCTCCAATATCCAGCGTCGGTAATGCAGTTCTACCGTCCGTATAAGCTACTTTATCGACTATGCTCTAACATACCAGATGCAACGAGAGATGGCGGACACGAACGGATGTCTGCGGTATCCATGAACACTGACGGTCGGTTGTGTCGACCCGACACTATATGTATCACGGCACTTCCACCCGGTTTCACAAACACTGATCTGGCTCCTCCATCAGCCCAACTCTCTCTCTCTCTCTCTCTCTCTCTCTCTCTCTCTCTCTCTCTCCCTCCGTCTCTCAATTAATGTATGACCTGGTTATAACATGTTATTCAATAATCATGTGATCCACACATTTGATAGGTATATAATTGCATCAACGAGAGATGAAGGTTCCGATCGACCGTCTCTCCCATCCAACATCACTAGCGCACAGGTGCTTCGCGTCCTCATATCTCGTGGATACAAGTCAGCACCTCATTTAATTAAGAGCAGAGCTACCACGTGCTACGTGATGATAGTTTCAGATGACCTGAACATTATTATTATTATATTGTGTAGGCCTATAAGTTGAAAATTAAAAAAAAAAAGTTATTGAAATGTTCATTAAAAAGTTATAGACATATAGTGATATTATTTTATGAAAAAAGTAAGTAGAAAATGAGAAGACGAAGAAGAATAGAAGAAAAATTGATCATGAAGAACAATGAGAATTATTTTGTCATCAGACAAAAGAGTGAATTGTTTATGCAAATTCCCAATTTATTAATTTCTATTGAAAAATGTAAAATTATTCATAAATTATAAATTCATATTTTGAGGTGATACGATCGTCCTTCCTATGTACTTCAAAATAACGCACGATTGTACCTCATTCTGGTCCACCTTAATTGAGGAATTGGGGAACAAAGAATCTGTTGATGACGATTATTGTTCGCTTAACGACCCCAACAACAGCTTGTTTATACGGGGGTACGAATGAGAAGATGATTATGAAACTGTGAAGAAATGACAGGTGAGAGGACATTTACAAAAACCCATGCCTTATGCGGGACTCGAACTCACGCCCAAAGGTGAATTCAGATTCTCAAGCGAAGACTCAGTTGACTGAGCTACCAAGGGCGACATGAATCTGTTTCCCGTTTTCGATGTCGATAGAAATTGTAAATAGATAATTGAGTTCTTCAGTGACTAGGTTATGTATGAAATCGATTCGAGTTCTGATAAATTGATTTATTGTCGATAAAGCGAACACGTGCCAACCATTTCACTTGTGCACCGAGACGCGATAGAATGTGTGACTTCTTGCCTCGACTCCGTATGAGATTGCATCACAATTTTAAGCTACCAGTTTAATGTGACAAATAATTTATTATACACAGCCAATGTTTTTCTAGTCTCTAAAATATTACATCATATATACAAAAAAGCCGTATGGATATTGGCATGGAGGAGGTAACATATTGAATTAGATGCAATACAACTTTATCATGTATGAGGTGCATAGCAACGTATACGATGGGTGACGGGGGAGGGGGGGGGGCACTCGAAACATGGTTACGCGGGGTAGGGGGTAACTCAAAACATTTTATTTCTATCACTTAAACAGAAAACCGGTTCTACGGGATTTTTTTTTAAATTACATAATATTTATGCTGGGGTGTCATTTTTAATCGGTTTTAATATGTATAGAAAAGATTGTATGAATTTTCACTTGTACCCGTATATATTGATAATAATTCAAACTAACTTTTGCATAATTTCAAATGAATTTATTTGTATTTTGTTAGCATTTCCGGAGAAAAGATCTATATACTAGTACTTAGTGCCGATTTGACCAACGTTTTGATGATCTGAAGAATATCGTTGAACCTAGGATTATTTAAAATGATAAAATTGGTAACCAAACTCAGAACTGAAAGTTAGGTACAGCCGACGGGTCAGTCACACATATATTCAAATATAAATGATGAGGATAGAATACTGCACTTCTTCTCCTTCTTCCTGTAAAGTTCAATAAAATGAAAATGAAAAATATGCCTTCTTCTAACGAAGGTTGGCGATCATCATAGTTATATCATCTCTGGATGCTGCAGCTCTGAACAAGGACCTCTGCCCGAACTAGTCTCTAAGGTTCTTGAGCCATGAAGTCCTCCTCCAGTCAGGTCCACGCACTAAATACTGTTAAATGGACTAGGTGTGGACTAGGTAATTCGGGCACTACCTTAAGTATAATAAACTCGAAGGATTTTCACAGCCTTTGTATATCTATAGGATTATAGCTATCGTATCGATGGATAGGCAACAGCGTCCCAGAGCTGTGAAACCAGCCATATACCAAAAACCAAAAATGTGCTGTCACCGCGGAAAAATTTACCCTAGTTTCTTATACATATTGCATAACGCATTTAATGTATGGCCTATATAGCTGAAATTATATATAGTTGATACACTTTTTGTGCATAAAAACAGAAAGGCAAATTTAGGTGTACCCGTAATTTTTCGCGTGGCATTTCTTCTGTCTATATTGAAGTCTTACTTACTGAAGATATCTCGCACAAATTAGAAAATCCACTACAATAGTTGATCACGTAAACGTCGAGGTATCACAACAATCTAATTGAAAACTTAATCAGAATTGTATTCACTATTCAATACTGAAAGATCCAACAATTTTCTCTCATGTTTCCTCTCAATTACCCTAGCTCTGGAGAGCGTCTGCGTTTAGGAATGAGCAAGGGTTGCATACCCATAAAACTATAATTCAAGTTTGTGTAGGCTATATTCACCATAACTGTCTTGTTAAAGATGGAAATATTTGCGCATTATAATTATAGAAGTTGCCTCACTGAAAAATCAAGTTGGGAATTGCCCTGGCATTGAATTATGAGAAATTCGTAGAACTAAAAAAAATGTATAGCTATGTTTATGAGAATAAGTATGATTAATCCAATTCTTTCTGAAATTAATGATGATAGATACACTAAACATTCAAGACTTTCCATATTTTTAATTTCCAAAGACCGGGAATTTATCAATTCAATTCAATATAATTGAAAACCAGATTGTAAATTTAAAAAAATTCGACTTCAAGTCGGTGTATTATATTTGTACTTTTGTCCAGTGACATCACACTCATTGTTGAAACAGACGAACAACAATGTCCATCAATTGATATTATCTAATCACAATCTCTCCCAGTCCTCCAGTTCGCTGCATTGCTATGGCAACAATTGTTAGTCATTTGTTCTTCAGAAGAAACCTATAAATCTGGAACTCTCTTTGAAAATCCCCATATTTCCTATTTTTGAAAGCTACACACGAGCCATTTTAATAGTGTCATTGAATTTCCTGATTTCTATAAGGGTGGGAGGCTACAGTGATCGACACTTACTATAGATCAGCACTAATATTATTGGTCCATTACCACCTTTGGTCACAGCCTCTATAATGTATTTGGCCTACACTGCGGTGCGCGCACCCAACTTTCCATCAAGTTGACTAAGCGATAAAAGAAGGTTGGCTGTATTACCGACTCACGTTAAGAAGACACATCAAAGTTATTCAGATACTGGATCTGGTTTTAGGTGGCAGGATTGCACACATGGCCACGGTAATATAAGAAGTCATAGGTCAAGAGAGAGAGAGAGAGAGAGAGAGAGAGAGAGAGAGAGAGAGAGAGAGAGAGAGAGAGAGAGAGAGAGAGAGAGAGAGAGAGAGAGAGAGAGAGAGAGAGAGAGAGAGAGAGAGAGAGAGAGAGAGAGAGAGAGAGAGAGAGAGAGAGAGAGAGAGAGAGAGAGAGAGAGAGAGAGAGAGAGAGAGAGAGAGAGAGAGAGAGAGAGAGAGAGAGAGAGAGAGAGAGAGAGAGAGAGAGAGAGAGAGAGAGAGAAAGAGTAAGAGAGAAAGAGAGAGAGAGAGAGAGAGAGACAGAGAGAGAGAGAGAGAGAGAGAGAGAGAGAGAGAGAGAGTGAGAGAGAGAGAGAGAGAGAGAGAGAGAGAGAGAGAGAAAGAGAAAGAGAGGGGGAGATAGAGAAAGATACTGGTTAGGCGGAGGATACAATATAATAAATTATTAGATAACATCGTCATACAAGATAATAAATATCAAAGAAGCGGCAGATGAACGTTTCACTTATGGTCCTTATCTGTATTTACGGTTTTATTTGTCAATGACGTAATAGGTTCCCAATTTCTCTTTGGTTGGTTTCTTAATTTGAATTTTATTAACTTGAATTTAAGTGTAACAATTCAATAATAATTATCAAACTTTTCATCCAAACATCGCGAATTGTTATGACATGAAAAACAATATGTACTGGGATATAAGTTCACAATAATAAATTACTAGCGAATACAAATAAATATATTTGATTTCATTATGAAATCTGTACAAAAATACGAATCAATTGAATTCAAACATTCTTGCCTTTCAAAAAGTGCGTAATCAGCTACACAATCCATGCACGTCCATTACAGATTGAACTCAATTGTGTCACAAGAAGCTGAGTGATAAACATATATAAAAACAATCATTTTTCTTCGAATAGATTTCCTTCAATTTTTGAGTTTTCGAGTTTTTTTTCAATACAGTATTTCGATTGTGTTCTATTTTTGATTGTGTGTGACTTTTCCTCATTTCTTGAATTTTAGTGCGATTTTATGATTTTTGTTGATGATTTCAAGCTAATTTGGCTTTTCATTCATTTTTTATGTCCCAACGCCTATACTAACCTTTTTGACTATTCTTCTATTTCTTATTATTAATTTATTTTTATACATCGTTCTATTCAGCTATTTTTCTGACGAAGGAGAAGAACACAAAAATATATAGTACTACTTTCTTTGATCCAATTTTTATTTTTTATATCAAATCGTGTAAAGAGAGTCCGATACCCACCGATTACATGTTTTGCTTATCACATGCACAGTACCTATTTTAGTTTAGGACATACGGTTTAGGGGAGGGGGTAGAACTACTCAGTGCATCTCTATTCCCGATAGTGTTTCCTGGACGACCCCACCAGAAGCTATAATACACTTTATTTGGTGGTATGAGTGAGTAAATAATATGGATGAATGCTGTTTAGTAAAACATGCCGTACGAGGGACTCGAACCGACGTGCGATCCGATGACAATTCGGGTAGGTTTTCAAATAGATGCTTCGACTGACTTAGCCAGACAGGTTTTCTCTTTCTGTACCTCCTCATTCATTCTACTCTATTCATCAATCTTATTCTATTCATTTCTTCTTATCTTCTTCAAATTATTTTGAAAATGTCCGATTTCGAATAAACCAATACATCATCTTATTTTATTATAAATATCAAACTTCATTTCGAAAAAACTATCATTGTTCTATATTTAGATAAAGGGCGCCCAGACACATACTAATTACGTAAGAATGTATAGAATACTCACGTTTGATACCTTCGGATTCCAATTTTATTATTATATTACTGTGATATATTGCTTTTCCCTAACACCTACAAACGAGAAATATGTCAAAGGGTACATACATGTCTTGTAACAAAAGAATATAAGAAAAAAGCTCTCAGTGTATCTACACTTCGATCTTTATTACCCCGTGAAAACTGTCTAGCTGACTGCGAAATCAGCCGGTCTGGTCATAGATCAACTATAAGTGATTCTTACGTATATTTGTGTATTTAACACATCGAAAGCACGTTGCAGTGATACCAACAGACTTTATGATAATATAACCAAGGTGTACCGACTCGCATCTTCCAAGTGAAGTATTTCCGGGGTCAGACTGAGTCCATGGTCCCATTTGCCTGAAGCGCAACTATCGCTTTTATATCGCACTATATAAAATAACAATGCTATACACGGCTTAGTAGATTTATTATGTTAGAGGTGACATTTTTTTTTACGAAAATTATTTATTCTGTAAGATCAACGATGTCACCGGTACCGTAGCCACTGCATCTACATCTAGTTCACAAGTTATCCACTAAATTGCGACAGGCAAATGGGACCGTTGGCTCTAATTTGACCGCAAGGAACAACAAATGCCTCTCACGTTATTAGTATGGGAGTCGGCCTACACCTTCTTTATAATACGAAAGTCTGTTGATATCACTACAATCGTGGCTGTAATCCAAGATTTGACTCGATGGTTTAATATCCAATATGAAAAAGTTAAAATGAACCCCAAAAAAATGTCGCGATAAAAAATCGTAGTGAAAACCGGTGTACGAATTTCGGGCCGAAATCCTTTCGGACGACAATGAAAACAATCGGAATAAAATTTTATTTAATGATTACATTGGATTTGTATAATAATTACATGTAATACGTGTTTTGTTAAACATAGCAAAATCGCTAAACACAATTCTATGAAGGTATCGTAATGCATCATTTCATCAGAATGTTTCCTTCTAATCATATGCAAATCTGAGAGAGGGTGCATGGGAAACAAGTTAATTATAATTTATAACGTTACATTCCTTTAATTGACTGGTTTTATAGGTATAAGTTTCAGGTGTCTTATTTACCATAAATCAGTTTAACTGGTAGATGTATACCGGTAGATGTATACGTACAAAGTATGTTAACCATGTGCAATAAAACTTTACTATATATATATTATAAAAAATTATATTATGAGAACCATCTCCGACTCCAATAGACAGTTTCTTTAATAGTTTCCAAACTCGTGAGTCAACCAAATTAAGGTTATAGGGCATAGTATAAACATTGATATGAAAATGCCCGATTGATATAGAACCAGTTATAAAAATAAAAATATATTTTATACTCAACTGTCGTGTGATGATTTACATTCAAGAGTCAAAAAAAGTACTTAATTAATTGTTCAAATAGACCGACTGCAATATGGTAAATTAATATAAACTCCAATTGCAGGATTTGAAAAACTTTCCTAACATTATCTGAACAATATGAATTAATATTGATCCAACTAATGCAGAAAAAGGGCCGGGTCCCAGAGGACATTGATTTGAATTTCTGAAATTAAGATGATGATTTCTAGTTTTCTCCAAAATTAGGGAAATAAATAATGTCATTATTCAATTAAATCTAGTTGCAGGGTTGTAATGTCTTTTAAACAAGAGTTAAACACAAGCTTGAGCTAAATCTAATTTCCAATACAATGCTTTGACTCTCTGTGCCAGTCAGGCAGTTTTGAAAAATAAACGACTGTAGAAAATGGACACAGACCCCTATAAATTCAAGATTACGAAATAACGCTAATGTTGTGTTGAATTTAAAAATACTGTGGAATCAGCAGAGGCACTCCTACACATTCACCAAGATACAATATATTGAATAAAAAAAAATATACACATTTTTTATAAAAACTATATGGTATAAACAAGAGTTTTGAAACTGCCAAATGTAATTGTGTGTATATTTGATTGCCTCGTAAAGAATGTAAGTGTCTACCATAAACAACTGAAAGGTGTTGTTTAATGGAAACTGGTTTGAAGAGATGTTGCATTGGACCAAGTTAAAACAAAAACATCTTAACGATTCACACGGTTCGGTATACAAGTAACAAAATCTGCACACGTTATTAGGTTAGGTAAGGTTCAGTTAGTTGAGCAACAAACGCATATATTGCCTCGTTAACCCCTCTACAACAATCAAAACAAACGGTTAGGCTCAGGTAGTTGCCTCGTTAACCCCAATACAACAATCAAAACAAACGGTTAGGCTCGGTTAGTTGCCTCGTTAACCCCAATACAACAATCAAAACAAACGGTTAGGCTCGGTTAGTTGCCTCGTTAACCCCAATACAACAATCAAAACAAACGGTTAGGCTCGGTTGGTTGCCTTGTTAACCCCTCTACAACAATCAACACAAACGGTTGGGCTCGATTAGTTGCCTCGTTAACCCCTCTAGAACAATCAAAACAAACTGTAAGTGTCGGTTAGTTGCCTCGTTAACCCCTCCAGAACAATAAAAACAAATGGTTAGTTCCGGTTAGTTGCCTCGTCAACCCCAATACAACAATCAAAACAAACGGTTAGTTTTGGTTAGTTGCCTTGTTAACCCCTCTACAACAATCAAAACAAACGGTTAGGCTCGGTTAGTTGCCTCGTTAACCCCTCTACAACAATCAAAACAAACGGTTAGTTTCGGTTAGATGAGCAACAAAAGTAAAACGTATTTATATTGAATCGTGCCTGAAACTAGATTTTGGTGAAAAGTTTTCGACATTTATTCCCCTAATTTCATAGAAAACTAGAAATCACCATCGCAATTTCAGAAATTATATTTAATTTTTCTGTCCAGCAGAGACCATGACGAGTCATGACGTAGGCATTACCGATTCTGTATAGAAACATAAACAGAATCGAATAAAGTCTACGTCAAGAATCAGAAAAACGACAGGGTCCTGGAGGACAAATGAATAAATGTATATAGGAATAAATTTTATAGACAATTGATGATTAATAATTTTCGGCTTGCATGACTTCTTATCACACTCTATTTAGTGTCTGTATATGTTTTTAAATAATCACAATTAGCCAGACCGTATATGCTACGTTGAGAATTAGGCCAAGAAATGTTTAAAAAAAGTGTAATTCATTCGCAGAATGTAGCCTAAAAAGGACCACAATAGTGGTACATGCACACGAAACTTGCTGGCATGCAGCCTCGACCGATCGGGTTTATGCAAGTAAGGTACTTGTCTAAGGACCGGTATCATTATACTATCATAGAGTACATGAACAAGTCGGGTCTGATCAAGATGCAATTATTTCGTCAATTGGAAAACACATTTCTTTTCTCCATGTCCTACTTCTTAACCTCTCGCGGAATATCGCTAGTATTTTTTTTTTATGTGCCAAGATTATCCAGCCGAGTTGTCGTTGTTCTCGACCTATTGACCTGGTGTTCCATGTACCCGCGCACGATGCAACCAGTGCACGCTACATATTCTTCCACCAACGAAAGGAGGGTCAAACCAGCCGTATGCAAGTGCTGAGAGATAGGTGGGACAGTCGCTCGGAACCTTCATATTTCATGCTAATTATTTGCAATATATATTCGCGAATAATGAAGGCGGGAACCCCAGAGTGATAGTGGTGTCAGATAGGTGGGACGGTCGCTCGGAATCTTCTTTCTTGGATATATTCAAAGTACAATATGCCACCCATCCCTGTGCCCGTCGTGTATAGCCTCTATGAACCTCGCATATACCACTCTTCAAAGAGAAAGGTGAACAATTAAACAATCGTTTAAACAAATAATTAGAAACTAACACATTCTTAACTCTTAAGTGACGTCGGCTATTCATTAAGGTGTCTGAGTATGAGACTGAAGGGTGCGCCGAGATCAGTGTCGATGAATCGATGAACCTTGGGTACGTATTTCGATTTTTTTTTATTTGTGTTTCGATTATAACGACCCCACCAATAGTTGGGTTATTATAATGGTTACATATCATAATATGGGGTTAAATGAGCGAGGGATAATCAACCGGTGAAATGATGAGAGTTAGAAGGACGTTCACAGAAGCTAATGCCTTTCGCGGGACTCGAACCCACACCCGACATGACCTCATTTTCTACAGCGGTGCGTTAGAGCTAACCATGGGGAGCATCGTTTAATAATTATTTTTTATTGTAATTCATAATCCGACAAGTGAATGGAGAAGCTGAATATAGCCTTCTTTAGAGTCAGTGGGAATAATGGGCGGGAAACGATCGTAACGATGCTGGAGGAATCATTTTCCTCAGTATTCATTTTCACGACAAGGGAAAATCACGAAAAATCTCAATCAGGATGGTCGACCGTGGCGGGAATTGAACCCCGGTCTTTGGAATGACTCGTCCGCTGTGTTTTTTTTCACAAACTTCATTAATATATAAACATCTGTAAAATTTCTGAAAATATTAAAGGACATCACAACCTTGAAACTAGATTAAAACGAATGATCACGAATTACGATATTTATTTCCTCAATTTTAGAAAAAAAAAGATAAATCATCAACTCCATTACAGAAATGTAATTAATTTATTTGTCCTACAGGACCAAGATTACGATATTTATTTCCCTAATTTAGAAAAAAAAATAGAAATCATCAACTCAGTTTCAGAAATGTGATTAATTTATTTGTTCTGCGCCAGTCAATTAATGGGGCTCAAGTTTTATTGAGAGAATTCATAGTCATAAAGAGCCATAAATGGTTGAGAATTCATAATTCATACAATTCTCTACCAATTGTTGTATAATTTCTTATCTATGTTAATTGTCCATAATTGCGACATTATTTTCATTGTACATTTTTTTATTGAAGAGCAGATTGGTTATGGTCTACGGAAGATCCTAGCTTTATATTGTTCATTTATTATGATCTTATATTTTACTGTTACTTTTTTATTAGTTGTTACTGTTGATATTTTATTTTCTGTTTACGTTTGTTCATTCTATAAATTGCAACCATAGATCAGAAGAAATAGAGTTCGTAGTTCATAGAAGAGATTGAGTATCAACTAGGCAAACGCTGAATATGCGTTGTACGATGAGCGAGATATCTATAAAGTAAAATCTAAACTATACACACCTTTGATCATATAAAATATACTTCATTCGATACCAACGAGTCTAGGGAGCCGTGTATCTATCACTGCAACATTTTTATGCTATTATTTCTATCTATTCGATGAATAAGGAACATGTATTACATTATTTTCTTCGAAACGGCTGATTCGAATTGCATACAAATTTTTAATTAAGTGTATCACTTCCGTTTTCACATTGGAGGAAAATTTGAATTATATTGGTTGGATTTTATTTTTCAATTTTCTCCGCTCGGCATAATCTCATGGGGTTTTTAGAAACTTTGAGATGATGTTTCTAAAAAATGTTCCAACAGATTTGATCCCAAAACTATAGAGCTCTAAGTTGCATAAGTTTGCGTATACAGAAAAGTTTCATGATGTCGATCGGTCAAACCCTGCGACCTGCGACCTGCTTACAAAAAAAAACAGACAAAGCTCCTCCGTAAGAGTTGGGTGGAAATCTTCGCTAACGCTCATCTAATTAACAAAATGTAACTGAATCATCAATCATTGAGTAATGAGATGAGCATACTGCAGAGAAGACTCGATATCGCTGTACTTTTGTAAAAACAATTGAGTAATTGTTTGAATGAATGTATTTCTTTTAGCGCTTCAATGGTTAAACAATAAAATAACTTGTGATGCAGTTCGGCAATATAGCTCAGTATTGGACAGGTTTGGGTCAAAACAGTTCGGACCACTTTTGAGAAAACTCATTACGAAATTTTGACAAAAAAATCCCTCAAGAATAAGCAGGAGAGAAAAAATTGTAGAACATTTCAAAAAGAATTGAGATAACACATCTTTACATAAATCGGACTAGTCGTTTCGAAGTGAAATCTTTTATATAAGATCAATTAAATTCATTAAAACAATCAATAATTACAAACAATTACAGTTGCATAATGAAGTGAGCGAGTGACTAGAGATTCCGAGCACATTTCGTACACATATTACTCATCTAACAATGCATCAAACTGCGTTTGCCTATAGTATTACAAACAAGCATAATTACTATTTCCAAATGCAATAGAGACACCTTCGCACTTAATCGCACTTTAATTAAATTCCATAAGTTTCTCTACAGATCATAAATCCCATGTCTTGCAAACGTGTAGCGAGAATCTGTTGTTGTAATAAAACAAATAAAATGTATCGAAGAACAGGCACGGTTAAAATGAATCAGGTAAAAGCTGGAGATGTTATACAATACAGCGAGCAATAAAGACCGCCTTGATTTTTCCATAGAAGCATATAAAATTGGTACAGAAAGGCAATAATGTCCACGCCTCCCACGCCTCTCTCAGTCAGTCAGTGGAGTGATTGAGAGATAGAGAGGGAGAGAAACACAGAGAGAGAGAGAGAGAGAGAGAGAGAGAGAGAGAGAGAGAGAGAGAGAGGGAGAGGGAGAGAAAGAGAGAGAGAGAGAGAGAGAGAGAGAGAGGGAGGGAGAGAGAGATACAGATAGATAGAGAGAGAGAGATACAGAGAGATACAGAGATACAAAGAGAGGGAGAGAGAGGGAGAGAGAGAGAGAGAGAGAGAGAGAGAGAGAGAGAGAGAGAGAGAGAGAGAGAGAGAGAGAGAGAGAGAGAGAGAGAGAGAGAGAGAGAGAGAGAGAGAGAGAGAGAGAGAGAGAGAGAGAGAGAGAGAGAGAGAGAGAGAGAGAGAAAGATAGAAAGAGAGAGAGAGAGAGAGAGAGAGAGAATGAGAGAGAGAGAGAGCCCGCGGCGTCAAGTAGAAGATTCACTCTATACAGGTGTGTTCTGCGAGACCCACCTCAAAACTGTGGCTATAAAAACATGACTATCGTCGTTTCACACGTTTATGTCTGCAACTTTCCCTTTCTCCTTGCTGGTCCTAACAGCTATAATATGTCCTGGCTGTATGGGTTGCGTCAGAGCGCATCAAGCTCACTGACATACTCATGGCGCAGGCGCAGGACTGAACATTATCTAACAACAATAACAACAGATGGTTCACATCACATTAACCCTATTAATATACTAAAATTAGAATTGCTTGATATCGATATTTTCACTCGATCGATTGATATTTCAGGACCAAGTTTCGATATGGGATTTGAATATTTAATAGTTGGTAATTTTTAATATTTAATGTTCTGATGAATTCGAAAAGAATTTCGAAACTGTAAGATAAGTAGGCCTGAATCAAGTAAATCAGATGATGAAAAGATACGTTTTTAAATAATAAGTTACGTGAACAAATGAATATAATACTGAGCCTTACAATTTTGGAGTTACAGAGAAAATACACATACATGAACGAAATATGAAATTAAGAATTAATGGATGATTAGAAATAAGAACAGGGGGATACGTTTTATCGCGTTTTATTTACGTTTCAGCTAAATCTTACACAACGGGTTGAAGGAGACAAAATGTGATGAACAGAAGTTCAATTCCAACAATAATAAATTGATTTATAATACAGCTCTACTACAGTCAACTACAGTCAGTTGGAATAGGGGAAATTAATATACGAACACTAATTTAAAAATTGGGTATCCATTGAAGATTTCGATATATTTTTACATGAATTTACGATATTTATATATTATATCCGTGATGATTTTTCGAAAGATAACGATACTTTTACCCACACCTTTTTGTCCTCATTCTCTACTAATCCCATCACCTGTAACACCTCTCAAGTTCTCTATACGTAGTTCTCGACGAGCGCTACAGGCATCCTGGATTGTGCTGCTACCGAATTCACCAGACCTTCAGTGGCGAGCAAGGGTACTGATTAATTGATTATTGCAGACGTATGCGAGGGAAATGGAGGTGTTCACGGACATTTATTCTTATTTGTCATAAAAAAGGAAAACTGTCTTAGAACAGCTATCGTCTATGCCTGCCAATAACGGAGTTGTGTTCCGACTGAGACGAGTGGTCGAGTGGCACACTGAACCGTAATTCAGGAGACCGGTCTTCGATTCCCGACATGGTCGACCATCCTAGCTTTTTCGTGGTTTCCCTCTGTCGTTCAGATCAATACTGGTACGATTCCTCAACAACAGACGACTACCGACTCCTTCCCAGTATTCAAAACCATCTCATAAAATAACCTTTCATCTCATCATCCCATCATCCACCGACGCCAATATATCTTGGTCATCAGCACGGTGCGTCGTTAAACCCCAACATAAATAAATGTGAATAATGAGTTATGATATGATTCTAACGGGTATTAGATGCATATTTCTTTTGTGATTTCTCGTTCGCATATTTATGTAGAAGCTTTGTCGCAGGTTATAGACAAGTTGAATTATTGCATTCAATTAGTGTCGACCGCAACGCGGGTGCGGCGAGATCAGGTGAAAGTTCATCTAGCTTTTGACTAGACTTTTCTCCGCATCGAATCATCTCAAAGGCGTTTTGTTTCAACTTTACATCCTGATCGACTGCGTGCTATTTTACTACTTCCGAAAATAATTCTCAGTTATTCAGACGAGCAATACAAAACGAGGAATTCTTATCGAAAATGTATAGATAGAATAGCTCCCAAAAATTCTGAGATAGCGAGTGAATTCAATGAAGCCTCCATATAACCTAGCTGTTGATGGGGTGACCTAGCTGTAGTCGTGTATTTGAACAATCCCAGGATTGACGTCAACGACAAATGGAAACCACGAAAAACACCTGTCAGGATGATCGACCGTGGCGGGAATCGAACCCCGGTCTCCTGAGTGACGGTTCAGTGTGCTAGCCACTGGACCACTCGTCCTCGTCTCAACGGTCATGGGAACCATCCCGACATTAGCCTAGACTACAGAAGGAAACCACGAAAAACCCTGTATGAAGATGGACGGCGGCGAGGATCGAACCGGGTCCGAAAACCCCTCGTCTCCCGGATCACATGAAGCGAGCGTGTTAACCACTACGCTGCATGTGCCGGTTATATATATATATATATATATATATATATATATATATATATATATATATATATATATGTATATACCGAGATATAAAGATATAAATACAACAATGTAGCAAGAAGGAATCCGACGAATGGTATACTTTCGTATTCACGAACGTAGAAAGAAGGTTCCGAACGACCGTCCTTCCCATTCAACACCACTAGCGCACGAGAGTTTCGGATGCTCCTTTCGTTCACGGATACATCTATCTCTACAGATTCTATAGCCAATCAATTCAAGTCAACATTTTATTTCGCAACACATTAAATACCTCGGCCATAAATAAGTAATGTGCACAATAAACAATACATATTATGGGACTATAATGGTAATAATAGCCTGCCAACATAAGGAAGAGTCGAGATGTTGAGGCATTCTATATTGACATGCTGCCTCCCAAACAAGGAAGCTGCTCCCGTGTTATGTCACCGGTATTTCTTGCGAAGAGTCTCTAAGAAACGGTGGTATTTCACAGTCACTCGCACGGCGTTGCAGTTATATGCGTCAGCCAATAGCTGGACTAGTTAGCCTTGAGCAATGTAACACACCCGAGTAGCCAAGGCGGCTAGATCATACGGGACAATAGAGACCAATAATGTGAAACCATTGACTAAAGAGATACTCAAGACGTCTTAATGTAAGTTACTTCGCGAGATTCAAAACCCTTTCGTTATTACCTGAGGTTACTTCAATCATCGCTACACATTCCTAGAGCGCTGCTAGCAGTCAAGTTGAATACTTGCCAGGCAAGCATCCATCTAGCCGTTGACTGAAGCACAATTGCCGAAACGATTCTGAGCACTCTTAGCGGTGATTGCCGGTACTACAGGGTAAGGGGTGTGGGGAGGGTAGATACAAAGTAAGAAAGTGGTAGAAACTGAAGTCACCGTTGGGCGTGGGTTCGAGTCCCGCATAAGGTATGAGTTTTTGTGAACGTCCTTTCACCTGTCAGCACTTCATCGTTTCACTATCACCCGCTCATTCATTCCCCCGTATAACCTAGCTGTTGGTGGGGCCGTTAAGGAGCATTAAAAAAAAAGGACCGTGCTGCACGCACTCCCTTAATCACCGCTGATAGCGTGCCATCCACATACCGCCAGCAACTGAATCATCTCGTTGCCGACAACTGTTATTAGCCAATCCCCACTCGCCTTCAACCTTGCTCGCAAGCCACGTTACACGGCATGACGTGGCCGACAAGGAGATGGACGAAACTGTCGACCTGCGTCACGTTATGCAGATCGCCGAGATGAATCCAACCATCGTGTTGGGAAATCTTCAGCCTTCGTCTGTCTCGAATGTGTTTCTGCCTGCTCCTCTCACATCCTATTTAGATAAACGCATTTTTTTGTACTGAAAACATTATTAATATGATTCTTTCAAGTAACAAATGACTAATAATCGTTACCATGGCAATATAGCCAACTGGTGAACTACCAAACATTCTAAATGGTCAATTCCAACTGGTGGGCATTGTTGTTTGTCTATTTCAACAATGAGTGACGTCACTTGAGAGAAGCCTATACTGATAACTCTTCTTTTGCAGGACGTATTCTTTCCTCAAACCGGACCCTTACCGTGACTGCCACTTGAAATAACGTCCTGTCCTAGCTAGCTCCAATAGACTAAGGACTTTGATTGGTTTCTATTTAGTTACTAATAGTTACTAATCAATAACTTATTAGTTACTAATAGCAGGCTCTATAAGTAGCATGGCAACATGTCCAGTTCTTGTGTATTTCCACTGTGGTCAGCACAAAATTCTAGCGCTATACTCTTGAGGTGGGATAAAAATAGGTCACATTTTGGAGTCTAAAAGACCGTAACTCTGTTATTATCTCGTACTGTCATGGTATCTAGTTCTCTAGAGAATATTCACCAATCGAAGTCCTTGCAGTCTCTTGGAGCTAGCTAGGTTATGTCAAGTGACATCGCTCTCGTATTCTGAATGCATTCGTCGCCTGGAAACTTTCCTCGTCCTGGTCGTTCTCGGTTCTCCTTATCCTGAAGGTGTTCCTCAGCATGAATACGATTCTGCATTCTGAACGCATTCCTCGTCCTGAACAAGTCTCCTTATTCTGGAGGTAGATACGTCCTTACCCTTGATGCTTTTTTCACTTCTTCAATGTTCTTCACTTCAATGTTGATTAACAACCCCGCCAACAGTCAGGTTATTTGAGGGTACGAATGAGCATATCTTATGCGGGACGTGGACAAACACCCGACTTGACTTCAGTTTACACTACAGTGTCTTAGTTGACTGAGCCACGGGGCAGCTGCTTTCCTTATTCTGAATGTGTTCTTCATCCTGATTCTGAACGGGTACCTTACTTTCACATAATGTATGTACGTGTTCTTAATCATATAAGCGTTCATCGTCCTGAATCTTATACTCATCCTGAACAGTTTAATCTATGTTTGTGGAGTGTGATCTCCGAACATGTTTATCGATGATGATTATCGTTTTCTTTACGACCCCATCAATAGCTTGGTTATACGGGGGTACGAATGTGCAGGTGATAAAGCATGAAACTATGAAATCATGATAAGTGAGAGGATTTATAAATACCCATGTCTTACGTGGGACTCGAACCCACGCCCAACGGGGCCTTAGCTGAGTGAGCAACGGAGGGAGGCTAACATGTTTATCTAAATTGCCTTTGAAGATAATAGTGATTGTACCATCAAGTTTGGACAATAATAAAAGAAGTTTCTTGTATTATTCACAATCATCAATGATACCCTTTCTTGAATAATTCACTCAATCATGTATCGATTATTCTGCAATGCCGTGAGAGAAACAGAGTAAAGTAGGAATACTTGTAAAGAAGCCTCGAACCACCTGCTCGCTATTCATATCGGTTAGGGGAAACGATCGCTCGTAATCTCCATCTTTCGTGGATACTACCACACATATTCTTGACATCGTTGCAAATTTCCAAATCACTCGCGGCAATAGCTTCTCGATTACTCAGTCCCGGTCTCACGTTAGCCTAACTAACTACGCACAAAACACTGTTATTAACTGCATGCCTACACACGTTATTAGCGACTCTATACATTCACCGCACGGTGACATCAGCCTGGTATTGGTCGTTCAGACACCACTCATTGGAGAACCAGTTACAGACTGTATGCTAATCATTGCGATATCATCGTTACACCATCACTTCGGCTACCATGTAATACAATGTCGGTACAGCATGGTGTAGCTGGTAAGTCGACATGGGGTAGGTAAAGAGATACGCGAGAGGGTATAACAGCAAACACCGTGTCGGTATATATGTATATACAATTTTAACAACTTTCTGATTAACCACCAATTAAATCATACCATTATAATAACCTACTGGTGGTTGATCAGAAAGTTGTTAAAATAATATGATCCCTACAGCTGGGTTAGCTGAAATATGTCGCTCAAACAGTACAATTTCTTGTCAATTTGTGGTACAATCCTCGAGTCTAGAAATGTGTGACTGTATACGAAAGATATGAAAAATTAAAACTGTTCAAGAAGACCTTCCAGCTCTCTGGCGTAGGCCTAATGGGTAGCGCGTCAGACCGGCAATCTGGAGATCCGGGTTCAAGTCCCGGGGAGTGTTGCGATTTTTGAACAGTGTTAAATCATACCATATATATATATATATATATATATATATATATATATATATATATATATCCTTCGCCCGGTTCCAACAAGTCTTGTCGGGGGGTGTCAGGATCAAACTCAAACACCATCATCTAGGGCCTTTCAAATAATGCTGGCTGCATGGCCAATGCTGTCGCATCCTCTTCCTCTTCTTCATCGTCTTCTTCGCTTTCTTCCTCCATCTCTACCAATCTTCGCTATGCTTCCCATTCTATCCACAATCTTTCCTCTTCCACATCTTCCACATCTTCCCATATACCTCCTCTTCTTCTCACGCTTCCACTTATCTGATCTTTCCATGTTCCTCGTGGTCTCCCAGCTTGTCGTCTACCCTCTAATAGTGTCGGTATAAGAAGTGATAATCATTGCGATATCATCATTATACGCCATCACTTCGGCTAGCTAGAATAGGTTGGTATTGTTTATGAAAATCTGTCCGCCATTTTGTTTCGGGAAAAATATATCGAATATTTGAAAATCCCCATGAGCACAGCATGTGAAAATTACATTTTCTAAATTTTATACGATTGGAACGAAATTTTCACAGTATGTTATTATTCCTAGATACGTATTTTTTACCACGTTTGAAAAAATTTGAGTATGTTGTATTTGATAAAATAAATGTATTATATTGTGAAAAAGAAAAAAAAGAGCCTAACTTCGTTATAGGAATGATGAAAAAGTTGGACTGTATAACGGAAGCAGTGAATAGTGATGGAGTTGGTAGTGTCAAATAAAGTGTGCTATAGCTTTCGAGTATATTTTACATTAAACATGACGCTCATCTTACAACTAGATGCTGCGTTTTCCTCTAGGGCATGGTTAATTCACAGTATATAGGCCTATAAACGATCAACTATATTTGTATTCGAGGAAGAAGAAGGCCATCTACCAACTAAATAAAAATATAAAATTACGGTAATTAGGGCCTACATAACCTCGCCGCATGCAGCTTGAAGGATTTAACGCATTTGAAAGATGTGTTCGTGTTTCTAAATCCTAAATCTAGTTCTGAAAAATCATTCACACTCAAAATGCCACTACTATATAACAAATAAATCGGTGATATTTTGTAATGCTGTTTTGTTTATAACTTCATCTTTCGTAGATTTTGTTTGGTTAGGTTAGTTAGTTGGTTAAGTTTAAACTAGTCAGACTGGGTTATTGAGGATAGTTTGAGGTTGTGCTACAACAACATCTGCATATGGTGGCATACACCGATGGCCAATAGTAGATACTCGATGCAATGCAACATCTAAGATGAGGTGGATAGTCGACAGGTAACAGAGGTAACAGAAACTACAAAGAAGACAATGAAGATTTAAAGGACTTGACTTACTCGCAATATACGATTACATGTAACAATACCCCATAAGTATACTGCATAGACGGTGGGCAACGCACGTATAGTTAAAAGATATATATATATATATATATATATATATATATATATATATATATATATATATATATATATATATATATATATATATATATATATATAAGTTATATTTAATAGAATTTCTTTTTATCTATTTAAATTATATATTGCGTTAACTATACCCTCTCCTGACATATCAGTACTACCTTCTAGAGAAAAAAGGAGAATTAGAGACGGAGGTGGCTGTGGCTGTGCGAATCATTACAATAGATGTATTTTCCATTTTTTTCCACTTAAATTGAACAACCAAAAGTTGCTATAACTTAAAAACTACTAAACAAATACATATTTCAAAAAGATGTCCACAATACATGGCCAATTTGAAATAATGAGTATAAAATCTAGAGACAGAGAGTACGAAAGCGAGAGAGAGAGTGAGAGAGAACGAAAGAGAGAGAGGTATGTATTACATTATCTTGCATAACACACATTTTCTCTCCGTTAGATGATAGCTGCAATAATAATAAGCCTAGCACACAGGGCAGACAAGCTGAGACAGACAAAGACAGACAGACAATTGCATGTGATCCAGTGATTGGTTATTACGTTTGCTTCATTATTAGTTGATGGGAAACATGCTAGCAATTGGTTCCAATAACACATCAGGGCGGAGTAATCGACCGAGCTGTCGTGATCTCTGATTTATACACCCGGTCACGTTTACCCTACCGTACATATTACTGGCATTAATCAACGTTACCATGTTGCTAGGCTGTGCCTGGATGGATTCACTTATACCGTGGAGCTTATTAGTCTCCATAGGTTAGGATGCAATCCTAAAA
Organism: Brachyptera putata; assembly: GCA_907164805.1. Taxonomy (NCBI): domain Eukaryota; kingdom Metazoa; phylum Arthropoda; class Insecta; order Plecoptera; family Taeniopterygidae; genus Brachyptera; species Brachyptera putata. The sequence goes on from OU015465.1 coordinate 20,895,578, forward strand.
AAGAAACGAATTGAACTTGTATACATTAAGTATACATTATGGTGAGTTTAATTTGGTAATTTAGTATAATAAAATTCTGTGAATGATCATTGTAATTTGGTGTACCCATATGTAATTGAATGAAAACCTGTCGCTGAATAAATGACTTATTATTGTTATAATTATATTCATTTTTATTATCATCATTATTAACCCCACACAATTAATACAGTTCTTGTCGACAGTTAATAGTTTGCTCAGATTGGATCTTGTATAACCTGGATCAATTAATTGTTACGTATTTTGTTACGTGCAAACTATTTTAATTGATAAAATCCGCATAAAATGTATATGTTTTAAATATTTTACTCACAGCTATTCGTACTTCGCAAACAATCGCAATGGAGATTCATTCATACAATAGCTCATAATAGCATGCAGTGCTGTTATTAATTGCCATTATAGACACTGTTTGTTCCTCGAAACAAATTATAATTACAGCCAAGACCGGCAGCCATGGAAACATTATCATCGACAGGACAATAAAAAGTTGACTGCAAATATAATCAATAAAGGCATCAATCAATAGAATAATCATCAATAATCAATAAAGGGCTCGAGACGAACATAAACTGTCGCATAATCAATCAAGGGCCGAGTTGAGAAGATTGAAGATTGAGAAGAGGGAAGATGAGTTTTATGCAAATTCTTCTCTGAAGTAATTTTTTCAAGTACCATAATGACATGAATATTGATTTGATATTACAAAAACCACGTTCGTGATATTGCACCTCTTGCAAGGTTGTATTACTGGACCTCTAATGCTGAAGCGAGCTGACAAAGGAAACTAAAACACAAACATGCGTGTAGTCTATCGCGCTTCTAGTTCATATCCATCACAATTGAGTATTAGTCTAAACGTAGATTCTTAGATTAGTAACAAAATGATACTAAAATCAATTTGATATTATGTAGAGTACGGTCCTGAGAGTTCAGCATGAAAGCCTAGCAAAAGTCTGCGCCTTCTTGAGTTATAAATAATATTTTCTGAAGAAAAAATAACAAAATGGGGTGGAAAGATCGCCCTTGTGGTGCCCCGTCAAAACGATCTTTCATCCATAGCTTTAATTGGGAAAAAATATCAAGTTTCGATGTTGATAAATAAAAAAACATATCGTGACTGTCATTTGTCAATTGAACACGATTTGGACACGAATTGGGCACGAATTGGACACGACTAGGCCCATAAGTAGGGTTGTAGTTGATAGGGTGGTCTGTTCCGGTTGATGATTTAAATGGCACCCAAACAGTTATTAGCCATTGGGAAACGGGAGTAGGCCGACTATGGGTACTAAATTATGATTTTATATTATTGAGAAAATATCACTCAATTTATTTGTACAATTGTTTTTAAAAATTATAGTGAATATCTGAATAATTCAGTACATATCGTGCTTTTTTTCTGACTATTTTGATATTTTGTAAAATAACAATAAAAATTATGAAGATCAAATTCAAGCATACCCAAGTATTTCATATCGAGGTCTTCAGCATGTACAAAATTCATAAATCCTCGTACTTATTGGAAAGACAGATACAAGTACGAAGTAATATACAAGTACAAGCAAGACAGATACAAGTACTCTTTTCAAGTTTTTTTTAAACCACCACAGCTTGTATTTCAAGTGCATATTTAATATATATATATATATATATATATATATATATATATATATATATATATATATATATATATATATATATATATATATATATATATATATATATATATATATATCTTTCATCAACATCAAAACTTGATATAAAATCATTGTTTCCCAATTGAGGCTGTGGATGGGAGCAGGATCGTTTGGACGGGGCACCTCAAGGGCGATCTTACTACCCCATTTTATTTTTTCAAATACAAAAAAAATTAATTAACGATGACACTAGGTATGGGCTGTCTAGTGGCCATACTTTTTCACCGCAGATAAAAGTCTTTCAAAGTTTCCAAATGTCCGGAAAACATTACAAGTGTAAACCGTTCTTGTGATATATCCTGACATCACCAGCATTGATATCAAAAGTAAACCAAACACGAATGTTGATATACAAAATAAAATCCACTTTCAAGGTGTATATTGGGAATTTGTTTGTACACAATGCATGCATATTTGATGTATTTTTAGTGCATATACATCCTCCTAACCTTATATAATTAGCCATTAGTTGCATCCAAACGAAATGAGGGTAGAGATGCATGTCTGTCTGGTTGGTGAAAGCTCTACAGCCAGCTAGACAAGGTTAGGCATCATGTAAGAAGAAGAAGCGGCTGATCAATCATGTGCATTTCTCTGCCGAACAGCATAATTTGCAGCTAAAACTTTCGGTCATAAATAAAGTAGTGAGATGTAATTTGACGACGGGGCTCACTAAATGTGAACAACTTGGAGTTGGTAACGGACAGAAAGTGAATTATCTCACGGGATAAACGTGAATCGATGGGAGGGTGTGATTAGTGGGGATATGGATAGTTATGCACGTGCATGTTTCTGAATAGGACTTTTGAATTATTCAATATACTTATGCCGTTTATGGCTTCAAGAATATGAAAATAAATGCGATCTTGATTTTGCATATTTGGATATTTTTCCCCCAAAAAAACACATGAATTTGAATGATTTTGATATTTATTTTGATAATACTCATTTGTTCATATTATATTTCAGTATTTATATTCATTTGATATTTTGAAATTGATGTTCAATTATTCATATGATTTTTATTTGAAAGATTTTATTGAAAAATGGCACATATATCTGAATGTTTTAGAGCATGCATATCGTTGTATTTTTTTCTACCATTTCACTATCTTGTGAAATAAAAATAATAGAGATCAAACTCAAGCATACCTCGCGGTATTTTATGTCGGCACTTGTGTCTTCAAGCACAAATAAATCAAATGAATCATTGAAAACAATAAACAGATAAATCTATAATCACATCGACAAGACTGACTCAAGTTTTGTTTTAAGCACTACAATTTATATTCCAAGTAAGCTCACGTACATGAAAGAAAATATTATATTCAAATATTAGAAATAATCAATAGTGTATATGTTTGATTTTTTTTCCAGTGTATTTGACTTTCAATGTTTGTAGTTTTCCAAGTGTATAAGTGTATGTGGATATATGTAAGTTTTGAACGGTATGTAATATCAAAATTCTAATACGGTGGAAGCATAGATATGTTTAATACCTTCAAGATAATAGACAGGTACATAGCTGGAAAACACATTTCAATTTGACTAAATGATATGAGTGAAATAGTTCTCATTTATACTATCCCGAAGGTATTAAATATATCTGAGCATCTCCAGTATTAGAATTTTGATATCTCATACCGTTCTAAAGTTATCACTAAAACACTGATATTTCACTGAATTAAATCCCACCCTTTAATGCAAACCTGCAAACCCGACACGAATCAATTTTCGAAAGCTGTTCCTTAGCTGAACAAGCCACGGGGGGTTGGCGAAATTCATCCAATATATTGTAAATGAATATTAGCAAATATGTATGGTTATCGTTAAATAACCTTTAATCTTTCTATAATATGATCGTACATTTTGATTATTGCTTATTGTTTATTGTTTGCTTAACGGGCCCACCAACAGTTATAGATTATATTTGGGCTTCTCTAAATGCAGTATGAAGAAATTTCACTACAATATGTTGAAACGTAAACCTGCTACGACATTATGTTCTGTAGTCACTGAAAATGTTACGCTGTGATCCAATTGCTTAAAATTAATATTTGTCAATAATTCTTCAAACCTTGTAAGTATAATATAAAAAATTTCAATGTTTTGTTCTTTCTTTTTTACTTCCAACTATTTTGTTAATTTTTATGGTATGTGAAACACGTCCGAAATTGAATTTGTATACTCATCATTTACTATTTAACCCACAGTTAAGCCCTTTTGAAGGGCTTTGTAGAAGTTATTTTGTTGTAATAGTGATTTTCTTTCTATATCAGTGTATTTGACTGATGAAAAAAAAAGAAAAAAGAAGAAAATTTAGTATAATTTTCTCGATGACATGACAACGTATTGTTGCACATAAGGGGGCGACCGATCGTTTACCGCCCCGGGCGTGTCTGAGTGACCTCTTGACCTGTCAGTAGATCTATCTCACAACAGCTATCTCTCGCACGACATGGTACAAATAGCATTGTTTAGATGCAGATTCCCACTGATAGTAATACCCTAGTCTTGTAGACAAGAAATGTGAAGGAACGAACCACCCGTGTGTTTGTGGTGTGAGATAAAGGGGACGGTCGATCGGAGGCTTCGTTCGTGGATAGAAGAATATTGTAGTATTGGTATTTTATACAGTGTACATTTGTAACACTTCTTATATTCGTTGGGAGTATGATTTGGGAAGTCAAAGAAGTTGAAGAATTGTTGAAGTCAAAGAAATTGAAGTTTGAGAGGTCTTGGCAGTCATTGTTGGGAAAGCTACTTCTCAAGTTGAACGTTATTTTAAATCTCAATAGAAGTAACTTTGTAGAAATTGAATTGACCTGACCTGATTGTACAAATAACTAAAAGTTACTTTCAGTTACTTTAGTACCAGTTTTATGTTACTTTTCATTGCTTTAAAATGTACAAAAATTGTTTTAAAGAGTTACAAAAGTTATTTCAAAACAAAATGTTATTTTAAAACAAAAAGTTACTTCCAAAAGTTACTTTGCCTAGGAATATAGAATCACATGTTTCAGTATGTGAAATGGAAGTCTTCGCTACGCTCATCTAATAAAATAATAGAAATATTGCATTTTGTGTTTTATTGAAGTTTTCATATTACTCAGTTTATGGTAGAACATATTACACCTTAATTTCTCGCGGGGTGTATAGAAGTAGTCTATATAGCAGAATTACTAGCTGTATTACATTTGCTGGCACATGATTTAGTGTTTGCATCAATGTGTTATTTCATTATAGCTGAGATTGCTCAAATCTGAAACAAATCTCAGTTGGTGGTAGCCCTAAATTAATTTGCAATAAAGCTTCAGATGAAAACAGGTTTCAATTCACACTGAATGTGTAATTTTAATTAATTTTAATTTCATTTGTTTTGAAAACGAAATTTTATCTCTACTATGAAACCTGCAGTAATTGATGTGAAAATCATCTGTGAAAATAACCACATATCGGAAAAATGATCAACGATTACTTGATGATTCAAAAATAATTGATTGAAGATTTGATATTATTCAAATTAAGTTGAAGAGATATTATTCAAAATGAAATTTCAATAAAATGATGATAAAGAATAGTTTATTCTTACAATACTTAATAGTTTCCATAATAACCATAAATCATGTTTTTTTCAAATTAGGGCTCCATTTTGAGTTTCCATTTAAGAATGACAAATTGACAGTAAATACAGTTCGGATGCAATGTTCACTTCATTAAATTCACCAGTTCAAGATTCAGAGAGATTGTTCAAGATTTAGTTCAATCCGAACGGAAAATGCAGAAAACCCAAGCTTTACCGACCACTACCGGTACTGACAATATTAGTAGGCCAAAGTACGAAAATATCATAACTATTTCTAGAGACAACAAACCATTAGGAAGTATTTCTTATCAACCAAAACATCTGTCGTATTCCAATAACCATTCTACAGGTTCGCCTTTCCTCGCGAGTAACGACACATCTGATTGGTTGAACATCAACAATAATGTGGAGCAAATATCAGAGAAATCTTCTTTCTCCACTGAGCCAATAAACGTTTTCCGTACCTCAAAGCAAGACTACAGCTTTGACGAACAATCCCCACATAAAAATCCATCAGAGCATGGTGTCAATATTGAACTTCCTGGGAGAATAGCATTCGCTCTTCCTCCTGTCCCTGGCATAACCCCTTCTCGCATTAAAGTGAATATTGCTACCGTATACGGCCAAGGGTCGCAGCCTCCTATGGTGTACGCCAACATGGCCGGCAAACAAATCAAAATACAGAATATCGAATGTCCACATGTGGATCAAGCCGTACGTGAGTTGGCCAAATATGTCTTGCAGATCCAACAGGAAATTCTGGACAGGAATAATAGCGGCAACGAAAAAGAAAAGGAACAAGGAAAAGGAACATCATCACATACGACGGGGGATTCAAACGCTGTCATACACAAGCCAAGCATTATGATGCAGTTGGGAAAAGCAGTGAAACACATCCGTAGAATGTGTCAACGCAGGCGGTGCTTGCGGTGTCCCGTTGCGTTTACAGCTGGCGGTGGCGTCAATCCGAACTCCATTCAAGTGGAAGTCGAAAACAAAACCTCGACGGGGAACATACGACTATTACTGGTTGGTCAACGAGAAGACTCTGAAGTTGATTTCAACGGTCACGTAGAAATCATCGAGTCAACGACAGGACGAATGGACACTCAAGCCGAACTCGTCAACAAAGTGATGTACTTACTGAATGCTTGTGTCGGCAGCACAAAGATGGCTGCCGAGGATCACTCGAGGGTCGAGTCTAAATCATTCTCCACCAATGACTTGAGAGAAAACAGTGAAGCCAACGGAAATGCTGGTGTACCAGAAAAAAAAGACGAAACAAATAAAAGGTCACCGAAAAGTCCGGTTCAGAAAAGGCCACGGAATTTGTCGGTGTATTCAAATTACTCCGATACATTAATTATTGATCCTTCTCATGATAATTCCTCATCCCGGCAATCACCAAGACAATACACAAAACCTAATCGGCATTCCCGTAATAATTCTACATACCGAACATCATTGGACTTGAGTCAACTTACAAATGATTCCAGTAATTACAGACAACCTTCAATGGATTCTGGTAAAAATACCAGTAATTCCGTTAAATTCTCCAGTAATAATTCCACCAGACAATCATCAATGGATTCTGGTAGAGCAAGCAATAATTCAAGTAGAAATTCCCGTAAGAATTCCACCAAACAATCTTCACTGGATTCTGGTAACACTATGAATGATTCCAGTAAAAGTACCAGTAAGTTTTCAACAAGACCGCCTCCACTGGATCCTGGAAAATTGACCAATGAATCCAATGCACACTCGAGTAGGAAGTCAACTCATCGATCATCAGTGTATTCTGGTAACTCAACCAATGATTCAAGTAAATTCTCCAATAAGAGTTCAAGAAGAAAACCTTCAATGTATTCTGGTGATACTACCAATGATTCTAGTAAAATTATTAGCAATAATTCAATACGTCAATCATCAATGAATTCTGGAAACACTAGTATTGATTCCAGTGAATATTCCAGTATGAATTCCACTCGACCATCCTCAATGGGTTCTGGTAATAATACCAATGATTCCAATCGATTCTCCAGTGAGCATTACACCAGGCAATATTCAATAGATCCTGAGAATACAACAAATGACTCCAGTACGTATTCTAGTCAGAGGTCAACCAGACCATCTTCAGTGGACACTGAAAAAGCTACCAATGATTCCAGTAAATACTCCAGTAAGAATTCAACTCGTCAATTATCAGAGGTTTCTGGTAACACTACTAATGATTCCAGTAAATTCTCCAGTCAGAGTTCTACCAGAAACTCATCAATAAATTCTGGTAAAGCGACTAATGATTCGAGTCAATTCTCCAGTGAAAAATCCACAAGACAATCTTCAATGAATTCCGATACACCAAATTACACATACAGAGACTCAAATGAATATTCCAGTAATAATTCAACCAGACCATCTTCAATGGATTCTGGTAAAGCTACCACTGATTCCAGTAAATACTCCAGTAAGAATTCAACTCGTCAATCATCAGAGGTTTCTGGTAACACTACGACTGATTCCAGTAAATTCTCTAGTCAGAATTCTACCAGAAACTCATCAATGAATTCTGGTAAAGCGACTAATGATTCAAGTCAATTCTCCAGTGAAAAATCTACCAGACAATCTTCAATGAATTCTGATATACCAACTAATGATTCAAGTGAATATTCCAGTTATAATTCAACCAGATCATCGTCGATGGACTCTGGTAAACTTACCAATGAATCCAATGCACACTCTAGTAAGAATTCATCTCGTCGATCATCAGTGCTTTCTGGTAACGCTATGAATGATTCCAGTAAATTCTCCAGTCAGAATTCTACCAGAAACTCATCAATAAATTCTGGTAAAGCGACTAATGATTCGAGTCAATTCTCCAGTGAAAATTCCACCAGACAATCTTCAATGAATTCCGATATACCAACTAATGATTCAAGTGAATATTCAAGTAATAATTCAACCAGACCATCTTCAATGAATTCTGGTGAATTGACCAATGAATTCAGTAGATACCCCAGTAAAAATTCAACTCGCCAGTCATCAATCAATTCTGGAGAAACGACCGATGCTTCCAGTAAATACTCCATCAAAAATTCCACCAGAAAATCTTCAGCGAGTTCTGGAAATACTACCAATGGTTCCAGTAAAAGTACAAGTAAGAATTCAACACGTAAATCATCAATAAATTCTGGTACCGGTAACAGTACCAATGATTCCAGTAAAAGTACCAGTAAGAACTCTACCCGTCAATCATCTGGTAATCGAAGCTTAACATCTAGTGAATATTCATCGAAGAATTCAACTCGACGCTCATCTGAGGGCCCTGATACAGGTGAAAACGTGAATTCTAGATTCTCTACTCGTCTACCATCTCTTGATTCTAAGAACTCGAAATCACCGAAAAAGCGTGTGTCGTTTACAGAGAAAGAGAAGAGGAACAAGGAGTTTCCAGGGCACAGTCCAACAATAGGATACCTTCAACAAACCACGGGCTTCCTTTCAACTCTAATCAACAGGAGTAAGGCACCGTCTTCCAGAGTTAACGTCAGAGACGTTCAAACAAGCTACTCGAATGTACAAGTGCCAGAAAAGAAACTCAGTGATATTCTTACAATCCATTTATTGACGAAACAGTCGTCTGAACAGTCCGATCAAGAATACAAGGATCGGCTTACAATACATATACGACCGAAACAGAGGTCAAATATCGTTGAAACACAGAGTAGAGGCAACGACATCTTGACTATGAATGATATTGATTGTCGATTATCGGATACCACATGCAGTACTACCAAGACTACTGGCCAAGTACGTGAGAATGATGAAGAATTTGAAACCAGAGGACGAAAATCTGTGGAAAAACCTTTTACGTCCCAGTTATTTGATACAAGTCTTGGAGAAGTGTTTTCCCTGAATCAGATCAGCTCCGAACAGAGTGCATCACGCAACAATGAACCAACAGCTAAAAAAGAAAACGAACAGAATCAACAAGGATTGAACAAAAAACATGATGAAAATATCAAAACACAAATCCCAGGAACATTTCTTAGACCACCCAAACAGGATATTAGTGAATTTATTGAAGCAAAAACTAACACCGGAGAATTTTATTCAAGAAAAAAAGAAATGATAAATATTGACGATATTCTGAAGGATCTGGACAGATCAGCGCAGTCAACGAAAGCAATGCCGTCTCGATATGTAGATGAAAATTTGTTAGATCTTACAACGTCTTGCAATGACACCGATATGCATTCAAAGTATAATCTGGTGATGAACGTTGGAAGTGATTGCAGTAGCGGCAACACGTATGTGAGAATGTCGTCTTGGGACTCGTCCATGCCAGACTCTGGGATTACTGAGGCAATGTTAAAACAAGAGTTTTCAAAGAAAAAGTACAGTCGAGAAACACCTGCCAATACTTTTGACACTATAATAGAATACACTGACCCAAGTGAGAAGAACGGTCAGACTGAATTAAATTCCGAGGAAAAGATCTATGAACCACCTCTCCAATTTGCTAGCTTTACTGGCTCCGTGTCAAGCAAGCATTCGTTTCCACAGACATCATCACACTCTCCAGAGGTGATGATCTACGGTGAGATAGGAGCAACAATTGAGGAACCTATCAATGAGGATACATTTTCAAATTACTGCAGGGACAAGATATTAGTTGAGGGCGTATTGCCATCTTCCTCAGGAGAATTGACATCTGGACCAGTACTATATGAAGAAGATAATGCTATCGAAGACTGCAATCTGGTGAGTGTACACGAAGTGGACAGATCAGGTAAAAGCATTCCATTTCCAGGTTACATCTGCAGCGATGGGTCACTGACAAACAATGATGAAAAAGGTAGTTTTCGTTACATCCGATCGGGAAGTACAATATCATCTTTAGATCATTTTCTTGATAAGAATATAGAATCAACATGTCAAAAAGAAGACGTAGAAAAAGGAGGCCATCAATCTGAAAATGAGAATAGTCCGAAATCGAATGAGATTCTTCCATCCATCATATCGAACATTGTAAAAAACAGTGAAGAAAATGTAAGCAATAAGAAGCCGGATGAAACTCCGCCAACAGACAAAAAAGTAGATAGTAAGTCGACACTCCAAATTACTTTTGTTTTAGACCAAAATCGAAACCCACCAATTTACTTTCCTACACACTGCAATGGTGAGTCTATGGTGTCATCTAAGTATTCATCTTGTTTCTTGAACGCAGACATCAACGCGTTACCAAATAGGGAGGTTCTAGAGTTTTCTATAGACTCTATGAGTGTTGATCAGAGCAGTATCCGCGAGCATTTTCCAGACAGATTGGACATGCTCTTAGCATCGGCCTACGAGAAAGATCAACTCAACAGCAACATGAAAATGGGAAAAAATATATCAAGAACAGATAAAATAAGCAATTACACACGTATATCAAATGATAGTTCGCTTGTGAATATAAGGAATATGGATATGGAAAGTCACCCAGTTCAACTCACACTAGATGAGACCGTTGAAAAAAACAAAACCAAAAACAATGTTTCAAACGACGGTAATCTAAAACCCAACATGGTCAAAGCTATTTACAGAAATGTATCAAACTGTTTATTGGTACAAAGAGTAGATCAACGTGATGCAGCCACCCAGTGTAGTAGTGCTCGAAGAAATCTTTCGCAGCAGCCATCAAAACTATCGGAATATACGTTGAAAGATACTCCAACAATAAATGCTGACTCTCGGACAATGACTAGTGCGGAGAGAAGAAGTAAAAACATTCCACTTTTAGCAAAGACTAATAAGAACCTTGGAACCCAGATTGAAATAAAACAATATGTGTACAAACCAAATACAAGTAACAGCATAATAGACTTGGATCTAGCCGCAATTAAGAGTGCAATGAAATCAGGTAGTCGTACTCCGACAGATAGAAATAGGTCCATTCAAGAAATCAGTGAACGTCGAAGGAAAAATACCACCGATAAAAAGGGCACAACTTCCGGAGAGATATCAAGAGATACGAACGAGACACTGTATACCACCCAGAATATGTCGAAGAGTCAAATCATATCAGATCTTGCCACAACGACCAAAACAGACACACTGAATTCGTGGCTAACAGAATGCAGGACGCAAAAACGCGCGTGGATACATCAACAACATCCACGTAGTAGTGGTATCTGTCACCCTCTGGTGCAAACAAGCGACTTGGATAACTCGGACATAGAATACTGCGCATTAAAATTGGCCCAGCCAAATGAAACTTGTCAGGAAAGAAAAAGAGGGAAGAGTACAAATAAAAATACTTGTGAACGAAAAGAAAGTCCATATGTGCACAATAGAGTGACTGATAAAAATGAAATAAACACATACAGAGTTTTCAGAAATAAAACTTCTAGTGATAAAAGAGAAGTAGAACCATTAGATGTGAGAAAGAGTTTACTGAGAATGATGCCAAATTCCAAAAAGGCCCCGATATTCTTAACTGGTTTGGCTGATACTGATGACAGTAAGTCATTGCGAAGTCGTCATCCATCTACCAAGCGAGATTCAAGGTATGAAGTAGAAGCTATTAATTCGAATAAAAAAAATCAACAAAACCTGAACCAAACCACCAAAGTATCTGATAACTGCGTAGGCATAGTCAAGCCAATTATTTCTTCACTGTTGACAACTGAGAAAAAAATTGTCGCTCCTAAAATCACTTCAAAATTAAGTAAACTTACTGTAAACAAAAATAAATCATACACTTTATTGGATTATTCAGAGAGTGCTCTATATCAGTGCGCCCTAAGTGACACATCTTCATTGCTACCATCTGGTACACCTGTTGCTAAGAGTAGAATTTCATGTAATTCACATCAAACATGTAAGCTGCAAACAAATAGGAATCCTAGAAATAACGGTGATCAACATTCGTCCCAAGCAAATAACTCCCAATCGAGTGACAAATCAAGAAATACTGAGAACCGTTCGGATTCACCAGTTATGTCTCTAAGATGTCCCAAAAATCTTTCTTCTCATAAAACAAAATTAGACTTGAGCAAGAAGGCATTAGGCGAGTCGGAAAAGACTTCTGCTGGATTAGAAACATTTCGGCATATATGTCACGGGAAAAACTCAAAATCGTTACCCACAGAACATGAGAGAGCGTCACCAAGAACAGACCAATCCTGTTCATCTCCAGTTAACGACAATCACAACATTTCTGATAGTAACAAGAACAAGTCAAATACTAAAGATAATAATCCGATGAACTCCTCATCGATACAAAAAGGAAAAACGATAATCAAACCAACAAATTCGTTTATTAAAGATTATAAAGAACCAAAAATTTGTCATAATCAAAATGTCTCTAATACTCTCAGCTCTACTAACAATTCTGATGTTGAGGGAGAAAATCTTCAGATGATTTCTAATGATCATAACCAATCAAAATATGTGCAAAAGTTACGAAAAAATAGGACCAAACACAATGAGGTGACTGGTTCCAAAGAAGTTTCAAACACAGAGGGAAAGCTGCCTCAGTTGATGAATAGCTCAATCTCAATAATGAAGACCAGTATCGACTATGAGGAACTGTCATTCAAAGAAACTATTAGTTCGTTGTGTCCTGAAACATCCAACATTCTACCATTAATCGAAAAGACAAACGAAATTGTCTCTAAACCCTACATTAAAACTGAATACTCTTCAGTTAAACACAAGGAACATGTTGCCAACAAAACACTGGCACAGTTGACCAATCACAGTGTAAAACCTGTCCAAGCTGGCGTTAACCAATCACGTCACTCAGAGTCTGGATGTTCAGATCAACTCAAACTTGAAGATAAGAAAATACCAAACGATATAACAAGCAATAATGAAGAATATTTGGTAAAACCCAAGAATAGTATAGTCAGAGATTCACAGAAGGTACTTCATCGAAAGAAATTAGCTGATGAGCTCACTCAGAAGTTGAACATTAATTCAGGTGAGTCGTTTCTTTTTCTTCCATCAGGTACAACAAGGAAAGTTATGAACCAAATACAAAATGCGAATAAACTCGATGATCCAATCTCGAGTATAGTGCCATCCAATGACAAGGAGCACACAGTATTAGATACGAACGCTTCTTTTTTCTTGAAAAAGACGAGAGAAGAATGACGAGTTGCAAGTAAACGAGCAGGTCCTAATCTGATGTCTAATGCGTCAAGATCCGTGACAGAGAAGCAGTCATGTAACTGTACTTCTGTAGCACACATTCCACTGATATGGAGTTCAGGACAAATAAGAAAAACGAAGTAGTAACAACTGTTTAGAAGGAGAGAGAACATCATTATCTGACTTGATATATGTTGATAGAAGGAGTGATAAACTGTTTTATGAAAAAGAAGCTTGTATAGGTAATCCACTTTCAAATGATGTGAGGTTAACAGAGTCGATGTCGAAGTAAGAAACTGTCAAGGCGGATGCCCGTATTGCGTTGAACCAAGAGTCTGAGCACAAATTGAAGCCAGAAGCGTTAAATGAAGGCGTACATTTTTCAAACGGCAGAGAAAGAAGCAACTTGTTCATGGATAAAGCGAACACTGTCATGAATAAGACACAAAAATAACAAAATTACTGTCATTCATTGTAAGAAATTTCATCTCCAGCCACTAATTCAACTGAATGTTCTCAAGAAATACTGATGAATATATTTTCTATTGTAGACATTTAGAATGAATAAATAAGTTTTACCTGCAGGCCTCACTATCAACAGTAATAATTCGAGAAAGAGACGAGAAATTCATCTTTGCTATCTTTTTCTATGTTCACAGACCAGTGTCATTAAATAAAAAGTATATCAACTCCAATATAATTTTCTGCTCTCTCATTGACGTGACATTCTGTTTTTGTGAATTCCAAAAGTTTTAAGATGTAATACGTCGATGAATTGCATCACATTCTTGGTATTCATTGACGATTAACTTGAAACTGATTGAATTCACAAAATTGGAATCCCATATTAATTAGAGAGCATGAAATTATCTTGAAGTTTATATATTTTCTATTCAACGGTTCGTGAACATAGAAAAAAATAATAATAATGAATGTCTCTATTTTTATAAGTACCGTGCATGCACCCCTGAAACCAATGTAGAATAAAATGTAACAGCTTGATTCGAGAGTTTGGCCGCTGCCCGCTGGTCAACTGTACATAGACTTGCGTCATGAAGATGATTGTATTGCATGCTGTAACACAAGACTGAACGACTGAACGTGTCTTGTTAGTAACAGTATTACATATCTATAGTTTTACGTAATGCGTATATATACTACAGATTTATTATACTAATTGGACAATGTTACCAATTGTTTTGATTGGTAAAGCAACAATGGCGGGAGGCAATAGAGAATAATTCATATGTAACTTGCTAGGGGCACAGGTGGGCAGGAGGGGGGCGATCGCACCCTGTTTAGCATGGTTTGGAGCCCCAAAACAGTTATGTAGTTATTAGAAGATGAGGAACAAGAGATTTTCCAATATTTCCCAAAACCTCTTGAACCAAATTTCTCAAAACTTGGTGAAAACAAGTTTATGGACAATAATGACACTCTCTGGAAATTTCATTTTAATCGTATACAATTTGGAAATTGAAAAACTCGTCCTATGTTCTACGTTGAAAGATTTCAAACTTTACATACTATTTTGTACAAGTTTCCGGTTATTTTGCTCAAAAACAATTCTGTAGTGAAAACTGCATGTGCCCTTACGAGTTGAAAACTGTAGACTTATGAAAAGTAGAGGACAAGAAACGCGCATAAATTACAATGCCATTTATTGAAAATGTTACATTGTTGACACTTTTTTGCTATATTTCGTCGGCCATATTGCATTTAGCAAGGCATATTATATACTTTCACTGGTGAATATCAATCTATTCTGGTATGACATCATGCGATGTCCAGAAAAAGTTTCAGGTCGATTGGTTACTTTGTCCGATCTGTATACGGCCTATGCAATTTATAAAAATACAAAGAACAGACAAAATGAACAAATATAAAAACGAGACCGATTTTTATCTGTACGTGAAATGTGAATGAATTGAAAGTGAATCTTCGCTACGCTTTTCTAATAATAGGGCGAAAACACGTCATGAAATCCAGGACCTGACCGTTTATCAGACATAAAAACGCTTTCATTATCACTATGAATGTGTTCCAGGTATTCTAAGTGTGGTTTGTCCCGTTAGGTCGTGTTTGACGGCGTCCTTGGGGGAAAATAGAAGACGTGAGCGAACCCCAAGGCGTTTAACGGTACTCGTCGTGGTCTTCTTGGCGTGACGACATGCCCCATCACCAAGAAGAGCCGTCCATGTGACCCTGGCGAGGTCACGTCGCATGCAGTGACATGACATGTGGAGATCTGCAGACATGTGCAAACATGTGTAGACATGTGAAGACATGCTGCAGACATGTGCAGACATGTGAAGACATGTATCAATTAGTATAATTACTTCAATTAGCACACTGAATTGTCATTCAGGAGAACGGGGTTCGATTTCCATCATGGTCGACCATCCGGTCGTTCAGGTTGATACTGAGATGGTTCCTTAACAACAGACCACGGCCGACTCTTTCCCACTATCGGCACTATTCAAAAACACCTAATAAGATAACCTTTCATATCATCATCCCATCATCTCATATATCATTCACCGACGCCAATACATCGTAGTCATCAGTAAAGTGCGTCGGTAAGCCCAATATACATAAAAAAAGTATATATATATAGGCCTATATACCGTAGGCCTATATAGGTATATACAATATACATACATTATACAGAAGAGGGAAAATGAAAAAAGAGGGGGAGGGGGCGGAAATGGGTTGGAAATTTTTGGATTAAATAGGAAACGGTGGCTAAAATGTTGAGATGTGGAGGATTATTGAAGGTAGACCTAATTGATGTATACCTATGTATGTAGTTTAGACTTATGTAGTTATGTAGTTTAGAAGTATATGTAGTTCATTATTATTTCATTGTGGGACGCTGGCCGGTTTGAATTCGAGTTGTAGCGGAGGAAATCATACGCCAACTTTCGAATGTTCAGACCTAAACGATTTCTAATATTGCTTAAAACCACCCGCACTTGTATCCATGAGAGACGTTCGACTACCAACATAATAATCACAGATATCAGCTTTATGTTTGTATAGCCGCGTGGTATTTGTAATGTAATTTCGTTTTTCAGCCGAGTTTTACAATTAAAAACACATCTGAATCTTTCAGAAGCGATAATCCTCAAAGAATTCCCCCATGAATATGTAAATACCGAAGTTTTTACAATCATCTACTTGATAAACGACCTTCTTCTTTCATGGATACATTGTATCTAGTAATACTCATGACTGATCTGCCATTGTTACCATCAGTACGCCATTTCACTTTGAAACCCCGACTCCCCAGCGCGAACCAATCTCTGATGAATCAACGCCGGGTCTGTTGTGCGCATGTGCCAGCATGACGTTCTACACAAGAGATGAGTGGATGACAGTCCTACAGATAGCATCGTCACGCGGGCAGAGACTGCTCATGCGCGGTGACCTGACCTCGGGCAGAGGCATGCGCAGTGCTTGCTTATCTGACAATCGTAGGGAAATCACAGGCGTCGTGTTCTATTGAAAGGCAAACGTGAAGGTAATCGGAATACATAATAATTATATATTATATTATATATATATCGGTTCATCATCTATAACGTTCTGCATGTCTTCTCATGGGAGGCGATTCAGCAAAATATCAATTATTGGTGATAACTTTACTATAAATAAACAGATGAGGGAAGGAGATTTGGAAGAGTGAGAAGAATCGCAGAAAAATAAAAGATACTAATCAAAAAGAAGGTCGAAAGATACCTTTTACCTTGCACGTATTTCTGAATTATACCATTCACTTATGAGTTATTAGTGTAATATCTATCACAGCTCTTGATTTTTTATATTATAGGCGTGATTATTCCCCATAATTTCCCATGTTATTCCGTAATAATCTATTTTATAATTTATTCTTTCATTTGGGTTTGGTAAGATCGTCATTTTAGTGTCCCGTCCGAACAATTCTACGCCGCTATTCTTGGCCTTACTATTTGTAGAACAAGAATTAGTGTCACGCTTTCGATATCAATATGAACAATATAAAAATTATTCAATGTAGTAGAGATTCAGATATCTTTAACCAGCACACACACACTTTTATCCGTACACAAGGAAGAAGTTTAACCATACGAAAGATGCACTACCTAAATATTTCACGTAATTTGTTAAAATAAACCTGACCCCTACTTTGAACTCCACTACTTCACTAACACATTATTCTAATTCCCTCACCATGCAAAAATAGATTATGAGCACAATGCAGTTCGCTAGAGAGCGCTACAGACACACTAGACTGTGCTGCTGCTCAGCAGTCACCAAGGCCGGTCCTTCAGTGGCGAGTATACGTACTAACTGCAGACGTAGGTGACGTAGGCAAGTGGATTTATTCTTTTTTGGTCATGAGATTGAACCGTCTTGGTAGCATATCTTACGTATGTGGTGTAACCATATAGGTATAATATATCACGATGAGCCGTGAGAGCTATAATATATAACGGTGACAAAGTGGTCTAACTACTACACAATTGTGAAAACATCAGATACATTATCTCACCGCAACTCTAAGAATATATAGCTTTTGAAAGATTCAGTTACGTTTCTTATCGTAATCTCGTCCAGAAAAATCATCCTAGATTTTTTTTTAATAACATCGAAACTTGATACAAAATCATTGTTCCCCAATTGAGGCTATGGATGAAAGATGAGATCGTTTGAACGGGGCAAGGGCGATCTCACCACCCCAAAGAATAATTAAAATATGATAACTCACGTAACAAAAAAATCAAATCTCAAACAAGGTACAAATATACCACATTATCACAAAATATACACCGTTGATATTTGTATTTGTTGTTTTAGTAAACAGCCTTCGCCTCTCGTGAACGAAAGTATAAGTTATAGCGGATATAAATGTAGTTTATTAGCTGTGAACATTTTAGGACATGGGGGCCAGCCTCGATCGTTTTATCGAACTAGGAACTAGGAGAACTTAGCACGTGCGTTGTAAGATGAGCAAGATATGATAATTCGTGTGAAACATGATAGAAATCCACACATTTATCAAGTGATTATCACACAAGCTGTCAAACATGTCAGTGATTTTCTTTTCAGCATTCTCAAAATTGGAAAAAAAAACATGTTAATTTTTTCGTACATCGTTAGTCAACTCTGACAAGACCGCCTGGAAGTCTTAAAACAATTACCATAGAGGTGCCGGTTCTATAACAGTCGTATATTAATCCATCGTTCGCTCAGTGGGGAAACAATGGTTGTACGTGCCTATAATGTTATCAAGATTTGAAAAGTATGAAAATATTATTCACTTTATTTTCGGGGTTCAACGTTCCCCGTTCAAACGATCTAATCTTCCATCCATAGCCTTAATTGGGGAACAATGATTTCACAACAATGTATCAAGTTTCGATGTTATTAAAAAAAAAAAAATCATTTCCGTACTGCTTCGTATGGGTATTTTCAATACTTCACTCGTTAATTTTTCCGAATCTAAATACCCAAAACTACATCTACATACTTCTAAATACTTCCCACTTCTACATTCAAGCTAGAAAATGAGTATTGCCAAGAAAAGGTTTCGATGTCGATGGGTCTTGCCTTGACACCTGTGCAGCGCACATATCTTCAAAAAGATGAAAAAAAAGGGAAGGCCGCCCTCGTTAGCTCAGTCAGCTGAGACACGCTTCAGACGCTGAAGCGAACCGTTGGGCGTGAGTTTGAGTCCCGCATAAGGCATGGGTTTTTGTAAACCTACTTTCACTCATCATCACTTCATAGTTTCATAATCACCAGCTCATTCGTACCCCCGGCCCGTATAACCTAGCTGTTGGTGGGGTCGTTAAGCAAACAATAATCATCATCATCATCAAAAACAGGAAAAGCCTGTCGACCCAATTAGGATCCCATGGGTGTCTTCGCTATCGCTCATCCAAAAACGACTGTCTTTTAATGACATTGAAATGTTTATATCTTCACCATAGACAATACACATAGACCCAAACGGGTCACTATCATGGCTATAAACAAAAATAAAGCCTCGTGCACACCTCCATTCCCCTCACCTACGTCTTCAATCAGTACCTATACTCGCCACTTAAAGAACGGCACTGGTGACTGCTGGGCAGCAGAACAATCCAGCATGCCTGTAGAGCTCTCTAGCGAACTGCATAGGAACTACAGGTTTTTACAGATAAGGGGGCTAGACACCTTCATACAGCAGTGGGAGTAAAAGTGGGGGTCCATTTTATTTCAACATTAGGTAACATGTCTTGATATAGATATACTTTCGTCGGTGCGCCTGAAGAGCGTATACCGGAATAAAGTTGACTCGGTTGTGTGACATGGGTTCAGGTCTCTAACAACATATTACAACCATTCATTCATCCCGAAGCCTATGTCAAGTCGCCATACCGGTATACGATCTTCAGCGTCCCCCTTTCTTCAATGCTCATAACTTTCAAAAGTAATCACCAAAAATTACCATTTCACTAAACTGACTCTCAGTATGTTCTATCTGATGTGCCATCATGCCCATGATGTTGCAGATTTGTTGCTATGGTAACTTGTTTATGTACACGTCTTGTTTGTGCAACATCTAATGAACAAACTATTATTGTTACAAGAAATCACTTTCTATGTTATTCCACTTGAGCGTCGCAAGTACGAGAACAGGTACATCTTTCATCTCTGAGATGGCATTACTTTTATATATATGTTTCCCTTGTAATCACTAATTGCTTGAAACTTGTTTAAATCATAACGACGACTTATGCATGATCGTGTGTCGACTGGATAAGTTACTAAATCCAATACTCTTTATAGCTGTACTTCAGAATTACTCTCAGTACTTCGGTGCTGTTATTCCTTCAACAGTGTTAATATACTATCATATTCAATGGAATTCAATTTAATTAGGGAACTTATGCGTTGTTAGACGAGCGGATAGTAATAGTGTGGGTAAAAATGGGTAAAAACTGCTTCGAGTGGTACCAATTTAGCACATTTTATGTTTTTTCTTCAAAGTGACTGACCCGATCAAGCTGAAAATTTCCTGAAATGCGTATCAAAATGTAATTCAACTTCACGCAAAATTTTTTGGAAAATAAAAATATTTTCTTTTTTTTCCGCTGTGTTATTCTAAAATTTTTGAAATTTCCAAACTTCATAAAAAAAAAGTTACCACCCGATAATGACACACAACTATATAGATCTAATTTGGATAAGGAACCATATTGAAAAAAAGTTTGAAGTTGATAGCTGTAGCCGTTTGACCCGTGGAGAACCGACAAAAAACATAAAAAAAAAAAAAAAAAACATAGATACATACAAACGAACACCAATTTTTTTCAGTATGTCAAATTGAATCCTCGCTAAAGCTCGCCTAATTAAAATGGGGTAGTAAAATCGCCCTTGTGGTGCCCCGTCCAAAAACAATACTTTCGTCCATTTAGCCTTAATCGGGAAATAATGATTCTGTATCAAGCTTCGATGTTCAATCAATATCAATATATTCATCACTATTCGTTTTCACAAAATACAAGACAAATTATCTCAATATGCATACAATCAACGTGAATCCAAATTTTCAAGCATCAAAATTCAATACCGGTATAGGCCCTAGACATGCTAATTGTCACCCCTACTTTCAAACTTATTTTCTGTTATGTATTTTATGTTCTCTATACAACAGATGCAAGAATAAAATGTAACCAAAAATGATGAAAATGAATGAAATAATTATTGCATATTCGCGAAACTCTTAAAAAAATACACAGATAAATAACTGTGTTGTCTTTTAATATGTTTTTCAAATAGCGCATTATTCCGTAGAAAAAAAATATGTGCTGAAATTTCGGCCAACATTATTTGCTAATTATTATCCTGTAATTAATTAATGACAGTATATTATAAAATTGAATGTTCCATTTTGGGATGTAGGCCTATATAGAAGCCTCTGCTACGATTTTATCTCAATAATGTTTTTTAATTATATTTATATTATTATAGGCTACACACAGAGACACCCATTTATTTTTACGCTGCCTACAATGATTATTGTTTATGTTCCTCCATTGCTATATTATTCGATAAGATTATCCAACTAAAAATTAAAAATATTATGCCTGAGAAAATATGTAGATACATCCATTTGGTCACTTGGTCACACTAGTGACATCTAGCGGCAATTAACTAAAGGTCACGTAAGGAGAAACGGACTATACGACATGCATTTACGATTACATTTAATCTTCGATTCAACAGTTTCAATATAACATAGGTTTACAAAATACAACGGTGGGCTCAAAATGACATCGAAAATACGTAAATTATTCCGAAGTTGGCTATTTACAAACAGCCCTGTTGCTGTTGGTCACTGTTATAACTGTTAATTTGGATTAGATTGTGTAAGTTTTAGGTTAAATTAGTTGAGGTTTGGTTGGTTAGTTTGGTTTGATCAGATAATCTTTCGTCAATTAAGATAAGTCGCAACAACAACAACAGCAACGCCAGCAACGGGTTACGACATAGGCCCTACCTAGAGACATCTAGGCTCTCTGGCCCTACCCAGTCTATCTGCGCATAGACCTTGCCAAATTATTCAACCCTTGTAGATTCGATTAATAAAACGCGGGCTTATGACTTATGAGAGGCCAATAAGATCAAGCGAGAACACGTTCCTGCCTTATGACGTGCCAAGACTTGGTATGCGATTTTATGCAAAACCGAGACATGTCCATTGTTGAAAAAAAATCATTCATGTTGCATTTTAGGAATATCTCCGATATCTCTATTTCTTGGTCGTTACTCAGCGAGTCTTGTAGATCGCCACAGTGTATATTTAGATATGTGAATAAGATGACAAAGATAAGAGATAAGACAAATGTATATTTAGATAAATTGCATCATTGCCTTCTAGCAACATAGTAAGAAATGACCTCAGAAAGGAATGTTATGATAGCACTGACAAGCCTTTATTATTTCATTTTAATATTACCATGAAAATCACGTTAGTATTAGTTTCAATGTATATTATAATATTCTATCCTTTGGCAAGAAACTTAATTTTATTCACACTTTAAGCTTTATATATTATATACATTTTCTGAGTCATTCTGCAAGTTGTTTAATTATTGCCGGTGTCGGTTGGTGTGCTAGTAAACTAGTTATTATACAAATCGAATCAGAGAATTGCTAAATTATCCAGTGACAAACGCAATGATGTCACACGTAAGAGGAGATTGTGTGCACTCGAAGGAGGGTCAAACACTGCATTTTAATGAATACGGAATTTTTAACTTTGAGATTTGCAACATGCATTGCTGAGAGATTGAAACAGTTCACAGAATATGTGTCGTATTATTACATGGTTCAGTTACATAAGTTACTCAATATTCGATTCATACTTTCCCATGCCCGACTTGATAATCTAGCGTCCCTTGGGCTGAAGATGATTAATTTAAACGCCCTGTCGATATGGTTACAGTGATTGCGTAGACGCGGGGAACTGGGGTTGGGGTGCTTACACAAATAGAGAAATTCATCTTTACTATTTATTTTCTATGTACACGAATCAGTGTTATTGAATAAAGAAGTACCGGTATCAACTCCAAGATAATTGTATGCTCTTTAATTAATATGACAATTCTATTTTTGTGAATTCAATCGGTTGTAAGATAATACGTCTATGAATACCAAGAGAGGGACGAAATTGATTGACGCATTATATCTTGAAACTGATTGAATTCATAAAAATGGAATGTAACATTAATTGAAGAGCATAAAATTATCTTGGAGTTGGTATACTTTTTTATTCAATTACAATATTTCGAAAACACAGAACAACGGTAATGAAGAATTTATCGATTTCTAAAGCTCCCAATAAAAGACCCCCCTGGGTATTTTTTCAATTTTTTCCTGAGATGAGTGTGTTTTGTAGTTTAGAAAATTAGTTTCCGAACGAACGACCGTCGTGATAGTTTCCAATTGTTGCAAATGAAAAAAACGAATCTTAAATGTATGTGGTCGTATTTTGTACACAGTAGAGACTAGAGAGGTGACCTAGACTATAGGCCTATAGCCACCTATCACCCCATAATGGTGCGTCAGGTATGGGTGTCATTGTAGGCCTATTGTCACCTTATGCGATCAGGTGCTGAGCAACTGCAAGTAGGCTTAGTTGTGCCATGTAGATTAAAACTAATGACTGTACATAATAACAGGTGTGTGTCACTTCTCTTCACTGACCCAAGATATATACACCTCTGAGGTTATTTTGCATTTTGCATTACAGCTAATTTCCTCCCTGACTAAGAAGACAACGCACTGATTGACAGATTCATGTACTGGGAACAAGTCAAACAACAAAATGAATCACAAAGTTTGGTTGATCATAAGCTTGGATCTCGTTAACCATAGTGACCATCAGAGAACAACCTACAACCAATATCGAACTTTCATCGACTAATTAAAATTACTATATAGAAAAGAACTTCTCTATCAAGCTTTTTACTTGGCCCGGTATTACAAGTCTAGTTGGACTTGATCTGAGATAGTTGGTGAAAACAAATGCATGGGTATGGTGATAACAACTTTAAAGTACCGGTTTTAAAGAGCTTCTCCAACGTCAGTAATTCAGGCACTCAGATAACAGAATATTTATTTCAAAGCTGCGCACTCACACTACAGTAAAATTCTGGAGTTAGGTTATAACCCTACTGAATTGTGTGGTTTTATGGCGCTTCAACGCCGAGGTTATTTGAGCCATAAACCTATACCAAACAGAAGATATTACAAATTGGCTATTACATAGCCTATATTCTCGTCTTACCTTATATGCGCCATGTCCATAACATTGTAGGCCTGCAAGTATAAATAGCAGCAGGCTCGCTGTAGACATTGTTCCTCAGTTGAATTGATCTTCAAATACTTTTACTACACTGTATTTACAACTCGAAGCACTTTAATTATTCTGGGTATCAATTAATCACTAATTCAAGAGAACTGTTAAGCCTACACTGATTAGTTACGATTCTCGGTCAGTTGAAAGATGACAATTTACTTGCTAATGAAATATTTGACGAACACGTGCCAACAGAAGTTTCAATCTTGCCGTCAACGCTTGACGTACAGAGCAGCTGTTAATGGTTCCTGAAATATTGCTGGCCGAATGTGATTTCTGTAGCCACGCGTTCGTCGGTTTTTGATTGAAAATTTTAGTGAACGCGCTTCAATGACTCAGTGTCTAAAATAATAATATGTATCCTAATTTCCACAAAAGAATTTGGACCATCGGTCTATGTCACCACATGCGGATCTTGTTGTTGTTGTTGTTGTTGTTGTTGTTGTTCTTGCGCTCAGTGCAAACGAACCTAAATGAACCCAATCTAACCTAACCTATCCAAATGAGCCTAAACGAACTAACCTAACCAAACAAAAATCCTAAACTAATTTAATCTAAACTAGAACCAATCTAAAATCTACTTCCGTTTCGACGAATAGCCACTTCTTCATCTACGAAGTGAGTGAAAAAGGTATAACTGAATCAGTTATTTTTTCTGAATTCCGTGAGTTTTAAATCAATCAATTTTCCCCAAAATACAATCATATGAAAATATAGAATATAGAATTTAAATCCCCGTCATGCTTATAATAAATAAGTTTAGAAAGTATTGCTTCGTTGTTTTGTTTACAATTTATTAATACAAACATCGTGTTTCCTTCACAATAAAATACTTTCAAGTGTTTCAATCGATAAGAAAAAAACAATTTTCAACAACCTGTGTTTTCTTAATTGTTCTAAATCGCTGTCCACTTTTAGTAACTTACCGTACTTTCTAGCTTCAATTCACGTACATGACTTGTGTAATATTATTGGTTGAAATGATGGAGTACCGCATGAATACACACCCACTCTCTGATGCAATTGACCCGAGCGATGGTTCAGACATGATAGGCTGCAAGGCCACGGGAATCGAACCCGGACCCACTCTCGGTGCGACTTGTTGCACCAACAAGCTGCAGGGTGAGAAGTGACCGAGTTACAGAAACACGGACATTGCTGGAAGCAATAGGACGACGAGAGGATGGTAGGGGGACAACGAGACGACTGATGAAGAGCGATTGACGACGAAGAAGAGAACGACGAAGAACATAACGATGTCGAGGAGGATGACAATAAGGAGGATGTCGGCGAGGCGGTAGATGATGAAGAAGAGGATTACAAGAGGATGGCGGTGAAGAACACAACGTCGTCGAGGAGGATGCCGGCGAGGCGATAGAAGACGAAGAAGAGGATGACAAGAGGATGGCGGTGAAGAACACAACCTCGTCGGGGAAGATAACAGCGAGGCGACAGACGACGAAGAAGAGGATGACAAGAGGAAGACGGTGAAGAACACAACGGCGTCGAGAAGGATGACAACGAGGAGGAAGGCGACGAAGAAGAGAATGATATTATATTAAATTGAATTAAATTAAAAGTGAAGTGAAGTAAAATTAAAGTGAAATATAATAAAATATAGTAAAATAATAGAAAAGTAAACCAAATAATATAAAATCGAATCAAATCAAGAGTAAAATGAAGTATAGAAGTAAAGTAAAATATAATATAGTAGAATAATATTTCACAAATCTCTAACATCCTAAACAATACCCCTCCCTCAAACCCCTCTAACTCTGTCGCACAATTTCCCCCTCACTTAAACTTGTATCCACGAAAGAACTTCAACTTGAACCACCCGTTCGCTAGTACATTAGAATAGAGGAGACGGTCGCTCGGAACCTTCTTTCGTGGATACACCTACAGTTCTATATTGATGATATCGTGCGAAGAAACAACGGTATAGAATATGTATTCTAGTAATCAATGTGTCAATCAATCAGTGTATATGCGTGCTGTGTAACTTACATAACAGCCGATAGCGTATCACATGTTGCATGAAATAATAATAACCACAGGTTTAATTGAATAAGATATGTGGTCTTATTGCCACCGCCCTTTTCACTAGATTTTTATTTTATCAACATCGAAAACTTGTCGTACAACTATTGTTACTCAGCAATGATTAGGCTGTAATGTAGGATCGTTCGGACGGGACATCACAAGTGCGATCTTATACCTATCTAAAGAAAACGATTAATGACTAGGAAAAACGCGGTATGTGTATTTGAAAGCTGTTATAGGCTATACACCGCATGATTTTAAAACTATTTTTTTACACACCGAACTTGTCGATCATCCCGAACCAAATTTAAATTCTGTCATTCGCATTTTTACAATATGACATTTATTTTACTAAAATTAACCGCACCAAATTTCTCCAAACTTCGTATAAAAATGTAGGCCTACTGGAACGGTAAAATTATTCTGTGAAAATTTGATAATATTAAAAAAAAAATGTTCACCATTCCTGAGGCTTCTTATAAGGATTACATCCAAAATTTGTTAATAATTCACGTATTCAGAATACTTTCACTATAGTGGACTATAGGCCCAACTAGCTTTAATGAACAATTCAAACGTCTGAGTTTTGGTAAAGGAATACAGCTGTATATTGATACCAGATATGGGCCTACTAGATGAAAGAATGTTAGGGTTTAAAGGCGCGTCGACAGCGAGGTCATTTTGCGCCTATATGTTCATGTTGTGTATTCTGCCATAGTTGTCAAAACGTTTGTAAATGTTTAGCATATGGAGGAAGCGGGCATGAAAGAGAAAACCAAGGAAAGACGAAAATAAAGTGTCAAGAAAAGAAAAGGAAAACACAATGCTCAGAACTCCCTCCATATACTCTGGTTCAAATCATGTCACACAATGTTTAAATAAAACTGATTCTCCTCTACTTCATTTCCACTCTCTCCCTCTCCTCCCCCTCATTATGTAAGGACTATGACGACCGCTAGTTATGATTGGCCATCAGCCAGCACCTGCAGTGGTCAGAGGAGGTACTAATTGCAGACATAAGCGAGGGAGATACAGGTGTGCAGGGGAAATTAGCTTCGTTCTGCCATAAGAGTGACTTGTTTTCGAAGTAACTATTGTTTATGACCA
Organism: Brachyptera putata; assembly: GCA_907164805.1. Taxonomy (NCBI): domain Eukaryota; kingdom Metazoa; phylum Arthropoda; class Insecta; order Plecoptera; family Taeniopterygidae; genus Brachyptera; species Brachyptera putata. The sequence goes on from OU015465.1 coordinate 20,923,083, forward strand.
AGACGGATCGACCTTAGGCCTACATGGTGATTTCACTCGGCAGTCAATCTTGTTCTATTCCATGAGTAGGCCTACTGTCTTTTGACAAACCGATCGCTGCAAGTCCTTGTAAGGAATTTAGTAGGCCCATTAAGGGTCATGCCTTATGCGACTCTCAAATATTGGCATTTCAGATGACTGTTGCTACAGCTGAGCCGATGTAAACGTAATTTTGCTACATAATGTTAGTTCCTTTTGTCACATACATGATATTACTAGAATATTCACGATCGGTATTACCATAGATTTGGACCGAGAATTGGGAGATATTTTCAACATTTAAGGGATATTTAAGGGATTTAAGACACCCTATGAAACCGGCAAACCAACGCCACCCTCAATGTATCTCCAGACTACTCTAGCTGTCAATCAATCAAACAATCTGAAAGGTTGGGAACTAAATTATCGTTATTAGATGAGCGTAGCGAAGATTTTCATTCCATATACCGAAAAAATTTGGGCTTGGTTTTTATGTTTTTTTTTTTTTTTTTTTTTTTTTTTTTTGTGTGTAATTTTGTACGCGGCATACAGGTCAGGAAAAAGTTTCAATCAACTCGAAACTTTTTTTACAAATTGGTGTTATACCAGAATAGGTTGGGATTGTTTTTCAGAATAATCGGTCGGACGGATTTTCCGGAAAAAAATCGGAAAGTATGGAAATTCCCCATAAGAATAGGCCAGGGGAGAAATACTTGAAATTTTATTTTTTTCAAAAGCTCTCAAATTTATACTGAGTGTGGAAAGATCTATCATACCTATTTTAAGCGATTTATGGAACAATCGGATGTGAAATAACGAAGAAAACGCATTTTTAAGGTACTTTTTTACACATCAATAAAAGCAATTAAGAAAGCAATTAAGGAACTATTAAATATGAGCAACAAGTGTCACCAATAAATTAAAACGTTTAAAATCTGTGATGTATATGAAGAAGGCACTGGTTTGATTGTTAAGTGAAGTAGTCTGAATAAATCAAACATTCCGACATAGTTATATATTTATATTGGTGAGAAGACCGCCTCGAAGTCTTGAAACAACCAACAGGTGCCGCTTCAAAACGGTCTTATTAATTAACTCATCTTTAGCCTTAATTGGGAAACAATGATTGTATATAAAGATATCCATGTTGCTAAAAAATATCATGAAGACTATTCTTGAAATGTTTTGCTTATACCAAATGTTCTGGTATACGCCCGGATTTTCAATAGTTCGTGAAAAGTTCATGAAATAATGAACTATTAACTTTTTATATCCCTTTTGTTATTACTAATCAGTCGAATAGCCGGAAGGACTTTTTTAACGGACTATACTGAAAAATCGTGTCCTCGTCATAAAAAACGAAAGCTAGGATGATTTTATTGAAAGATGTTAGCTGCATGAACTCTACTGCCAATGGATGTATATTTTTTTCAATCCGTAGATGTTTAGAGAACCGGTAAACGCGGGTATAATACCGGAAATAATATTTTAATTTTATTTAAAATAATAAGATAGATTTTAATGGTTCAAAACTTCTAGAGGGTATATACTTGATATTTTATAGCGATTGTTATATTAGAAAACCTGAGCACTTCGAATGCATGTTATTTTAATCACTCTCTAGTCACCATAGGGACATAAGTGATTGACTCTCTCTCTCTCTCTCTCTCTCTCTCTCTCTCTCTCTCTCTCTCTCTCTCTCTCTCTCTCTCTCTCTCTCTCTCTCTCTCTCTTCTCTCTCTCTCTCTCTCTCTCTCTCTCTCTCTCTCTCTCTCTCTCTCTCTCTCTCTCCCTCTCTCTCTCTCTCTCTCTCTCTCTCTCTCTCTCTCTCTCTCTCTCTCTCTCTCTCTCTCTCTCTCTCTTCCTCGTTGTGTAGTGAGTAATGAGCAGTTTGTTCCCATGCTCGAGGGATCATCAGTCGAGGTTACGGAATCAATAAAGGATCAATGAAATTAAGCAACAGATTTGTTGTTGTGCGCCGGCGCAGATCGTGACGTCCTTGTAATGTCGGCTGTCAGGATGCAGCATCGTACACGATTCGGAACATTCTACAGATTTGTTTCTGCATTTTTAATTTTTGAAGTTTAATTATAAAATGGGTTTGAGATTGTTTGATTCTATAATATAAAGATTGATTCAGAAAATTATTCGTGTATTTCATTATATTTGGTTTAACGAAGCGCTTCACTGATGAATATTGGCGTCGGTATTGGTGTCGGTAGACCTATGAGGTGATGGGATGATGAGATGAAAGTTTTTTGTGTATCTTGTGTTAAATGTGCAGTATAGCTAATTAAATTGTACAGTTCAATATATTTTTGCATTAAATCGAAAACTTGGCACTAAAACATTATTCCCCAATTAAGGTTGAGGATGATATTTTTACAATCAACATCGACATTTTGATGTAGACCTACAATAATTGTTTCCTAATTAAGGCAAACGATGAGTTTGTAAGATAGAATTTCAAAGCGGCACATCTTGGTTGTAATTTTGATGTGATCGACCTAATGACAAATGATTACAAATTGACAAGGGTGATCTTACCAACCTAACGGATATAATCAATTGTAGTGTGAATCTTTACTCGTATAGTCAACTAATAAGTTCAAGGATAATCAACAAATTAGTCTTTGGGTTTTAGGAAAAAATAATCTTCCGTCACCAGTCTTATAGATCTTTATATATTTTGTCTTCGACGGACTTTTTCCGTCCTAATTGTAGACCGTTATCCCAATCTACCTTTCTACTTCTTCATAATATTTTGAGTGATTTTTGTTACCAATATTATTTCATTTTATTAATCTGTATCAAGTTTTTGGTCGTAACTTAACGTCCCAGCATCCAGGAATACCACAGAAAAACTCAGGATGCAGAACGTGAAAATGGGGGCGGCCAATTCGTTATTCATAATTTAGTGCAGGCCTATTACTACAAAAACAAAATGGATGTTACCACAACTTTACCACAACTTAATACCACTGATAGGCCTACCACAACACAGATCTGCAATTAGGATATTTTAATTGTATTTTAATCGAATTCGAATAAAATGATTAATCATAAAATATTATGTTTTGATCGAATCAACAGTTTTGAATGATTCATGCACATTCAATGCCATTTTAACCCGCCTGTTACTTTTTGAAAGTTATATCTGCAATATTATAGATCCTGTTGGGAATATTATTCGTTTTATGTAGATCCCATCAAGTATACATTCCAAGTCGACAACCATATAATTGAAAAATGTATGAGATAATTTTTACTCTTTAAAGTAATAACATGTATCATAAGCATGGTAATTACATATATTGCCATTTTTATGGCACCTCCGAATTGAATATAATAATTAGGACCCATATAATACTTTAATTCTTTGTTGCTGAAAATAATAGTGTTTAAAATTAAATCACAGTTATAAGTTACTGCCGTATTGAGCTACATAATTTGTCTGGTATAGTGCATAAACTGCTCTTTCGACTCCAGCATACTGAAATATTCACATTTTCAAGTTAGAATACACTTCACTGCATAACTTCCCTGCAATTTATTGTTCTTTGGGGTGTAAGATCGCCATTGTTGTGCCCCGTCAGAACGATCCTACTTTCATCCATAGCCTTAATTAGGGAACAATGATTTAGTATATCAAGTTTCGATGTTATTAAGAAAAAATCCCTAATTCTGAGTTACATACATGTAACTAAATAATAGTGATGCTGCACAAAGGTATAGGAAGTGAACACTGCCAAGGGAATTGAATTCAACAGTATCTAGATTTATTCTCCGGACCACAGCAACCCTAATAGCAAGCGTTTTTTTGTAAAAGTTGAGCTCAATTTCAATACATTTTTATTTTTCGTACAACTTGGTATATAAGATCCGGTTTAACCAACTAATTTTAGTGAATCAGGAAAACATCGGCAAATTAGGTTCTTAGCGTCCTTGGTTACGTATGCTACCTTAACTAATAATTAACTAATTAATATTTAATTATCACTTGGTGCAACCGGTCTTCAGTACCCTTACCGTGTACACAAATAATATATTAACAGTAATATACATAATATAGACATGTAGTTGTGATATCAACATTAGTTTTATTATATATAATTACGATCCCGTTCAATTTATAATGAAAAAAGCTCCTTAAAATGATCTTTGTCCTGATCGTAACACGTATTAAATACATACACCTGGATAATACAGTGATAGCATACAATAATCAGTAATGAAGATCGAATAAATGTGTTAGTGAGAACAATTCTACTAAACCTGTTTTATCTGAATAATGTATCTGTTATGTAAAACATGTAAATAACAACATCATATGTAATTTGGCCGTATAATTTATTAGTAGATCGCTTAAATAAGGCTGTTAGGTCACGGCAGGTCGGATAATTATGATTGAAATCTTGATGATCGTGACGTTACTGACGCGCCACGGCCTGCTTGATCAAGGTGCAGTCCTGAACGTCCGCTAGGATCTGAGCCAATCGCCACAGGACTGGATCCTGCGCAATCGTGCGCAATAACGGTCTCAGTTCTGTCATCTGCTTTCTTGAAACAATCCGTGGTATGGTGGTAAGGTGGCTGCGAGGGGGATAGGCTTCGATTCGTTTCCACATCTGGGTAATTTTTTATTTTCAAAAAATGATATGGTACCGTATGGAAGTAAGTGTAGGCCTATAGCCACGAAGTGATTGAAGTAGTGATGCTAGTACGCATGCGCGAGTGCCAGACAATAACCTAAAAAAAAACTAAATGTACCTGAATTCATATGATCCAACTGACCTAATTGACCTACCCTAACTAAACTAACTCTGCCTTCCCACGAATATTCGTAGGCTATATACATAGTTTATCTTCGCCTAGGAACCATACAAATCAAAAGTTTCGTGACAAAAATTCGTGTCTCTATAGCCACTTCGTAAACATATATATATATTCTCCTCAACACAGGTTATAATACGGGTTAATTTGTTTCAGCCAAAGACAAAGGATTTGCTTTTAATTTAATCTTTGGCCAGTCAAACTCGTCATTAATAATAGACAATCACTGCGCAAGCGCGAATCAGCAGACTACGCGTAGACGGTCATTGCGCAGCGGATTATTCGGAATCAGTCCTGCGGCGATTGGCTCGTGAGAATCGGCTGAGAAAAGCGTGATAAATGCAAACACCAGAGATATTGACTCTAAGGTTAACGGTGATTGTAATGATGACAAATTGATTGATTTGATTTATAATATAAAAGAGGATCATGATTTTATTGTGATCTGAAGGCTAAATGAAGCTGATAAAAGTAGATTCACACGTGTTTTATAGTCTGACAGGAAAAAGGAAAAATGTTGTGTTAGTTGTTCAAGGATGATGCAACAAAAGGGTTCTCAACTAAAAACCAGACGTCTGTATTGGGAAGAGCAAAGCATCTAGACCACAGTTAATCATCAAGTTTGGTTCATCAGCTCGGCGATAGTCATAAGACATATGGTGGAGGTCATACGCTCATTAAAATAAACAATAGGAGACTCACAATATCAACAAAGCTAATCTTTTTAATTAGCTCCCAGAAGCTTATGCACTGCGGCTACCAACAAGATGATAATCAGAAAGTTAAGGTGTATAGACTAGATATTCATTCATTTTGATTAATTTAAATTTACATTGTAGATATAACTTATATGCGCATGGACAATTTATTCTGAGTTTGTCATTGCTATTTATTATCAATTAATAATTGTATTACAAATTTGGTGTCTCAGTCATGACGTCTTCATCTTTCTAGTCTTGGTCGAGCTTATTTCACAAATCCGCGTCGATCGCCCTAGTGGTGCCCCGTTCAAACGATCATAAACTTTCATCCTTCGCCTTTATCGTAATGTTGTGACACAACGAGACACTTCGCAGCCGCTTCCGTGGCTCGGTCAACTATCGCACAGCGTTAGGAACCGAAGTCAGGTCGGGCGTGGGTTCGAGTCCCGCACAAGGCATGGGAATTTGTAAACGTCCTTACTGCTCGTCCTGACGTACAAACTACTCATTCGTAATCGTACCCCCGTATAACCTAGCTGTTACGAGAATCGTTAGGGAGCAAAAAATAGACGCTTCGCAGGTTGTATTCGCATCGCAAACCGCGAAGTGATTGCGCTTTTTTTTCCCCAGGACTGAAACTTACTACGTCTGTGATTTGACTCCTTGTTTTAACGACGAAATCCTGTCAGTACAACGACCTCCATTCCTCTTCAACTAGGTGCTCTCAAGATGTGCATTCCCCCAACACAATTGTCATGCACCGACATACCCAGTACAGAGTGCATCAGAATTCGGAAGGAATTTAAAGAAACTTCTATACGATATCTTGTAATCATGACCTGAAATTGACATGTCTTGACGTATATTCTCTTATCTATGGTATTTCGAAGATTTTTATTCTTTTCTCTAAATCTTTTTTTCTGACCATCGGTTGTTGGGGCTTGATTCGTAGTAAAACAAATTGCATGGATTTTTCCGGCACGGTGAGTCCAGTTAGAAACGTTCCTTAGTTTCTATAGCTGGTTCACGCGACTTACGGGGACGGAAAATGTTCAACCGTGTTAATACTATGAAGCATTCAAACTATCCCTACTGGTATTTCCGAAATTTTCATCTATTTTTTTCTCAAAAAACTTCTGGCCCGTTTTGCTCCGAACCTATAAATACACATCCAAGTAAGATGATCCGTATATACAATGTATCACAAAAAAGTTTCATTTATATAATCAGTCAACCCATTAGATAGTCCTGTATAACGACGAAAAAAAAAAATAGAAAAAGAAAATACCGAAAATAGAAGAGATAGATAAATAGATAGATAGAAGAGGAAACAGCTATTTTCAATACCTTGTGGATTGACACTACAGTAATAACTATTTATCCTATACGGTTAGAAAAAAACATATAGGCCTGACAATAATGCGATATGGGCTAAATAGTTATTTATACTTAGGCCTGCACCATCTTAAAGGTATTGAAAATATATGTGTTTCCTCTTTATTAGAATTTTTATATCTCATACCGTTCAGAATGTATCACCAAAAAACTGATTTGCGCTAAATCGACTCCCATGGACTCTGAACATAGGAATACGGAAGACGAAGTACTCTTGAGCCAGTTTTAAGTTTCTGATTGCGACTTCTCTTATATAAATAGACGTTACGCAGTCGGGCTGAGATAGAAAGAGGAAAATACATTCACTGCGACATTCGAATTGTTTTCTTTATTTTTCTGTGAAATTCTTTGCAATTCTGTGTTGTCTATGGTTGTGTTTGGTATGGCCTGAATGTTGGCTTAGGCTATGCCTCTACGGATCGAGTGTTGACTGTGGCCGAGTCTGGCACTACTCCAACCCTACCTCAAGGGTCAGTCACCCAGCCCGGCTACAAAACACTACCCCATGTTGGCAGGTCACTCACCTAGCTGGGTTGTACAGGTCACCAGGTCACTTGACTAGCCAAAATAGAATACTAAGTTTAGAATTGTACTCATTTTAGTTTCACGCAGTTTTTCAGGTTTTGTTGATTTTTTTAAAATCTACACCGAAAACTTGACACTGAGTCAATCAAGTGGAGTTTTCGTGAACTTACACACTTTTCTAGTTGCTATAATGGTAACCTGACGATCGTACATGCTATCCTTCTATAAGTTACTGAAGTTTGGGGGTAAAATTAGTTGAAGCATGCTTATAAGAAAATTCAAGAAATTGGAAGAAAATCGAATTTGAAAATTTGAATACATTTTTTCATTTTTTTTCAATACTTTTTGAAATGGCGGAAAAACTTCATTAAGCATTAGATCGATCATAAAGCAGAAGAAAACAGCTGTTGTAAGGGTCATTAGTCAGCAGGAATTTGAAAAGAAATTAAAGGAAAAGGAATTTTCAAATATAATTTTCTATAACAAAATTTGTGAAACTGAAACAGTGTAACACGATCGAAAATCATGACTTACGATTTCTTCCCCATTTTCCAAATTTGATATTTTTTATTTGATTCGATATGGATTGAAAATCGATTTCTTTTGGAATTTTCATATTGAATGTCAGCCGTACTATATTATATGTGTATATAATACAGCCTACAATCACAGATTCATAGGGTTTTATACCAACAAAATACATGTAGTAAATTATATTCGTTAATATTTTCAAATATTGATTTAAATTTCAAACATGATCAAGAAAATTCAAGGAAAAAATGTGCAACAGGGTGCCTATCTTCATGTAGTTTTAAATTTTAATTATTACACTTGAAAAAAATTCACATAGGCATTGAAAATAAGATTTTTTTCACTTAATGTCATTTAGGCCTACATACTATTTTGACCGAAATTTTATGAAGCCAATGCAGTGTTCTGGATATTTACTGCAAAGCTTGTAGCCGCCCCGGTGGCCAAGTCAATTATCGCTAGCGGTAGTAACTGAAGTCACCGTTGGGCGTGGGTTTGAGTCCCGCATAAGGCATGGGTTTTTATAAACGTCCTTTCATCTATCATCTCTTCATCGTTTCATTATCATCCGCTCATTCGTACCCCCGTATAACCTAGCTGTTGGTAACTTGGTGGGGTCGTTGAGCAACATTATAAAAAAAAAATGCAAAGCTTGTAGAATTCTAAAATCATCACTCACATTGAATATTTTTTATTATTATTTATACTTTTCAGATTTAAGGAATTACTGTAATGATGACCAAGATTTATTGGATTTGGTGCATGATGATTGAGATGATAGGTAGACAAGAAAAAGGGTTAATTTATTAGGTGTTTTTGGAAAGTGGAAAGGAGTCGGTCGTGGCCTGTTGTCAAGGAACTATCCCAGTATTAGCCTGAATGACAGAGAGAACCCACGAAAAACCTTTGTCATGATGGTCGGCCATAGCAAGAATCGAACCCTGGTCTCCTGCGTGATGGTTCAGTGTGCCAGCCACTGGTCCACTCATCTCAGTCACATGAATAATCCTAGATGAATACGCACAAAAATGCAAACGAGCTCGATCAACTCGTCCAGCACAAATAACGACACAATTCTATTCAATATATTTTTATTTCAAATACAATCATTTACACAATCAGTTGCATAAAAATTCATCACTTCCTACATTTGTATACTGGAATTATCAAAATACCATTGACATGACAGATAAACAGGTCTACTTGTATTAGTGATAGAAGAAGGTCATCTACCCACATAACAATCTCAAATTTCACAATTTTACCGTATTTGTACAATTGTGGTATTTTGAAGGCCAATGATTTTTTCAGGAGGAGATTTATAAGTACAAGCATAATTACATATTTCAAAACTGTTAAATATAAAAAACTATGATAAATGTTTCTACAAATACTAAATATGTTACAATTATTTAGTTCGTAGACAACCTTCTTTCGTGAATACAAGTATAAATAGGCCTACATACAATACAGTAATAGAAATTACTAATTAGTGACAGGCCATTTCTTAGTAAAATACAGGAGGAAAAATTCATCCACATCATATAAAATAAGTCATAAATCACTTACACGGTAAATAATACTTTGAGGGACCAAACCGTATCATCGTTTGCTTGATAGACATTGTTTTGATTGACTACTAAATATAAATAAATTCATATAAAACGTAAATCTAATGGCTAATCCGAGATCGCGTTTGCAATTGTTCAGATTACGTGAACCACCGTGTGATGTCTAGTACAAATGAAATTGTCGTGGAGAAGGTGACGGTTTCAGGGTCTCGTAGGAAACAAGTGTTGGTACTGTGCGTGACACGAGTCAACGGAGATCGAACAAAATATATAGGTATATATATATATATTTTTCTCAAACCCAGGTAACCAATTAGATTGGATCAGAGGGTGTTTCCACAGCTTCTTCTAGGGCAGTCTTCTTATATCAATCGGTTCCTGACGTCTTCTTTCTCTTCTTCACTACTATACTATCCTCTGCTTCTTCTTTTCTTCCTACGAGTTCCCTCCACCGTTCTATATCCTCCCACCATCTCTCGTATACAACTTCCTCCCACTTACTACACCAAACTTAACTTCCTCCTGCCACCATTCTCTTGGTCTTCCGACACTTCTCTTAGCTCCGTTGTTTTCTGCTATCTCAAACAATGCTCTCGGTATTCTCTCCAATTCCATTTGTCGCATATGCTCGTACCACCCAAGTCTCTCCCTTTCCATTTTAAATGATAACCTTTCCACTCTCACTTCGTCCCTTATATTTCTAACGCCATAAATAGAAGCATCTCCAAAATACTGTTGTTTCAAGTTATTGATTCCTTCATGTTTCAAGTTTGTTGCATAATCATTCACTATTTCTTTGGGGCGGTAAGATAGCCCTTGTCGTGACCCGTTCAAACGATCCTAAACTTTCATCGTCTGCCTCATGGGGACACAATGGCTTTGTGGCAAATTCTCGAAGTGAATAAAAATATTAAAAAAGAATCATTCAATAAGTTTTTCATATCAATTAGCAATTCTTGCCTTTTATTTCTTCTTCTTCTTCTTTTTCTTTTTTTACAAATGAACATTTCACTACCGGTAATGCTCGACACCATAACCCTCGTTGATGGAAGATCAGTCTGAAAAATCCACGTAGATTAAAAATGGTCGGGTACAAAATGACCCGTGGATTTTATACATTTTTCTTTGATCGTCGTAATCAGAGTTTGTGACTGAGAATGTCGTCATTTGTCGAGTAAAAAAAAATAATATCACCGATTGTGACAGTAATTTCAGTTCTCGTTACCAACTTTGTATTCCTTTCCTACGTGTCCACACTACTTCTGCTCCATCTGGCCGCTAGTGATCGTATAGTTCTTGTCGAGCTTGTCCGAAGTCGAGTCTTTATCGCCGGATTTCATCGAGCCGGGCATCGTCATGGACTTGAGGCTCGCTAGGCTGTCCATAGTGAAGCTCATCGGCGAGATGAACATGCCGGAACCGCCGGAACCACCCGACTGCCTGCGGTCGGAGCTCGGGAGACTGGGCAGGGCCGTGGCCGTCAAGCCGGGCAGTACCGAGCCCGTCAGACCGAGGAGAGTCGAGGCGGAGGAAAAGTTGCCGCTGGCAAACAGAGCGCTGGCCAGGTCGGAACTCATACTGCTTGAACTGGTCGTGCCCGGTATCGGAACGTGTAGACTGACGCGGTCAAGGCCGCTCGTGTTCACCGTGTTAGGGATCTCAGATAACGTGAACGATTTGTTTCCGTTGTCCACACCTTGAGTGACTAGGTCTCGGATGAAGCCCCAGAGAATACCGTCACTCTGATCGCGTGGGAACTTGGATGTGAGCGTGATCTACAATAGACGTGCAATCTGTTATAAGTTCCTCACAAGTTTTACATGTATCAGGTTTCTACCGATTCATTAAGGATAAAACTGATTAGTTTATAAATGAATCAAATCAAATAAAAAATTATTCTGAAACAAAAGCAAACAAAAAATATGTGTGCATTTTATCAAAGCCTGTGCCCAACATATATATCCATAACATTTTTACCGAAACAAATGTATAATCATTAATCAAAAAATGAGTTCTTCCTACGCAAGTAATTTGGAGTTGACAGAACTGTTGTAAAACATACCTTCAGCTTGTCCAGGTAAGTAACGTTGGCTCTGTACTTGTCGGAGAAATTTATGAAGTCACTTTCTTTCTTGTAGAAGTCCACGCATCGTTTCTAAACAAACAAATACAATGAACTGGTAACAGCATCACCACCACGGTCAAAGTGGAGGAAAAAATTTGCAAATTCACTATTTTGCAAAATTGGAAAACAATTGGAATAACCATAATTATTGAGCAAAAACTAATTAGCCTATGGATTACTCCGACTGAGTTGGAACTGAAATGGAAATTTTCCAAATTACTCTATTGAAAATATCCACATCAAAGTACAGTGAAACCACTATGCATCGTTCCCGGGTCCACTGTTTTCCTGCTTCCATCACTTATATTTTCCCAGCTTAGTGAAAAGTTACATTTTCTTGGATGTATTTCCTGTATTGTTTGTATTTTCTGGTCCCTTGAAGAACGATAGCTAGATGTTTCACTGTACTACCGAATGAAAATTCAGACATCTCACACCATTCCAAAGCGTTCACCAGAATACCAAGCGCTGCCTCGTCTTCCGTGCGATCTGAAACAACGAGCGACGAAGGTTCGTGACTCACCATCTCGTTGAGTGCGTCCTGCGACAGGAACTGGTCCTGAACGACGCTGTAGTTCATCAACATGGACTTGCTGTAGTCGTTGGGTTTGGTCTCCAGCGGAGGCATCGCCCAGTAGCTCACTACGGTCGACTCCAAGCTGGTACTGTCTTGGTTGTACGGAGCTGCGAATAACAACCAGTCGGAGCATTTATTTATATTATATCTTGGGTTTAACAGCTCACTGAACTTTCGTTTGATTGCGTGGTACTACTAGCATTCATCATAAAAACAGTTATACCAAGTGTTTTACGCCCTATGTCGTGGCAAAAATTTAAATTCAAATTAACATGTTCAATATAAATGATAAGATGAGACAAGGATCTTTTTTTTTCAATAGAACACAAAGTAGGGACCTATTCATGAAAAACAAAAATAATAAATGGTGTTTCAAATGTTTGATAGCTAAAAATTATAAAATGATGTACAAATAGAGTATGAAGTAATACATAAATGTTTTCCATTATGTTGCCCTACCTGAAGAAACGAAAAAAGGTCGCCTATCAACGTATTAATTCATGTTAAACTTCAAATTCTCAACGATAAAATTGAAAGATAAAATTGCCGTAGTCAAAACATCTTCCTGTAAAATTATGATACTCTGACAATACCTCAACAATACAAATATAACGGTAATATTTCTGTTTATTCTGTTGGTAGACGACCCTTTTCCCATGGAAACAAGTATAAACAAAACCGTTGGTTACTTACAACATATAACGCCTACGCAGGGCGTGTAGCTGGCGTCGCTGTTGCCCTTCATGCGTATCTGGTAGTCGAGCTGGGCGTCGATGTCTCGGAGGGTGGGGGTGGCGGCGGCGTGGGGGTGGGAGTGGTACCAGCCGACCAGCGTCAGGTGGCGCTGCTCCACGCCGCGGTAGATGTCCGCCTCCACCATCGGAGCCAGCTCTCGGTCGCGCAGTCGCGATCGGCATGGAAACGCGTGCGTGATTGCCAGGTCTGGAACACAATTATTAGAGTTGACGTTAAAAAATGTTTAAAAATGGAATAATTCAATCAGATTTTTAGTGATTATTTTATTATGAATGCAGGCCTATTGGATTTGATTCAGCAAAATATCAGTTTTATGGTGATAACTTTTGAATGGTATGAGATATCAAAATTCTAATTATCAAGAAATAAAAATAATTTTGATATCTTCAAAATTATATGAAATAAAATTATTGACCTTAGGATTCTAACATTCTTATAGGTATATTGCTAGAAGATGTGTTTTTTAACTGTATACCATACCTGTGTTTATTAGGCAATATAAGTTGAATAGTTTTCAAAAATACCATTTCAAAGGTATTGAAAATAACTGTGTATTTCACCTAGATTATGAGTTTTGTTATCTCATAGGCCTACCATTCAAAAGTTATCACAAAAATAATTATATTTCACTAAATTGACTCCCATGCGCTCTTAATCAAATAATCATGAGAACCCCGCCATCTAGGAAGGAGACTTACTGTGAGCGTTAACGTCCCAGTGGCCAGCCAAGTAGCCGACGACCTCGGACGTTGTCAGGTGGCAGTGGAAGTCCATGACAAGCACGGCGTTGGTAGCCATGGAAACTAGGAACGGCTGAATCTTGCCGATAGAAGAGAACGGAGTGCTTTCTACAAGCGTGTTGGCGTCACTGAAACACGACGTACGAACTCGGTCAGATCACGGCGCGGTAGCACAAACTGCCTTTTCGTTAATGCTAATCTTTTTGAAGTGTCCATCATTTTCAAATTGATACCACATGTTTTAGGGTCCAAAATTTATTCTAATTGGCCTATTTCTATCCCTTATTGTAGTGTAGTTCTATTGCACTATTCTAGTGCACTGAAGAAATACTGTTCAGTGAACAGAAAGATTTGTCCAGGAATGGCAAGTTACGAATGAATTTTCAATCAACCTGAGGAACCGCTGGTCGGTAACATAATTTTGGACCATTTTTGAAAATATGTGACCCAAGTCGAGAATGTTAAGTACCGGTATCAAAATTGAATGAGCTCATTTTTCAACACTGGAAGTGACAGGCTCTTTACCATGCATTTTTTCATTCAATCAAAAATCATAGTGCAACCACTTTTGGTTCATTTTATATTAATTGATGATTCTTTGGACTCGTTTTAAAAAATACAAAATATCATGTTCTTTTTATATTCATTTGAACTATACGGTAATACAAGTTTCAATTTGACCTAGTTGCTCCTATAATAAAAATCTCAAGATGTGAAAAAGCAAAATGCGAGTGAATTATTTACTGATTAATAGATCTGCTTCCAAGCATGTGATGTTTGATAACCACTCGTTGCTGCAATGGAGCGGGTGCCGCCATCTTCTCGGTCTCTTCCTCAACTCCGTCCGGTTCTTCCTTCTCTTCGTGTTCCTGCTTCTTCTTCCTGAACCAGACGTTCTTATACGCGTCCAGCTTCTTCCCGCGGTACTTGACCGACGCCCAACCGCATCCGGACTTCTTCTCCGGGTTGATGATGCGTTTGCAGTGGATCGCCCAGGCGCTCGGAGAAGCGAAGATTATGTCTGTCTCCTGCGATCGTATCTTACCGTCCGGCAGCAAGTCCCCGATGAACCTTTGACCCTGAAAACAAACGGTAACTTTTTCTTCATCTGGAGCTAATAGTTTGTCTCTTCTATGAAAACTAAAGTATTGTTACACAATAGGCCTATATTCAGGTATTTCCTTCGCTGAATGTTGGTAGATTGGAACACTGAGGAATAATTATACAATTCGTCAATGCGTTTTAAAAAATATTAAAACATTATCTCAATTAGTGTTCTTTGAAGACGCTCTTGGCTTGTTTATCATTCCATCACCTACAAAACTTGACATAAACCGCCTTTCAGTTCGAAAGACGAAGAACGTGCACACAAAGACAGGTTTAGGAATCTTCTCTATATGCCTGTATCAAACTACATCAAAACTGGTACCATGAATGAAATATATACTTCAAAGCCTGACACACAAGGTTAAAATAAAACTGACCCCCACTCACACGTACTGCCACTTACTACTACTGGTACATATATATATATATTGTACCCTTTATTAAAAATTGTGGTTCCCGGTAAAGATGCCAGGCAGGACTTTCATCCAAAACAGGGACAATCCTGTCTAATCCGGGCCGAACGGTCATCCTACGCTAGCACCAAGCTATGACGTAAACACTAACATGACACAGACAAGCGGGAGAGGAGAGGTGGCTCACCAGGTATTCGATAGACATGGTACCAACGCCCGGCGTTAGAACGTCGCCCGACAGCAACATCTGGAGCGTGACAGTCTTGCCCGTCGGCCCGCACCCAGCCCGGCCACGGCCAGACCCGCCCTCCTCACAATCCTGGACACCAAACACCACACGTCAACCACCCTAGCCTCGCACCGCAGGTTGCATGCATAATAACTACGTGCAGTCTACATACAAGTTTGTGGCAGACGGACTATGAAATACGAATACGAAGAAAAGAAGGATTAACAACTCCTGATATCAGGTGTGTGCTTTGAAATACACCCATTGTGACAAATAATAATAAATGCCACGTCCAAAGAATTTATAAAACACCGTCAAAGTGTGAAAAAGAGAAAATAACGAAGAATCTAAAACGATCAATAAAAGAAGAATTTTGAAATAAAACTGAACGAATGGTGCCTATTAACAGGATCAAAAAATGTAAAAACCAATTAGGATCCAAAAACAAACAATTGAAGAATCTCAGAGAATAAACAAAATATAAGATGAATAAGCAGAACCCAGAATATTAAAAGAGATCACAGAAATACAAAAAATACGAACTGAGTGTAGGCCTATACATGGTATGGCGACATCAAAATGTTGAGTTGTTAACCCTTGGAAAAAAGCTACAAGATGCATGCAAATACTTTGGGTGTACATTTGTTACTACAAAGCAAGCAGAACTATGCTACATATTTAATCAACCTCTAAGAAATACATGCACTAGAAACAGGAGTTGGCCATTATCCAGCACCATTTTAATAAAAATGTAGGAAAAATGATATACGGCAACATTTTGAATCTTGATTGAAATCAACAAAAATATCTGGGGTTACAGCTATCAATGCTAGATTCAAAATTGATCAGTACAACCAATACAGCAAACTAGCTAAAATTTCCAAACGTAGCCCTCCCCTACACGAACAATATAATAAAGTTAAACACCGGACCACAATAATATTCCGCAGGTTCGCTGATTGTCAAACTGGTGAAACATTAACATAATTATTATAAAAATACAAAAAAGCAACCATATTCTTACGCAAAATTGACGTAAAATTTTCCAAATTACATTATGGAAAACACTTTACCAGTGGCCCTTTTCTGAAGAAAAGAAAAACGTAAAGGGTAAGGGCATGTAAAACGCATGGCAACTAATGTGAACAAGTAGTGCATCGTGGTAGAATACTAATACTGCAGACAGTGATTATTGTAACTACGACAACTACGAGCTTGGTTAAAGTCAGCTGACTTGCTTGAACAGAACCACGTAAAGAGGCATGCAACAAGTAAATATAGTAAGGTCATACACGATCAATATACTGCCTGCTCAAGTGAGAGAATTATCAGAACTCAAAAGCAATTGGAAGTTAGAACTTCCTCAAAGCTGGCCAAATAGCTATCAATCAGCTACTGATGGCCATTGCCAACAAACTGAATTCCAGTATAACCAGTACTAGTATCTGCAAACTTTAAAAGTTTCAAAATGTGCATGCTACGTAGTACGTATCAACTATTATTATTATTTTAGACTTTAGGCCTATTATTTTCATGTGTAGGTTACATAATATTACACAAATGACTAATTACATTAGAATTCATCAAAAATAAAATGGTGAAGATCAAACATGAGCATCTTTCTGTTCTTCCAACTATCAAGTAATAATTGAAAATATGATGAATAAAAATTAAACTGATAGTATATACATACTGTATCATCAATTGCTGGCATTAACTGATCGTGTACCGGCACTTGACATATAACACAATACAATGGTTGCATAATCTGTGAAAAGTAGCACCTCATCAATAAAATCTTCATCTTCTAAGCCTATTTCATCTTCAATTTCTTCCTTCTCTTCTGCCTGTTCTTCAGGTTGCAGCATTCTACACCTTGTTCATAAGAAATACATTATACCACTGCATATCTGCCAACCAGACCCTATTACACGGGGCTTATAGCTAAGGCACAGCAATGTGGGATGCAAACTTTAACACTGGCAGATAAAGCATTAATCCAACTTATAATAAGGCATACCGGTACTACCAATATCCAAGAAGTGTTATTAAATGTCACCATATGACAACTGATAAGTGATGTGATATTGTATAAGGTATGCTGGTATTTATAGAGTGAACTCTAATGCTCAGATACTAGAAATCTGCGCTATATTGTAGAGAAAAAATAGCTACATTTAACAGTGTATGAAAGTTTACTGTTTACTGACGGTTTTACCGATTATCTTAATGAGAACTGATATTCTTTCCACGGGGATAAGATTCATCCAACTTTTTTAAAAAAGCTCCTCATTGAAACATTTTTTCATCAATTTCCAAAGGCATTAAAATGTTCACTGATAGATTTATCTCATACCATTCAAAGTTCACAAAAAAATATATTCTAAATTGACTCCCATGCGCTCTTAATCAAATAATCATGAGAACCCGCCATCTAGAAGGAGACTTACTGTGAGCGTTAACGTCCCAGTGGCCAGCCAAGTAGCCGACGACCTCGGACGTTGTCAGGTGGCAGTGGAAGTCCATCACAAGCACGGCGTTGGTAGCCATGGAAACTAGGAACGGCTGAATCTTGCCGATAGAAGAGAACGGAGTGCTTTCTACGAGCGTGTTGGCGTCACTGAAACACGACGTACGAACTCGGTCAGATCACGGCGCGGTAGCACAAACTGCCTTTTCGTTAATGCTAATCTTTTTGAAGTGTCCATCATTTTCAAATTGATACCACATGTTTTAGGGTCCAAAATTTATTCTTATAGGCCTATTTCTATCCCTTATTGTAGTGTAGTTCTATCGCACTATTCTAGTGCACTGAAGAAATACTGTTCAGTGAACAGAAAGATTTGTCCAGGAATGGCAAGTTACGAATGAATTTTCAATCAACCTGAGGAACCGCTGGTCGGTAACATAATTTCAGGCCATTTTTGAACATATGTAACCCAAGTCGAGAATGTTAAGTACCGGTATCAAAATTGAATGAGCTCATTTTTCAACACTGTAAGTGACAGGCTCTTTAGCATGCATTTTTTCATTCAATCAAAAATCATAGTGCAACCTCTTTTGGTTTATTTTATATTAATAGATGATTCTTTGGACTCGTTATGGAAAATACAAAACATCATGTTCTATTTATTTTCATTTGAACTATACGGTAATCCAAGTTTTAATTTGACCTAGTTGCTCCTATAATAAAAATCTCAAGATGTGAAAAAGCAAAATGCGAGTGAATTATTTACTGATTAATAGATCTGCTTCCAAGCATGTGATGTTTGATAACCACTCGTTGCTGCAATGGAGCGGGTGCCGCCATCTTCTCGGTCTCTTCCTCAACTCCGTCCGGTTCTTCCTTCTCTTCGTGTTCCTGCTTCTTCTTCCTGAACCAGACGTTCTTGTACGCGTCCAGCTTCTTCCCGCGGTACTTGACCGACGCCCAACCGCATCCGGACTTCTTCTCCGGGTTGATGATGCGTTTGCAGTGGATCGCCCAGGCGCTCGGAGAAGCGAAGATTATGTCTGTCTCCTGCGATCGTATCTTACCGTCCGGCAGCAAGTCCCCGATGAACCTTTGACCCTGAAAACAAACGGTAACTCTTTCTTCATCTGGAGCTAATAGTTTGTCTCTTCTATGAAAACTTAAGTATTGTTACACAATATATTCAGGTATTTCCTTCGCTGAATGTTGGTAGATTGGAACACTTAGGAATAATTATACAATTCGTCAATGCGTTTTAAAAAATATTAAAACATTATCTCAATTAGTGTTCTTTAAAGGCACTCAATGGCTTGTTTATCATTCCATCACCTACAAAACTTGACATAAACCGCCTTTCAGTTCGAAAGACGAAAAACTTGCACACAAAGACAGGTTTAGGAATCTTCTCTATATGCCTGTATCAAACTACATCAAAACTGGTACCATGAATGAAATATATACTTCAAAGCCTGACACACAAGGTTAAAATAAAACTGACCCCCACTCGTACATACTGCCACTAACTACTACCGGTACATATATATATTGTACCCTTTATTAAAAATAGTGGTTCCCGGTAAGGATGCCAGGCAGGACATTCACCCAAAACGACAATCCTGTCTAATCCGGGCCGAATGGTCATCCTACGCTAGCACCAAGCTATGACGTAAACACTAACATGACACAGACAAGCGGGAGCGGAGAGGTGGCTCACCAGGTATTCGATAGACATGGTACCAACGCCCGGCGTTAGAACGTCGCCCGACAGCAACATCTGGAGCGTGACAGTCTTGCCCGTCGGCCCGCACCCAGCCCGGCCACGGCCAGACCCGCCCTCCTCACAATCCTGGACACCAAACACCACACGTCAACCACCCTAGCCTCGCACCGCAGGTTGCATGCATAATAACTACGTGCATTCGACATACAAGTTTGTGGCAGACGGACTATAAAATACGAATACGAAGAAAAGAAGGATTAACAACTCCTGATATCAGGTGTGTGCTTTGAAATACACCCATTGTGACAAATAATAATAAATGCCACGTCCAAAGAATTTATAAAACACCGTCAAAGTGTGAAAAAGAGAAAATAACGAAGAATCTAAAACGTTCAATAAAAGAAGAATTTTGAAATAAAACTGAACGAATGGTGCCTATTAACAGGATCAGAAAATGTAAAAAACAATTAGAATCCAAAAACAAACAATGGAAGAATTTCAGAGAATAAACAAAATATAAGATGAATAAGCAGAACCCAGAATATTAAAAGAGATCACAGAAATACAAAAAATACAAACTGAGTGTAGGCCTATACATGGCATGGCGACATCAAAATGTTGAGTTGTTAACCCTTGGAAAAAAAGCTACAAGATGCATGCAAATACTTTGGGTGTACATTTGTTACTACAAAGCAAGCAGAACTATGCTACATATTTAATCAACCTCTAAGAAATACATGCACTAGAAACGGGAGTTGGCCATTATCCAGCACCATTTTAATAAAAATGTAGAAAAAATGATATACGGCAAAATTTTGAAGAGTGAAATCAACAAAAATATCTGGGCTTACAGCTATAAATGCTAGATTCAAAATTGATCAGTACAACCAATACAGCAAACTAGCTAAAATTTCCAAACGTAGCCCTCCCCTACACGAACAATATAATAAAGTTAAACAACGGACCACAATAATATTCCGCAGGTTCGCTGATTGTCAAACTGGTGAAACATTAACATAATTATTATAAAAATACAAAAAAGCAACCATATTCTTGAGCAAAATTGACGTGAAATTTTCCAAATTACATTATGGAAAACACTTTACCAGTGGCCCTTTTCTAGAAAAAAAAAAAAAAAAAAACGTAAAGGGTAAGGGCATGTAAAACGCATGGCAACTAATGTGAACAAGTAGTGCATCGTGGTAGAATACTAATACTGCAGATAGTGATTATTGTAACTACGACAACTACGAGCTTGGTTGAAGTCAGCTGACTTGCTTGAACAGAACCACGTAAAGAGGCATGCAACAAGTAAATATAGTAAGGTCACACACGATCAATATACTGCCTGCTCAAGTGAGAGAATTATCAGAACTCAAAAGCAATTGGAAGTTAGAACTTCCTCAAAGCTGGCCAAATAGCTATCAATCAGCTACTGATGGCCATTGCCAACAAACTGAATTCCAGTATAACCAGTACTAGTATCTGCAAACTTTGAAAGTTTCAAAATGTGCATGCTACGTAGTACGTATCAACTATTATTATTATTTTAGACCTATTATTTTCATGTGTAGGTTACATAGCCTAATATTACACAAATGACCAATTACATTAGAATTCACCAAAAATAAAATGGTGAAGATCAAACATGAGCATCTTTCTGTTCTTCCAACTATCAAGTAATAATTGAAAATATGATGAATAAAAATTAAACTGATAGTATATACACACTGTATCATCAATTGCTGGCATTAACTGATCGTGTACCGGCACTTGACATAAAACACAATACAATGGTTGCATAATCTGTGAAAAGTAGCACCTCATCAATAAAATCTTCATCTTCTAAGCCTATTTCCTCTTCAATTTCTTCCTTCTCTTCCGCCTGTTCTTCAGGTTGCAGCATTCTACACCTTGTTCATAAGAAATACATTATACCACTGCAGGTCTGGCAACCAGATCCTATTACACCGGGCTTATAGCTAAGGCACAGCAATGTAGGATGCGAACTTTAACACTGGCAGATAAAGCGTTAATCCAACTTATAATAAGGCATACCGGTACTACCAATATCCAAGAAGTGTTATTAAATGTCACCATATGACAACTGATAAGTGATGTGATATTGTATAAGGTATGCTGGTATTTATAGAGTGAACTCTAATGCTCAGATACTAGAAATCTGCGCTATATTGTAGAGAAAAAATAGCTACATTTAACAGTGTATGAAAGTTTACTGTTTACTGACGGTTTTACCGATTATCTTAATGAGAACTGATATTCTTTCCACGGGATATGAGATTGCATCCAACTTTTAAAAAAGCTCCTTCATTGCAAACATTTCTTCAGTCAATTGCCAAAGTGCATTATCCACAGCTGGTAAAAATTATACCTTCCGTATGGACATACCGGTAGTATAAGACAACGTTTGGTATACGGCTGGGAAAGGTTTAGCCGAATCAATTTAGCTTGAAACGGCTCAAATATTTCATAACATATCTAGATACCTTGAATCATTTGAGTCAAAACAGTTCAGAAATCAAAATAACAACGGCAATAGTTGCTTAGTCAGTTTCCATGTTATTGGCTTGCAGTTGTAGACACGCCCATCAAACCGTTTTGGCCTGTTCAACACACACTTTTGATGCGAAATGACGGGGCTAAATCGCATCTTAAAGAGTGTTGGAACTGGATCGGTTTTGCCCAATATAGACGTTTCTCAGCGTGTTAAACCGTTTCAGGCTGAATCGTATCAGCTAAACGTTTCCAGACTGTATGATAATTGATGAACATGCCTAGGCATAGTCTAGGATGCTAGGCTAGCTAGACCACTGATTTATTCCAGTTATCTCACTCATAACCATCACATCAAGATGCTGTATCATCATGTATGTAGACAGGCCTACTCTTCCTAGGTATACTCTAGCTGTATCTCATACCAGTGATCAATTTGTAGTATATACTACAAACTCAATGGCCTGGTCACTATAAACTCAATGGTCTAGTCTGGTAACAATTCATTTACCACAGTAGGCCTAGGCATTGAATTTGTAGGCCTAGGTAGGCCTCTAATACACATACTGCAGTAATCCCATCTAGGCCGATAACCTCATCAAAAAAATACATCGAGATAATTATAATTAATTTTGCTATTGTGAAGACTAGGCCTAGGAGAAGATATGATTATTAATTCCAGTTATAAACGGACACACTGAGCTTTTCTCTTTACCTTAGCTTGGATTCGCCTTCACACTTTGACAAGTAGATTGACAGGCTGTTGTTGTTGCTGGCGGGTAGATCACTACCAGTGTTGTCAAACAGGAGTTAACTGAGTACGAGTTACGTTGCTCTCTCCCCATTCTCAACGGAATGTGGCAACATTGCACATACATATGTGTGAACCAGTTTAGAAGGCGGTGCGGGATCGCGTTATAATTGTGATTGTGGTTTCAAGGAGCGCCTCCATCGCTTCAGCATTTTTGACGTTTTAGATAGGTTAGGTCTGTCGTAAAAAGTAAACTTAAATTTAGGATCCAAGCTGGATACTTAGGCCTCGGTCATTATTAGAAGTATAATGACTAGGTCAACAGAGACGGAGAACATCAAGATACTGGCCCAAGATTTAGAAAAGCAAGAACTTGACGTAAGTAGGCCTAAGAACTGTTCTAGGCCTAGTCCCAAGCCTGGCATTGTGTTTGCCTATGGCATCGAGTTTGTAGGATCTGAATTACTCTATGTTTGAATGAATTCATATGCCTTAATAAAGTAGCTAGGCCTAGTAAGGAATTGATTTATGTAGGGCCTAGGCCTACTTTGTGCCTATGGCTAGCTTAGGACATTGATTGCCTAGGACTAGGGTGGGGGGGCTAGTTCGGGCATTTGTGCATTGAGCCATAAACTGAACCGTTCATGGTCCTACCATTGAAATGGTCCTACTTACTTACCCCATAGGCCTAATTCTAGATGCATTTCGATTCTTTATCCCCTTATAATAGCTTGCATTAGCTAGGTTAGTGCTATTGAGTTTGTAACACTACAAACTCAGTGCTAGCGAATAGATGCATTTGACGGTTCAATGATATGTATTCAAACAAAATTTCTCTGTTATATTCAGGCTCCAACAGGTGTACTGAATCCAGAAGTGTATGCTCAACTTCTTGCCATCTACTTGTATCAGAATGACTTGTAAGTACTTTTTGATCAGCCAGATCCATTTGATTGGTCTAGCTATGGTGTACAGTGTTGCCTCTCTGTTCCAGGTGCAATGCCAAGTACTTGTGGAAACGTATTCCACCTGCAGCCAAGCTGAGTCACAGTGAACTGGCGCTCATCTGGCAAGTCGGCCAGAAAATGTGGCAACGAGATTATCCAGGCGTGTATGCAGCGTTAGCGGTGGAGTGGTCCCCCAACGTTGCGGAGATCATGGCAGCGCTTCACGGTGAGTTTACCAGCAGTACGATTACGTTTCTTTTTCGATAGATAATGCATCAATGGTATTTAACAATCAATCGGTATAGTTACCAATTCATTACAATTCTCTTTGTCCGGTGACAACGATTCAATATCTGTATCGAATCCTTGGTTTAAAAATTGCAGTAATGCCAACATTCTCGGTTAAGCTCGATCACGCAAGCAGGAATAATTAGCTCAGGATCTTCATATCTGTGATTTAGCATTTTAGAAGATGCTGAGAAAGATTATTTAAGCCTACATTTGGTTTAGATGTTATTCAGAAAATCCATTTGTATTTCAATTTCTCAAGGACTCCTTCCCAAGTCCTATCCCCAAGCACCTAATAAAATAACCTTGAATTTCATCTCATATATTATTCACCCATGCCAATAGATCTTAGTCGTCAGTATAGTGCGCCGTTGAACCCAATATGAATAAATAAATGAACAAAACCTGTAAAACATGAAAATGCACCAAATGAAGTATGAGCCAGTCAAATGTATGCGTGCACAGTGTCATCTCAACTGAATCCTTGTTTGGCAGGTAACGTGTCTAAGCGCGCAATACATCTAGTGTCTCACGCATACTGCTCCATCAGCTACGACGCACTGGCAGTATTCGTCGGGCAGCCATGCGACGCTGCGGTGAGTCAAGCGGCCGGGCAGGGCTGGCAAGTCGACCCGGCTCTGCGAATGGTCAACCCATGCAAGCCGGCACCCGAGCCCAGTCATGTCACGTCTAGCGAAGAACAACTCAACAAGCTCACCGAATTCGTCTCGTTTTTGGAGAACTGATCCAGCGGGTGATGGAACAGTGGATTGTGTACAGCATAAATGTGTTAATTTTTTATTTAATCTGTCTTGCTTTTATAACTCATAACATACAATAAAGAGGATAAAAGTATTACTAGTGATGTTTCATATTCAAGTAGACCTACCAAGTTTCCTTTATGTATTGTTATTTGAATTGGTAAAGTAATAGGCCTACAGTGCAGGTGCAGGCCTATAGCGGTAAGCAAACTGTGAAATCAGTTTTTTCTTAACGGCTGAAGATCTGATGTAGTCGGTGAAGGGTGAATGAGATGAAAGGTTATTTCATTGTGTGCTTTAAACCATAATTTAAGGATTCCATGGTGTCTGGGCCAGTCCATGCCCTTCTTTAATAACGTGGGCATGTTCCATATCAGAAATACAACCTTGGTTATTACCTATTATATTTGTCTAGCTGCATGTGGTACTTTTAGTGTCAATTATTTTTTATGATGGGATTTTTGATCAGAAATAACACAACTACATCTTTCAAGAGCAGTAATCTGTTTAATACTTCAGCAAGCAAGAATCTTTATTTACATTAGTTCTCTCCATCCGTCTTTCTATCCTGCTCTCTCTTCTATATCTCTCCTAGTCTCTCCGTGGTCTTTTACAGTCTACATCAATCCCTGGGCAACTTACACATTTCAAGTACGCCAACTTTGTATTTCTCTAATGAAAGTCTAGAGATAACTCGCAAGAAAAAATCTCATCTTCAGCATGAAGAAAAGCAATCTAAGTTGATTTTAGTTTGTTTTTTTTATTTATTTATTTCTACTCATTATTTTTACTAGATTATTATTAAATTGAATGACTGGGCATTTTAATATTTGATTATTTGAGCAACAGGAATCTTTTTAAATCCATAGACTTGAGTAGTAGCCCCTACCCCCTACCTATCAAAACAATAATTTCATTCATCCTGAGTAATTTTCAAAATTTGGTTCATGTTTATGATTATTTGTAATGGTCATTGTCGCCAAGTATGAATGATTATTCATAGACTATTTCGAAGTTGAATTAATAACAATAAAATAATGTTTTCAATAAAAATGTATAACCACAAAAAAAGTTTCTCACTAAAACCCATCCCAGGAGAAAATTATTCAAAAAATGATGGTTTGGTACAGACTATAATAGGCAATCTGAAATGATATTGAAATGCGCGATTAGATTGGTGCTTATCTACATGCATTAGTGACGCAATGTTTTAGCAATAGATAACAACAACATACTTGATTTACTGATTGGTCTAAGCAATCAATATATCTGTAAATTATGGTCGCAATCAATGGTAGGCCTATCAGAAAGTTTGCAGGAGATATTATTGTGATTGGTTAATCAAAAATATAATTCAAACTGTTTTATCTTTTTCATATAAAGTCCATTTTGTATAAAATCATTTGATATTGCGTATACGTACTTATTCAGGCGTATTCAACTTTTCTTTCTTTATTATTATTTTATTACATCGCAATTGTGCGCAGCACGGTGGCGAGTACATTATTACACAGTTACAATATATTACGACTTTTTTACATTTAAAAATACTCGGAAATTAAACTTCAATTTAAGAAATAATCACTTAATTTTCACAATTCAATATTGGAGCCATCTTCTCGTCAACTATCCTCTTTCTAAAATTCCTTTGCTGTCAACTCTCCGCCCTCAAACACTCTTTTACTTAGCTTATTCCATTCTCCACTGGTCCTCATCAAAAATAGTCTTGTTGCAAGACTATAACAAGACAAGACTCATTTTTTTTTTAAATCATATTAAATTCCATAAATTTGTTTCCTACATTAACAATTTTCATTAGTTCGATTAGTCGATTGATTGTGAGTTAGTGACTATAATTACTATTGATTATAACTTATCATGCTTCTATGCAACATAGATGCTATTTAAAATAATGTGACGAACACTGAATTGAGTATCAAATATGCATGCTCAGAATGACAAATTTTGATCTTAAAATTATTTGTGTGTATTAATCGTGCCGAGCTCAGTATATTTGTCAAAATTCTGTTTTAGAGGAAACCTAGATTTATTATTCGGTAACCAAATGAAATGATGATCAAATAGATGTTTTGAAAACTACTCTATTGAGACTTCACGACGTGAGAGCGTACACGCCTAGAGCAAAGCGGGATGCATGCGTCGTAATGCCACAGACAAAAAAGGAAACTTTGTCTGTGGTAATGCATGCAACTAACCCAGTGAAAGGAATTATGCGATTTCAATTAGAAATGAAATGTGTTGAATCATTACAACAGTAAACCTATGACGTAAAATATCGAAATGTTATCAGACAAAATATGAATTTCTCAAGTTGTAGTTTCCTTCTCTATTGATTAGATTTTCAGATTAATCTTCTTCATATCTCTAATTGCGGCAATTGTCAAATGAAGCTTCTGATTTACGCTTCATAGTTATTGCAATAGTATTTTCTGTTTCCACACGATTTGTAATATATGTAGCAGACACATAAATAACTGAACAAATTCATATATTTTACGAAAAGCTCATTTTATTCTATTGGTTTGTCTCTCTTAAAATTATAAATTTTTATTGACCAGTGCAGCAATGATTTTCCAAGACCCTGCATTTGTATTTTCTATTAATTCATGTAACAACCTGCTATATCTGGTTTCCATTGAGGTTAGGTAATTCTACATGAATATTTACTTACTTCCAATTTTTTTTTTTTTTTTATATTCGAATTTTGAAGGTTTTCAAAATATTTTAATTCAAAAAGAATATTACTGCAATAGGTGCAACTCAAGTTGAAGCTTGGGTTAAAATTAACTAGTCCATTTTCAGCGTAACAAAGCTATTGTAATATTGTAAAAAAAAGTGAGAAGGAGAGAATATTACATTTCAAAAGTAATTAAGTTATGAAAATATTCCGTAATTCGGTGATTAAGTATTGTGGTACTATAATAGCATATGCGTGTTTAGTTGCACTTTCTTGTCACTTTCTACATATACGTATTTGTAACTTGTTGATCTTATTCAATTACTATTACTACACTTAAATCTATAATTAGCATATTATTAATTTGCAGACAATTATTTTTAACAACTTTACGTTCCTTCCGAGTTGGTTGAAAGTCTTGAATAAACCTGAAAATATAAATTGAACACAAAAGAGGTATTGTCTTATTGTTGAATCAAAATGTTATCTCTAATGCGACTTGTTCCTTGATTCGAATCAGTGAAACTTTGTACATTTATGTGCCCAAAACCCAAATACTCAATTCGCAGAGCGAATCGACTAGTTCACGCCCCTTATTTTATTTTTTTATAACTTCCTTATTTTATAACTTCAAAAAACGAAATGAAAGCTCGACGAAAGTGTCGGAACCCACATGATGAAGAAGTATGCGGAATCATCGGAACAAAACGAAGATGGGCAGCTTTCATTTCATTTTCGAGTTACAAAATGTTGTACCCAATGCGAGATAACTCAGTTTCAGGTTAGATTGATCAGGCTCTCAATTCTCAATTTAACATTTTTTTTAATATGAAGTCTATTTCAAATTATCTTTTTTTTCTGATGAATTAATTGAATAATTTATCGATTAAAATGTGTCTTTGAAACTCTAGTCTTTCTTTTGATATATGATTATATAAAAATCGTGTTCTTATTAGTATAGTTATAACCAACTGCTCAATATTATTTTTGAATACATTTTTTAAATCATACTTAAACATTATGAAGAATGAATTGTTGACGACAGCAGTGGTGTTACATCCTCACATAATTACGTCGTATTGGATCCTTATGTAATGAAGTACCGTATTGAATAATCTGGGAAAATGAATCAACAATTTTCACAAATAAGTACGGTAGCAAGAAGTATAAGCATAGAGTAATGGTATAAGATCCCATTGAACCAATTTCTTTGGCTTCATTTTTAAACCTCCATATCACATTTTTATTTAATAAACAATTTCTAGAAATTTTGCAATAACATTCTTCAGTTGCAACTTCACGGATTTGATGCAGTTCCGTACTGCATTATACTACAGAAAAACATTATTACTATTACGAAATACTACACCATTATAACGTTGACATTTGTTTTTGTTTTGTTGGTAAACATTTAGACAACCTTCTTTCGTAGATACAAAATACTTATAACTTCTCACTTTCTATATCTTTTTCGAATAAAAATGGATAACATTGCTCGGTATTTTGAATGATGACGGATCAAACTGACACCAGCCCAATCACTCGCACCTTGACCACTTGACGTTTAATCTCGGCTAGCCTAACACCTGTATGACGTCACAGACTGAGGTGAACCAATCAGCAGCCAGCTCTCAAGAGAAAGACACGGTCAGTAAGACAGACTTGCCAGATCAGTTACCGACAAGACTCGGGTAGAGCCAGACTGATACACAGGTGCTCGTAGAGGCAGTGATTTTTCATACAACAATAGAGTCACTTCTTAGTAGGTGATGTGAGTGCAACAATGGACGAGTGATATTGACAAAACTGTGCCATATTGTTGATTGTAGAAGAAAGGATTAAAATACTCATCCGTGGTAAGAGAAGAATATATACTAATTTTTATCTATATGCTTCTCTCAATTGATGTCATTCATTGTTGAAATAGAGTGACAACAATGCCCTCAATTGATATTATCCAATCACAATCTATGTTGGTTCCCCGATTTATATTGCTACGGTAATGTTTTTCATTGGTTACTTGAAAGAAATCTATTGAAAATAATACTGCGAAATAGTTTCCTTGAATAACAATGCAATCTATTAGATAAGATGCATTGATTATTGTTTTGTCTTAGTACATAACTGAAACTTGCTATGCTTACGTACAAAATGTTATTTTATGATTATATAATAATACTAATTTTTAATATTATTACAAAATTTAATTTACAACTTAATTAAAGCCCGTTTCTTTCTTCGATGATGAAGGTATATAGAGTACGACCGTCCATATGGAATTAGAATGTTAATTCCTCCAGATTGTGACGAAATGTTAAGTAGGCTGTAAGACCGAAGTTTCACAGACTTTCTTCATTGCGGCAGTATTTGAATCGAGCACCGTCATCCAGTACAATAGCGCAGTAGTACAATAGCAGTAGGGCAGTAGTAGTATTTATTTATTTATATTGGTTGCAACGACGTACTGTCATTATAATTACGATCTATTGGGAATAGTGAATGATGAATGAGATGGTGGGAAAAAGAGATGAACGTTTTTTTCTATTACTGATTGTGACAGTGGGAAGGAAGCGGTCGTGACCTATTCTTAAGGAATCTCCGAATTCATTTCAGCCACGGAAAACCTCTGTCAAACTTTTTTGCGACCTTGACGGGAATCGAACCCCGGTCTCATTAGACGGTTCTGCGTCCTCTAGTGACTGATTCGCTAATATCAGTATAGTAGAGTTCCATTGATTTGCTCAAAATCAATGGTAGTACAGAAGCAATAGTAGTGTATACAATACAATTTATTACAATTATTATAATTTTTTATTACAATTGTATTATCTATAAATAGATTTAACAATTGTAAAATGGAATGTAAAGATCATTCAGGCAATAAACCTTAACCATATACCAGTGGTTTGCAGAAGAGATTTTTATGTTAAACTAATTTGAATGTGTATATTATTCTAACTATATTTGTGGACAAAACTTCGAATAAATGTTCTATTGTTATACTAAAGTAAAGGAGTTAGTAATATTACACGATACGGTCAGGTTTTCAGTAAGTCAGTCAGATTAAGGAGAGACATGGAGTAATGGTCAAGTAGAGCTTAAGACAGTCGGAACCATTGGTCGTTCATACTCAGAGATACGACAGACTACCGATCGTACTGTGGAAGGAAAAAGAAATACCATTGTGTACAGAGTCTTCGATAGGCGATTCAGTTTCGACAACAAAAACAACTATTCTTGGAACTTTATTATGAACACATTCATTTTGAAATAACGTTTTAGTATTTTGGGTAAACGTTAGATTGTGTTTGAAACATCGCAAGAATATGATAATAGGCCTATATAAAAATTGATTTTGTAAGTCGATCATATATCCAATATTCGCGCATTTAATCTATCAAAGTTGTAATTAAATAGTGAAAATTAATTTGACTGTATTTCTTGAACTACTATTTCAATATAAATTCAAAATTTAACATAATTCAATTCATTACGTCACTTGAATGTAGTCAGTGCAACACTAGAACACATTAAATCGGTGAAAACTAACCTTTAACCCGAAGATCGATTTTACTGTTATCGGAAAACCCACCAATTTTCATGGTGTCAACGTTCATTGTTCTTAATTAATTTAAAATAGTTTATATATATAACTATTTATATATGGTGACAAGATCGTCTCGAAGTCCCACAATATCAACAGAATGTGGCCCACTGCTAACCGATCTTTTCAATCCATTATTTGCCTTAATTGAATAATGACGAATGTATATCGAGATTTTGATATTGAGAATGAAGTTTGGTGCAATCATTACAATAATGTGTATGATCTTTTTGGTTTTGATTTACTTCAAAAATCTTAGAGAGAAATTCGTTTATTCGGCAAAGTATGCTTTTGAAGATAGCTCGATCAGTCTACTTCATAGTCATAAATCTACAGTTATAAAGTTACCATTTTTTTGGCCTAGTCTTCCTTAGTCTAAAGTATTATCCACTTCCTCCTTAAGGATAAATCGATTGACCTAGTCTATCCACTTCAATCTTCACTCTGAGGATTCTTCAAACATCCTAGTCCTCACTTTGAGGACTCTTCGATCGTCTTAGTTCTTCATCTAAGAACCGTTCGACCCTCATTTTAAGATGCACTTCTGCATTTTCATCTTGATTGCCCGAGCCTGAGTCTCATAGTTTTCAATTGGTTTGTGTGCTGGTCATGCATGGTACGGTAGTTACCAGCCTAGCAGACGTGCGGCCAGAACATTTCACAGTTCACGGCGCAGACCTATACCGTCTCATAACACGTACTATATACCTACATTCATACGGAGAATGTACAGACATTCCGACCGCGGACTCATGTACCCGTATTACACAAGGCAATTGATATGAAAACCATAACTATAGATAGAAACGTGATCATTATTCTGACATAAAGTATTTTGTTCTTGGTACATGTAATTCGATGTTGAAATTATCAAGTTATTATGAAAATCATTTTATAATTTGGTTGGGTTAGGTTAGTTGGTTAGATTGGAGAAGGTTTTGTTTTTCACTCAGCTATTTTTTAGCTAAGTAGTGTGGACTTTTCTCTATACTTTTACGTGGACGAATTCAATATTTTTTTGTTGGAAAGATACTAGTGACAGGCTTTTGCAATGAAGTCCAAGAAGGTCGACGGATCCTCAAAGGGGAGACCAAGAAGGTCTTTAAAGTGAAAACTCAATGGTCCTTACAGAGAAAAGTGATAGGCATAATGTATTTAACGGAATGACCAGTATATACAGCCCAAGTTTCAAATAAGTTATAGTAAGAAGAAATAAATGTGTCAATTGAGCTATAATTATAATAAATTATAAAAATAGCTTTGTAACCCAGAGTATAGGCCTAACAAGTTGATCCGCTAATGGTGGCTCAACCACTCTTTTTATTTCGTAAAACGGGATCTTGGACCCCTTTCGTCAAAAGAAATTCTAATGCAAATGTGGACTGTTATGATTGACTAACATAAAACATTCTCTTTATGTAAGTGGAATAATCATTTCACCAGAATTTAATAAAAACAAAGGGAACTGGAATTGGATTCCGAATCAAAAGTTTCAACAAAGTGTGAAGATAGCAAATCAGTGTGATTGATGGTGAGCGTATCGATTAGGTTGATAAGTCGAGCTGTCATTGACAGCAGTTACTGTCCTATATAGCATCAGATAATCCTCAGTGATAATACAGCCTTATCATCCGGATTACACAGCTTGTGCGAAACGTGATGTATCCTCTCCTGCTGCCAGGTTTGACAGATTTCATCACTTCTATACCTATGATAAGTTAGTGAAATATGTGATTTATATGTTAATATAGACACACAAAAAACGATATACCGAACTCAATGACATATTACATTCTGTAGGCCTATGGTATATTAATTTTGTGATATGAATTTTAAA
Source organism: Brachyptera putata (assembly GCA_907164805.1). NCBI lineage: Eukaryota > Metazoa > Arthropoda > Insecta > Plecoptera > Taeniopterygidae > Brachyptera > Brachyptera putata. Next base: position 20,956,197 of record OU015465.1, read on the forward strand.
CGAACACTTTCAACTAGAAATTATCATATTATAAAAGCTCTTCCAAGTATATATATTTATTAAAATGTTGCACTCAAAGAACTTATTAATACTGGTATCATACCAGTGTTAATGAATACTCTGAGGCCAATCGGTTGGAGTCTGTGATTCAGAGGGAGATGAGGGAGTTTCCAATCAGAATTGGATTGGAACTGATAATTCACCAGTTCGCTGAATTGCTATTGGTAACAATTGTTAGTCATTTGTTACATGACAGAAACCTATAGAACGTCGATCTTTAAACAAGCGCAGACATAACCCACAAGGAATCAGTTGATTTGAATAATCGAACCACAGCAAAGTCTCTGAGCTAGAGTGATATAACAATGGTATCTTGCTGCACTCCGGGTTGCAGTATACAAGGAGAAACACCTTTCACCACGGAAGTCTAGTGATACGTCACAAGCGAACCTTGCAAGTCGCGGTCGTAAGCGATTACAAAGATTTATCTTACATAAATTATATAAATATATAAGAATTTGAACGTTGTATATTTATTAATATATTTCGTGACATCCATACGGGAATGGAGAGGATTACAGGGTTGAACAAGATCATTCTATTCGCGTTGCTCAATTGATTAAACAATGTTGACTGCCGATGGTTCGAATCATTTCGAAGAAGCAATCAAACAACTTTGGCCAATATTAGAAACACTTACTTCAAGTGGTATTATATATATATATATATATATATATATATATATATATATATATATATATATATATATATATATATATATATATATATATAAATATAGGGACCCATTCAAACTTAAATATATAGTGATGGTCAGTGCATAAACAATACTTTTAGTTTTTAACGGTAATTGAATTTTTTCATTTCTCGTCCAAAAGGCAGATATTTTCAAATTATGGACAATCACTATAGGCCCTAATACAATAATTATAAAATACAACACTGAGCCTATAAATACGTCATAGATGATGAAAAGTTATTTGACGCGTAATAGATAATAAATATTATAAAATAAGGTGCGATGAAGAAATTTTATTAAAATTAGGCAATAAATCTATTTACTGTTTTCTATTAGTTGAAATAAAATAAATTTTCCTTAAAGGCAACTCAATAAAAATTACATCACAAATACAAACATAAAAGTATCATTTGTGTTTGTTGTATTGGTATTTACCTTCTTCTTCCGTGGATATAAGTATAGTATAGATTCGATATGGATATCTCTCTATATATCATCGATATAGATTCGATATTCGATATAGTATAGATATAGATATGGAGGTAGGGCCTATAGATTCCATGGTAGCAGACAGTTTGTAAAGATCATTAGGCCTAAGGTCTACACATTTTCAAAAATCATTCATTTTCAGTTATATAATTCCCCCTCCCCCCTCCCTTTTTATATATAATTTGTTATAATATTTTTATTTACACCTCTACATGGCTTATTATATTTCATAACAAATTTCTTATTTACTTCCTAATAGCTTTAGGTTTTTGTTTCTCATTTTATAATTAGTTAAATTTCCTTGTTCTAATACCATTCTTTCAATTATTATATCCATTGGTAAATTATTCTGTGTCAATCCTGGCAGTGAATGGCATTGTCTTTATAATAAAGATACATATATATATATATATATATATATATATATATATATATATATATATATATATATATATATATATATATATATATATATATATATATATATATATATATATATATATATATATATATATATATATATATATATATATATACATATATTTGTGTGTGTGTGTGTGTTGTCTTGATCGAAGCGTGCTCTAAAACACAGGTCTAATGAACATATACAGACAACAGTTTGCTCTGTAGAGCTGTGTTTACCGACGTGCTCCAACAGCGTGGTCTAATTAACAGAGATCTAACTGTGTTATGAGTAGCTTGTCATGCTAAGGCACAGTACCGTACCTACTTACTACCATGTCTGTACTGCTTGATAGCGGTACATGGAGCGACCTAGAACAGCTGACATTCACACGTCATACGCTGGCAAGGACACGCATTATTGTGGTTCTTAGCGTATTCTTATCGATTATTTTGCTTTATTAAATCGATTCTTGTCAAATAGATTGATCATTATATTATTTCTTATTATTTCAGTATTATTTAGATTTTGAGTAGGCCTACCGGTACCGGTAATTCTTTCTAAGAGACATTTTTAATAAGATCATCAGGGTACACGTGTATATTACACCTGAATATAGAGGGACTAGGGTTTGTGATTAGGGATTGTGGTTTTAGAGTATTCATATCGATTATTTTGCTTCATTGTATCGATTCTTGTTAAATAGATTGATAGTTGTTTCCTATTATTTCAGTGTTATTTAGATTTTGAGTAATTATTTTTACGAGACATTTTAATAAGTTCATTACACGTATTATTACATGTGAATATAGGAAAGGGACTATAAGGATGTTCAGTGTATGAACAATTCTTTTGGTAATAAACGGTGATAAAATCTGCATTTTACGGAAACATGAGCCAAACACAACAATAGTAGAATTTATAAACAAACGAAATGATGTAAGATTTCATCAGGACATTACTAAAAATTGAAAATAATAATAGAATATTAAACATCAGTCTTTTCCATTATTTGTATTACATGGGCCTGGTTTATACTCTCTTTTAATAGGCAATTTATTCATTTGTTTTTTATTTCTGTAATTCTTCCATGAATTCTTCAATTTTTAATTGCATCAATGGATTTAAAACTCACGATGTTTTATTGGTAAATCCACAAATTTATATATATTTTCATCTTGGGTGCTGTTTTTAATGGTTCTAAAGACCCTACTAACAGCTAGATTAAATGGAGAGTGATAATAAAACGATGAAAGGTGAAAAACTCATGTCTTATGAGAGACTCAAGCCCACGCCCGACTTGACTTCATGTTCTAAAGCTGTGCCTTGAGCTGAATGAGCCACGGGGGGCGGCTTATATGTATTGTTATTCAGTGTCGGCAACCTTTCAAAGGCAGCGAGTCTTACTATTATAAGCGAGTCTTACTATTATAAGCGTTATTCATTATATCGATCATTTCAGAGATATAATGAGTGAGCTAAGAAACTGATTTAGAAACTTGGTTTGTGTTCAGGTTGGATGTGGGTTCGACTTCCGCAGAAGGTATAGGGTTATTTGAATATCATTCACGTATCAACCGCTCATTCGTACCCCAAATATCTTGACTGATGGTGGGATCTTTGAGCAAAATATAATCCATTTACGCCAATTTTCTATAAATTTAGTTTTGCTCCTTTCTGAGTGGTTATTCATCCAGCTAATTCGAATAAAATATTTTTAGGTCAAGTTTCGTACTTTTTAAAACATTTTTACTTCAATCATTAAAATATTAATTTTCGATTAAGGATTTATAATTAATTAATTTCGAATACGATAAATCAGTAAGCAATAATTATAAGAACCGAGTTTTCATTTCCGATTCGAAGGTTATAATTATAATCTGTAAAACCAATTTAAAGATCCGTTCTGAGTAGGCCTAAATGATGTTAGTAGGTTACTTTACTTTCAAGTACTCATCATCATAACTGTGTATGAATGATTTTAGCAGTTTAATTATCGATGAATAAAGAGAAATGCACATATGAGGCTGCGTGTGGAACATTCGTTGAGTGTGAGCGTATTTCTGTAACTGTTAATAAATTAGAATGTAATTAAAACTTTTTTCCAGAGTCTTAAAGTCATTTCACCCGGAAAATTTTCTCTCAATTTACTAAATTATTTTCTCTTATTAAAATATTCTTCTCTATTATTTTTATTCGTACTGATGAATAAGATCTATATTGGCGTCGGTGAATGATGAATGAGATGATGGAAAGATGAGATGAAAAGTTACTTAATTAGGTTTCTGGGACAGTGGGAAGGAAGCAGTCGTTGCCTCTTTCAGGAAGCATCCCAGTATTCACTGTAAGACCAAAGGAGAGCACAAAAACAATTAAGTCGAGAGGACGACCATGACGGGAATCGAATTCCGGTCTCCTGAATTGACAGTTTATAATAAGCTAGCTATACTTATGAGGATTATAATATATAATATAAAGATGATAAAATCATTATAAAATTATGTAATCAATTACTGATTAATTAACTAATAAAATATCAAATTGGATAAATTATTGAATATATAATATTATAATTATGTAATTATAATAAAATAATGTAACATATAATGGTTATACTATATTCATATTACAAGCAGAAAATATATTCTGGAACTACTATTAATTAAAGAATGTTTTAATGTGAATCGCTCATGTATTGGAATATATTTAGTTTATAATATGATATATTTTACCTCGCTTATCCAGATATATCAAATGAATCTCGTCCAATACGGCTATGAAGTAGTCCGAGATTAATAAATGTATTCCATTAACCCACTTCGGTCACTTTACACGCATCATTTGGATAAAAAACGACCACATATCCGATTAACTGTGGGTGATTAAAAACTGCCGTTTCCTCAATTATTAATTGCGCATGAGTCGATTCATCAAAACATCAGTTTATCGATGGTAATGTTTGAATGACTCGAAATATCGAATTTATGATATTATAGAAACACATGTCTCCTTACAATACCTATACAAAATGATACATATTTAAATTATTTGCCTTGAATACTATTCATTTCATTACGATTACTATTACATTTTCAAAAACAGAGCTATACAGCTATCATAATTTTCACCAATATAAATACATAGACCTATACCTGTGAAAATTATAAGATATAGGCCCGAGATATACTACCTTGAAATTATTAAATATACCTTTGTTTTTATTGAATTACAATAATTATTATTTCTTGTACTGTTCTAAAGTAGCCAGCAAAAAACCTATATTTCGCTAACTTCAACTGTGCTCTTAAATTGGGAGTTTTTCTGTCGATGTGAAAATAACATTGAGGTATATATTTTCTATCGAACCGGTTTGTATGAAATGAAATATAAATCTATAAAATGCAAGTTTTTTATACCTCGCCGATCATCAAACGACATTCAAGACATTTAAAGTTGATAGGCATGTAGGCCTATAAGTAGTTTAGTGGGGCATCAAGGCCCAGTATTACCAAGTCCAGTTAGCATTTAACTCGGAGTTGGTCAAAACAAATTGCGTGGGTAACCATGGTGATTAGAAAATATAAACTGCCAGTTAGAGCTACTCCTATACGTTGGTTATTCAGGCACTTGGCAAATGTGTAATCTTCAGTTACTTCAAATATTTTCCTTTATTTTTTATTATTTTTCATTTTGCGATAATCTTTGATTAGTTTAGTTTACTTCATCATTCTACTTTATTTTTTTTGGTTTTTGAGCAAATGTAAGATGGCTATAAATCAGTGAAAAAAATATCTCAATATAATATTGTATGGGCCCCCTGATATAATAAAATATAATAATATATTGAAAAGATGGTTTCATTTCTGAATATCATGAAATGTCAGTGGGTCAATTATGTATATATTTAGGCCCTACGATGAGAATTATTTATATTTTTATTGATCTGTAACAATCATTGACCGTTAATTTGTACCTTCTTGTATGACACTCAGACTATAGATTTTTTTTAGCTTTGAAAAATTGAACTTGAAAATTTCCAATTTTTATTATTCCATTTCTATTTGAATGGGTTCTAGGAACTTGACATCGTGGAAGAAACAAAACCAGATCTCATATTATAAACTGTAGCTTTGAAAATAATATCAAGGTTGGACAAAAATATTTCGAAAAATTTATGTTCGAAAAAGTATTCGAAATGTCAATTGTTGATTAAATTTATTCGAAATTAAAAATAATTAAAACTACCTATCCATTAATTAATCATTCACCCCCTTTTATTATTTCGATATTTTTTACTAAAGTGCTTATTTGCTATTTGTAATTTGTATTTGCTTAGGCCCGGTATTACGAATAATAAATTTGTTGATTAAGCGATAATTAGTGGATTAGCTTGTTATTGCCCTTGGTTACCAATGTTATTTTTGTACTGCAATTGAATAATTAGCTTAATTAACACATTTTTATTGTTGGTAATATGGGCCCTTACTGTACTAAAATATAAACATACACGAATAAACCATGAAGAGGTTGGCTAAACGGAGTCGCCTCAGTTGATCAAAACTCATAATATCTGCTACCAAAGCCTCTTATAGAAAGATGGATGCTCATCATCTCACTACTAATGATACATTTGGCAACAATGGGTAGGTGAATAAATAATTGTGAATAACCAACTTCTCGCTCGATTGTTGCAAATTGACCTACTTTCCCCCACATGTTTCTTGTAGCCTCGCGTCTTGATGTAATGGTACTCGCGGTTCCGCTTGGCCCAGGTTCGCCTTACTTCGTCTACAACTCTACAGCTACTCACTGGGCCACTCGACACTCTTCGACTTTCAGTTTCACTCGACGGGTCACAAGTAGAGCAAACCTACTTGATTGTAGTAAGGAGCGTGACAATTAACTATCCAAATACGAAAACTAAAGACAAATTAATGTGCTCATCAAAAATACGTATAACCTATAACTTATTGTAACTTATAGGCCTACATTACTCGAAGTCTTAAAATAATCAAGAGGTGCCGCTTCTAAACGGTCTCATTAATTCATCCTTTGCCTTAAGTGGCATTAAATAAATTGGCATTAAGCTTTCCAAACACTAAAACTAAAGATAAATTAATGTGATCATCAAAAATACGTATAATTAATATAACTTATAACTTATACTCATTCCTACAAATCTACAATCAAGAGGTGCCGCTTCTAAACGGTCTCACTTTTCATCCTTTTGCCTTAAATGACATGAAATAAATTGATATTGGGCAATATCCAAATACGAAAATTGAAGACAAATTAATCTGCTCATCCAAAATACGTAACCATTATAACTTATACATTCCTCGGAGTCTTGAAACAAGCAAGAGGTGCCGCTTATAGGCCTACATGGTCTCATTAATTATTCATCCTTCGCCTTAAATGGGAAACAATGATTGTATCTCAAGATTTCAATCTTACTAAAAAACAAATATAGCTTAAAACTGAAATCTAGTGTGAAAAAGTTATCCTTATTTAATTCTCGATTGATTCTTTTTTGAGGTTACTGAAACGGGACGGTTGTAGGCCTACCATACAGTGTCATAACACGCTAGCTATGACGACCACGAGTGTAAACTTCGTGATGAAAACGAAGATGCTCACGTTTTGCTGTATAACTAGATCGTTCTATTGGGAAGCGCAACAAATATCTCGAGACAATACAGAATCTAAAAGTTTGGGTGATCATACGCTCGGCGACCATGGTGATCAGCATAAAACAATCAGTAGCCTCATCTGAACTTGACTTTTAATTAGCTAGAATGGTTATTTGAGCTGTGGCCCACAACCGCGTATAATGAGGGAGGATCTCGGGGCCTCATTTGCCTATATTGTAGATTGCAAGAAATGATCAAATACAGAATTCAATACAAGAAAATTATCTTTAACTGTAAAACAAAACAATGGAGCTTTATTCACTAACCTTAATACATAATGTAACGGTAATTAATTATTACGTGTTACAACAACTAACTTCGTATACATAACATTCAGTTATGTCCGAAGCTATAGGCCTATTTATGTATAGAGAGAGATGACCTCACTTCAAAAAACAATTGCACAAACACGATGAATGTACACAATTACAAAAAATCTGTTTGATGCAGATCCTAAATTTCAAGTCCGTTTTCTAAATGTAGTTAGATTTTTCGTGTAGACTTGTATCCACAAAATAATACTGATCGTCTACCAACAGTCCAACTAAATAATAATTGTAAATACTGTGGTAATTACATATTGTTGCTACATACTTCAATCTAGCGCGCTTTATTGCGTTTATTATTATAAACCTCGTCCTCAAATATCGTAATAAACTAAAAAAAAAAAAAAAGAGCTATACATATAACGCTTATATTTTGTCTTTGTTACTTCGTTCATTGATGAGTTTTCAATTCCCTCTAAAGACAATTCAAAAAGACTATGCACTTATGGAGAGATTTTAAAAATCTACGACAGTTCGGCTTGATCTTGACGATGAATATATAAAAGCTTGAAAAGATCTTGACAAGATCTTGTGGCAAGGTTATCAACATTTTGTGCTTGGCATGCACAGAATGAGGCGGATGAGTCAGTCGCTGAGCGCTGAACCGTTATTCAGGAGACCGTGGTCGGTCATCCTGACAGAGGGATAGTTCCGTAGCAACAGGCCACGAAAGCTTAATTCCGACCACTGACTCATAAACCTAATGAAATAATCTTTCATATTTCTCATCTTCAAATCATCTTGTTCATTATTCGCCGACGCCAATAGATCTTACTCGTCATTACATTTCGTCTCAAACCCAACATGAATAAAATAACAGTTCGGACCCTTATTCTCGAAATGTGTAACACGTGAAATGGAATTAGTGAGATAAGAAAAAGTTATTCATTCTACTTTTTCTCTTTTGGCAATTCTTCAGCTAAAATTATGAAATTTAAGATGGGATTATTTCTATTTCAACAGAGATTCCCTTCACGAGGCTATAACAAATTCTAGACAATTTCTGAAGCGATTGAATAAATAAACAAATATACATCATTAACTTCTCTATATAGTGGACAGGATGGACCCTAATGGAAATGATGGAACGTACGCTATTGTGCCTAATCTAATTCCCAACTCATTTTGATTCGAAGATGGAGATACAAGAGTACAAGAGATGCATACAAGAGTGATATGAAATTGAATTAAATTGAATGAGGTAGAATGTGATTCGAAATAGCTATTCGAATACCCAGAATCTCATTCCATTACCATATTTTAAATTTTGAAAATGATTGACTTCTGTTTATTACTACCTCTCTCTCATGATTATCTCTTCTTAGTTCTTGTCTCTGCCATCTCCAAGAAAGCTCATAGACCCTAACTGAATCTTCCGAGCCTTCTTGATTCCCGTAACTGAAATCGGAGCATTACGGGCGAGGCAAGGCCAAGCTACTCGAGTTAATCAACGGTTTCAATAAAACACGTCCACGACCACATGGAAATGAGAGACAAAGGTTTGTCAGACTTGGTCACGTGGCCTTGGAGGGGTCTGACCACGCCCGAACCTCGCAACTTCTTATGGTTAGCAACTAGCAGGCTACCATTGACCTATCCCATAGCTTCCTGATTACATGCTGCTACCATATAGGCCTACACACATGATTTTTTTTTATTCATCTAATATAATGGGTTGGACGACGCACTGTACTGATAACTACGATCTATTGGCGTCTGTGAATGATATATGAGATGATGACATGAAGGGTTATTTCATTAATTGTTTGTTGGCCTGTTGCTGAGAAACCATTCCCGTATTGACCTGAACGACCGAGGGAATTACCACGAAAAACCGAGGATTGTCAACCATGGCGGGAATCGAACTCCGGTATCCTGAATGACGGTTTAGTGCGCTAGCCACTCGACCACTCGTTTCAGTATATATAATTATATATCACGATCATGTATGACTGTATACTATAGCTAGCTCTCTCCGCGCTCTCACTTCACTCTAGCTTCGCCCACACCTCACACTTATGCTGTGATGTATATAGCTTCGCTCTGAACTTGTCTAGCTTCGCCCACACATTGCCAGTCATGGTCTGGAAGCTTATTTTACTGTAACTTCGCTAATACTTCGCCGATACCTCGTTGAAGCTTCGCATATCGCGGTAACTTCGCGTAGTAACTCGCTCACACATCATATACTTCACTCTTGCTTCGCACTATCGTTTTCCTCGCCCTTCACCCATATTGTCACTTCTGAGGAAGTATAGACATTTTGGTCTAAGGGTTTCAAATTTTCAGTTCTCTAACTGATATTTTGTGTGAGTCCAAGGTAAAACAAAATGAATCACAACAAATTAGCAAAACATTTTCTACAAATTATTTTCTCGTGTCCTTAACGAGAATCATTTTGAAAAGTGAATTAAAAAGATAAGCTTGTACACGCTACATGACTTACTTTGGTAGTGAAATTTGCCTTCGTTCTCATTTCGAACTTCGTTTGAACGCGGCACATGATTGGTGTGGGCCTATCAGCGGGAAACGATCAAGACACGAACAGTTGAGTGAAAACGGTTCACGACTTTCTTGTATTACATCGATATTAACGATATTAACTTGAACGATATCATTTCTACTCATATGTAATAATCCGTAATCAATTGATCATGATCGAGTAGGCCTATTCATACATGTCGTTAGCAATTTCTAGAGTCAAGCCTGTAGTAGACATTGAGAGAAACGTGGTTTTACGCTGACAGAAATCGAGTGATTTGAATGCACGATTCAGCTACCAAACAACGCTCTGTGGTAGAACTAGACGCGTATCATTTTTTTTTTTTACCAGTGTTAAATTCAATCACGAACTCTTACTATTTTCTCATTACCGTACATTTTAAATTCATAATGAGTTTATCGACGCAATGTAATCAAAACAAAAATGGGCCTATATTGGCGAAATGAAGAAACGAGATGAAATAAGCTCTTATTTCATTGGGTGTTTTGAACAGATGTGAATTAACAGTCGTGGCCTGCTCTTATGGGAACAAGCAGTATTCACTTTAACGACAGAAGAAAACCACGAAAACCTCTGTCACGATTGTAGACCAATAATAATAATAATAATTCTATTCAGTTCAACATTTACACAATCTAATGTTATTTGTTGTTGTACAGGTCATGGTACGGTACAAAGTAAAAAAACTATGTATTTGAACAAGAGAAACACATATTTATAATTTTATGTTTCAAAATTTTTGGCCCATATCCATCAGTAGAATAAAATTTCTCTGTGAAGAGAATCTTTCTAGTTCGTTTTAAAGTATATCTCTTGACTTTTTTGTGGTAGCTCATTATATAGAAACTTCTATATAATGAGCTACCACAAAAAAGTCAAGATATATATATATATATATATATATATATATATATATATATATATATATATATATATATATATATACTTTGAAACGAACTAGAAAAATTCTCTTCACAGAGAAATTTTATTCTACTGATGGATATGAGACAAAAATTTTGAGACATAAAATTATAAGAATGTGTTTCTCTTGTTCAAATATTTAGTTTTTTTACTTCGTACCCAATTCAGCTTGCTTAGAGGAAAAATCATTCATTTGTTGGCATTTGTTGGCAACACCAGTATAAAAATTGCGGTTTAGAGAACTTCGCGTCTATACCTATCTCACTTCCTCGGAAGTATATCAAATAAACATATATTCACATATTATATAAATAGTTGAACGGTCCTTACACCTCCAGCTCCTATGTAGGCATGCATTACAATATTATGCGTTCAACTTGCAACAAAGAGTTCAAGCGTCGTACCAGGCGCAGGCTTCATGCCATTCCACTTTCACATATCTGAACCGCGTTTTGTCATGCCAAGTACTACCTCGAATCTACAACCGCCCGTCTCCCCTATCCGTTAACTGTAACATTCGGAGGTCTCGACTAGTCAACACAAGCTCGATAGACGATATATGTTTTACAGATTGCAGTTTCTTGTTCAGAAGGGCGGTGATTTAGCTGCAGACACTGATCTTGCTTGATCGGTTTAAGCAAATAGATAAGCTTTTATAGACGGTCAAGTCAAATAACAGCTTTTTACTATATTTGGTATAAGTTATTATACTACAAGGTTATTATTCTCAAGTACAATAGAACCGCTGGTCATATTTGTTTCCCTTTATCCCAACTGATAAGTCTGACCACATAGAATCCTCGTCGTATTTTGAATAATTATAGCTGACATTTTGAAGTAATAATATAAATAGATGGGTGTAAGCGAAGACTCAACTTACCTAGGTCTTCTTTAGAAAAGTTGTGGTTAACCCATTGTAAATGTGATTATTTTTACTCTATACTTGTATGTTCTGATATGAATATAGATTTTCTGTCAACGTTGTTCACAAATGATAATTCATTCGTTTACTATACGTTATGGATCAATACGCTAATGAACACTGAACACAGAATGATATGACACACGATGAACACTGTTTGACGACCGGAAATAGTACGAAAGAACATCCGCATCAATTGACACTTTTTGGAGTTTTGGATATTGAAAACAAACACGTTTTGATGCTTAATGGATGTTTTTTCGACACTGGAAATGGACACTATTTTGACTCCCAATTTACACCGGAATTGTAAATTAAGTTTGTATCATTTTATTGTAATTTCACTACTGTATATTAGACCAATACGTTAATTGAGTAAAATCCCTCTTTATATAATCTATAATGCAATGATGGGAAGCAAACGGTCGTGGTTAATCAGCCGTCTCAGTATTCACATTATAACAACTAAGGGAATTACCATCGAAAACCATCATTCATGGTGGTGAGTCATTGTGTGAATCGAACCCCGGTCTCTTGTATGAAGGTTCAGTGCGCTATCGTCCAATCAACAGTCTTGCATCGTATCGGTAAAATATTCGACAGATGAAGTTGCAGATACATTTTAGTTGTACTGTAAACAGAGGAACGTATACTAAAAGTCATCCGCGAGCATGTTTCAACAAATAAATTCATTGAAAATGTTACATTGATAACAATGTTTTTGGAACCAATTATCGGCATTATTTCATTCAGAAGCTTCCGTTATATTTTTAAGGTCGAATACTTAATTGAGTGTATTTAATCTCAAGATTATAGCTATCGTACCGATGGATAGGCAACAGCATTCCATGAGCAGTGCAACCAGTTATATATTGAAAACTAAAAGGTGTTGTTACCGCGTACAAACTACACTTTATACTTTCTTATATTGCACTATACATTTTACATATTGTTGAAATTATATATACTGTATTAATTACTTTTTATACATAAAAACAGAGAAGCAAATATACGCGTTCAGATTTTCCTCTTTTTTTTATCAACATCGAAAACTTGATACAAAGCCATTGTTTCCCAATAAAGGCAAATGATGGAAGTTTTGTTCATCATTTCTTCTGTCTATACATTGAAGCCTTCTTTGTAGAAAATATCTCACACAAATCTGAAAAACAATACACTACTCGATCAAGGAAACGTCGAGGATAATAATTACCCGATTCACAATTTCATTCAAACTTGATTCACCATGCAAAACTGAAAGATCCAACAGTTCACCCTCATGTTTCCTAGCTCTGGAGTGAGCCTGCATTATGAATTAGCATGAGTTGCGTATCCATACAGCTATAATCCGAGATGCTGTGGCTGATCTACAGACGGGCACGTGATTCAACTATACACGTCTTTCAAGACCAGTCTGCGAGCGTGTCAGAAGTCATAACCTATGACCTATAAGTTACTGAGGTCTTGTCACACATACATGGGAACATAGAGAAATGAACAGATTATTGCTTATTTCTTTACACTAACTTGGAATTATTACGTTTTATTACTTTATACTATACTGCGGAGCCTCCGAAGGATATTCTCAATTCACCAACTCTAGAGCTAGCTTCGCGGTTTTATGACTGCATCTTATGCAGTGATCGTTTAAGAAGTAGTATATTTATACATTAAAAATAGCATATAATTTATGATGATTCAAAATGTAATTGATTATTATCAATGCTGTGGTAAGAAGTAAGAGTGCATGAGTGCATGAGTGCATGAGTGTCGATCCTCTAACTTACCTGACTGCAAGTATAGTTATGAACCTATAATAATTGTGAATAAACAAAAATCACAATCGGTACCCCAGTTCGCTCCATTGATTTGGTTACGACTGTTAATCATTTGTTACTCCTTACTCGAAAGAAGCCTGTAAGGAACCATTTCGGTCGTGAACTTCCTTTCAGTTATTTTGGAGCTGTAAAGGTCGAACAGAGAGAGTCATACAGACGAGTACATTGTTGTCTTGCATTCAAGTTACTTGGTAATAATTGTTACATAACATTGAAACAGTTGTGTACTCGAGAACGTTTTTAAATATCAGTGTAATTATAGACATCAGACAAGGACGGCTGCTTGGGTGAAAGAGAGAGGAAGCTGGAAGGATCAAATGGAATACCAGTTTATTTATCAGTGGATGACGACTTGAATCTCTTGCGTTTTATTCTTGATTATACCATGACAACCATATTTTTAAGAGGATCATGTTGTTACCGTTACGGACCTTTATGAGTTACAGTTGTCACCTGACTAAAGAGAGCCAATCCAACGAGTGTATCCATTTGGATTAGTTTTAACGACGCACTGTACTAATGACTAGGATCTATTGGCGTCGGTGAATGCTATATGAGATGATGGAATGATGAGATGGACGGTTATTTTATTATGTGTTTTTGCATAGTGAGAAGGAGTCGTCGTGGACTCGGTTGTAAGCATGTCCCAGTGTCCTGAACGACAGAGGGAAACCGCGAAAACCCCCTATCAGGATGGTCGACCATGGCGGAAATCGAGCACCGTCTCCTGAATGACGATCCAGCGTACTAGCGACTGATACCCCCATTGATAATAGGACGGTATGACAAGAGAAATCAATATGGTTTGATCTCTGATACCTAAAAAGTGGTAGCAGAACCAGAGCCAACATGTAGCCTATACATCATTTTGAGGGAAATTAGTATTTTCCAGCAAAGACATTTTAGATGAATCTTTCTTCAAGTATACAGAAAAGTCCATGCTACACAACGCTAAGAATAAATTAAACATCAATCAACTAACCTGGTCTACCATAATTTTGAAAAATCCATGTAATTTTATAATTCCATATTCTGTAGCACGAAAAAATTATAAGGAATCTCTGCCGAAAAATTCTAGGTTGCATGATCTGCGTCCAAGCAGACTTACGGTCAAATAGAATATTTTTTTCCTTGATAAAAATGGTCAGTGAAGTGTACATCAACTGTTTTCTTCTATATCGCGGAATAAAATATTTGAATAATTCAGTAATAATTGTCAATAACAGTTTTGCAGTTTGTTTCCGTGCAAGAGAGTCACACTCTGAACAACATGTTGGTCGACCTTGGTCTACGAAGGTCGACCACTGCAGACACACCCAACAAGTCTCAAGAGACAATAGTATACCGCTACTTACCGCTACGAACATACGCAGATCGATCGACATTTTCAATATTTTATTATTTCAATATTTTTAAAAATAAGTCGACTTCTACTAAAAGTCACACTATATCCAACCGAGATTTCGTGAATACATATATTTTTGATGATAATTATTGTTCCTCAATGACCCCACCAACAGCTAGGGTATTTAGGGGTACGAATGAGTAGGTGATGATGAGCTATAAGTGAAAGGACGTTTGAAAGAACCTATGCCTTATGCGAGACCACACCCAAAGGTGATTTCAGTTTGTAAAGCGGTGGCTTAGTTGGCTGAGCTACGGAAGGCGGAAAATATATACGATTGTCTTCTTAACATCGGTAACTGGAGAGACTCGCTGCAGCTTCAAACATTTAGCTTATTAGAAAGATGTAGTTATGTTTTTAATCATAAATCTCGTCTCAGAAAATCATTCATCCTAAAAACACCACAGCTATGCAAATACATGGTGATATTTGTGTTTGTTAGGTTGATAGACGACTTTCTTTCGTGGATACATATTTATTTTAAAATATCTTTTCATTATACCATATCAGAAATACTGACCGAGAATTTGCATGAAGTAGAGTATATTTCATAATTTATTTTTATTTGTAAAGGAATTAATTAAATGTTTTGTTCATTTGTTTCTATTGTTTCATATAATAATTCATGATTATTAATAAATGTATGAAGTTAAAAGAATTCCTGTCAGTCAAACTCACATAAAGAGAAAGTATTAATTCATGTGTGGGAGAAATAATTACAACATATTCAAATAACTCGATAGCAATATTAAATTATTTTATTAATTATTTATGATCCAGAGGCGGTAAATAACCTCGTCGTTAATGCGCCGTTAAAGTCAACGACGTATAACCAGTAGATAACATGTGACGAAGTTTTTTTCATGAGGTAGGTAGATGAGGTTTTTACCATAAGATATCATCACTTTCACCATGCAACGAATCATCGAGTGAAATATTTCGGTCTTTTGCTGTTTTAATCAGCTGACCTTAATGTTTAATCTTCTAAAGACGAGCCTAATAAAAGCCTTGATGAATCAACAAAATTATTACTGACTCACAACAGTTCCAGCTTGTATGTAAATCGTATCACAAATATTTTGTAGAATATTAAAAAACATGTCATTTTCTATTATATAATTTGCCAATTGTATACATTCTCAGTGCTGTAGAAATTGAAGAGAATCACAAAAACTCTTTCCTAAATACAAAATATAAAACGTCAAACAATTTGAATACCGGTACTTGTCGAATCGGGACCGCGTATTTTCAATTTCACGCCCCAGAAAAGGATTTAATCGTGCGCCCACTAGGTGCGAAGGTAAAGTGAAGGGAAAGGCAAAAAAGAATAGGGCCTATATATTTTAAAACATTGTGTATCACATAATATGCTTTTGAGACTTTGTTTTCTACTGTATGTATATGCACATCTATTTACAAATTGAAAATATTACAAAATGGAGCTCCCTGAAATTTGACGCTCAGAGCAGCTGCCCAATTCGCCCGCCCCTGAAACAGCTCTCGTTCAAATAAATGAAGCGGCGATAGGCTTGTTTTTTCTTTCAACATCGTTTAATTAATACATAGTCAATAGAGGTACATCTCAAATGGCCGCCTGTCTAGAAACTGCAATCGAGTCGGGCGTGGGTTCGAGTCCCACACATGGCATAGTTTTTTGAAAACATCATTCATATATCCTCAGCTCATTCGTATCCCAACTAACCTAGCTGTTAATGGGGTGATAATTGAACAAATCCAATATCTCAGTTACATAGAAATGTTAGCCTATCGGAAAATGAAGACAAAAATTCCCAATGAATCTCCTTTAATCCGGATTTCTTTACTTTGCTATTCGATCTATACGAATGCGTCAACCATTGCGAGATTGTCGAAGACATTCTTGCCACAAGGTTAGGCCAACTCATTGCACTTCTGCCGACATCCACTATACCATCATCCAACACATGTTGCAATAAATACTGCTACGTTTTCAAGACACATTCTTCGAAATATTCTACATTTCTTACATTTATATGAAATTAATTTATGGTTTCATTATCGTGTCGTGTAAACCTATGACTAAGAAGAGGATGTCTGCATAAAAGAAAGAATTACACTTTTGTTCTCCTGAGTGGCTTCCATTCTCCTGTGCCTGGCTTAGAAACAGAAGTCAAGTCGGGAGTGGGTTCGAATTCCGAAGTAGGCATGGGTTTATATAAGCAATCATTCATAATAATATATAGGCCTATGCTCATTCGTACACAAAAAAACATAGTAGTAGGTGGGGTCATTCAGCAATAGTTAACAATCAACACTTTTTCTAGAGCTGCTTTTACAAACTCTTAGTTAAGTATTGATCCGCTAAATATTTGAGGCACGAAAATAACATGCGTATAACCATCGGTGAAAATAAGTTGATTCACTAACTAACGCTTAATCCTCTACCTGTCGCTTAATCCACTAACAATCACTTCGTGAAACCGAAGCTAAGATCTATTACAATTAAGGTGGCTGGACGATGGACGATGCTGGACGATACGGTGCTGGACTGTTTTTTTTTTGAATCAATTCATTTTTTATTTTTTAAGAGTTATCCCACCTAACAGCAAAAAATATACATGGAATAGTATTTAACGAATATGTTGAGGTGTAAAAAGGAAAATTCGCGATCGAGCGCTTGTGGAAGTTCAGGATTCCATTATTTTTCATACATTTTAAAAAGTATGAACGAAATAATTTGTATTTTTCACAACAGCTGAAAAAAGTTCGCTTTCATTAGTTGTGTAGATTGTATTCCAGTTTCAGTTGTAACATATTATTTGTACCTGGAAAAATTACATATATAGTTGGTATTATTGTGTTTTTACGTAACATGTTCAATAGGAATAAGAACTAAGGTTCTCGAAAGTTAGTTGCAAAAAAGTGATATTTTGTGAAATATATGAAGGGCATGTGAAATATTCAATTACTCTATATAGTTATTACTTATTGGACAATGAAATAACAAGATATAATTCTAGTTATGAATAGCTTTGGTCTAGTTCCTGCATTTGTCTCTCTGTGCAACTAGACACCAAGGACTAGTGACAGAATTACTAATATTATGCAGTCCAGTTTTAGAGGCCGAAGATATGAGGTCACTATCAACATACAGCATTCGCATCGGGTTATTAAAGTACAGGCATTTAATTTTAAATCCAACTTCTTTAAAGATATGAACTGAACCCAGAAAACAAACCGTGAAGTCGTGCCTGCCAGAAGGCCAAATGGTGTTCAACTGCTTTTGGACAAAACAATACGAATGTCAAAACGCGGAAGGATTCTTCATATAAAGAAGCATACAAGCATATAAACAATCCAATGAAGATTAATTAAGTGATCAAATAAAATTATTTATACCTGTATCCAGTGGCGACTTCGGGCCTGGACGGGGGGAAGGGCTAGGCAGTGTCCCGGCAATGTGTATTTTGGTATTATCCTGTGAACAAAAGCACTGTCGACGAGCTCACAATATCATTTTTCATGGTAACAGAATGATTTGTCGGTAGCCGGTGAATAAATTGTTCTGTTATGGGGAACAAATGATACTTATGGCAACTATATCGTTTTCTGAGTGATAAGAAACCAAATGGTATAATATGTTATAAACAAACGGTATAACGGGAGTCGAAGAGGTCTTAATATGATGTCGGAAAGTTGGCATTGAGAGATTATACATTTTATGCAGATCTTTGATTTATTAGTCTGATATAAAATAACTCCCCCTTCTCATACTAATCTCTCAACCAATTATATCAATCACATCAACCTTATCCAGCATAACCCTATATAGGCCTATGATTGATCGACACCATTTGGATACCAAATACCGGTAGTAACTTGAATTATTTTCATTCTCAAAGTACCTATCCCTGATTTACTACAATATGGCAGTTTGCCTAATTTGCTGAACCTTCCTGTTCTAGGTCCTAGGCCACCAAGATGGCGACGCTTCAGGCGATGCCACGTAACGACATGAGCGATGACAACTTCTCCGACGAGGACGAAACAACTCCGCTCTACGGTGGCAGGTAAGCACAGCACTTTATTGCATGGTGATAACAAGAACCAAGCTTGATTGCCTGTTGGAAAGTAGGAACCAAGCTTAATCGCCTGTTGGCAGGTAAGAAACAAGCTTAATTGCCTGTTGACAAGTAAGAATCAAGCTTAATTGTCTGTTGACATTTAAGAACCAAGCCTGATTCCCTGTTGGCATTTAAGAAACAAGCTTACTTGCCTGTTGACAGGTAAGAAACAGGCTTAATTGCCTGCTGACAAGTAAGAACCAATCTTAATTGCCTGTTGGCAAGGAGGAATCAAGCTTAATTGCCTGTTGGCAAACAAGAAGTATAGGCTTTATTGCCTGGTGGCAGGTAACAACCAAGCTTAATTGCCTATTGATAGGTATAAGCACTGAGCTTAATTGCCTGATGACAAGTAAAAACCAAGCTTTTTGCCTGTTGGCAAGTGTAAGAACCAAGCTTAATTGCCAGTTGACAGGTAAGAGCTATAAGCTTTATTGGCTCGTGGCTGTCAAGAACCAAGTTCGATTGCCAACTAGCAGGAAGTAGCTAAGCTCTATTGCCTGTTGGCAGGAGAACTAAGCTTCATTGCCTGGTGGCACATAAAAAATATACGTGTTTGCCTATTGGCGATATTGCAAAAGGGGTGATAAGGAGGAACTAAATGAAATATCTTACCCTAATGCCCTAACATGAAACAAAAAAGTAGCAGGTCACTAAATCATTCGCACTTTACAAAGCATTGTATATGTTACATGTTAAAATGTTTGGAGGTTTTCATGTATCTGCCTTTTTCCTAATATTTTCTTCCACTGCCCGGAAAATGTCCTGTATAAGCTACTTATAGGCCAGGGTGTGCACCGGCCCATCGAGGACAAAATAAAGGATGTGGGCCATCGGAGTCGTCACTTCCTTGCACTTTTCACCTGACCTCCTGATATTTGCTAGCTCTATTGAGGAGGCCTATAGATCTTTGAACATAAATCACAGTTCGATTTCTGGTTAGTATAGATGTCGGGCATGTAGATGTAGTATATATGTTCGAAGGAAAAACCTACTTGACCTAAAAAGTACGTATAGGACTATTTTGTATTCAGAGAACGGTTCACTCTTCAGAATAAAAGTTATTATATGTTAGTCGTCTATTCTTGCTTTCAAAAAAGTTGAAAACATTACCAAATAGAATGTAGTCAACACTATTTCCCCTATTCCCCTCCCACTCCCCCCTTCATAAACATATAATAAAATTGTAACAATAGTTTAATAAAGACCTTGCATTATATAGGAGTTAACTTTCACCGTATAAAATAATTACTCCGAAGTAACAACAAATCGTGCTCAAGTGAAAATATTATGAGAACAAAACTTGACACTTAGCTTCGCCAGCCAACTCGTTACAATCCCTAATCATGTTTCATCCTAACCCGAAGGTGTTTTGCACATTTACATAAATATTACTTGTTTCTCAACTATTGCAAATGAAGAGGTTAGTCTATAGTGACCGAGGGCAATAATTGACCTCTTGTTATTTAATTTACTTTCCTTATTAAAGGCGCGATAATTTAAATGTGACCACAGGCATGAGCTGTAAAGAAGTTGGAAAAATAGCAAGTCCTCTTTTTTTTAAAGTTTGGTTAGATATTTATGTTGTAAAACGTAGATGTGAAACGTAAATGTGAATGGAGGCATGTTTTTATTATTATTGGTACAATAAAAATAAAAATTTCTTTCATTATTTATCTGTCTTCGATTTTTTTTATGTCGTTAGCACACATATGACCATGGAATTTTTTGAAAACGCATTGTTTAACCCTAATGTTGAGGTAAATAATTAGATCCAGCTAGGACAATAGCTATCTACGATGGATACGCAACTGAGAGCGACGTTGTTCTGGATCTATGAAACCGATTGCATAAGCCACTGAGATCGACTACTCAGGCCATCAGAGCCGCTGTAGAGCCTGTAGCTAGCTTATATAGACGATCTAGGTTTCTTGGCAAGCTCTATGTGCAGAAAGACTTGGGTATGTCGTAACCCATAGCTGGCGTTGTTGTTGTTGTTACGAGTAATCTAAATTGACGAAAGATTACCTGATCCAACTGACCTAACCACCTAACCTAAACTAATTTAATACCAACAAATGTAATTAAAATTACCAGTTATACTATATAACAATGACCAACAGCGCTTTATGTAAATGGCCACTTCGAGGTTTCTTAGCACTAGAGATGATCGTCAACTGGGGGAACATGGGAGAAATCCAAGTTCCGTATCCATCGTAGATAGCTCTAGTCCTTAAGATCCAGTCACCCTTCCTTCTAATCAGCTCTCTGTGTCCATTTCCAGCCAACGCACGGTCCAAGAGACGAAAGGATGGGACGTGTTCAGGGACTTGCCCCCGAAGAACGACGGTGGCTCGATGGCCAATCAGCGGTGTCTTGACATCACCATGAAGTCGCTGAAGATTCTTGCCTACTTGTTGACATTCGTCATTGTGCTCGGATCCGGCGTCATCGCCAAGGGTACCATGTTGTTTATGACGTCACAGCTAAGAGAAGAAAGAATACTGCCCTTCTGCAATAAATACTTGGGTAAGACTGAGAAAGAGTATCTGTTTATTCCTCCTACTGACTATAGTCACTGATTTGGAAAATCAATGGTACAGTCAATCAATGTTGGCAACTGCGTAAGTTAGCAGCTTGTATTTTTTGACCCACTCAGTAGACTCATTCATACTCATTCATTGGTTATTTATGTGAGGAAAAGATATATTTTATTTCGGTGTTGAATAAATCTGCGACTATACTAATACCATGAGGTATATATACTTATTGTTGTATCCACGAAGAGTTCATATGATACTACTGTAAAGATGAGTGGAGTATAGGCACTGAACCGTCTTTCAGGTAAACCGGGGTTAGATTTCCGCCACGGTCGACTATTCTGAGTTGACAGAGATTTTTCGTAGTTCCCCTAAGGCGTAAAAGTGAACACTGGGATGGTTCCTCAAGAGCAGACCACGACCACTTTATTCTCAATGTCCCAAAAAATATAATAAAATAATCTTTCATTTCATCTTCCCATCATCTAATTCATCATTCACCGACGCTAATAGATAGTCATCGTTACAATGCGTCGTTAAACTCAGTATACATGAATGAATACAAAAGATAAGATGCTATGGACGTAGCTCTATGCATCACTTGTTATGACCATGATCATTATGTGACCAATGATTAGACTATATTCTCACGTAACTTGAGTTCTTCGAATGGAACAGCGAAGTCCGCAATCAAATCACGCCGCATTTTCTATTATCACGACTAAGACAAAGATTATATTGTTGTAGTAATCTTGAAAATGTTTGAAAACGCGTCAACCAAAATAACAAATCTCTCATTCCTAGATCATATCAGAAGATAAAGGAACAATTGATTATATCCATTATTATACCATGTTACGACTTCTTACTTATTTCTTACCTAAACATGTTTGTTATAAAACAAAGAAAGAGTCAAAAATAATTTGAACATGAACCAAACACATCAAATTATTAGCACAAAAAATTGGATAGTTTTGTAGAAATAGCATATAAAGTATTATATATACGTCTTGTGTTCATCAAAGAAGAAGGTCGTCTACCAACAAAAAAACAAACACAAATATCACTGTCAAATTATTTTATACCGCAGTGGTACCGTCATGCAGTCAATAATATTCAAGTGCGAGATTTACGAGTAGAAACACAATTACATCTTTCAAAATCTTGAACGTTTGAAGCTGCAGTAAGTTGTGCTACAGTTGCTTTATTTTTTACTATTCATCAACTTCGAAAACTTGCCGCAAAGCCACTATTTCTGTATAAAGACAAAGGATAATAGTTTAGGATCGTCTGAACAGGGCACCACAAGGGCGATCCTACCACCCCAAAAACAAAAGAAATTAAACAATTACTGTATGGTTTTCACAATTATTTGGTTGGTAGACGCTCTAATACAGTGGAAATAACGTGTAAAATATGCATCTAAATTATGTCAACTAATACAAATGAGTCAATGCCTTCTTGAAAGATAAACCATTATTTCGAAATGTTCCGTAATCTTATACTTGATAGGTATCTTTATCACTATCTGTAACTTGACAATAATTCAATATTGCGGTGTTCGGTAGCTGTTAGAAGTTGTAAGCCTTGAACTTTTGATTATTGATAACAAATCTATTTACAAGTGTAAGGCCTATACATAGTGCATTCCCAATTTATATGAAAATTATGAAGTATGAAATGAGCCCAGTTGTGGAGGCTGTGGTATTGTAGTGTACTGTATTCCTGATTCAACGTACATAATGAAATTATCGATTAATGAATAATAAAGTGTTCAATTAATCAAGAGTGTTGATGCTATTATATTTGTCCAGGTCGAGAAAAGCAGTTTGTAGTCCAGCTGCCCGAAGAGGAACGTATCGCATGGTTATGGTGCATTCTATTCGCTTACCTCGTACCCGAAATCGGTACCTTCCTGCGTTCCCTGCGTATCTGTTTCTTCAAATCCTGGAAGAAACCGACCACTTCCGAGTTCTTCGTCGTCTTCATCATGGAGACCTGCCACACGATCGGCGTCGCGCTGCTCATGTTCGTCATATTGCCTAACCTGGACGTCGTCAAGGGGGCGATGTTGACGAACTGCGTATGCTTCGTACCTGGACTCCTTGGTAAGTCCTGGAACTTCCTCCATACTTGTTGTCTAGGGGGCGCTGAAGAGCGTATACCGGAATAAAGCATATATTTGGCTGTGTGATATGGGCTTCAGGGTACATTTCAGGGAAGGTTGGACACCCAAGCCCAAGTCACACAACCAAGTATACTATATTCCGGTATAATTTCATCTTACATCCTTTTCCACACTCGTACTCTATCTCTATTGTTTTCATCGTTTTCTTTATGTATACTCGGTCATACTCACTATAAGATGGGTTATTATTTTTATTCCAGGGATGCTATCACGCAACAGCAAGGAATCTAAACGTTACCTGAAGATGACGATTGACTTGGTCGCGCTTGCAGCCCAGGCTACGGGCTTCGTCGTCTGGCCACTCCTGGAAGGATCCCACAAGCCAGAACTGTGGTTGATTCCCGTCACAGTGTTCCTGATCTCCTGCGGCTGGTGGGAGAACTACGTCACCAAAGACTCGCCCTTCGGGATGATCAAGAGCTTGGGCAGGATCGGGGAGAGACTCAAGAGAACGAGATACTTCACGTATATCTTCATGTCCATCTGGAAGATGGTATGCTTCTTCGGGGCCCAACTCGCGATACTCTATCTTCAAGGACAAAGTATCTCGAACTTTTTCACGAAAATGAATTCGGCTTTTTCTGCGCATAACATCATCATTACAGAGGTAAGCTTGACTCTTACTTCACAGGCAGTAATTTTTTTATTTATATTGGATTCAACAACGCCCTATAATGTTGAGTCAGTTCTATTGGCATTGGTGAATGATGGATGGAGTTAAAGGTTATTTTATTAGTTGTTTCAATTTGAAGGAAACAATCGTGGCCTCAGGCGTGTTAAGGAGCCATCCCTCCAGTGTTGACTTTAATAACAGAGGGAAACCGCGAAAATCCTCTGAGACTATGCTCTACGTGACGAGAATTGGCATCATGTTTCCTGAAATACGGTTCAGCGTGTTAGACACTGGTCTAACATAAAATAGAAATAGTCTATAGAAACAGCTAAGACATCTGAACAGATCGAATTCGAGTAATTGGTTTTTAATAGTTAAATAGGGCTTGAACAAGTATGATGTACCGGTACAGATTATAAGTGAGGTAACCGTTAGAAAAAGTGAGAACATCAGAGAGACGTCCTTGGATGTAAGAGGAGGGCGAGTGAGAGAGTGAGATGATGCACTCACCTAAGAATGTAACAGGTACTCATGATGACGCGTCAATGCTATCAAGTAATGCAATATGCAGCTGCCCACATTATGCACTAGGCTAACGACTTTAGTGCCGTTGTTGAATGAAGGGGAAAATAATTGGATGAGGAATATAGCGAAGACTATATCGGAAATGTCTCTGTTCTTTTTTATGAATAGGTCGCAGCGCAAAATCGATCGACATGAAACTTTTTTCTATATGCATTGGTATATTCGTATTTGAACTTATATTAGAACTGTACAATTTTTGGTGAAAATTTATTTTCACCAGTAGATTTTAGAAATTAATTACTGAAATTTTGAAAACAGTCATTCTCAACCGAACAAACAATACCAAAAAAAAGAATTAAAAAAAAAATCCGATCGAACATATCAATAACAAAATTGATATAACAGAGAACACAGACAGAAAATAATATAACAATAATAATAATAATAATAATAATAATAATAATAATAATAATAATAATAATAATAACAAACCAATGACAATACGATAGTCAACCACATACCCAGCAATAACATACGGTAGCTGAAAGAAATGTGAACTATTTTTTCACGGTAAAATAAATATTTGAGATACTGTAAGGGGAACAAACGGAGATGTTCAACTATAGTTACGAAAATCTCCCTCATCCTACAACGCGTTTGCTGCATTTTCCTAGTAGGCCTATAGCTTGAACATCCTGAAATTTAAAAACATGGAAATATAGTTCTCCGATCTTTCTCAACATGAGCTTCGTAACACGATGGGAAAAGATCCCGCCATAAAATTTAAGGGCACCCGTGCCATTTAATATGCGGAACCAGCATTGCCAGCATCAGCATAACGGAGACGTAACTTTACGTATCAGTTGGAAGAGAGTAAGAGGGATAAATAATAAAATTGAAAACACTGTTGAGGAAAGATATCAAATTCTATTTATTGTTATTGTTGAATACTAAACGGTTATAAGCTTATGAAAGTCACGTTGCCTCCTCTTGCGCGTTTTCGTCAGTGGTGTCACCGTCGGCGTCCTGCAATTCGATCAAAGACTCGGTGACCTCTAAATCTTCTTCGGATCCATGAACATCCCTCTTGATCTGTGGTACTCTATCCACCATGGTATGACCCATTCTCTCGTTATAACGATTCTGTCTCCAGACACGGTTAGCTAACGCAACGTCCAAGGTACAGCGACGAGACCTTCCTTCGTTCAAGATCTGAGTCCAACCTTTACTTTGTCGAAACGGGTTCTTGGTCATAAACTCCAGTGCCTTTGTCTTGCGGTCTTCGTACTCTGTCGCATACTTCTCTTTAAACTGCTCATACTTGAAAGAGAGTAGTTCTTGTGCCGTGGGACCTTCCTCTTTCTCTTCAAGAGTTTCTGGGAACAAAGTCGTCACTGTGTCTTCAAATATCTTCTCTTTATTTTTCATTCTCTCCTTCAGCTTACGTGATTTCTCGTACTTTTGCTCTCGTAACTTCGTCACAGGTAATTGTTTCACCATCAAGTCAGCTTTGTCAATTCGTTTCTTCTCCATCAGCACTTTAATCATTCTTTCCTCCTCAGATTTGTCCCAATGTTCTTGAGCTCGTTCAAGCCACGCCAATTCAACTTGCTTGTGTTGAAGTCGTTTCAGATCATCAAGGTGCGCTTTCCTCATCTCCTCCTGTATCCTCTCTCTTTCCTCCTGCTCCTCCTTCTCCAGCCTTGCCCGTTCTTCAGCGGCCTCCCTTTGCAGTCGCAAATTTTCTTCGTTTCGTATTTTCCAGTCGTCTCGCCACTTCTGCATCTCTTCTTGACGTTCAATCTCTCGGTCGAAAAATGCTTTCGCTAATGCCACATTGTCTGGTGGTTCTTGTAGGTACTGCACTGGTACCATAAAGACTCTTAAAGATCCGTTATAGTCGTTCAATCCGATCAACGTACGTGGCATCGGCAACTTGTGTAACGTTATGCCTGTAAGGATCTTGCCGGAAATACTTTGTATGAGGATAGGTTTGTCACTGCGTACGAAGAAGTCCCACACCTCAAGGGAGCCGTCAGCTCGCGTGATATAGAACATGCTCGCACGATACGGCGACCACAAGCAACCTGTCAGCCACGAGTCAGAACGTCTGCTAAGTACAGGAGTATCGTGGATCCCATCCTTCCACAATGCCAACACCTTACCGCCCACCGTTAGTATCATGTCGGTAACGAATGGTGACCGACTGACAGTTGCCACCGGACCGTCGTGTGCATTGCCCCACGACTTGGCCACACCAGGCTCGCAGGGGACAGTGTCGGCCACACTGAAGTCAAAGCCCTCCCATTGGACGAGTATCAGAGTCCCGTCAGATGAACCTATGTACAATTCGGACGGTGGTAGAGCGTCGTCTTCGGGTGTCTCCCAGTGAGGCGAGTAACGGATGCGGTCCGTCAGCCGCACAGCTGGGGTTCCTTCATCGAGTCGGTATTCAATTAAAGGTAAATTGAACGACATGTAGGTAAATGGTATTTCGACCAAGTTATCAGGGTACACGACCTTGACACGAAACTGAGGACGAAACAGGCGATTGATCTGTCGAAACGGAGAAACTATTTTGATCATATCAGCTGGGCGTCCGTGTTTCTTTTTTCGTCTTGAACGACCAACTGCGGCATGAGGAGTGACTTTAGCGTTTAGATCCCAGAAACTAACAGCCCCATCTTCAGCACACGTTAAAAACTGCATAGATTTCTCATCTTCCTCTTCATTTCCTGCAAACCTTCCGGTCTTCTTGATCCGCCAGTACGGGTTCAGCCACTGTATCCCTGTGATGCAAGCCGCATGGGAATGCTCCAGAGCAGACACAGCTGTCGCACTGACAAACGCGGCCTTCTTGACGGGTTTCATCCAGCCCATCAGCTGTTCCATGGCCTTGTGATATTTCTCCTGGGCCTCGGTACGCACGATCTCAGTCTCCACGTCACGGATCTTATTCGTGATATCCCAGATGACAACCTGGCCGTTGATGCAACCACCAACCAAAATGTTCTCGTCGAATGGACAAAACTGAAGAGAGTGAACCTCACGGGGGCTGTCCAAGATCAGTTTAGGTTTGAGTGTGTCGGATAGATTCCATATGAGTACTTTGTTCTTGTCAAACACCGCGTCTCCGCTATAGTTCTTCTCTATCGCTGCGTTGTTCCGTGTGTTATGTGCATAAGCCAACGCAATGGTGCCGGTCAACATTGGATGCCAGGCGGCGCACGAGATGCACTTGCCCGAGTTCTTCACATCCGTCAGTGATTCGTATTCCTTGAACGAAACTTTTTCAGGGACTCTAGTGTCTTTAATGTCGTTCACAAGCAGACCGTAATCGTTCTTGTGTAAATCGAATATGCCGTTATATTGTAGCCGATCGTCAACGTCTCCTACTGTCTGCGTCCGAAGAAAGTCGTTCAGTTCTATGACAACATTCTTGTCGTCAAGCTGCCGGTCGATATCTACTATGAACTCGTATTGCGTGCACGCGTTGGACGGCAAGCCGGGAACAGTTTGTGCTTCACAGTGAACTTGTTCTGGACATGCTTGAACGCCTCTACTGAGACGCTTCCTGAGGACAGTGGTAATTGTACGCCTTGGAGGACCGAACTCCACATAACCATCCTTCACATCTTTCACGTCGCGATTACGAAACATGGCAGGTGATCGCAGCTCACCGATTGTCGTCTCCGCTTCGATCTCAAAAAGTGGTCTAGTATTTTTGATAATAGTTTCATCTACTTCTATCTCGCTTCCTAAACTCTCCCAATCACCTACCCGCTTGTTGATTGCATTCTTGATTCTCAACTCTTGTTCTGCTCTGACTTTGTCGAGAATGTTGAGAACTGACTTCTCCGCGTTTTCTGTCACACAAACATAGAACTGGTTCTCTTCTTCGGCCGTTGCATTGTAACCGACAAGGAGCTTCTCCCCCGGAAACTCTTTGATTTTATCTTTGATGGGTAGAAAGTCCGAACTCTCATCGTGTAGATCGATGTTGTCTTCGACGGTCTCCTTGGTGACGAATGTCCATGGAACCTCTGACGTCACGTGTTCGCCAACCACGCAGTTGAGGATCTTCTGTGTGATCGTGTTCAGTGTTATTCTCATCACACCCTCGATCTGTATGCCAGGATCTTTGTGTACTTCCTGTACTAGCGTACTGCCAATTGAACGATGTTTCGCACCATGACTGTGTTTAGAAGACACCGACTTATCTTTATCTTTACCTCCGCCTTTCTTCTTAGATTTTTCCTTTTCCATTTTATAATAATTGTCTTGTCGTTAAATGTATTCACGTTCTGACAGCAATACTTGCAGAAAGTATTAGATTTCTTGCTTGAATCAACGCTTCTTGGATTCTGCAATGAATGTTAAAGATGGCAGTGAGTTTCAGAAAACATCTCCCGTACATGCTTGTAAAAGCAGGGTCCATTGATAACTAATACCCTACTTAAATTTTGTAGATTTCTTTGTGTTATTCTCTTCCGATTATGGACCCATTCTCCCTAGTACCACAGACTGTAGAAAAAGTAGAATCCCGTCGTAGCTTGATAGTAAGGATTAAAGAGCATTCAAGTATTCATTTGAACGACTGAGAGAAAAACAATTAGAATGAACCAGCAAAGGGAATCGAACCCCCTGAATAACAGTTATTTGCAACTAGCTGTTGGTGGGATGAGGTCGTTAAGCAAACAATAATCAATGTAAATACTTGCCTGTTTAACTTGTCTTGTTCACGCTACTGTGTGGCTGTACTTCTTCTTATCATCTATCTCACGGACGTTTATTTCTCGCACACGGCACACGGTGTCAAATGTATATACGTTATCACGAAAGAAGGAGGCGCGAACCACCCGTGTGCTAGTGATGTAGGGTAGGGGAGACGGTCGCTCGGAACCTTTATCTCTCGTGGATACACATTTACCTCGGTTGTTATTGCTGTTGCTATGGTTACTACATCACGTGACAGATCGATAAACATCAGGCCACGTGGTACTGGAGCATGCTTCAATGACAGTTCATTCACGATGGTGGCATTACAATCTCTTGGGAAAGTATAGGGATTTACGATAATATCCACACGTGTTATTATAAAATTAAACTCGATATTTTTTAGAAATATTATCTGCACCTGATGAGGTTTTGTTAATATCGTATCTGCACTGATTATTCGTCTTATGAAGATTTTGTATGTGTGTAAATCCAACCTGGCGAGAAATTTTCTCTCTGAAGCTTGATTCATAGTAAAACGGTTGTACGGTATTTTCCGTCCCATCTGAACAAATCAGATTCATTTCGCGAGGGAACGATTTTATTCTAGTTACTTGCCGAGACGGAAAAAACGTGCAACTTATGAATTATAATTTAGAGGAACAGGCTTGTTATAGACCGTGCCTTGTTTTAAACAATGCAATGGATAATAATCGAAATATTAACTATTTTAATTCTGAACATGGTGCTACTGATGTGGCATATGTATACAATAGAATATCTATTATTTGGGTGTTCTTTGGTTTTAAACAATTACAATTCAACCAAAAGATTAAAGAGAGTTGAGAAATAAATTTAAAAAATACCGGAAAATTTGAAAACAGAACTGGGAAAATGATTCAATCAAAAATTTGAAAACAATAGAATTTTTTTTAAAATGGTTGACAATTCCAACAAAATTTTAGTGAATTATGGAAAGGAAATTTACAAAAATTTGAAAAATGACAAGGGACAATTTTAATTATTTTCAACATGAAAAATAGTATCTGAAACATCAATAAATGAACATAGAAAATGTAGACAGAATATGTATCTGACTCAAGATGCATTGAGGGTTGCGTTGGTTTAAACAACGCAACCGTCAGTGCATCTTGGTCTGACTTCAGGTCTGAATTGGTTGCGAAAACGACTTGATCACAATAGAAAATTACCACTCTTTAAATTTATATATGAGCATGGTAATATTTAATTTCTTTTTTTTTTCTGTTTTATTTCTCAATTTCTCATTCCCTATTCCTGGATTATTCCATTCCAAACATTCAAGTCGTGTGTTTTTACCAATTTTCCTTCTTCTTCATTTTGTCTTCATACTATTCTTTGATCTACTGAATAAATTTATTCCCATTTTTCTATTTCACTCTGATTTTTTCTCATCGATGTGCATTAAAGATGCAATTACAATGCGGCTAGAATTTTTGAATCATTTCATAAGAATGTCATTAGAATGCTCATTAAAATATCGTCACTACTATGGCATATACCTTTGTTCCAGATCAAACCCGTGCTTGGACAAACCAGTCTTCCCGACTTCATAGACATTACACCGACAGGAGACACGGGCATCGAACCCGCTTCCTACAGCTCCCCGGTCTACGTGCTCATCATCCAAGTGCTGGCCGCGTACTTATGTTACATATTCGGTACGTGCACACACAGGGTCTGTTCAATGCATTTGGCGGAACAAAACAGTAACGTTACTCTGAAATGAAGAGTTGAAGAAAGAATAAAAAGTATAATTAAAGAAAAAGAGCTCAATAAAATGTTCCTATCATTTGAAGAACATTTCACCCACTCCTAACAACACCAAATAATGTGTTGAGCTGTCTATAACACCATTACAGGTGGACACTTGTTAATCAGAAATTGTTGAAACAGATTATTCATCATTTATTGAAATAGCACGTAAATGAAAGATATTGCGGTTAACTTCATGAGTGATAACAAATAAATACCTTCCCATTATTCCTGTTTATTTCGACCCAGGATAATCTGTCAATTTCGTGACCAGCTCTAGAGGACATCACACCAATTAATATATCAGACCAAACAGTATAGTGAACTTATCTTTTCGTGTTGTTCACAGGTAAATTTGCCTGCAAGATCTTAATCCAAGGATTCAGCTACGCTTTCCCAGTAAACCTAACGATCCCCGTCTCCATATCTCTTCTGATCGCTGCGTGTGGTCTCCGTAATGGCGATCCCTGCTTCTTCCACGACACTATCCCCGACTACCTGTTCTTCGAGTCGCCTCCCGTCTACTTCCTGTCGGACTTCATATCGCGACAGCATGCGTGGGTATGGCTGCTGTGGCTACTGTCACAGACGTGGATCACGCTGCATATATGGACGCCCAAGGCCGAACGTCTTGCGACAACCGAGAAGTTGTTCGTCGCGCCGATGTATAACGCTCTTCTCATCGACCAGTCGATGGGTCTCAACAGGCGACGAGATGACGAGGCCGACGTCAGGACTGAGGTCAGTCGACGCAACGATTTTTTTATTTTTTATTGAGGGAACATGAAGTTAGAAACATTACAAATAAACAAAATTCACATCACTTACCGACAAAGCCTTATCAACGCTTGATTGTGGTAATAACGAAAATAAATTACCGGTAACTCTATATTACACACCAAAAATTAGTTGAAAGACAGGAAAAAATTGCAGCATAAAATTATGAAAGAAAAGAAAAGAAAAATGCAAAGATAATAGAATGAAAAAAAGACTAAGCACACAATGAATTACTGTAAAAAAGAAAAACACACTTCCGCTCTTGCGATGCGATAATATGAAGAAAATAATAAGTATAACAAAGTAGGGTCGTTCGGACAGGGCATCACAGGGAAATCTTGAAAATGTATTTTTTAAATAGGAGCAATTGAGAAAAAATCCAAGATGCTAGAACCTTCTGTTTAGTCCATTTTTCTAAATTAAATTAATTTTGTATTTATCTTAATTCGTTTAATTTCTTTATTCATACTATGTATCACCTTTTTATCGCGAACCTTCCCTAGTGGTTTCATAACACATCCGTACATACCCTGCAACTGTCTGTGATCGTTATGCTTGTCGTGCGTTTGCAGGAGTTGGCGGACATGAACAACGAGGACTACTACGAGAGTATCTCGGTCCATTCGACATCCAGCGCATCGTCTCCGAAGAACATCAAGTCGTCCGACCACATCACTCGTATCTACGCCTGCTGCACCATGTGGCACGAGAACAAGGAGGAGATGATGGAGATGCTCAAGTCCATCCTGCGGCTCGACGAGGATCAGTCGGCTCGGAGGGTAGCGCAGAAGTACCTGCGCGTGGTCGATCCTGATTACTATGAATTCGAAAGTATGTTATTTGTACGAGATTTGTTCTTATCTTTCAAATGAGGGATATACAGGAATTACAATATGTCACATGATGTGAAAAAATTAAACTAGATGTGCCACCTAGTAGTGTTTTTGACAAGCTTTTAACAAGGGTATAAGTAAAGTTCGACTATAAAAATAGAGCATTGACAAATTGAGTAAATCAAGTAGAATCAAGTGAAAACCCATCAACTTTTAAAAAAATTTCACAACAGTTATTTCAGAACAAAAAAAGTGTACCTTGTATTGTAAAATTCTTCCCATATGCCTACTCTTCAAATATCAGACCTGAAAAAAATCACAAAATAGCCCATGTACAATTTAAAGTAGATATCGTCATCTCGTCAACTTCTGTAATCTTACAATCGATATGTACTACAGTACTACAAGACAATTGTAAACATTGCTTGCAGCTCACATTTTCTTCGACGACGCATTTGAAATCAGTGACGACAATGACGACGACAGCGTAGTAAACCGTTTCGTCAAGTTGTTGGTGGCTACGCTTGACGAGGCTGCTTCTCTCGTTCACGAGACCAACATACGAGTTCGACCTCCCAAGAAGCTTCCCACGCCATACGGAGGTCGACTCATATGGACGCTGCCGGGCAAGACGAAGATGATAGCGCATCTCAAGGACAAGAGTAAGATCAGGCACAGGAAACGATGGAGCCAGGTGAGTTGGCGTACGATTCGGACTACGTTTAGGGGAGCAAGAGTGCACAGGCACCGATAAACTGTGCCCGCCTTACT
Source organism: Brachyptera putata (assembly GCA_907164805.1). Classification (NCBI taxonomy): domain Eukaryota; kingdom Metazoa; phylum Arthropoda; class Insecta; order Plecoptera; family Taeniopterygidae; genus Brachyptera; species Brachyptera putata. Next base: position 20,990,311 of record OU015465.1, read on the forward strand.
TAAGGTTTCAAAAGTTATTTGATAATAATGGCTTGAATTCAATTATACTTTCAGAAATTTAGAACAATTATAACAACCCTACATTTTTTAGTTTGGAGAGAATGTGAACAAATATTTATGCACTCTAAAATGACAAATGTATAACTCTCACATCACTAAAGCATTTTCTTACACACGTGTAAATATATTCATTTATTGAAAAATGAACGAGAAATACATTACGTATTTCACGAGATTAAATTAATTTTTCCCTAAATTTAGCTAAAAGGAGTAAGTACTGGTACTAGTATCTCATGTTATGGTTTTTAAGTACGGTAATCATTCCAATCTAGGACTCGGTCCCTGATATTTTTATTGGGAAAACATGGGACTAATAAGATAAATTGGAAAAGATTACAATTTTACTTTGGAAGGTATGCAGTACGGTACGTACTATATCATCGAGCCTTTAAATTTCAAACATACACAAATGAAATAAGTCCTGAGATATCCATGCAATCATGCCAGAGACCCCGCCAGTTCGACCACGACCCACGTTTCATTGATCCATTGTAACCAAGATCTTGATACTCTTCTACAGGTAATGTACATGTACTACTTGCTCGGCCACCGCCTCATGGAACTGCCCATCTCTGTCGATCGTAAAGAAGAGATTGCCCAGAACACGTTCCTATTGACACTTGACGGAGATATTGACTTCCAACCGAACGCTGTCCACTTGCTAGTTCACTTGATGAAGAAGAATCGTAACCTCGGCGCTGCGTGCGGTCGCATTCATCCCATCGGTTCCGGTGAGGATACACAACAATGCTTATTGTTTGAGTAATGACCCCACTAACAGCTAGTATATTTGGGGCTATGAATGAGCATGATAAATAAATGGTGTTTACAAACATCCACGCCTTGTGAATGCAGGACCCTTGTGAATGCAGGACTCAAACCCATGCCCAACTTGATTTTGGTTTCAAAGGCAATACTTTGACTGACTGACCTCTGGATTTTTTCTTTCTAGGTCCCATGGTGTGGTACCAGATGTTCGAATACGCTATCGGCCATTGGCTGCAGAAAGCTACGGAGCACATGATTGGTTGCGTACTGTGTAGTCCCGGATGTTTCTCGCTGTTCAGAGGCAAGGCATTGATGGATGACAACGTTATGAGGAAATACACAACTAGGTCAGACGAAGCCCGGCATTACGTGCAGTACGATCAAGGTACGTAGTCGTAACAGCTTGAAATTATTTTTGGTAACTTTTAATAAGCGGTGAGCAATTTCGTTTGTTACAAACTTTGAATAAACTATGTAGCTGATAATTTATCTCCATCTCTATCATAATCTCCATCTCCTGTGAATACAAGTATATCAACCAACGTGTCATGTGACATGTGATGTGATTTGTGGTCAAGTCTTGCATTAACATTTTCAATAGAGAAAAATCAAAATTTTATATTTTGATTTTTGATTAATTTCTTTGATTTTTTATCAATCCAATGACTGGAAAAATGTGACCATTATTGAGGTTAGTAAATTACTTTCTTTTAGACTTGAATTGCATTTATTTGCGTTTAAGAAATTCGCATTTCTTTTTTTCCACGGAACAGATTCCTGACTCTATGGCAAACTCGGTCAATCAACTTGCTCACTTGATATAACATCAGTAATGTGTGTCTCCAACGATATATGTTCTGTACTTGTGCAGGTGAGGATCGTTGGCTCTGCACGCTACTACTCCAGCGAGGATACCGAGTCGAATACTCTGCCGCTTCCGACGCCTACACGCACGCTCCCGAAGGTTTCAACGAGTTTTACAACCAGCGTCGTCGTTGGGTGCCGTCGACCATGGCCAACATCATGGACCTGCTCATGGACTACAAGAAGACGATCAAGATCAACGACAACATCTCGTTCCCGTACATCAGCTACCAGATACTGTTGATGGGAGGCACGATCCTCGGACCGGGTACCATATTCCTTATGTTGGTGGGTGCGTTCGTCGCGGCTTTCCACATAGACAACTGGACCAGCTTTCAATATAACATCTATCCTATCGCAATATTCATGTTGGTGTGCTTCACTTGCAAATCTGAGATACAGGTAAGTTACGAGTGCAGTAACAGTATTAGTTAGTAATCCCAACAGTTGCGAATTATTTGACACAGGCTCATGGAATGATGGTCATACTGTATTTAATAAGATGTGAAATGGAATCGTAGCTTATAATTGAGACTTGTGACTTGTTAGAATGTCAAGAAAAAAGATATTGAAATTATACCAATAGAATAATGTATTGGCGTACATTTGCAAACGCGATCATATTTATATTAGTTTTCATGAAGAGCAGCCTCCGCCATTAGATTGTGGCATAAGTGGACTTCTTAATATTGTCTCTAACAAAATATTGTCATATTATTATTTGTGAAAACATCTGCCAAAGGAAAAATTCAGTATAGAACGTGGTTGTGTTATCTGCATGCAAAATTAATACCCGCAATCAACGTCTTCAAAAGTGATATATTATGAACAACTTTAGAATGGTATGTTAGTAGTAAATGTATAACTCCTCCATGAAAGTTGATACTGAGCTGTACAATGATGAATACAATTACTTAAGAGATGGCAGGTGCCCGTGACAAACTGAAGAATTATGTATTTACAGGTATATAAAACTAGCTTATTTATTGAGAAACACAATGAAATGAAAATCAAATTGATATTTTAAAACTATAGTTGTAAGATTTCCCAGCATGAAATCTTACACACTTATCAGACGCCTACGACGTCCTAAGTGATTGGTGATTTCAGTGAAACTTCTATCTATCATTATTCAGGAGACCACGGAAAAACCACTCATACAGGAAAACGGTCCATGCAATAAAATTTTACATTGTTGTACGCGAATACTTCGTTTGACAAAATAAATCATTGAAGGTGATAAACGATGGATGTGGGAACGATACATCAAGGTTTCACTGTAGGCCTACATACAATTGTGTTCTATTTTTGTTTGCTACGTGCTTCTCGTTGTGTCTTGTGATGTTTGGTATGTACTTGCTAGCTTACGTTGTGCGTGTATTTGTCCAGTTGTTCGTAGCGCAGTTACTGTCCACATGTTACGCGCTGATCATGATGGCTGTGATAGTCGGTACGGCGTTACAGTTAGGCGAGGATGGAATCGGTTCACCGTCGGCCATCTTCTTGATAGCGTTGACGTCGTCGTTCTTAATCGCCGCCTTTCTCCATCCGCAAGAGTTCTGGTGTATAGTGCCTGGCCTGATTTACCTACTCTCGATACCCTCCATGTACTTGCTCCTTATCCTCTACTCCATCATCAACCTGAACGTCGTATCGTGGGGAACGAGAGAGGTCGCCGTCAAGAAAACGAAGAAGGTGCGTCTTGCTTGGTTTGGTTCAGTTCGGTGTCATTTGAAAAGAGGATGTGATATAGCCTTAGCAAGAATATATTAAAAAAGGGTGAAGTCGTTATTACGGCATAGAAAAAAATAATCTGAAAATGGAGTAAAATTAAAGAAAAATATTTCAAAATTTTGAGCTTCTATGATGAAATTAAATTACTGTAACTACCTAAATTAAATTCTGTCATTTAAAAGTCTCCAAAATATAGGTGAATAAGTTACTTTGAACTTCCCGATTATTAATTTTCAGTTTTAATGAATAGATTTTGAATTCATATTACCAGTACATATATTTTCATGAAATCCTTATTTTAGTTTCACTCTTCTGCTCCGTGGTGACCCGGATATGGTGACGGCTCAGATAAATAGATGACTCGGATAAGGTGTTGGCTCAGATAGGTGACGGCTATAAGTCTAAGGTGACGGTATAAGGTGATGGCATTAACTCAATTACATGTTTGTAACACGTTACATCACGTTGCATGTTGTATTCGTTACTCCAAGTATTATATGAAATATCTTCGTGTATCAGTATAACTAACATAATGCACGCTCACTAATTGCATGCAGCTGACAGCGGCTAAGATAATCTCGTCTATCTACGGCCTCGTCATGATGGCGGTATTCATCGGCATCATGATCCAGATCCAAGAGGACGGTTTCCTGGCACCGTCGTCCCTCTTCCTGTTTGTTGTGACTGGAGAGCTGATCATCGCGGCGTTCCTGCATCCTCAAGAGTTCTGGTGTTTACCGAGTGGCATTGTCTACTACGTCACGATTCCCAGCATGTACCTGTTGCTCATTATCTACTCGGTGTTTAACATGAACAACGTTACGTGGGGTACGAGGGAGACGGTCCAGAAGAGAACAAAACAGGTGACAGGCGGCAGCGGTCTAGGATGACCGTTTATTGAGAACGGAAGCCCGGGATGTTCCCATCAGCCTCGATTTTTGACACTCTCTGAGTTTTTATTCATACAAAGTATTTTTGTTTTTACATAAACCAAAGTCGAGATAGGTATTGTGAATTGAATTCACCTATCAATCTATTGACTGATAAACCACGTGTAATTAATTAGCACTATTTATATTTTATTTCATCAACTGCAGACAGAATTTGAGGTTGTAATGTCAACCGTGTGGTTGACATACAGGTCCCACTTTGTCATGTTTGGCCTTGATTGGAAAAATTGACTCAATTTATTAATTAGTAAATTAAACGACACTAAACAGTTCTACTTGTTATGGACCTTGGTTACTAACGCTACTTTTATACTGTACTAATTAATAATTAGCTTGACTAGCATATCTTAATATTACGTGAAACACTGCTCAAGACAAACCGGTAGTTAGTGCGCATGTGCATGCCTTGCTTCACCTTGTATCGGTATCGGCTATTTACGGGGACAACCTCCACACTTAAACAGGTTTGCAACTACTATTGTATTCACAAGAGATGAAGGAGCAAACGACTCGGGCGGTAGTGGTGTGAGATAGGTGGGACAACCAATTGAAACCTTCATCTCTTGTGGATCTTTTGTGCTTGTGGGTATTGTAGCTAATTGCGATGGATATGCATAAAGGTCAAGAGTGTATATATGAGCTCTGTATGAACGGGTTACCGTGTCCTAAAATTATTAAAAAGAATACGAATACGAAAATTAAAGTGTTTCGTGTAAAAACAAATTGAACATTTATGACTTAAATTTCGCATTGAACAATTAATAATCACTGAATCATTTTGATTATAACAATAGTTTTGCTTTAGTTTTGAAAACCTAAAACGATTAGGCCTATCACTTGATTTTTTCCTGTTTGATTAGTCTTTTGTATTTACCTTTAGAAAGCTGCTTGAATACAAATTAACTATGATGCGGTCACTGCTTACCCATTCATCGCAAATAGCTGTCCGTACAATCCTAGCTAAACCCAAGGTTCGACGATCTAACGTGTTCTGGACGTGACCTACAGGAAATACAACAAGAGAAGAAAGAAGCTGACGAGGCAAAGAAACAAGCGAAACAAAAGTCACTGCTCGGTTTCTTGAAGAGCGGCGGAGGTAAAAACGACAGCGAGGAAGGATCTCTCGAGTTTTCTTTCGCCGGACTGTTCAAGTGCATGTGGTGTACTCACCCCAAGTCTCAGGATCAACAAACACAGCTGTTGAGGATAGCAGAATCACTTGACGGACTGGGCAAGAGGCTGGAAGGCATTGAAAAGTAATTTTATTGCTGCTATAACTTACTATTTATTACTATTGCTCATTAAGTAGGGTCTCCAAATGTAATTTTTTTTTGAGGCTCTGTTGGAACGTCAGATTATAAACAGCATCTAAAAAAATCATGTCCTCATCCTCTCAACATTTCATCACGTTACCGGCGTAATATTATTGTCTGAATTTGAAATGTCCGTGTTTACCTAAATCGCATATACTCTCTCCAACGTCTCTTGTGAAGCTGCGTTACGATCGAGCGAGACGTTGAATGTGTTTGTTTGTGTCAGGGTTGTTGATCCGCACGGTCACACTACGGGACGCAGGCGTACAACGTCAAACAACAGCAGAGATCATCATCTCGGCGCTCTGGCGGAAGAAGCTACTGAGGAGAATGAGAACAACTCTGACGACGATGATGAAACGTCCAGTTCCCGATCTGGTAAGTAGAGGCCCAAACGCAATACAACACGCGCGCGCGTATAAGATAGTTTGAGGCTAGATATATGAATTGCGTGAAAAGGTATCGATGGCGAACACTCGAGAGACTTATCATGGTAGAGCCTAGAATTAAGACACGAGATATTCAAGTTGACGTTTCGGCTATTGCCTTGGTCACTGTAGCCTTCATGTATTATCTGATGTCTTGTATATCTCGGGTGTTTTTATATAATTGTGTTCTATTTGTTACATTACGAGTTGTTCGACTCATTGCCAACGGTAAACTGCTTTTCGCTTTTTCCCTTTCACCGAATTCATATAATCAACACGAAACACTAACTTACCAGCCCTAACTTAACTTACTCTTTGATCAACTATTGAAAAACGGGGCCTTAGTTTGGCTGCGATGGGAAAAAAAAATCGTTCTCTGTAGCGCAATCGTCAAGTAGACCTGAATACTTCTAAATTAGTACAGCACTTTCAACATCGACATTCGGTCTTCTTCTTCTTCTTCAATATTCCTCTCCTGGATAACGGAAAGACAATTTTATTATTATTATAATTATTATCATTATCAAGAAATTTTGTTTTAGTAATATTAACGATACAATAAGACACTTCTTCAACGCACCGTTGATAATAATAACAGTTTCATCAATCCCAATCAAATTACAAATTAATATTGGACACTTCAGGTAATATAAGTAAGAATACATAAAAACAGTGTAAGACAAAACAGTGTAAGGCTATGGTTGTAAACGCCAGCCAGTGGCAATATGAAACATGTCTTAGTATTGTTTTGTTGTAACAGAGCCGAAGCAGGAGCGAGACGATCTTATCAACCCGTACTGGATGGAAGACCGAGAACTGAGGAAGGGTGAAGTAGATTATATTTCCAGCGCTGAATCTCAGTTCTGGAAGGATATGCTTGACAAATATCTGTATCCCATCGATGAAGACAAGGCAGAGAAGGTCAGTGATTAGTATGCTTTATATGATATAACATTTGTTACGGTCATCCAGACATGAGAGTTACAAACAAATTTGATAGTGAAGTATTCTTGACTTCTAGTTATTTTTTGTTACTTTGTGAAAAAATTGTATAGCCCATTTGGTTTTAATATTGGATAATTATTTGATTTCTATCAAAATGTTTACTGGAAGTACCGGTATGGTTTGAACATAACTTTAAATACTTGAAGTAATATTTCAATATATCAAATGATGCACCTAGTTTTTGACAAAATTAATTTAAGGTACATTATTTCTTTAATTAAGCAGATTTGACTAGTGTGTGATTACTGATTACTGATTAAAAGGATCTTTAAAAGAAAAATCACAGAAGTCACTTGATAATAAAGACGTTCACTTATCTGCTGTAGTTATGTAGATGAACGTTCAGCTGAGCCGATTTATTTTCATACTTTAATTATGGTGATATTTCACAAGATCTTACCGTAATATAAGATACATTCTGGAGTCGGCCAGCATTAGTGTGTCCCTAGTAAGTGTAAGCTTACGCTGAACGCTAAGCTTACGCTTGTGATCTCGCTTTGAACTGGGACACCTGACCTCAGTGACCTGCGACCACATGGCAAAGACAGGGTCAAAGGGCATAAACCATAGCAAACATGATTTATCCTTGGTTTACAATATCGAGGTATCAGTATATTGTAATATCTTACCCCGGTCATTACTTGGCGGAATTATAAATTACAAGTTCAACAAGAGTCGGAACAACGGAGAAACAAAGCCTGATAACTGTACCAAAGTACAGTGCATTTATATTCAATGTAACATGTAAAACTCGGTGTTTTCAACACGTATAAAGTTAGAGAGATTCTAACAAGCTGCAAGGACAAAATACGTCTTGGAAATTATGGTAAATATATTTAAAATATCAACTGGAGATTTCTCTCAACCCTATAATTATGAAAAAGTAGGATGCGTAATCAGAAGATCTAGGTTCATTTGTCTTGGGAATGGGAACCAACGTAACTGTGCATAAGTTCTGTAGGTAAGAGTTACAGTAAATCCTCTCTAATTCAAACTTCAACGGACCCAAACATACTTACTTTCATTTATAGCAGTTTGAATTATCAAAATATTCAACATTGAACGTATGGTTCAATAAAATACGGGGACCAGAAACACCAAAATTTCACTTACCAGAGTCTGAATTAATAAGGGTTTACTGTACACAATGTTAAATAGACAATACAGTTTTGAAATATTTCCCTACAACTTTCTCAAAAATAATATAAAATTAAACTCTGCATAACTGAATATCATATTCAATCATTGATGATTAAATCTACTGACCCACACTGACCACATGAAGTTCTGCCCAGATTACACTAAAGTTGCCACTAGATAGTGCTGGAACTGTTCTTAACTGGCAGTACCGTAATGACTAATATCTTATTGAAACTCTTTGACTAACGCTGGACTGTTTTAGGATCGTATTGCCAAGGACCTGAAAGATTTGCGCGACACTTCTGTGTTTGCTTTCTTTATGCTGAATGCCCTCTTTGTCCTGGTCGTGTTCCTCCTGCAATTGAACAAGGATAAGATATTCATTACTTGGCCACTCGGAATCAAAACACATATTTCCTTCGACGAGGATAATCAGGAGGTAAAGCCCAAACAAACTGCGACGGTGGACGGTTGAAGAAGCGAAACAGTTCTTCTTCAACAGTTCACCGATCAGTGATCGTTGCTAATCTTGTCGTTGTTGTTGTTTTTATCACGCAGGATCGCATTGCTGCCGATCTGATAGACTTAAGAAACAAGTCGGTGTTCGCATTCTTCATGTTCAATGCATTGTTTGTGTTAATCGTTTTCTTGCTGCAATTGAATAAAGACATGCTGCATATTGACTGGCCTCTCGGGGTTAAGACCAATATCACATACGTTGAAGAGACGTCAGAGGTAAACTCCCCGGCCTTAATGTTCCTTGGCACCAGGACCATGGGGGTCACCGCATGCCTTGTAATAATACTGGCAAAGGCATTTCTCATCTTCATCTTCACCTTCACATTCACACACACACATACACACAATTCAAGACGCATGCAAGTTAGGCTCGATGCTCTTGTCTCTAATGAGAGCGAGCAGAATTGAATTTAGGGAATCATCAGTTTTTTGGTGATATCCGTTAAATGACGACACAAAATTCTAATACATATAAGAAATATCTTTACAAAACTGGTTCCTTACAAATGGTTAGACAGATACAGATATGTAGACAGAAGACAGCCAATGAAAACCAATGCCATAATATACTGAAAAACTGCCGGTACCGGTATGTATATATTTTTTACTCAAAAGACAATTCTAGGCTATTAAGGGGACCCAGACTTGAGATTTGTACAATTTTGTACATTTTTATATTTTTAGTTATTATTCTTCTATGAAGTGTGCTTAAAACGTCAGTATCATTGGTATTCACGTGAGTCAAATAGTTTTTATACAGGAATTATTTCAGACTACTCGCGCTCTCAATTTTGGTATGAATTGAGGCCATTTTTACATTTTTACATTTTTACCTTAACTTTCAACCTGCAATATCTCAAAACTAGTTTATTCTGTACTCAAGTTCCTTTTTCTTAGGAACTATTCGACAAAATCTCTTGAAAAAAATTAGAGATGTTTTTGTTACTGTTATGAACATTTCAACACAGCGGATTTTTGATAAGTTGATTATTCACTTTTTGAAAAAATATTTGATATATTAAAGTGTATCAAAATTTGAATAAAATTTGAAATGGAAAAATTAAATATAAATAAAAATAAATAAAAAAAATCCTGTGACACACGTTAAGTTAAGGTCTGAATGTCATGTGTACCAATTTTCAAGAGATTAGGTCCAGCCACTCTCCAGAAAAAGGTACATGAAATTGGGAAATTTAACATTGCCAGCATAGGCAGCCAGGCCCAAGTCTGGGTCCCCTTAATGTATGTACTGGTTCTTATGCATATCATTTGTATGCGTACATATCTGTTTTATAATGATATGTGCTTCTCATGTATTAGAATTAAAAGTTATCACCTAAAAACAGATGTCACTAAAACCATACTTGTCTACAAAGACAACAAAAGCAAGATGAACAAAAGTATAGATCGATCAATAATCGAAGATTTTCTATCTTTGGTTTCACTAGTTCGTCTTAATTCGCATATAAATCATATGAAAAGAAATAGCTCGAGTTTGTAGAAAATAGGATTATCGAGGAACAATTAACGGAAACTGTGTTGCTTTATGTTCCGTTATGATTTCCGCTAATTGTAACAGAAAATAGTAAATATTATCATAGAATGTATCTTGAATTAATTATAATATGCAGTCACCTGTGACGTTGACGCAAGTTGGTCAAGTTATTTTGTAGAACTCGTAGACTATCACAACACTCGTGACTCGTACTGGCACTATACTTATGTCCACAAAAGATGGAGGAGCAAACCGCTTGTGCGCTGTAAAATACGGAAACCGTTCAAGCGATCGGAACCTTATTTGATCGGAACTCTTTTGTGGATACGAGTATATGAATGACTCCCGAACACTATAACTGTGTTCAAACGAGCTATGATCATTGTGACCGTGTTTACGTATAAACTACGAGTAACTATAACCGTCTGACGTACTTGATTGCTGAGTACAATCGAGCACAAAGTCTAGTGCACAACTGAAGCGGGTGGCTGTGTATGTATACAGCAGAACAAACATATTTCAATCCTACTCACGTGTATAATAATCTTTGCTCTTGCATAATAACATCATGTCTTACCTAGACACATAACATAACACCTTCAATTCTAAATGTCTTCAAAGCACATTCTTTTAATATTATATTTGTCTTTTTTATGTGAATTAACTTAATTAATTAGTTCTAAGCAAACCTCGAATTAATTTAGATTATGAAAAGTGAGATAAAAGTAACTATATTTTATCTATGAAGTAAAAGAAAACTTGTTAAAATATTGGTAATTTTAAAATTATAATACAACGAGTGTACATATATAGATAAGGACCAATCGAGCAAGACAATACTAAGGCCATCTGCATAGCTGCGCATTCTCAAAACAACTCCGACATAATTGCGCCTTCTCAACAAAACTACGACATGAATGTAAAATATTTTCACAAAAGTATTGCATTACATAATGTACACAAATCACTTGGATAGAAATCATTTGAAAGCATTCAAAGTCATTCATCACCTCATCAAGAATTGGAGTCCACTTTTCTCCCCAGCGTTGAACCGAGCAGCTGATTGGCCGAGATGCAGTCCTGATGCTGCCTGTACCTGCGTGCGTTTATCTGTTCAGTGTTTCTTGTGCATGTTTTGTGTTTGTGTCTTCACGTGTTGGTAACACTTGGGTGCAACAATTGAATAAACCGTCACTAAAATAACGCGCGACGTAAGTTGTGCGGAGACTGTTCGGCCAGCAGGCAGGCTTCAGCAGGTTGGAAAATATTTTGTATGTCGCTATTTAAAGTCTCTGCAATTTCACTTTTAGTTTATTAAATAGCCATTATTTTCAAGTACTTTTAGTTTCGTAAAGATAAGAAGATCAAATTTAACTAGGGTAGCCCTGTTCTTTAATGAAAGCTATTACTTATCGAACGATTCAACGTCAAAACAATAAATAAAAAAATATATTTCGGAGATTATAATAATTTGTATATATTTCATTACTGTAACAGCCTGTTGTCAGAGACAAACGATTTACAAAATTTTGTTGTTTTAATTATTCCTTTTCATATATTTTACTTAGCCATTTTTATAAAATTATATACATTTCGGGCCTATAATTCTTCTTTATATAGTGTAAACATAATTTTTGTAACATTCTATCAATTTAGTGGCGTGTTATTCAATATGTGCAACCAGGTATACGACTGTACAGTACACCAGAGAGGTGGATGCTCTCTGGCTGGCTACAAGTCTTGTCTTGATGTGATTAACTTTCCTTGGTGGATAAGTGATTAACGAGGGACTCTTACACATGTAAACACAATCGTAGTTTTAGTACGGACCAACACGAGTTGGAATGCAGTGAGACCTCGATCCATCGTTTTACAGGGAACAGGAAAAAACAATCAATGCAGAAAAACCATGAAAATTTTATTTGAATTTTAAGGAAAATGTAACATTGTTTATATATATATATGGGACTTTTGGTAGGGGAAAACGTATGATAGGAGCAGGAAAATGATGGATCTGGAGCGATGCATCGAGGTTTCACTGTAGTGTATTATTTTATTTACCAATATGTAAAATAATAGTTTTCAGCCAATACTTTGTTAGACCATACACTAGGATTTCACTGTAATATAAAATTCTATACAATTATTTTTAGTTATTGTTTGTAAATTATAATTTATGTAGTAATTATTTGATGTATATTATTTCATTCATAAGTAATGCTAGTTCACAGTATTTTAAATGTAATAATTGCACACTTTATGTTTGTATGTTTCTGATACTGTAATACCCTGTATCATACTTTTACTACATATTCTGTACATACTGGAAAAGTTTGGACTTGAGCAAGCCGTAGATTATTAGTCTTACGTACTCAATTCATTATATTTTCAAGTTAAATGAGCCGATAAACAAATTGTCAAGTTACAATTTCTAGAATGTATAATTTGATGAGGTGGTATCTAGACCACTTTTGATAATAAATTGTTATCCAATGACTTTATTCTAGTACGTAAATAGATCCAAGCTAGGTCTTATTTCAATCTTAATAAAATAATTATGTTATTATTGTCTGAGATACCTGGTTAATCTGGGTGCGTGTGTGTTGTTTAAGGTGCTGATCAGTAAAGAGTACCTCCACTTGGAGCCTATAGGCTTGGTGTTCGTATTCTTCTTCGCCCTGATCTTGTTCATCCAGTTCACCGCCATGTTGTTCCATCGTTTTGGCACGCTGTCCCACATCCTGGCCTCTACCGAGCTCAACATGTACTGCTCGAAGAAGGTAAGACATCCTTGAACATATAACACGTCTATCATGGGGTTGATTTATCATGAACGTATATCAAAAGACAATCAGGACATTAGAGAGACATCAGGGGCAAAAAAGTATTAAATATGGGGTAGCAAAATTGTGATTGGAATTTGCAACGCATTTTGAACTTCAAAGAAATTACAATTTGTATTAATTTGTTTACAATTAAAAGTATTGTTTCGCACGATACGACATAAGTAAAGGGGAGCGTGGCTATATGGAAAGACATTTGTCAACAGATAACTATCAGCGCATAGTTGGGGTTTTGTTATATATATAATTGGTGAAAATGAACGCACGCACGGTAGACCACAAAACTAATTTTTCAATAATAATATAACAAAATATTTATATACTGGTAGGCTACTTTGAAATAACACAAATAGAACTCATATTGCAATATTGCAACGAAAATAATGAGATACTTCGCAAGTTGTTATAATTGCGATAACTGAAAGACATGTTTCCCTTTCCAGCCCGAAGATTTGACAAACGATGCGATAATAGATAAGAATTTCGTGCAAATCGCTCGAGATCTTCAGCGGTTGCGCGGCATCGACGGCGACGACGCCTACTCCGGTTCGAGCACGGACAAGGTTGAACGTCGTAAGACTATTCACAACCTGGAGAAACAGAAGCAGAAGACGCGAACGATCGGAACGCTGGACGTCGCCTTCAAGAAGCGCTTCTTCAACTTGGCCGCTGAGGGCAAAGAACCAGGTAACACATCACTCCTTGTTTTCTTTAGATCACTACTGGGAGGTGATTCAGAAAAAGTGTGTTGGTTCTAAGCTGATAGGAACAGAGATATTTCCAAAATCTACAAAACAGTATTAGTTACAAATTAGAACTACCTAATTTACTATTTCGTAAAATTTCCGCAGAAGACTGCTTTGATTAGCATATACCTGTTGAAGTTGTAAATAAAGTAAGTTGAAAACCTGTAATGAATATCATTTTGTATATATTAAAAACATCTGTCTTTCAGGCAAATTAGAGAAAGTAATTTTTTGCTAGATCAACTCCTGATATCATCGTCCATTAAATGGAAGTGATCAAGTACCTAATAATCAAGTGATCACGGTTATACGAACGACAGTTAGTGGATTGAGTTAGTGGATTTGGTTATGTACGTTATTTTTGTACCTTGAGTAATACAGTAGTTAACTACGGTAAATTAATACTTGACTACGAGTTCACTTACCTGAAATAATGTGAACCTGAATTTCACATTTTCTCTGTTCCTAGGAAGATACAGACAATTGAATTGAATTAAGATAAAGATTAATAGTGCCCCAGTTTTAGCCTTTTAGAGCCAGAAGGACAGTGACGTGCACATCAAGCAAAGGCCAATAAAATTATGTGTCGGGAACTTCACGAGTCGAGCCACTGTGACCTACAAGACAAATATTGCCTCTGTTGTGAAGTGTTGTAGAAATGTTTGCCAAATGTTGTATTAGTAATCTATCTTCCATAAGGAGCTTTTAAAATAAATCCTCTCATTCTTAATCTAATTATTTTTATCACCATTATTATCAATTTATTTTTATGAAGTCTCATTCCATATGATGAATAAATGTGTTTTTGCAGGAACACCTGTTCTAGGCCGCAAATTGACATTGCGCAAGGAGACGATCAAAGCACTGGAAGTACGTCGTAACTCTGTCATGGCAGAACGGCGCAAGTCTCAGATGAAGACACTGGGCGCGAGCAACGAGTACGGTATGACAGGCTCGGTGATCGGCGGCAACAACAACATGGCGCCGCCGCGCAGTCACCGGACGTCCAACGCGGGCATCAACATCAAGAGCGTGTTCGAACAGCGCGGAGAGGTCAACCGGGCGTACGACCCCGCAGACGTCCTATCGGAAGACGGGGATTCACGGAACAATTCGGTCAGGATGGCCAATGTCGGCAGGTCTTCAGTCACTTGGAAGGATCCGGAAGCTGGCAGAAATAGTCTGAACAGAAGAATGTAGATTGAATGAATGTTGAGTGTTGACTCTTTTGACACGGTTGTTAGGCACATCCGACTCCTATCTGGAGTCTTGTTCAGGTTGACACGACTTGTGCAGGCTGATGCGACTCGTTCAGGCTGTGACGATTAGTTAAGGCTGACTCGAGTACGACTAGTTCAGCCTGACACGACTCGTTCAGGTTCTGAAAAAAGCTCTGAAGTGGCTTAGAACAGGCGTATTTTATATAGCGACTTCACATTACTTATTTTAATAATTGTATTTGATATGAATAAATGAATATTATTATATAGTCAGTGGAAACATTGACCTTTTTCATGAATAATTTCAGTGCAATATTCTATTTGATAATTTTTTCAATTGTTTAGGCCTTAATTTTAATATTGTTTTGACATCGTAGTATATTTTGCATCTATGTAAGCCTCTATATAAGCTAAGACCTAGATATGCCGCTTTTCTACAGATCATTTTTTATCATTTTCTACTGATTGACAACACTAAGCTGCTAAAGCACATATAGTCAACTGAGTCCAGACTATTCCAAAACAGTGCAAGTCCAACAATGCTCTACTGGCTTAATATTGATCATCAGTGGGCCTACATAGAAGAAATAGTATCCAATCTTCCAACTTGATGCAGTACTGCTAGATAAACCTAGAATATTACAATACCATCATAGTTTAAATGAACAACTATACATTTTTTAAACTTTCAAATATAATATTATGCTCTTATTCAAATTCTTTCTAGCATCAAATTTGTTGTAAACCATGTATCACATGTTTTTATCTGGCCACCATATTATTTTATCAGCACTTGACATCTTAATTTGTGATATTTATTATTTAATACTCGTTATTGTTGTGTTGGTTTGACAACCTGTATACGTGCACTTCATGCTTCCATTGTGTTCTCTCTTCTGGGACATAGCTGGCTGCTTTTCTACCTGGTCCAGTGTTACCATTCAACTGCCTAATGTATAGGTTTTTTTGGCACTGACGCAGTGGGTCGCCTTGTACCGGTACTTAAAGTAGATTATAAATTATGATTTTTTTTTATACTCTGCCATTATATTATGTGTAATTAAATTAAATTCAATTATAAAAATCTTGTAAGTATTGAAATAAAATATTCAACGGTCAAACTAATACTGAATTGTTATGATTTTTAGCAACAACATAAAAATAGAGTTTCCCATCCAGAGCGGAGGATAAACGTTGAACACTTTACCTGTTTTTTTATTCACCGGGCGCAGGGTCAGTATGCATAGGGCCCTGATTTACTTTACCCGGGAGGCCTCTGTGTCGACAGTCCAACACTGTATGCTACTGACAAAAGATATGCACATGAATGAATATATGCATACTAGGCCCTACTGCTGCTAATAGACAAATATACCGTCTACTACTTTACTGTAAGTTAAAAAATGTTACAACTTGCCACTGGAACTTTTTAAAATTACAATGCTGTTGAGGTGATTAATTGATCCCTTAATGGTATGTTACCCACTTTCACTTAGGCCTACAAGTATAGGGTTGGCCAAGTATAGGGTACTTCACCACCAAGGCCTACTCCTGAATCTGGAACGGACATGGGCCTAGGCATAGGGCTATAATATGTTATTACCGTATATCACACAAAATATATTGACCAAATACAATACAAGACTTACAATACAATATTATCCAAATCACTCCGGTTGCTGCTCATTTTTTAATTTGTCTTTATTGGAAGAAAAAAGGCAAAGGTAAGTACCAAACATCAATCAATTTTAGCTGTACATCAAGCATCAGCTAAAAGCGGTTTTAAAAGGTAGAAATAAAGGTACAATAGGTACAAATAAACAAATGAAACAAGCAATTTTACTTACAATAGACCCTAGGCCTAGTTGTTTTCAGCAGTTCTCTCGTGTACAGAAAAAATTTCTGAGAAAAATCTTAAAATATTCTAACAAAAAACATTTGGTTATATTGCAATGCCTTACTTTTTGTATATTGCGATTCCTTTTTAACGTTCGAATTTCCCTCATTATGCTCTCATTGGTGGAACTCTTACTGTCATGACGTCATAGCCGATACGTAGAATTGACTAGACTAGAGCCCATATTGTTAACTACGTATAGGCTCTCTAGCATTGACGATTACGCTTATTGACAATTCTTGATTTTCTTGGTGAATTGGGATTATATATATTGCCTTTAATGCTGCTTGACGACCCCACTAACAACTAGATTATACGGGGGTACGAATGAGCGGGTGAAAATGAAATCATGAAGTGATGAAAGTTGAAGGGTCATTTACAAAAACCCTTGCCTTATGCGGGACTCGAACCCACGCCCGTCCTCACTTCAGTTTCTACTCCTAGCGATGATTGACTGAGCCACGGGGGCGGCTTGGGATTATTTAAGACCGTATCAAAGTCGATTGGTATTATTTCGGTACAGCAACCTTGATCCGGATAATAGTTACGACCTTCTGCGAATTCGGCCCACAGCCCTTGCTCAAGAAATTCAGTTTGACGGTCACGAAAGGTTCAGTGATGCACTGCCACCCGTATTAGAGAATTTAAAAATTAAAATTGCATTAAAATTAAAAAATTAAAAAGTAAGCACTAACTATGAAAATGAATTAAGAGGGAGACGAGGGAGAGATAGAAAGAGAGAGATGGGAGTGTACTCACTGCGTAAGAAATGCCAGGAACGTAGAAGGAAATGACGACTGTTTAAGGGCAACGTTGCTCTAGCATCGTGACTTCGAGAACGCGCTCAACGCGCAAAACAAAAACTGATTCAAATACATGTAATGGTCAATGAGCCTAATGTAAAAGACACCTTTTCGTTGAAATAATGCACAAGCGAATTAATATTCAAAAATAGAAATTAATAGTTATTGAAAAATAATTATAAAAAAAGGAAAAATATTAATATACGATTTAATAAAGAACTAGTGAAAATTCCCACGTTTTCGTGATTTTTGGCCAAATTACCTTTCTCCCACAGAGCACTATTTTCTCCCACGTTGTGGTATATTTCCCACGGTCTGGCAACACTGCTTCTGCGAATTCGGCCCACAGCCCTTGCTCAAGAATTCAGTTTGACGGTCACGAAAGGTTCAGTGATGCACTGCCACCCGTATTAGAGAATTTAAAAATTAAATTGCATTAAAATTAAAAAATTAAAAAGTAAGCACTAACTATGAAAATGAATTAAGAGGGAGACGAGGGAGAGATAGAAAGAGAGAGATGGGAGTGTACTCACTGCGTAAGAAATGCCAGGAACGTAGAAGGAAATGACGACTGTTTAAGGGAGTAGAGGGAGGGGGGGGGAGGTGAGTCAAGGACACAAGGGTAGGGCAGAATAAAAGGGCAGAATTGAGGTAGTGTCCTGTTGGACTGGCATAGCGACTAAAACCACTCGGTTAGGTGTTTTGAAGTAAGTCATTGTTTACTTTGTATAGGTAGTAATAATTGTAAATTGACAATCCTAGTTCAGTTATAACAAAAATTATATAAATTATATATACGTATGGTCAAATTAAATATTGTTTAAATATCCACTATATGAATATGCAATACATGCGTATAGGCATATTTATATGAAATGTAATGAAAGATATAGGTAGGCCTTGTAGAGTATGGTGAAATTTAGTCTTTGGTTGCAATCCAATTACATCCATTTCTGCTAAAATCCAATTATAATTTTCTAGTTTCATGTACAATTATTTTCCATTAAACATTTACATTTTCATATACATTTTTATTATAGTCCTAAACAATTTGTTTCAAAGTTGAGATTTCATGAAAAATATGTTCGTTCATTTCAGTTAGAACTTGAGGAAGAAATAACGGAGAATAACATATTGATAATGATTGTTGTAACAGTTAGGCTAAGCATAAGAATGATACACATAATTCCGAAGTTTTACATAAATTGAATCATTTGTTTTAATAGAAAAATTATTAATGTGTCTTTTTAAAATCAACCAGTTGGATGAAAAAAAAAATGGAGATCATAAAATGAGCAACGAAGAACAGCAAGGCAGATCCATAATAGTTTCAAAATTATGGTGTGGATAGCTTTTCATTATATTTAATATAAATATGCCCAATATTGCTCATCTCACAATGCATTTGTTACGTTTTCCTATAGTATTAATTGAATACGTATATTGTATTGCCATGTACTTTATTATACTATCATAGAATAATGTATTCTTCGTCTTCTTCATTTCAGAGCTTGAAAAACGAGGATGATGAGTTACATTGTTTTTTCCTATCTACTGCTAACACTCGCAATGGCTGCTAATTGTAAGTATAACGACCAGTGTCGGGTGGTTTGTTAACATTGCGTTAAATATGGTTGTCACTCACCATGACAGGTTGTACAATTATTTGTTATTTGAATTTTTGTTTCTACATAATTATACCACAGTGTGCTATATTGTATTCAGGTCCAGAATTACAATACATATTTATTTATGTGTATTGTGTTGTATGACGTTTAAATTGACATTTTTGTGTGAATCAAAAAAATTGATTAATTCTAATTCATATTATACGGTATTAATTTATTCACTAATTTTATTAATTCATATCAATTATAATTCTAATGCCATTACTGGGAGTTCAAATTGAATATATTATAATAGATATTGTGAATCGATTACATTGATGCACAAAATTGATTGTCATATTATACGTTGGTTGAATATCAAACTATATTATCAAATATCAGCGAGCAACATCAATACAGTGATCTATTATTAGTAAATATGTTTCTTGCAGCCAGTAAGCCTATGCCATGGGACATCACAACAGCCATGCCGTCTCAAGTCGTATTCAAACAATACCGCAGTGTGACTGTCTTGATGAAATCAAACCGTCCGTTAGAATCGTGCCAGTGTCGAACTTACTGGAACGAGAGGGACGTAGATAGAGTGATCGACTTGAGTCGGGGGAAGAATTCCGAGCGGGACGATAGAGTCGATAAATACAACGCAAGGTATAGCGGCACGGGATTGGAACACGGAGAATGCGGTTTGGTGCTGAGGAATGTCAAGCCTAGCTTAATGCTCCTGGTGTGTCGAGCACGACGGAAAGTTGGGCAGTGGAAATACCAGTACGTCGAACTGCTGGCAGAACGTGAGTGTTCTTTTGATCACCATCTACATTATTACCTATTATTATTTTTTGCTTACGACACCAGCTAGGATCTTTGGGGGTAATGAAACGATGAAGGTATGATGAGTGAAATGACGTTTACGAAAACCCATGCCTTATGCGGGACTCGAACCCTTGCTCCACGTAACTTCGGTTACTAAAGCGGTGCCTTAGTTGATTGAGCTACGGAGGGCGGCTTCCATGCTCTAATCATTCGAGTGATAGTGAAAAATCTACAAACAATTAAATAAAAAAACATTTAAATCCTAATTGGATACTTTTTGACAATATGTTCATCAAAGCAAAGTATAAATATATAGATATATTTAAATTGAACAAGCAGTCAATTAGTCAATCAGTCACTTATAGAAATGCATAAAATAATAATCTGAAAATTAATATCTATAAACATCATTTGTTATTCAGTATTGATATACATTTTACTGTAAAACCGGTAAAATGAACCAGTGTAGATTGGAACGTTATAGTTACTAGGCAACAATTACCCTTTCAATTCATTCCCCCCTGCAAACAAACAGACACTGTACATACACATATATAAATTGTTGGTCACAGAAATGGCACAGTTCAATATGACTGGAGAGCAGCGCCACGTGGTACTGCCTGGCAGCACTGCGGCACTGAATGTGTGTAAAGCCGAGACGTCGCTCGATTTCTGTTCGATACTGTTATCGCAAGAGACCGAATCGGCTGTTTTCACCAAGGACAATCAGACCGTGGGACGGTATAAATATCACGGCAGCGGCATGAAGAATGGCGAATGTGGCGTGGCGTTTAATGTAAGTGAAGGGGACAACGGGCTGGCCTGGTGCCGTGGTAGATCTCGTGGCCGTGATTCGGTCTTATCGACAATGTTTCTTGTTGCAGGTAAGCACAGAACTATTTTGTGGCATTATAACTATACCACTTCTTATCAGAAGGAATTGTAGTATATCCTAGTTTATCAATATTTTTCTCCTCGAGTACCATATCCACTTTCTCACGTAAAAAAGCTGAGCCGTCTTCAATATTTCAGGCATCTTAGTTAATTATACGGTACAGACAGATATACGGTACTCCCAAGTTCAAGATGATCAACAAGGATTTTTAGTGTGTAGGTAGATTTGATCGAGTTTAGTGCTCCCTTGCAGTATCGCCACTGTAGATTGACGGAGGGCCCTTGCAAAGTATTTTTTTTTGTTCTATTGAGAGTCAAAGTGTTTTTAAATTCTAAACACATAAGCACAGTACACACGGACAACTCCAACTGTCCAGATCGCCAACTAACATGACAACTTGTGTGTAACGTCGCCTCGCTTTACATCAATTTGATATCAACAACTTTAATACTGGTATGTCTACAAATGCATCAAACTTGAACCAATTTACAAGTTTGATCAAATTGGTGCAAACAGTGTTGAATAAGATCGGCTTTGAACCTCAATAATCCCTGGCAATATTTCAATGTTGTAGTGCCTCCGTCAACAGTGTACATCTCCTTCCCTTCTGGCAACAGCTCCACATCAGGTGGCCTTCTCACCGCCACCTGTACGGTATCTCCCAGCCGGCCCGTCGCCAATATCACCTGGTTGCTGGGAGACCAGGTAATTAGGCGTGATCAGGTCGACGACGATGATTATCCCTATCTTGATTGGAGTTGGCCGTGGGACAAGAAGATGTTAACGCAGACACTCATCCATCGAGTGAAGACGGAAGATAACAATAAGGAGTTGATATGTCGGGTCGAACATGCAGCATTGAAGGCACCGTTGGAGAGTTTGAAGAAGATAGCCGTCGCAGCGTAATCGACCGTCACTATATGCAATACTCAACACTCTATCTGCACGAGGTGTTTTAAAGTAGGCCTATGAACAAATTTTATAAAATACTTACATTTCACTCTGTACTACTGTAAGGCACAAGCCTTGTATTTCTTCAAGCAAAATACTGAATGCCCTAAAAGGTTTGCATGCCCTAGGCACTGTGCCTAGTAGGCCAAATGGGTCAAGCAGCACTGCTTACCCATCTTCTATTCTCTGCCCCGAGTAATTTCTCCGAGTGAATATACAACCTAGGAAATTGAGGAAGGAAAAAAGTATAAACTTTGTTTTACACTAACTTAGATATATTTATTGTTTTAAATGAGTCATTAGGCTTACAAAAACTGGTTACATTATATTCCTCAAAGTGCATATAAAATATCATTATAATGCAGCTTTGACAAAAGAACAAGAATAAATTAATTACATCATTCTTAAAAACTAACAATATGCTAGCTGCGTTGTTCTAATAACGTAACTATATATACGGTCAGCTAGTTCATGTGAGCTTGTGCTAGCGTACAACATATAATCCAAGGCACACGTAACATGTATAGAAATTCAGTAATACTACATGTATATATATATATATAACTTAAAATACATATTATTTATAAAAATACGCTAAGATTCATTTCATCAGTATGTACAATATATAAGTAGCCTACGAAACATAGCAAGAGAATGAGTATTACTATGCAAGAGGCAGCATGTTACTCATTGATTATTAATTGCATACAAAATATGGTCACAAGTATTTTCATTTACTGTACATCAAAAATTCAGTATAGGTTTTCAACATTTTCACGTTTATAACTTTATATACACAGCAGTTTTCATATATTCTTTCTATTTCATGCATTACTGAATTTATGAGGTTCATTAAGAGTAGTTGCTCAAATAGACGTCATAAACTACCACTTGACAATGATGCTATACAGGGCTAAATAATATACTGTCTTAAAAATGATGTTGATTAAAATAATTTTTAAAATAACCAGAAGTTTTAGTGATTAATTGGAATTATATATTAATTAACCAATTTATTCCTATATATTATTCAGGATAGTGTAAAAACTGAAGACCCATTCACAATGCAATGCCAACTCAAGATTCAACTTTCAGAGTATAAATATTTACCCTATTTACCCTAACTGACTTGCCTATCCACGATATACGGCACAAACTTGTCGTAAGATGTTCACTGGAAGCTTCCAAGCTTTCACGTTACTAGTTCACGCTTAACGTAAGAATTAACCAATCAGGAAGCCAAATCGAAAACCTTGCCAAGTGCACAAGAATTAGCAGTGGCGGCAGTGTGGTACAAGTTGACAATAGCAGCCATTTTTAAATTTTCATATTCAGGCAGTTGAAAGCTGCGATTGGTTTGTTTTTCGCGTCTATCGTGAATAGGGATTTCAAACATCGAGTTGGCAAAAGTTAACGACTATGTATAAGTTTGAGTTGGCGTTACATTGTAAATGGGCCTTTAGGTCAACACAACAACACATTAATATGACAAAGTGCCTTCTCATCGAGCCACCAAGTCGAGCTACAATGGAACAAATAAAAAGTAATGTATAGTCACTCACTTGGTAATGTATAAATTTGTGGTAATTTCATACCACTAAAATGCACGAGGTGACACGACGACAACTCCATTACGGGAGTTTCAACCACTCAACATTATTTCCATACATACTAGTATTGCATTTGCTTAATCCAACATTCGTGTTCGGGTAATTTACAACCGAGCGTGTAATGAAAATTAATTGCCATACTGAGAGAGCACTATTTGACTTTGATGAGCGTAAACGTGATGACTCAATTTTACCGTAATTAGTACAAATTTTCATTTTTGTTTGCGCTCCACAGGTCAAATGAAGAATAAATTGTGATGAAGCTTGGCACCAACTTATCACTACGGTACCTATAGTAGTACTATTAAGGTTTGGGGCAAAACTGGCAAGACCATTATTTAGAAGAGCCATTACAAAATATTAAATACGTAAAAACGTCAAATTTAGGTAAAAAAAAGTCCCAGAAAAATAAAATTTTTAGTCAATTTTAACACAAGATTGATACAACCAATTTTTATCAAACGTTTACTCAATTTCTACATAACTCATTTAAAAAAAAACAATTAAAACAATCGACAGGTACAATTAATTAGAGCTGCATAACGAAGGCAGTGAGAACTGGACTTGATAGTTTCGAAACTAAGGTGTGTAACTATCTTGCTCATCTTACAAAGCAGATGCTGTGTTTGCTTAGTTTATTTACATGAACACAGCTGTTATTGAGAAACATAAAATTCAACTTATTATTACTGAATATTCTTCATAGACTATGACAGAAGTTAAAAGCTTAATATCAGATGAGAGAGTATATTTACCACACTATATTATAATATCTACATTGTTCTAGCTGTCACTGGGAGCATAGGTCTATATTTGTTAATTGCGTGACGGTTTGTACACGTAGGCCCACCAATAAGGCGGCGGCCTTAGATTGTCACCTTGTAATTCGGACTACAGTTTACTTGCCACCATTTTGGAAAATAAATCTGATTTTGCTTCAAAAACTATCGTTTCTCAATGAAAAGTTGTAAATGGAGTACTATATTGATGAAAGTTGGTACCCTGCATGAGAAACGTTGACAATTATCTAGCAACGTTTGATTACACTTTTTTCGACTCTCATAGCGATATTATGTTTCAAGGTTAGCAACTGATTTTAAAGCTCACAAGACTAGCTCATATAGATTCACTACACCGAATGGATTGCACATATTGAACACATGATATTGGAGCAAGCGTAGTTCATAATCCTTACATTCAATCATAAGCCATGCAAGGCAAATACGTAATATGTTAGCATATTTTGATACAACGTTAGTCAATATATCAGCCTAAGGAAGCAAAACGGAAAATAACTGAAAACAGATATTTTGTAATCGTCGAAATAAAAAATCTATTTTCCACGATGGCAGCATGAAACAGTATTGCCTAATGGACACGTAGCAATCGCTAAACAGGCACATCGATCGAACGTAAATAAATCACCGAGCGTTCACTCAGCCAGCTATCAGACGTAAGCTTCTACTCGTCTACCGCGGATCCTATAAAAGAATTCCTTCCAACTCTGCAACGTTTTACCGGACCATATCCAGAAGCTGGACGTGATGCCGACGATTAGCGCCATCAAATACTTGATCATGAACACTTCGAAGTCGGGCTTCCTGCCGAGATCGCGGGTCCGCTCGCCTATCGGGCACGGTATCGAGTACTTGCTGTGGTGTCCCGGCCGCGAGCACATGTCCATGTTCCACGTCAGCATCCAGCTGTCGTAGCTGACCTGCTCGTAGAACAGGCACGCCAACACGATCAGGGCGGGCACGGTGTATAGCACGGAGAATACGCCGATGCGGATCATCAGCTTCTCCAGCTTGTCCGTCTTGGTGCCGTCGTGCTTCATGACAGTGCGGATGCGGAACAGCGAGACGAAGCCGGCCAGGAGGAAGATGGTGCCCAGCACGAGGTAGACGAAGAGCGGAGCGAGTACGAAGCCTCGTAGAGCCTCGACGTCCCACAGGCCGACGTTGCACACGCCTGTTAGGATGTCACCTGGAATGCAGATGAAAACAGTTCAGAAATATTTTTTAAAAATGTTTTGGCCTTTGGGGTGGTGAGATAGACCTTGTGACTTTCATCTTTTGCCTTTATAGGGAAACATGGCTTTGTGTCAAGTTTTCGATTTTAATGAAAAAAATGAAGAAACATTTCTAAAACGTTTTGGGGTGGTGGGATCGCCCTTGTGGTCACCCGTTCAAATGATCTTGAACTTTCATCTTTTGGCTTTGTGTCAAGTTTTTGATGATGAAAAAAAAATAAGAAAATGGAGAAACGTTTCACTGATCATGTGAAGTAACGTAACATAACAAGGCGAGGCATTCTTGTTTCTATGGAAGAGGAAGGCTATCTACCAACCAAATAACTGAACTTTTAAAGAAACTCACTGCATGCAACTTAAAACATTTGATTTTTTTTAACAATGTAGTTGTGTTTCTAATTGTAAAACTTGTCCTGGAAAACCATTTATCTTTCAAAATAACGCCGTCATGCAAATATATAACGGTGACATTTGTGTTTGTTATGTTGGTAGGCAACCTCCTTTCAAGTAGGCCTAGGCAACGAGCTATATAATAGTAAACCCAACGAGCTATATACCGGTAATGGTTTACTATTATATAGCTCCTTGGGCCTAGGCCTATATGTAACTAGATGTCACATTTGAAGTCATATTGCTTATTAATTATTTTTGGTTAGTTATTACTAGGGCCAATTTATTGCATTGAATAAGGAATAAAAATGAAAATGATTGAATAATAAATAATAGTGGGACAAGTACCTAAGGCTGACTAGATTGTCTTTTAGAATCATATTTTTGTTTGATGAATACGTCTCATTAAAATATGTTTCTTTTTTTTTTTTTTTTCAATGTTGCTTAACGACCCCACCAACAGCTAGGTTATACGGGGGTACAAATGAGCGGGTGATAATGAAACGATGAAGTGATGATAGGTGAAAGGACGATTACAAAAACCCATGCCTTATGTGGGACTCGAACCCACGCCAGCGGTGACTTCAGCTATTACCGCTAGCGATAATTGACTTAGCCACCGGGACGGCCAATATGTTTCTTTTTTTTTTTTTTTTTTTTTTGTTCAGAATGAATGGAATAGAATTTTATTTACACACTTGTAGACTGATAGGGGCCTATAACAGTTGAATATTCCCAGTTGTGTGAAGAACTGAAGATACAAATGATGATTGTTTTTTTTTTGTTTTTTTTTTTTTTGTTTTTCTTCATCAATGTTGAAAACTTGACACAAAACCAATATTTTCCTATGAAGGCAAACAATCTAATATGATTATGATGATGATTGTGATATTTATGAATGTAATGATTCAATTCGTAGTGATTGAATCTAGCTATAAATATGTTTCTTTTTTCACATTTATAGCTAGATTCAATCACTACGAATTTAATCATTACATTCATAAATATCACAATCATCATCATAATCATATTAGATTGTTTGCCTTCATAGGAAAATATTGGTTTTGTGTCAAGTTTTCAACATTGATGAAGAAAAACAAAAAAACAATCATCATTTGTATCTTCAGTTCTTCACACAACTGGGAATATTCAACTGTTATAGGCCCCTATCAGTCTACAAGTGTGTAAATAAAATTCTATTCTATTCATTCTGAAAAAAAAATGCAGAACCTATCTATTGTTGTGAGGTATTGTCCATGTGAACTGTTTGCATTACTACCAGTTGCATTTTTATTTCATGTATATTTATTGTAACTGTACCATGTATAAAAATTAACAAGACTGCTAAATGAATAAATTTCAATCTACGGTATCTCAACAATTTTCGTAAAAGATCATGCAGGAGCTGGTATCCACTTAAAGGCTGCAAACAAGTTGTTGTCAAACAGATTTTGAATTATTCATCATTCATTCATTCAACATTTTCGAGTCAAGTCCCCCCCTCTAAACCATAATGGTAAAAGGTAAAGACATTGTATCAACAAAATATCTTCCCTATCTAGTCACCATCAACCTACCCAACATATCCACACAAAAAATCGAATTATAGGCCTACATAGATCTGGAAAATGCAACTGCTTTACTATAAATTAGTGGGAAAATTTGGAAAACGAAAAATACTTGATTTAAAAATGCATACACAAAGATTTGTTTTTCTATACTTCGAAATATATAAAAACAGACGGGTTTAGAAGAATGAAACGAAAAATACAATGCATACAAAAATATTTGTTTTTCTATAGGCCTACTTCGAAATATATAAAAAACGAACGGTTGTAGAAGAATGAAACAATACGATTCCTTACGAATAGCGTCATCTTGACATTCAATCATTAAACTTTGGATCTGTATTCTGTCTAGACCTACGTTGTAAGGAAGAAATGGAGGAAAAATGTGTGATTCTACTGAATGAGAGACGACTTGTCCCACCCTCCAGACCTAGCTGACAAGTGCCAGAAGCTCACCCCCCCCCCCCCCTCCAACTCACCCACCCTTTCTCGGCTAGATCACATGTGCAGACGAACCAGTTTCCTGTAACTGGCTCCAGTTGCCACCCCATTTCAATAACACATGACCGACAAAGTTGTTTATGGCAAGCCTTAGCTGCCTTATTTGCCGCGAGAACCAAGAACATTGTAAACAATGCGGACGTCGTTGTGAGCAACCTCAATCAATCTAGAACAACCCAATCTAACCATCCGATCCTGAACTAAATTAATTCATCAGTTATGCGTCTCATGCTACATTATAGTGTATGGTACAATAGGACTGCACACAATTAAGTTATCTGTGACTACATTCTCCATGAGAACGACATAATTTGTCCATTTTAAAAGGTTAATTTAAATCAGTATTGAGGTTGCAAGGTGTTTTATATGGGTTTGAAAACTTACGTAGGTAGCCTAGTCTATATCAGGGAAAAGGATGAAATTACTGGGACACTGAGCACGCCTAGATTTGTTCTTTCCCCAAACTCTCCACTAACCTAACTGACATACCACCCCCTCCACCAACAACATTGCAAAAATGCAAGAAACATCAGATTCAAGTGAGTTTAAAAACTATAAAAAACAACAATTCCCAACACCCCGCGACTTTTTCTGATAGATAGGGCCTAAACAAGATCTTTCAGAAAACACCAGGAAAAAATCAAGAATCAAACACCAATTGGCAAGATCAGTGTCACTGTAAAATAACCGAAAAAAAAATAATAGGCCTAATAAAAAAGAAATCAGGTGATTTAATTCAATTTCTATCATCTGAGTGGTTGGTGAGTAGGCCTAGGCCTAGTTGAGCTACAGTAAAGATTCTGTATTAAAGACGATTTGTTTGTCTGCAACCAATCAATCTGACCATTTTTACTAAACATATAAGAGTGTTGGAATTTTAGCACAAGAATGATATAAACATTATTATTTCAAAGGTTTACATGATACCAGAGGGGCCTACACCTGATCAGCCGTTTTAATGAAAAATATTAAATTGTTAACATTTACATATTTTCAGGCCTAAAAAGAGCAACAGGTTAAAACCAACTAGGCCTACATGGTAGTTCATAAACGATTCAAATGAGCAACAGTTGAATGAGACTTCTAGGCAGTGTCAAAGTAATAGTTTCAATATTTATATTTTATTGTGTAGATTAGTGCTATCTAGCTACGGCATTGAGATTGTAGTATTCTAGAAGCAAATTAGCGATCAATTGGCTCAAAATTCATTAGTTTGGTAGCTCATTTAATTAACCAAGACAAAACATACTTTGTAAATAGAACTCCTTGCCTACAACGAATGCCCCTTTGACCTACAGGTACCGGTAGGCCTATAGTCTTGCTATAGTTCGAGTTATTTACAAACTTGTATAATTATTTAAAAGCATTACTGGTAGTGAAAGAAGTGTAGGCCTACTGGTACATGATATAGGCCTATTTAGCCTAGTAGGCCAAAGCTGCACCAATCTGTTTTTGGGTTTAATTAGGTGATGGTTAGCGTTAAAAAGGATAGGGTTTGAACCTTGAAATTAGTCTTGATGTCCGTTTCATTTGCCTCAAACCGTACCCCTTCTATTGACTTTAAACCACCCTCCTACCTAACCCTAACCATCATGAAAACCTCCCTTAAAACCCAATAAACACAGCCCTAAAAGTGATCGACACGGGCACGGTTTATTTACCCCAAGTCTACTTATAATAGTTAGAATGGTTTATTTACTGTACCTTCTACTTTGCCCATGGCTAAGATAGTGATGGTTTTGATTGCTGGTACAGCCCATGCAGCCAGATGGAAATACTGTGAATTAGCTTCAATGGCCTCATGTCCCCACTTTAACCCAGCAGCCAGGAACCACGTGAGTGTGAGAATCACCCACCATATGGAAGATGCCATACTGAAGAAGTAGAGCACCATGAAGAGTATTGTGCACCACTCATGTTTCGTGCCCTGGCTAATCAAGGACACCATCTGAAGGCGCGGTAGTTGGACGGGTGCGGGGAACGGTTCCCTGCACGCGATCGAATCTTTGGCAATGAACCCGATGGTATACGCTAGAGCAACCATTAGATAGCACACGGAGAGAAAGATGATAGGTCGTTCAGGATATCGAAAGCGATCCGTGTCAATGAGAAACGTAAGGACGGTAAATAGACACGATGCAGCGCACAATATAGACCAAACTCCAACCCATATACGAGCGAACTGTCGTTCATCATCACTGAAGAACATTCCATCACACGGAGCACCACAGTCTTGTTCAATTTTTTCGCCCACCTTTAATGAATAATCTAAACCCTTTGGCACTTTAAACTGCAGTGGACATACAAAGCCATAATCTCTAGCTCCATCTGGTATATGAGAGAAAGGAGGATTATTCCGACCAGAGCTACCACCACGGAATCCAGCACCAAACGAGCCGGAATTACCATTAGTCGGAACATTTGTTCCAGAGTTTACGGTACCGGTACGAAAACCACCACCAGAGTAGCCTCCATTTGCCGACGACCCTCCAACACTTTGTCCTTCCTGAGGACCACTTGCTTCAGCAGTGTTATTCTCACCCACACACAATTCTGTACCACTACTAGACACAGGAAATTTATTGCAGTCAAGTTCATCAGGCCAATTGAAGCCAAAATTATTCATTAGAGATTCACAGCCTTGTCTTGACGATTGACAGAGCGACCGACAAGGAGGTAATGCGTGGTCAAGAATAGTGCATACTGGGGCATACACTGAACACAAAAAAAACTGAAGGTCTGGGCTACATTTTATTTTCACAAGTGGAAAGAACTGGTGCACTTCTAACCCAGCATCTTCTTGCTTTTGATGATTCATTAAATTTGGCATAATTGTTTCATTATATTTAATGTCCATGCAGAATGGTATTGTAATAGGTTCGCAACGTCCATGATGAGGGAGGCTGTCACGATCTGTAACACGCGATGTCATACCGCTTCCCCCGTGTCCCGCGCGCACGACAATCGCCAATGTCCACCCCCACACAATCCATAAACACATTCGGGAACACATTGTAGGCCTATAGACCTAGAGATTAGGCCTACACTAACACTACAATTAAGCCTGGATGCTGTATTTATCTTAACCGCACATTGAAATACCAGGCTAGATTCTTCGTGATCTAGGTCTGGCATATGAATATCGTGTATAACAGTCCTCAAATCTTTCAACTTAGCTAAAACAATTCAACGGAGCACAGGCCGAGGCCTATCCGCCATTCCACTCCTGTAAGCTTACGCCCAATTATACACTTAAAATTGGGGCTTACAAATTTACGACGAACACCGCCATCCAGAATTTTCACTACTACTGCCGTATCCTAACACTCGTGTCTATAATTTAGTTGGGCTAGCATTCAATAAACCTAGATTTAGGCTTACTAGCTAGGGCGAAGATGAGGCATATTCAGGAATAGGCCTATACCCGTCGCTAGAGCAACAAAACAATAGGAACCTACAGCTTATAAACATTGGTCGGTGCACTGTATAATACGGAAGAGAAAACAACGTAGCTGCATTCACGAGTCGCGATGATGATTACAATAATATACAAAAAACGCACGGATAAGACGTATCTAAAACGCCCTAGGCCCACGATACAAATAACGAAAAATACAAAATGACTGCTAGTGCTCAGCGATGGTCCTAAGCTTTGTGAAATGGTGGCGGGTGACCTGTCCTCGTTCTAGCTCTTTACTTCGCTGCTAGTGGCAGCACTGTACTGATGGCCAAGGCAGTGTCTACAACTCGAATCGCGTAGCAGTAACTGACTATTTTGATCAATGACTTAAAATTGGTGTTGTACATTATCATTATTAATTATCAATCATTATTGTCTTGAGACATCTTGTGTGTGGTGAGTCAAGTTAAAAATAATTGTCCAGATTAGGGAACACATCAAATTTATTGAATAAGCACTGTAATATTCCTAAAATCATACTGTGTATGACGTCAAAATTCAAATCCTTAATAGTCGTATTCCCCTCGCCTACTCCTTCACAAGATTAGCAGAATCAACTTAGGCCTACGTTTAAGCATAGGGCCTAGTGGAAGTTTGCCAGATCTGACGGTAAGGTTAGGATTCGATCTAGGGGCCTAGGCGGGGGCTAGGCGTAGACGTATGCGTTCGAGTAGGGCAGGGCGTAGTCCTACTAGGCCCTATACCTAATCATCGACCTAAAATGTGTTTTATAGGCCCAAGGTCTAGCAATATGAATGGGCCTTTAGGTCATCTAACCCACCTATATACTTAATGATATAGGCCTACTGTTAGCTACAAGGCCAGTCTCAGGCCTAATTAATACTTTGAAGTCACAGCAATAACTACCAGCCTTTGAAATTGTAGTAAAAGTTGATCCCTATGTAGACCTAGGTCTATATGATTATGATAGCCCTAGAAAAGAAATACCTACCCCTACAAATAGATCCTATACGATCATATTTCATTTTGGAAAATATGGTTGCCCTTGTGGTGCCCCATTCAAACCATCCTAATGTGCTAAATATTTGGTATTTGGTGTTGATGAAGAGTATATGGGCCTGAAACCAATCACATATTCTGTTTGACTGGTGAAAATGTTTTTAAAAAATTCCCTCATCAAATTTTGTGAAGGGTAGGCCTACCTAATCTTGTCAGGTGCAGGGGACTCTAATGAGCCATTAAGTTGCACTTCAAACTCATTGATGTAGCCTATGAATAGACCCTATATAAAAGCATGATAAAAGTGTGTTTCAGTGAGTCCATAGAAAAAGAAGAAAAAAATTGTACACAAATTCTGTTTAAGCTAATACCGGTATACTGTTACAGGGCCTACTTCAAAATTTATCTGCTGGACCCAATTTTTTGGTTTTCCTAGCTGTAGGATAAATTCTGAAAAGGTGTTCTTACTGACATTCTAGTGTGCGAATGTAGGCCTACGATACAAACAATTTTTTCCATGTGAAGAGTGAGGTCTGTATGATAATTTTCGTAACAGGACTGTTTTTATTCCAGGTCAAAAAACGTTGAAGAATGGAAGCGTTAATCCCTGTGATAAACAAGCTTCAAGATGTTTTCAACACCGTGGGAGCTGATTCGATCCAGCTACCGCAGATTGTGGTTGTTGGCACGCAAAGTTCTGGCAAGAGCTCTGTTATCGAGAGCTTGGTGGGCCGCTCGTTTCTGCCCAGAGGCACTGGGGTTGTCACACGGCGACCATTACTGCTGCAGCTTATCTACTGCCCCAAAGAAGATCAACGACGCTCGGCCGAGGAGGGAACTCTCAATCTAGACGAATGGGGCAAATTCTTGCACACCAAAGGAAAAATTTACAATAATTTTGATGAAATCCGAGTGGAAATTGAAAACGAGACGAGTCGTATGGCAGGTAGTAATAAAGGCATTTGTCCGGAGCCAATAAATTTGAAGATATACTCGACAAAAGTTGTGAATCTAACTTTAGTAGATTTGCCTGGTATAACGAAGGTACCCGTCGGTGACCAGCCGGAAGATATTGAAGAGCAGATCGGTGACCTTGTACTTAAATATATTGGCAACCCGAATTCGATCATCTTAGCCGTGACTACAGCTAATACTGATATGGCGACCAGTGAGAGCCTGAAGATAGCTAAAGAGTGTGACCCGGACGGTCGTCGAACTCTGGCCGTCGTCACCAAGCTGGATCTCATGGACGCAGGAACTGACGCCATAGACATATTATGCGGCAGAGTAATACCTGTCAAACTGGGTATTATTGGCGTAGTCAACCGATCACAACAAGATATTATTGATAAAAAAGTTATCAATGATGCGTTGAGAGATGAAGCAGCTTTCCTTCAGAGAAAATATCCCACACTCGCGGCTCGGAATGGAACTCCATACCTTGCTAAAACTCTGAATCGACTACTCATGCACCACATTCGAGACTGTCTACCCGATTTAAAGACACGAGTTAATGTCATGGTTGCTCAGTTTCAATCCCTACTAAATTCTTATGGAGATGATGTATCTGATAAGAGTCAAACTCTCCTGCAAATCATTACAAAGTTTGCATCAGCATATTGTGCAACCGTAGAAGGTACATCTCGCAATATTGAAACCACAGAGTTGTGTGGCGGCGCCCGCATTTGTTACATCTTTCACGAAACGTTTGGTCGCACTTTGGATTCGATACACCCGTTAGCTGGTCTCACTAAAATCGACATCCTTACAGCAATTCGCAATGCTACTGGCACTCGGCCAGCTCTTTTTATCCCTGAAGTTTCATTCGAGTTACTAGTCAAGCGTCAGATACGGCGGCTAGAAGAACCGTCACAGCGGTGTGTAGAATTGGTGCACGAGGAAATGCAACGGATTATACAACATTGTGGTACAGAAGTACAACAGGAAATGTTACGTTTCCCAAAACTTCACGAGCGAATCGTTGATGTTGTAACACTTCTGCTTCGCAGAAGGCTTCCCACTACCAATTCAATGATAGAAAATTTAGTTGCCATCGAACTAGCGTACATCAATACGAAACATCCTGACTTCCACAAAGATGCAGCTCTTGTGTCTTCATTACTGAAATCAGTGGAAGAAGATGAACGACAACTGAGGATGGCCAACAAAGGTCCATCATCATCACAACATTCTCCGACTGAATTCAGCAGAGACATGCCCAAGAACCAAACACTGCAGCGGTTCAACGGTCCTAGCCAAAGTTTCCGATCCACAGATAACTCCCCTCTTCCCACTCCAACACATCAAGTAGAAGGCAAGAGCGTACTCAGTCCTCAGAAGCCAGTCAACCTGTTGCCCGAGGTACCGAGTCAAACGAGTAGGAAACTCTCGGAGAGAGAATCACGTGATTGCGATGTTATCGAGCGTTTGATTAAATCCTATTTCTACATTGTGCGCAAGTCGATCCAAGACAGCGTACCGAAAGCGGTGATGCACTTCTTGGTAAATTACGTAAAGGACAATCTTCAGTCGGAGCTGGTGACTCACTTGTACAAGTCTGATCAGGCGGAAGAGCTTCTGAACGAGTCTGAACACATTGCGCAGCGGCGTAAGGAAGCTGCCGATATGCTCAAGGCTCTTCAACGCGCCGGACACATTATCAGCGAGATACGCGAGACACACATGTGGTAGTCTTCATTGCACTGTTTCTGAACATGTATGCATTCAGGTAGTCAAACTGATATGACTGTCGGTCTATGCGTTGCTAGTTGCTACTACCGTATATATGTATTTTGCCGCACCAGAATAGAAAAACTAGATTCTTGTTACAGTTTTTTTATTTGTGATTTAAAAACAAAGAGCCAGATCATTCACATTCTCACTGTGCTACCGGCAACTCGATGCGTTCAAAGTGTCCGAGCAAGATGACCTTTGAGATTCAGTCAGTTGCAGGCAGCCTGATATACAGTCAGATGGGCATTATTCTCTAATGTAAATATAATAGGTACGGTCTTATATTAACAAATAGCCTTCACTCAGTTACCGGAACCATGTTTGATATTTACAAGGGAAATTGAACGAAAACCCAATTTAATTCAATTATTGAGTTTTAAATTTGGTACACGATTTCGATTTGTATTGAGAATTATCAATTTAAACCAGATATTATGCAAATATTTTACTTAAATTATTCTTCATTTTTTATATATTGGATTTACAGTGTTTTTTGATAAATAATTAACCATTCTGTGCCAATACATGTAGTTCACTGAATCCGGAGAGTGATGACAGTAGAGGCGAGAGAATCACAACTTGGGAGCCGAGTTGATACGCACATGTTTCAACTTCCGTTTCAGAGCCTAAAACCTTATTGACACTATGACTTCAGGTACAACAAATACGCAAATAAACGTTATGAATAGTACTTTTGTTAGCTTAACCTCCGTTAGTAATCATTGTTTTAAACAAGCTCGAAGTTGCTAGTGATAAGTTGGTGTAGGAAGAAACACCAATCAGGAGCTACAATGTGCTCTTTTTTCATGCTGTGGTACAAAAAGATGAAACATAACCAGATATTGTAACTTGTATTGACATTACATTACTGAAGTAACAAGTGGATTATCTGATCCCAACGAAAGACATTGTCACTTCAGGAAGGGATCTTTTCCCGGGAGTAGAGTCTACGTAGTACGTATAGAACATATTCAAAATGATCTTCGAACGTAAAGCAGAATGCATCTCATATTCTCTCAATGATTGTAAATTATTTAAGAAATAGTTAGTGCTTGATTCATTATTCAAGCACGGTAACGTGTTGGGAATGATCGCATCTAGTTCACACGCAAAGTTACAAACTAGAATGTTTTTATTTTTGCTGTCAGTATACTCATACCGTATTTCAATCAATTTGCAGTTGGATATTTTTATGCTCATGTTCTGTTGAATGAGCTGTGACCCTCATCCGTGCACATGTCCAGCAGTCTTACTAGCCTGTGCTAGCAGGGCCGTTATTCTGTAACTGTAAAACGAAATCTAACCATCTTCCCCAACGATTCTGTATACTTTAACATGGTGTATCAAATGGGCTCCGACACTTTTGTCCCTCATTAATTTCGTTTGGTGTTGTAGAATAGGGGCCCTGGACATACTTCTTGTTTCACTGGGCTCGTTGCTACCAGTCCGCGTATTGTTACAACTTATGTGTTTTTGCATTTCTACCATCTTGATGTTGTAGCACGTACTTAATGCCCATTATTTGTTGTAGCCTAGTTTCATTGTTTTTATTTAGCTAGAATATTTAGAAGAGGTGATGCGCTTAGTTCACTTGTAATGTAATAGAAGAATTAGAATAACGTATTTGTTGATTTCAATGTAAACTGAATAAAATATCTCGATACTACCACACCTTATTGTTAGACTATATTGAATACTTATTTTAGTTTATGAGCTTGAATCCAAATCTGGTCTCAATTTCCTTGTGCAACAATATTTTCCCTGTTAGGGGCTGTCCATTAATGACGTCCACATTTCGGGGGGGGGGGGGGTATACACTAATGTGACATCCACATTTACACTGCATATTATTTGTTTCTTCCAATTTTCAGGAAAATAAGTTGGCGTCATATAATTGGTATGAAATTATATTTTAATGCAGAATTTAGGTGGTTAGGTGAGTTTTAGGAGATTTAGAGGACTAAAAAATCGAGGAAAACTTTTTTTCAATATCCCAATCCCATTTTTTCCATGTTCGCATGAATAATTTCATGGGGGGGGGGAGTAATATTGTCTGGATTGTGACATCATTAAGGGGGGGGGGGGTCAATATACCCTAAAATTGTGTGACATCATTTAGGGACAGCCCCTTAGATACCATTTTGCTCCATCTCCATCCCTTAGTGACCTAACTTGCTTGCTTCACATTTTCGTTTTCACGTCACTTTCCATGGCTTTGCTCCCACCTTGAGTATGTCGTGACTCATGGACAAAAAGTGAGTCGCTAGTGATTTAAATCAATTTGAAGTGAAAATGATTTTCGGATGTTGAATTATATTTACCCAATTAAACTGGCTAGTTCCTAGAAAATGGTGACTATTTTATTACAAAGGAAAACAGAAGAGCATAGGAAACGTGAGGGGAGAGGGGCAAGGGAGCTATGCAGGTGGATTTTTCCTTAGTTTTACATGGTCTCTTTTTTAATCTAAGCCGGAGTCGAGATAGCTTGTGAATAAGAGCCGACCCTTCTGGCAACACAAGGGAATATGTGGAATGCACTGCGGTGTCTTGCATCTGGATCTGATTTGGACCAATTGCACAGGTCAACATGCAGTAACGCTTTTCCTTTTGTGGTCACTGGAAAACTAGCAATTACAGCTGTTCAAATTACACCTGTGGAAAATAGTTTTTATAAAACATCTGGTAAATGTAGATTGGAAGGCTTTTTCCATAAGGGTCAAAACGGTGGATGCAGAAAGGATGCGTGGAGGTTTCACTGTATATGCTCGTCAAGGTCCCTCTCAGTAGAGTTAACACAATAGGGTACAGAAGCTACTGATTAACTTCCTTATACAAAGACAAGTTTGCCAGTAAAACTAGTGCTAAAGTAGACATTAATCAAAGTAAAATTGATCAATCATTCATTGATTACACAACATTTAATAAAACAATGTCTAAAATTCTCTAAAACTTGACAACACACACATAATAATACAATATTTGTCAATTTACAATATAATAAAAATTTAAAATATATCATCGTAATATGTAAATAAAAAATAAATAATACAGTATGCAACGTCGTACAAGAAACTCTAAAAGATTTAACCATAAATATTATACATTCTTAAGATGCTACTGTCTCCACCATTGTCTTTTTTATTATTTCACCAAAGTTTTCATTCAAGTCGTCAGAGTCTTCCGACGTTGTTGCAGTGGTGAGAAGTGTTGGAGTTTCAGCAGTCACTGCCTCGAGGTCATTAGGTTCCGCAGTGACACTGGTTAACGTAGCCGATGGACCCGAGATAGCATCATCATTGGTCATGTCGGCGGTATACCGAGCCTGAAGAAGCTCCGAGAACGGCTCCAGTTTATTGCTCATGGGACAGACAGTGTGAAGGTTCGTGTAGCGACTGCTACTGGCAGACAAGATCTCCGTCGTACTCGAGTAAACGTCGGTCTCTCTACGTTCAAACTCGTGGCTGTACACGGAGCAGTACGGGTTGAAACCGGAGGGGAATCCAGGAAAGCTGGAATACTGGGAACTATCCACTTGACTATAACCATCTGATGTAGTTGTAGACGAGTGGTTAGGAAGTAGGGGATAACCCGAAGTGGCACATACATTATGAGAACGTAATGCCATAGAGTTAGGTAGAAGAGCGAATTGACGGCTGTTCAGACCTTCAGGATTATCTTCCGCATAGCACGCGTTGCGATACGAATACACGTCCGTAGACTCCTGACTGATTGTCGGGATGTTACGTGATCCAGGTCCCTCTCCGGGGGCACCGTAATGGAGATTAGTAAAGCTTCCGGCATGGACGCAGGACTCTACTTCGACCCCCGAGCCTAGTGAGACGTCGCGTAACAAGCTGCCGTTGAACTTGGGGTTAGAAGTAACGCTCTCACTCATATTGGCAGGCTGTGTAGCAGGCAGAAGTAACCGATCTTGATCACCTAGCAACAGAATACATAGATCGTTGAGTCTAATATTCACACATAGTAGTAACTGATGCTTGTTGAATTTTCTAGAAGCACTGCAAATCAATTTTGAAATAAAAATTGATTAGATTTTTTTCACAACCACAAACAAAAACTCTCATCGTCCGTACAGTATTGAAAATGTATAAATATTATTTTCTAATTTACGAGGGTCATTTGAAATTTTTTGGGCCCGAACAAGAAATCTTGAACAATGATAAGGTATTACTTGAGATTTACTTGAGCTGGTTATTAGGTTAGTTTATTTTTATTAACTTCAAAACTCGATACAAAATCATTGTTCCCCAATTAAGTCTAAAGATGAAAGGTAGGAACATTGGGGTTAAATGTAATAAATAAGTTTAGTTACAATTGCAGGTCAATCTCACCCCAATGGCCTTGACCTTGTGCATCATCAGGCTCCATCCTGTGCTTCTTCTCCAGTTCTAAACGCATGAGCGTGTGAATGAAATGGGTTCGTACGCGTACGGGATTGAATTCGATCCGGCCGCTCGAGTTGGCGCAACTGTCTCTCGAGCAGCCGCACGGGAAGTTCAAGCGGTCAACCTGGCACTTGATGCCCGCCTGCAAACATAGAGTTTCCTTTCAGCAAATCATTTCTATTTTATATATTCGCAGTAGAACATGTGCAACTTGAATTTATATATCGTTAGGCCTAAGCATGAATTTTTTGTAACAAAGTAATG
Organism: Brachyptera putata; assembly: GCA_907164805.1. Lineage (NCBI taxonomy): Eukaryota > Metazoa > Arthropoda > Insecta > Plecoptera > Taeniopterygidae > Brachyptera > Brachyptera putata. Next base: position 21,030,304 of record OU015465.1, read on the forward strand.
CTCGGTTTTTTAACAAAAAACTATATAATTTGAAACGAACATTTAGGCCTATATGTATACATTATATAATATACATAATAACATAAAATAGATATAAAATATATAATAATGAAACATTATATATTTATTAATTACGTAATTTACATCTATAACGGGTTCTATGGATGAGCAGTCAAATAACCAAACCTCCCTTTTTTTTGTCACTATGTGATATACATTACATATTAGAAAAAGGAAGACTTCTGTCTATCTAATAGTAAATATGTGCAAACATAATTGACAAAAATTACAAAATTGACAGAATTATCATAAAAATATTCTTGAACCGGTGTTAGCGGTAGCGATAGCCGTTATCCTCACTGTTATTAGACCACATGCACTACGTTAGTATCTCGACGGTACGTACCTGTGAACACGTGCATGTGTCGGGATCGCAGTATCCCTTACAACCGCAACCACAGAACTCGCGAGACGAGCGAATGTCTCGACACTCATCCTTCTCCATCGTGTCGATCTTACGGATCCCGGCGGCTCGAAGCATTACTCGCCTTTGTCGAGTTGGTACTGGCTACAAGCATCCAATATGATGACTGGCATTAGAGCTAATACAAGATCAGCATTATTCAGTATTAAAATTTAAAATATAGCCTATACTACCAGTTTGACAACAAAATATTGAAAGAATCAAAAACTACAAAATGCTAGATAAATGAAGAACAGTTTCGAAGAATTTTCATTTTTGTGCATTTAAAGAGTCATTTATAAGATAACATCTGTGTGAAGAGAGATAAGATAGTTTTGAATAATTTGAATTATCATTTTATTTACAATTGATAGGATATACAATAGGGGATTTAATGTACAACTAAAAAACGTCTTCGCATGTTTTCTACATTCTATAACGCTTTTGTAGATTGATTGTTTATTCAGCGTTCATTGAAAAATGGCAGATCGAAGTTTCACTGTTGTATTTTTCATAATTTCAGTTTATTATTCGTATTTCTTCATAATGATTACAATACAATCCGAGCTATTTACACTTCCAATTTAATTAAATATAACATTCAATTCAGATAGTGGCAATTAATTCTCATACCAGTAACCCATTTAATGGTAAGTAGAACGGTAGAAACTTGTACCACTGGGACCAGCTTTTTGACGTTGATAATTACCTGTAAGAAGTAATACGCATCCAGGTCCAAGTCCGACTCGGATCCCGCGTCGCTCGGTTCCTCCTCGCTCTCGGACTCATCGCTCGACGAGGTTGCCCCGGCTCGGGCGTTGAGTCGCTCGTTGCGGAGCTGGAGCAACATCTGACGGTGAAGTCGACGCTGTTCTAGACCGTGTTCCAAGAGCGAGAAGTTCTGCGAATACGCATGCTCCTGAGCCATGCCAAGCGTAGAACCACCCTGGATGGGAAACAAAAAAAAATTATATTGCCTACACATAATGCAGCAAAATTTCTTTTATAGTTGAATTGTTACAAACATTTAAAGAAATTGAATAATGACTGTTCAACATGTTATTAAAAAAGTGTCGTTTTTCAACATGTAGGTACACTGGAAATATGTCACCTTAATTCATCTTATCCAAAGACCAACAGGGGAAGAAAAGCTAAGGATTTTTTTTACATTTTGAAAAAATCAACTATCAAATTTTATTATTATCGTTATAATATTATAATATTTAGAACTGGTATTCAGGTTATGAAAATAAATGTATGTATCAAAAGTAAGATTTATTGGGTCTGGTAATGAAACAAGAAAATTTGCCTAGAAAATGTTATTTCCTGTAAATCTCCATTTAAAATATCAATTGTCAGTTTCTCAGATTATTAAAATTAGCCTGAGAGGCCGTGCCTTCCTATTCGATGGATGCCGCTAAGCAGTAAAGACAGGCATATGGCATATGGAGAACCAATCGCTGAATTCAGTTACCTGTGAGGGAACGCAAGTAAAGCCTTGCACTCTCGGAAAGTAGTACACGGTGACCTTGTCAAAAGTTATCGACCTCTTCCTCTTAGTCTGCGGCGCCTCGGAGTTATCGTCCGCATGTCGCTTCAGACTGCTTCTACTCGGGCGGCCGAGCTGCAGCGTCGTACTGCTCGACGCTTGAGACGAGCCGGCATTAATACTTAGATTCAACTGATCAGAATGTTCAACGTTGTTACTAACTCTAGGCTTATTAAGAGAGATTTCCAAAGCACTTGAACTGGCTGTTTCTAACGATTTGTTCGCACTACACGTGGCAGATCTGCCCGATTCTACTTGTAAGTTTCGTTCGTCTGGTAAATCCGAGCCGAGACCAGAATCGCTACCGTCCGAACGATCGTTTGGCTCGATTTGACTTTCTTCCCCGCCGCCCGAGCTCTCTTCTTCGAGCCCCGGACGGGAGGTCAGCTGCTGACTGGAGCGGCTACCCATCAGGCTGTGCGGCAGATGGCTCGAGTCCATACACGTTGGAGTCAAAGGTGAACAATTGGCAGTCGTGTCTTCATTGTCATTCATCATCAGGCATAGCTGTAACAAGTAAGTTTAGGCAATACTGTAAGTGGGGTGTTTTATTAAATGGTCAAACAATTACTGTCCTCTAATTTTGCTAGTAATATTATACCCTCACAGTTGATAAATTCATAATTTCAAGTTGATCAAATCCACTCTGATAATATAATTCAAAATTGTAATTTATACAATTTTACTTTTTGAAAAAAGGTAAATTGGCCAAATATTTTTTCAATACAAAATTAATAAGCATCCGCTTTAGAAAACGCTGCAGGGAAATTGTGGATTTTTTGTGATTCTATAGGAATGTGTGTAACGAAGATTATGAAAAATAAAATGAAAATGCAAGGGCTAATGTGATTCGAAAATAAAATCCGACTCTAATTTTAGTATTGTTCGATGAAATGCAATAAGTCGTCTATTGGAAACACATTACAATATATTGGTCAATAAAAAAAAATCAGTTTGAATACCTAGGTGGAATACGGTCAGTGATATTTTTCTTATTATTAGAAAACCCCATTTCTGATATACTGAGAAATACATTTTTTTAATTATAATTATGATTTGGTATGCAATTTTCACAATAACTATCCATTTGGCCAACTTGAAACAATTCCTTTTCAAAGTGAGTACAAATCAATAATACCCTTCCCAATATAATATGTTTATCAGAAACATACCAGTATAACAAAGAATTCAAAAATCTGTCTTTAATTATTCAAGTTGAATTCAAATGATAGCAGTATTTCTGTACTGTATTTCTGTATTTATATAACTATATTTCATATTAACAGTTGTATTTTATGTTGATTATTATCCTTTAAACTTTTTGATAAGCCAGGAACCAATAAAGGTTATTAATATTTCTAAAGGTATTTTCTCTAAAATTATATCAAGGGTAACAAATCTCGAAGCTTGTTCATATATCAATATAATAATTGTCTACAACTTATACCAGTAGTTTTTTTGGTAAACCTCCATCTAGCACTTATAAGACGTATCCCTAGCCAGAACCACTTAGAGATGCACGGAAGCAAAGTGTTTCCAAAAACAGTCTGTTTCTATATAATTATCTTCGACATAAAACATAAGTTATACTTGTCGTCAGGAAAGAAGGTCGTCTACCTCTACCAAGTATCAAGTACCTACATAATTAACACAAATAAAATATCACCATTATGCCGACATTCATTAAAGCTGTTCTATTTTGAGAGTAAATGACTTTTTAGAACGAGATTTACGATTTATAACACAACCAATATTTTTCAAAAGCACTTTAAATCTTCAAAGGGTTCACAGTGTAGTGAGTTTTTCTACAGTTACATAAGTTTTTACAAATGTTTTGTTGGTATACCTTCTTCTTTCGTGGATACAAGTCAAGTACCTATTAGAAGGCTAGGTGTCGGTTGTGAGATGACTATCATAAGGGAGAAACGAATGACCTACTTATGTATAAACCCTGTGGAATCACATATCATTTTACACGCGAGATACCGATAATTAATGTAGATAATAATTATATTTGTAAATTCTTGGTAAGGTTAATCGATATTCAACTACCTTGCACGCGTGTTCGTCGGCCGAATCTCCCGACCGTCAACGTCTGTGGATAGGCAAGACAGTCGATCGGAGCCTCCAAATAATCGCGATCGCGAGTAGAACATTATAAAAACGCGTCGCGAGTGTTCTATATTAATTTTATTCTCGAAATTTTTTCGTTTAGCAATTTCTTATGCATACAAAATAAAAACAAAGGTTCGATAATATTATTTCAGAGCTCCAATCTAAAATTAGTCTTGATTAAAAGTAATAATAAAAAAGAATGTTGTCGATCAAATATTTAGAAAGTAAAATTTCCCTTCCGTGGAAAATAACCGAGCGTACAATAAATACGTATCGAGTGGCCTAATTTTAACTACATTTGTGGTTCCTTAATATAAATAATGAATCCATAATTGCACCGTAATAGCTGAGATACTCGGACGAAGTTCCTAATGTTCTAATTCTAATATTATAAATCATAATTTCGAGCTGCTAAGTTAAACATGTTGCTCTCTCTCTTTCCTCTCAAATCTATTTCAATCTACTTGTATTCCCAAGCGACTGACTGGAAGTTCTCACAGTGAACTCGAGTGGTTCCATTCGGCTAGGTTCGTGCAATCTCGTATACACTCGGCTAGGTTCGTAGCAGCTCGCCCGATTATTGATCCTACTATACTAGTCTTCACAAAAGAGGAAGGTTCCGAGCGACCGTTCCCCTTAGTACACACCACTATCGCGCGGATGGTTCGGGCCTTTTTCTCCCGCGGATAGTGTATAATATAATATCTCAAAAAACCTTTTGAAATTTAGATTTGGAATTGTTGGCCGGGAGGGGCGGGGTTAGTTTTGGGGGGTGGTTAGGAAAGGGAGTCTTGAGAGTTGAGAGAAAATGAGTGAGTGTGAGCGAGCAAGCGAACCTAGTTTGTCGCCTTGGTAACGGGCTTGCTGTAGTAGTTACCACGGTAACGGCAACCTCCCATTGATTCGCCGAGAGGAGGCGTAGCATTGTATGAAATATTAGGACTGAATTATTTACAACATGCGCACAACAGTCAGGCAACAATGCTACTGCCACAAACCACAATAAAGACATCCTAACTGCACTAGCATTGATTATCGTAATACCAGGACGCAATTTCATTTTCCCGCTATAAAAGACAGCTTTACATTTTTTTTTTTTTTTATTAATTTTTTCATTTTCTTTTGCGGTTTTTTAATGATGCATTAAAAATATCAAATTTTAGTTGACAACTACTACATACTACTATTTCACAAATGAGAATACTTGAGGTTTAATTTTATTTCATTATAAATAAAAATTTACAATAATGAAATTCCACATTCTATTTTCAATCTTACCAAAGTAGTGGCCTAAATGACGTCAGAGGCCACTGATAAGCATTCCCCCGCGCTCTACTTTCAACTGTTGGCTACGTCTGACCGCCATACATTCTCTCAACCTGGATAAATATCAGCCAGTTCTCTTACTATTAAATATTCTAAAGCGAATAAGTTGTTTGTTCTTACCACTTGGCACTGAATTATTCACAGATGAGCTAATGACAACATACTGGCAGTAGAGACAACGTACTCTGTCTGAATACTGCAGGTTCCTGTCCACTCGGCGAGTCGACCACCATCGTCACTGCTCGGGTCGAACTCGTCACATAGTTCACATTTTACACACCAAAGCGCTAGATATTGTTATAGTGCTGCCCTCTGACGACGACAATTATCACCACTTGTTTAGGAAAACGCTATTTCTTTGATGGCGTTGATGTGTGAGTGTGGAAGACTCGCAATGCAGACCCAGAAGTCCACACTTCTGGGTCTGCATGGGAACATAAAATGTCGTAAAAAATACCCGAGTCTGGGGATGGCTACATACCAAATCTTAGAAAACCAACATCTCCGAAAACCCAAATTTCGGGTCGAACCGAAAAACCAGATGTTTGAACTGTCTGAGATACATGTTTTATTAGATTTGGTCAGTCGAGTGAACGAATTGTCGGACAAATGAGTTTTCTGAGTTATCGGTTTTCTAAGATTTGGTCACGAACTGTCGAACAACTGGTTTTTCTAAGATTTGTGTTTTCGATGATTTGATGTGCTGCCCTGGGGCTGGGAAAGAAGATGGGGTAACTCAAAGAAAGAGGCGATATATTCAGGAAGAAGATCGAAAACTTTTCCCTATAACATAACTTTTGAATTGTTCTTATTCCCTTGAGTTATCACTCTATAATGTTTTTAATTTGTTGAATGAGCTACCATATTATTTGAATATTTCTAACCATTTCTTTGGGGTGGTAAGATTGCCCTTCTTCCCACCCTTTATATTTATTCTTGACTCCTAACAAAATTGCACATTCTTTCTATTTGTCTTCGTTTTTCCAAATTTTCCCATCCCATTTCCTCAATCATTTTACTATAGGTCTTTCTGTAACCTTTTCAACCACATCCTTATCGTTCCTGATAATCTTCCAGCGCTTCTCTCTCCCCAATAGGCCTACCCTTCTTGCAGCAACCGTTATTTGGACGTTCTCCACAGCCTTTATTAGTCCACCTTCATGCGGATCCCAGACTGAACTGGCATACTTAAGCATTGGCCGAATCAGAATCTCTGTTAGCTGGTAGTTTGTGTTCTTAGTTTGTGTTGGTTCTTAGCTGGCAGATGATAGCAACTTTTGCGTGATGAACAAGAAGCGATCCTGAATAACTGTAATTTGCATTAAAATAGGAAAGTTTACAAAAGTAAATCACGGATTGAGATGTTTTATACAATTGTAATACTATATTTGTTCACCCAATATTAGTTTCGCGACATTAAAACAATTATTACAAAACCATTCTTAAAATTACAATGAGAATAAAATGATGAGTTGCTTATTGCGATCGCTTTGCATAATACTGCTTTTAAATTAATACGTCTGTTGTACTCAGTTGTTTACATATTTTGTCAACAGGGAGCAGCATTATCTCTCGTTTTAAGGTGGTTTTGAAGGGATTATTGACGATATTTATTAGTTAGGTTCGATGTGCTCAATAAAAGTGATGTTCATGTTCCATTTTAGATCAGCGTAAAGAAGACTTGCATTCTATATACAAAAAAAAACGGACTTGGTTTTTTGTTTTTAATTATTTTCTACGTGGCGTACAGGTGGGGAAAAGTGACTGATCAGATTGAAACTTTTTCTGCACATTGCTGTCATACCAGAATGGGTTGGAATTGCTTTTTGGAGGAAAAATCGGTTCTACGGTTATCTCAGAAAAAATTGGAAACTTTGGAAAATCCCATAAAAATATCGCAAAGGTAGAATTATACATTTTCCAATTTTATCCGAATTTTATCCAGTTTCCAAAAAATGTTGATATTGTGATATTGATGAATAATATTTTTAATAAGTTTGAGGAAATTCGGTCAACTCGTTTTTTGAGAAAATGAATCATTATATTGGAAAAATGCCCAATATTATTGAAATTAAAGTTTGTCAATGAAAATCTACAGGTTTCAAGGCTCTTAGTTATGATAATTTGAAACAAGATGTGTATATAGCTTTCGATTACATTCGATATAAATATCTCGCTCATCTTTTTACAACGCATACACCGCGTTTTCCTACTCTCACAGTTCTCCAATACATGTCGTCAACAATTCCTTCAAACCTTCAGTTTACTCTCGTTCTCTCTACAGCTACACACAGCATTGGTACATTGCTTATATTAGAATCACTTTTTAAATTTATTTATTAAACACGTCATGTCCTTTCACACCTCTCTCAGTTTTTACAGTAATTATTGGCATCCGCATTTATTTGGTAGCGCATTATTGGCCGCAGTGCTCAAAAACGCTTTTCAATCAGTAGTTTAGGTGACACACAGGTTGGCTATTGGAGTATTAGTGGTTTTCTGGTGGTCACCATTGTTATCATGCGTATGATAATAAAAACAAATACCATATTATCTACTTCGTTACGATGTTAGATAATAAGGTCTTTGACCCAATCTTCATGATTCACTGCCATTAGATAGTATCTGCTGCGCTTTCCAATAGACGCAGGCACGGTCCGGAATTACAGCCATTGAATGGTGCAGCTTCAGCCAAGGCAATTTTACTTAGATCCGGTTTAACGAATCTTGGTTGAGTACTAATCCGCTATTATTAGTTAAGGTACGAAAATAAAATACGTAACCAAGGGTGATAACAAAAGTTAATGAGCTGATTATTGCTTGATCATCATACAGTTAGTAAAACCGGATCTTACAGTTTCATGTACGCCTGCCTATACGTGGACGTGTGGTCATCAAATTCGAAACAAGGAATATAAAATTATTAAAATGTATCATTTTTGACATTCAATGATTTAAACATTTAATGCTGCTAATTTACGAATAATGTAAGAATCACGTACTCGAAAGTATAGGAAGAATCTCAAAAAATATGATAGAAGACAATTTAAGTAGAACGGAGATTCTTTTCCGCACCACAAAATAATGTTTGGAATTGTTTATTATCGATACTATTACCAGTTTTTACCATAATTACAACAGTTCGTTAAATCAATGACCATCGCTAAATATAGAATAGTGATGGCCATGCAGTGGATGAATGAGTTACATTAAATCATGAATTATCTTTAGACGCGGTAATATCACCCTGGTATTGCCCCGTGAAAACGATCCTTCCTTGTCATCCTTAGCCTTAATTGGCAGCAATGACTTTGTGTCACCCATCTCTCTGTTAATTATAATATATTTGAACAGTATACGTGGTAAAATGAAAGGCCTTCTCACTCTATCATGAATAATGATTAATCACAACCAATATTTATAGCTATCTTTGTTAAGAGTAAACATTATTATTGACGTAACTTGATCGTCTGTAATATCGAAAATGTTACCTCAAGAATCACTGTGTTGTTGATGGACTGTTTCTCTAGTTGATCGGCTAGTAAAGAGAGAGAGGGCCGAGTACAAATCGAAGGACCGTGCCTGCCATAGCTACTCACTCGCGTCACAAAGAAGCCATGGCTGCTTTATAAGCGACACCGGATGTTGTTGTGATCTTCAGGATATCCGTTGAGCGTCTCAGGACATTCCTGAGCGTCTCAGAACATTCCCGAGGAACCTAATGAACCTCAGGAGGACGCTGAGCACCTCAGAGTGACGTTGATCTACTCAGGATGACGCTGAGCACCTCAGGATGACGTTGAGCTACTCAGGATGACGTCGTCGAGCACCTCACGATGTCGTCGAGCACTTCAGGATGTCGTTGGGCAACTCAGAGTGAGGCTGAGCTACTCAGGATGACGCTGAGCACCTCAGGATGACGCTGAGCTACTCAGGACGACTCTGAGCCACTCAGGACGACGTCGTCGAGCATCTCAGAACGTCGTCGAACACCTCACGATGTCGTCGAGCTACCTGCGGATGGAGTAACGTGTCCCGCCGCGGAGGCGAGAGCTTCTTGTTGTAGTTTGGTAGCGGTAGGCGTGGCTGGGAATCCCTGACTCATGTCGTAGCCAGGTCCTGAAGAGAGTCCTGCTGCGCTTGACCCCTGCGCCTGGAGGTAGGTGATCAGTCGGCGGAGTTCATCAAGGGCATTTGCTTGCATCAGGATATAGTTCTTGGCGAGTAAAAGAGTTGCTATCTTAGACAACTTCCTGACTGACGGGGAATGGGCGTAGGGGATGACACTGCGCAGTTCGTCTAGCGCATCGTTAAGGTCGTGCATGCGACGGCGTTCGCGGGCGTTGATATTAAGGCGGACGGTTTTCCCTTGACGGTTTTTCGACTTGCCGTGACCGACTGAGGGTCCGAGATTTGGTCGCTGTTGTAGGGATCTGTCAACAACAATAATAATAGTACGTCAAGGTTTGTGAAGGTTTGGACATGACGATGAGTTAATGTGGAGGTTATTTTGGAGTGCATTTTATCCTGGCGTAGATTTTTACAGAATATTTTCAAGTTTTCAATCCTACTTTAATATTAACAGCCTTAAATGGGAAACTATGATTCTGTATCAAGTTTCTATGTTATTGAAAAAAAAATCACTCCTACTTCCACCCAAAGATGTTCTATCAAGCTTCGATGTCATTGGGAAAAAAAGTTTTCAATCCATCGTGGAGATCTCACAAATTAACTTTTATTTCAATCTCAGTTTAAATTTCATTATAATCTTTGAAGGGTGATTAAGATGTGAAAATAACTACACAAGGTATTTCACATTTCAATTTTCAATTTCAATTTCTCACTTATTCAACTATATTTCATATTTAAAAAATTGTATTTCACATTGATTATTATCCTGTAAACTTTTTGATAAGCCAGGGACCAATAAAGTTTTTTTATATATATATATATATATATATATATAGTATAATTTACTATTTTACTTTTTAACAACAGATGCATAGGTTGCTTACCGCAACTGTATATTATAGATATCCATGCAAACTCACTTTGTTGTTAGTCGCTTCGCCTATAAGTACTCTGCTTTTCATGTCGTTGGTTCATTCATTTTTTGCATTCAAAAATGTTTGCATTCAATCTATTCTATTTTGAATTTTTTGGTACACTTTATTTAGATCACTTATTCAGTATTGTATTTCATTATTTCACATTAATATTCATTATTGTATCTCATTATTCCAATAATTATTCACTATATTATTATTCATGTAGGTCTGTGTATTTATCCGACATCCGCTACACTGGATTTGTCATGCGGTTATGCACATGGTATAGCATCAACTGTCTCTCAAACAACTCTCTCTCTCAAACCACACTGACTCTAACTTATACTGTCTATAGAAAAAAATAGATCTCAGAACAATTGTCTCTCAAAAAATCTGTATTTCGTTCGAACTAAATTTCTCGAAGAAACGAAGAAATTTTGAAAATCTGATCCACAGAACAACTGTTTTTCAGAACAACTGTATCTCCATAAGAGCAATGTTAAATGACTCGGGGGGGGGGGGGGGGGGGGGGGGAAGGACCAAGGATAGATTTTTTGAGAGACAGTATAAATAAGAGTCAGTGTGGTTTGAGGGAGAGTTGTTTGTGAGATAGTTGATAGCATGCCCATTCATACAGAAATAAAAGGAGAGTACTGCATTACCGACTGACCTGTGTGGATTGTGCTGTAGGTTATTCTGTTGATTAGTGTGTGATCCAGTAGACTCTGGTCGGTTCTCATCAGAAGGACAGGAAGAAGGCCCTGGAAAATAGAAGCCACCAAGACCGACTGCTCCCAGTGGTGTACGTCGTCCAGGACCTTGCGCCGCTGCCGCCTCGCCCCCGAGCACCACGCCACTGGTAGACCCGTCCAAGGTGAAGGGGAAGTTTAGGCCGCTGTCCATGACGATACCACCTTGACGACAAGAAAGTGAACGGTTGTCATTTATTGTCATTTATACTTGTTTGGTTTGCCGGGCCCAAGTCCTCTTCCTTCTACTACTCATCTGCCTGATTCTGCATGCTCTTCCTCCTTTTCCTTCTCCCCTCCCATCTCAACTTATCTCAGATTTTGGATAATTTATTAAATGCGCTAATTTCCGAAATATATCAATAGGGGCCAATAAGCTTCAAACTTTATACGACTGATATTTTATTTGTAATTAATTAATTAATTGAGATAATCTATATCTCTTTCCAAACATATGCTATGAATTGTGATTTTCAGATATTAAATGTACAGTGTACACAATTGTATCCACAAGAGATGAAGGTTACGATCGACCGTCTCTTCTAACCCACACTGCTATGACGCACGGTTGTTTCGAACCTTCGACTCTGGGATACGACAATATGTATAAGAATATTTAACACATGTATATACCTTAAAGTCTACGAATGTTCGTAGGAACATGTTTCGAAACAAGTTTCAGTAGTTTAGTTTAACAATAAACATTTGTAATCCATTTAATTACCCTTAACAGGGAAAAACGACATTGCTTAAAAACCTGGCCCTTCCACCAAAACTTTTTTTCAGCCAATGTTCAAATATAAAGTATTAATTATTCATAAAAGACACAATTCTTTCGAGTCGTATTCATTGAATATAGACAATGGATTAAATGAAAATTCCTTTCATAACTGAGGTTTTGGTTTTGGTAGGGCATACTTGAACATTTATTCAAGAACTTGGATATAAGTGCAGTCTGAATAAACGGTAGCATATATATTAATAAAAAAAAATACGTTGATACTTTTGTGTTGAAGGATATTAATACAATTAGTTGAATATTTTTCGGTATATAGAAAATTATCTGTTCACTTCAATTCATCTACAGAGAAAGTTCTGATAAAATGACGGTTATTTTTTAAAAAATAACATCGAAACTTGAAACAAAATCATTGTTCCCCAGTAAAGGCTGAGGATGAAAATGAAAGTAGGAAGTAGGAACTTGAGTGTGGCCTACTGTAACATATTATATCGGTCAGACCCTGTCTATGTAATTTATGTAATTTTGTGTGATTTCAATGTTTGTATTAATAATTACGTAAAATTGTAATATAAGTGAATTGAAAATTTCACGTGTAATTTCTAGTTCCCTGCAAGTATGAGAGTTATCTTAAATATTTTTAAACAAACATTCAAAGTCATGAATTGGGTGGAAATAAAGCAGCATCATTATTATTTATTATTATGGACGTTCTGTATTTTGTGCGAAAGAACAGTTGAGTATGACCGTTGTTTCGTGATACCATCTCGCTCACACACGACAACAATTAGTGTGTTTTCATGATCGAGCTGCGACTGCTACCCGCTTGGTGGCGACACCGTAGATTATAATATTCACATATTTATTATCAAGAATTATTTCATTTCTGTGACTTCCAAATCTAACAAGAAACGAATATTATTTGTAATTATATACTATTTTCAATATATATTGACAATTGTTATGTAATTGTATTTGTATGAATTATTGTTATTTTATGTTCTTAAGACTTGAAGAATGTTAAAATATTTTGCATTCTTGTCCTTCTTAAAAATGAGCACTTCTTCTTAATTATTTACTTTAAAAAATAAATACATTACTAATTTTCTCAAGATAGCCAATAGTGCAAAAACTACGAGTTACACTTCAGGATGTTATGAGCTCTCACCCCTCCATCAGTGCTACCATGTATCGCGTTTTCGCCGATCCTATTGTATCTCTCTCTGACAGTACACACACACATAATGATGCTGTGATTTAATTGGTTGTTAAGACGGACCATAACCTTCAAATTAACAATCTATGCAATACTTCTAGAAGCCATCATTCACCAATTGCCTCGATTAACCCTGCTATTTTATTATCTATTTTATGTCAAGATTTATCTTACCGTTTGTGTTGCGTCCCAAGTCAGCTCCTGAGCGTCGAATCTGTCAGTCGGAGCGTCGCGATGCCTCTAGTTCAGACAAATGCCGAGACGCAGCGCTGCACGCGATATCTTTGGTATACACACAATAAACTATATTTTGAAGCTTAATTGCTTTCTTCATATTTATATTATTTTATCGTAATTCTGATACGTAAGAATAAGATCACTTTTCTTCATTCAGAGATGCTGCAACGTCACATAAGATGACATTAATTCATTACATTATTACGAAATAATCTACTAAGACAAGGTATAAAGCTTGTTGGATTGGTCGCTAGATGTCAGGACGTGGTATTGTTTGGAACAGCTGACAGATGGCTGCCAGGGGCTATTTCTCGTATGATTGGCGAGGGTTGGGATCTAGAGGGGTGAATTGAACAATGCGCTGGGCTTGGCTACGGACTACAATGGACCTGTGATGAGGCTGCGTGTGCCATCTTCATTGTCGGCACAAGAGAGAGCGTGATGCGTGCGTGACTCATTAGCATGATGGATGAGGGTACAGCGAATCTGCATACAGTTTTCTCTGTTTTGTTGTATGATGATGGATAGCTCACAGGTGAAACAATTTCATCTCAAGGCTACAACATCATACCTTATTCAATATATATCGAGAATGGTAGAATGAATGTTGTAAGATGGAATATATCTAGATTAAAATGTTGGATACAATTTCCTGGATTAAAGATGTAATTCACACTGATTTGTCTTATTCTATAAGTAGGCCTACGTAGCGCTACCTTGGTAGGTAGTTGTTGAACTCATCAGTATAGAATCAAATTGATGTGCTCAAATTCTCGAACTTTGAGCAATTTCCACTTTTCCAATATATTTTCGATGTATACTCGAAATGTAGCAATCAGCCACAATTCGATAGTCGAATAAAATGGCGAAGAAGGAAATGGTGACAGAGGAAATGGCGGGATTATGACCCGGAGAAAATGGGGTTGATGGAAATCAAAACATTGAGCCTACAAAATGGAGAAGGAATCATTTATCACATTTTCGACGATAAAAACTATTTATAACGAGATTTTGTTATATGCATAAGTTAGTATTATCAATAATCACTGACAAAATGGATTGGATTTTGCATTGAGAGAACTGAATTGAATTAAGTAATTAAAGGCCCATCTTAAAAAGTGTGAGGTATAAATGATATGGTCATGAATAAACTTGTGTAGGAATTGAGATCTCGAAAAATAAAGAAATATACATTAGAAACTGTTATTAGAAAAGGAATTCTATTGTCATAAGTTTGTATTGGATTATCTAGATTAGGAGGTGCATACTTTTGTTAAAATGAAAAACAAATTAACTCGTTCATATCCTGTATAGATATAACACAATATAGGCGACGTACCTCATATAATTAAACATCAAATAAATTATTATTTATAGTAAATATACTTACTATAAACTTACTATACTTATAAATTATTAGTTTGGCCTGGCAAACTCAAGTCCAAGTCAAGTCCAAGTCAACTCAAGTCAAACTCAAACTCGAGTACTTTGTTAGTAAAAGTAGTTTTTTCAATGTAGTTTGTCATCCAAATAACTGCAGTACAATTATATGTGAGAGCTTTGGAACGTTGTTCATTAATTTTACGTGAGGTATGCCATCTAAATCAATCAACTGTATTGTTAAGATGATATATATATAAACTATTTCAACGAAAATTATCAATACCATTCATACCTTTTCATCTAATACCCTACTTCTATAAAATGTAGCTCATATAAGTTATCGGCCACAATAATAATAAAAGGGAGAAAAACTTCCAGTCTTTCCACTGGTTGATTCGTTAATACACCAGATAATTAATAGAATCCGTAATCCATTCTATTCCAAATTCTATTCGGAATTAATCTATTCCGTTAATAGGATAGTAGACCAAATTTTTAGGTATGGGCCTACCTATATATCATTTTTTTTACGTAGGCTCAATACATATTGCTTTAACATTACTGTTTATTTAAAAACCATACTACTCATCACTTAAAATCTTGGTTCAGGTGCTGTCCTAAAATCTGTGTGATATTTTAATTTTCCCACTTTTCTTCTCTTTTCCCAACTCCTAATTCTTTTCCTAATTTTCCTATTTTCCTTTTCTTGACAATTTTAATATTTCACGGGTTTATCCATGTTTTTTTCCAAGGAATATACTCATTCTTAAAAAAATAAATACACCTTTCAATATAATTTCAGAAAGTAGGCGTACTTATAAACGCATCGCTAGAATCGACAACATTAAATCTGTTTGTTTGTCCTGCACTACCTGAACTGGTTCTTCAGGTCTTGCACTATCGTGTTTGTTTGTAACCGTGGTGCTGCACCAAAGCCACTCTTTCTTGTTTGTTTGTCCCGGTTCACTTGCACTAGTTCAGGTAGTTCTACACCAGCTACGGAGCTGGTGTGCTTAGTTCAGTGAAGGTGGCAGGAGCCAAAATCAAGTTGTAGGCGGACGCTATGAATTGGCTTACTAGTTGTTGACGCTTATATTCGTATTGATGAGAATGAATAAGGGTTGTCATTATTGAATATTTACTATTCAATAATCACATTCCATGATATTTAATATCTCTTTCTCCATCAACGGGTCTGCTTCCATTTCAAAATTCGCGTCTATAGGAACCGAAAAATCGGCAATTTCGTGTTTGTTTGTACCTCATCATTTAGGTATCATTTCCTGCACAAAACCCGTAATATGACGTACTTCCTTATTACACCAGCTACACTTTAGTTCAGGTTGATGCAACACAAACAAACAGGCCTATATTTATACTGCCCTCTCCCATAAGATCACCATTTAAAACTGCAGTAGTAGCTAAACTTTTCTGGCGACTTTTTTGTTCACAGTGCAACGATTGAGTATGAACCGATGGTTTAGGGAAGGTTTGGTGTTTTACATTGTGATTGTGTTGATTTCTGTGGAAGATGCAGATTCATCTCTAAGGTAACCATATACGTCCCGATTTAGCCGGGATAGTCCCGTTTTTGAAAACCTTGTCCCGGCATCGGTTCGGTTCCATAAAAACTCGTATTTGTCCCGATTTTGTGAACGTGCTGAAAAATGCCCTGTTTTACTTTGTCTCGACTCTTTTATAATTATTATTATTATAATTAAACCTTAAATAGAAACAAATGGAGGGAGGTTGGTGAGGAGAGTTGAGACGGAAGAGGAGGAGGAAGAGCAGAATCACAGGCAGAGGAGACGTAGGAAGAAGAGGCATCAAGAAAATCAAGTCTACATGTTGTGCCCTTGTGAAGTGTACTTACCTCACTTTGTTAGAAAAAGTAGTGAGGAATGAAAAAAAAAATCAAACCTAACTATGCTACATATTTTGTTAAAATTGTACTTTTTATCAGAGATAAATGAATAAACACATACACAACGTAGCCCGCTAAGCCAAATGGCATATAGCTTATCAGCAAATATATCATTTCTTGAAATAAAGTGCTCCTCTTTATTTGACCCAGGTCAATTAACTCCTAAAAATGCATGTAATCTATGTGAAATTCAAAGTAACATTTCTGTACTAATTATTTCTGTAAATGAAAATATGGTAACCTTATTCATCTCTCATCTTCTCATCTCCTCGACACATCTATAGGATCTAGATGTCATGTTCACGTCTCATTTCAATCATGAAACTTTCTTCATACTACCAGATGTCTCAGATTTCTGCTGATTGGCCAGAAGAGATCTATAATGGTCCACGTTTGTTTGTCAAGGTCAGTAAAGATGCTGGACTAATGGCTTATAATATTGGTGGCAGCGAGCTTCTTGTGCCAAGGCCTACCTGGGTCGGTGTTCCGCTCAAGCGCTGACTGTGCAAACAAGGGATCTCGCAGCTACCGGCAGATCAATACCTCCATCAGCTCCAGCCTCCCAAAGCTCCCCCACCCCTCCACCACCCACTACCCTTTAACACCGGGCCAAGTCAACCAAACCATATCATCATCATGGTCAACCACGATATCCCACGTTTACCACTTATAATCAGCACTGAGGTGATACTTCTGCAGGAGACAAAAGGGCAATGAAGGAGGTGGAACATGTCCAGAAGCTGTGAGAAAGTTTACCTACATTTTTATGGCTCTTGGTAAGGTATGCACTTAGTTTAAGAGCGCCTGAAGAGCGATTACCGGAATAAAGTCGACTCGGCTGATGTGTAACATGGGTTTGGGTGTCCAACCTTATCTAAACCCTGACCACATTTCATTAAAAAGTACCCGAAGCCAATGTCATACGACCAAGTATCTTCATTCGGGTATTCGCTCTTCAGCGTAATCCTTAGTTTACGATCTAGTCCTGCAGAAATGGGAAGTAATCGATCGTTGCCAGATAGAAGGGAAAGATCCTAGTATTTTTACTTTATCGACTGAGGTCCGGTACTATACCAAGTCCAGTTAGGTTTTATCTGAGAGTTGGTGAGAACAAATAGCATGGGTAACCATGGTGATAACAACTTCAAACTCCCACGTTGGTAATTCGGGCACTGAGGAAAACACGAAAATACTCAGTTAGAATGAGCGAAGGTACCCTGCGTCTCAGCTATCATGCGTACTTATCATCAAGCTCTAATGGAGATAATTCAATAATGGTGTTGTATTGTTGGGAATGGTGGCAGGACCGGGAACCAGCATACAGGAAGATGGAGGAGGACGATGAAATGAGATGAATGTATATAGCATCGTGAATGAGCAATCCGTGGGTTTGTTGACGCCCATTGAACACCTTACTCCAGGTTTATTCAGCTCCCACGCCTTATGCTCACATCTTTTTTTACCTCCACCTAGCTTTCTTTATAGCTAAGTTGGGTAGTTTGGGATTTTTCAGATTTTAGAAGTGAAATCAAAATCGACATAAGAATGAGTTGGTGTTTGAGAAATAAATTAAGTGTTATAAATTGAACATTCCATTAAGACAAAAAAGAAAAAGTGAAAGAAAATGTATTGTGACTATTTACATGCATATAGACCCCAATAATTTCAATTATATCTAATGACTTGGATGAAGTAGACCTAAGGACGTATCTAATGGTAGGAAAACCAAACATGAGAACAGCTCTATAACTGAAAGTTAAGTGGTATTGATCATTATAGTTTCCAATACGGTACCATTTGTTTTCACTAACTCTTCTGATTGGTTCTTGCAATATCGGATCGTTATAGAGATAGTCGATAGATGATGAAAATAAGATTAATTTGATTTCGTGGTATGAACGATGAACTAACTTCTTGTTTCATCAATAGGACCATTGATTCCAGAGAGAGGAGATCTCCGTTCTGGTATATACGATTTTTTTTTCATTAATATCGAAACTTGAAGAAAATCATTGTTCCCCAATTGAGGTTAAAGATGAAAATAAGTTCGTTTAGACGGAGCACTACAAGGGCGATCTTACCTCCCCCATTTAATTGTTTTAATAGACCTATATATATATATATATATATATATATATATATATATATATATATATATATATATATATATATATATATATATATATATATATATATATATATATTGCTGAACTGTTATGTATAACGTAACGACTCTTGCAACAGTTAGTTCGCTAATGTAAGTTTTCATGCTTTGAAATAGTTTACTTTTAGTGACGTAGGTCTGTAACCAAAACAAAGTGTTTTGTTTGCCTTCATCGTGACATGCAAGCTCTCATATATTAAAGTGGCTCTAGCATTTGTCTACTAAACTCGAGAAAATTCAAGGAATTTTCATGTCACAAATATACAATTACCCTAATTTAATAGTTGGAAAAATACATTTTAGCATTTTTTTTAGTATGAAAATAAATGTCACTGAAATATCAAGACAGTTGACATTGGTTTTTTAAAGAAAATGCGTGTATATAAATACACACGAGCTATGTTTGTCCAGAAAATACAATTTTATATATTAATTTCGAGATTTTAAAACCAAATTAATTACACTGAAAATTGAATATCCTCAACTTGATCTTCAACTTTAATCTGGGAAATGTATTGATATTTAGTTTTACTATACCTCAACATCTATTTCGTCAAGAAAATACAATTCAATTTATTTATTTTTGAGTTTTTGAACTATATTAATTACACGGAAAATTGAATATCTTCAATTTCTTCAACATAAAAATTATTTCGTTTAACCATATCTTAACCCCAAAATAAAAATTGAAAAATATTTTGATCAGGGTACTTCAGTACGGTACCCTACTGTTTCTGGAGGATACTCCTAAAAAAAGCTAAACATTATATTTGTTCATTTTTAAACAAGATTCACTTCAACATGGACAACAGAACTTACATACCATTCCCAACACAGCGACACGGTGATCGAAGTGTTCCCATTTTATTCGATATACTGATTCGAGTGAATAAATAAGATGGTCGGTCGGACGCTCATTTGTTTGTATTTCGTGTGGTTTATGCACAGGCCCAGCATCCCGGGGTAGCGTAGTCATGGCGACGGTCTGGGACTGGTGACGTAGCACTTGTTATTGATCCACTCTCAGCTATGGCATCATGAATCCCCAATAGGAGTACCGGTAGCCGACATCTAGCATGTCGGTATACCGCCCTTATCACATTTCGCTATGTTTCATTGACGACACCTTGCATACCGGTATCACTCTCTGCCGGTATACTTCCCTAATGATAGTTTGCCTATCAATTTGCCTCATTTACGACACCTTGGAACCGGTATGTCATGCCTAACGACACGTTTTAAACCGGTAGGTTCCCTAACGCCATCTTGCATACCGGTACACTTCCCTAATCACATTTTACATATCACTATGTCTCACTGAAGACACCTTGCATACAGTTTTGCCATTCCCAATGACATCTTGTAAACCGGTATGTTCCCCAACGCCATCTTGCATACCGTGCCAAGAGGCATACATGCCGGTATACCGCCCTAATAACATTTTACCTATCACCATGTCTCATTAATGACACCTTGCATACCGTTTTGCCATTCCTATTGACACATTGTAAATCGGTATAAGCCTATGCTCCCTAACGCCATCTTGCATACCGGTATCACTACCGCAATCACAGACATCTAGTAGGTCGGTATAATTGCCTAAAAATATGTTATCTACCACTATGTCTCATCAACAACACTTTACATACTGGTGTGGTGTGCCATTCCCAATACCACCTTGTAAACCGGTATTCTCCCTAACGCCATCTTGCATACCGGTATCACTCTCCATAGTCGTCTTACACACAGAGACATTACATGTCGGTATGCCCGGTAATGTTATCTCGATTGTTGAAACGTCTTCCTCCTGACATTTCGCATACTAATATGCCTCACTATTCACTAATGACACTTTTCCACACCGGAAGGTAGAATGCTGCCATAACTACTTCTTGTGAAATCGGTTTGCCTCTACTGACATTTTCCATACACCCCTACACCACACCCACAAAAAAACAAAATTATAATATTTCCATCTTCATCGAGTATTGAGCTTGATTTTTTCATGTAGCTGATTTGATTAAATTATGAATAAATTGTGCATTAGAAATGTAGATTTCAGTATATATTCTTTCTATGGCTTTCTATATTTTCTAAGATATTTTTTTTTTCTTGCTTTTGTTGTTTTTGCACCTCTTCACAGACCAAATGTACATCGGTGAAATTTTAACACTAATCCCTATCAGAATCGGGTCTTTAATTCATATCAAAATTTTGAATAACACTTTAATATTAACCTCAAGGAATTTTATATAGGCCTAATGCCTTCAAGTTTTATTGCCTTTTTAATGCCTCTTTTGATATCCCTCCCTCCCCCCCCCCCCCCCCCCCCATCCCCCGGCCGGGAGTTTACAATCCCGTATAAGGCCCCAACGCAAGAGCTACATTCGCTTCAACTGTTGCAAAATAAACAGTAGAATATGACTTTTTCTTTCTATTGAACCTTCTTCAACTACACCTCAGTAGAAAACACGATGAAAACATTCAAGACGACTAAAACCTAACCCAACTAACCCTAACCATATAGCTTCTATGTGTATTCCGGCATACGCTCTTCAGCGTCCCCGCCCATTCACTACATCTTGACTAGCATGACACCAATATGAATCGTTTATAGATGAAAAACTTACGTAAGTCGTCTGTATTTAATAACAACGTTGTCGCTTACAGTCCAGGACTATTATCATGTGGACTCATTATCCCAAGCACTTGCACAATTTGAAATCCAAGCTTTCACCCCTCCTCTTTGTTGTGGAAATCTCAATTTCGAACGGATGGTTCAAGTGAGTGGTATTTCCCATGAAAAGTTGAACTATGCATTTTTTTTTAACAATTTTTACATTCATTGGGCAAACCATTTTTGAGAACATAATTTAAAATTTGATCATTTGTTCACTTTTTGTACAAATTTATATTAAAATGGTCAGCAGAAACAATTGATAAGTTGAACAATTCCAAATGTAAGGATCATATATAAAGTGACTGTGAAAGAATTAATTTCTCACCACTTCTTACACTCGTCTTTTCATTCACGTGTTTATTTCCTTGGTAAACGTCAGTAGTATTTCTGCTATACTATTGTTTTAATTATTCTTGTTTTTTAATTATATTATTTATGAAACAGTTTTTCAGAGGTAGATCTATTCTTTAATAAACATAAGCAGCAATGACAAAAATGCAATAGTTGGAAAAATTCTTGGAACTTCTTGATAATTCTACGAAAACAATTCTCATAAATCAACCCTTAATCATTTTTACGAGTTTCAAAAATCTAGTGTATACCATAAAACGGGTGCTATACCGTCCTGATAGAGAGTGTACTTTTGATAGCCTGGGATGGTAACCTAGGCAACGTGTCGCAGCACACATGATGAGCTCAGCTTCCGAACCACCCCGAAACATATCGATCCATCCCGACCACTAGCATCCTTCTTCCCCCAACGCTACCCTCCCCCCACCCCCTCCAGCATCCCTGCTCCCCCAGCGCTTCACCCGTGCATCACCAAGAGCTAGGCTTGATCTCAGCACCAATACTCTCTACCACCCAACCTCGCCGGGATCCTACGGAATACCAGATAAAAGAGACATGGTATGCAGATGAGGTGGAGGTGCCGGTCGACCGTCCACCCTATCTCACACAACTAGCGCTCGGGTGGTTTGCGCTTTCATTACTCGTGGATACATGTATGTAGAGCTAATGCGGGTGAAATCTCAGGAACCTGAATGACGAATTCAACTTACTCGTCCCCCGCGAGATATTTACAAAAAATATGATGAATATGAATAAATATCTAAATATATATATATATATATATATATATATATATATATATATATATATATATATATATATATATATATATATATATATATGTGTGTGTGTGTGATGAAACATTTATTTATATGGATTTAACGCGTATAATAAAAACACAGACAAATCAAAGTATTATGATGAAGAGCCCGACGTTTCTGGAGACTACTGGTGTACTATTATATATGTATATATATATATATATATATATATATATATATATATATATATATATATATATATATATATATATGTATATATATATATATATATAAAATATATGATATGATAATGCAGTATTTGATGACACAGACAGAGAAGATTCGGTTTTCGTGGTACAATGGTAGAACGTACGAAAGCCTTCAAGGCATCGAAGCAAACTATATGGAGCTTGTACTCGAGGATCTAGAGCCCGATGATAAAGGCCACTGTGGCAGTAATGCTCACTTATACTGAATCCGGAAAAGCGCGTTTTGCTTTTTGTGTCAAGTTCAAGAAGTCCTATCTCATATAATCTTCAAATGTCCTGAACAGAGATTACTGGATTCCCCCTTCAGTCTTCACAGAACTCACAAATAGGAAAATTAGTAAATTCGAGATCACTTTCTCGATTGAAATACTGAATTAAGTGTATTTCGGACTAGTGTAAAAATTCATAATTTGTAATAAACTTGACACTCTTCAAGAAGCCTGCAAAACCAGCAATGCATCAACTTGTCATTCCATTTCTGTGTCTACATTGCGAATTTTTCTGGATCAGTTTATAAATCTTCGAGTATTCCTATACAGCTTGTCGCATCTTGATCACAGTTAAGTTCGTGTATAGATACCTTTTCTCGTTTTTATCAGAAGGGCCATTTTATATATTTTGTAGTTGTTCGCTAGCTGGCCACACTGGCTACAATTGTCCCCGAAAATTATATGAATTTTCTCTTCTTGATACATGAGGCTAATGTATATAGGCACATACCAGGTCCATGAAAAATAATCAAAACAAAAATTATATCGAAATTCAATCAAAACCCTGAATAAAAAAAAGGAAAATCTCACCGTAGAATTTTACCATGCTTTTCTCACATGAAAGGAATGCAAGAAATTACGAACAAATCACAGCTAAAACAATATGGTTACATATTTAGAAATGAAGTACATTTATGAACTAGGCCTATATTAAACTGGCAATTACCGAATAATTGAAAAAAGATGGAAATATTGTTTCCGTCCTGCCAATCGGTGATTGGTATATTGGCATGCGCCTTATGGCGACATGCTGCGAAAAATCAAGTCAACATATAATCTTCAAGTGGCATAACCAAACAACCAAGCCAGAAGCAGTAATTATGAAAATTGGCAAAGCTGAATAGGTCTACATGGTACAAGGAACGTGGTTGCTCACACTGAACCTCCTGCAGAATGATGTGCCTAATATCGCGTATCTTATTAATAATTTCTGAAAGAAAATAATACAATAATATCGAGCTATAGTACTAATAAACAATTACATACAAAATTATTGGGATACTATGATGATTCATACAAACATTATTTATTCGGCGGGCCACAAAATATGTCAAGGTGGGTTGTGAACCACTGCCGTAAACGAACAGGGCAACATAGCTCCATGGAACATGTTTGCAAACATGACTCGCCCTTCGAGCTTCACGCCGCATGCCCAGAAGGAATTTAAGTTCAGCACACACTTTTGACTAAAATTGCAGACGGGAATGAAGAAATATTGCCATTTTTGACGGATTATTTTAACTTTGACTGTGTTAACATGTGACAGAAAATACAGCCAATTAGTAATTGACTTTACGATTCCGATTATATTTGAAGTAGAGATTAAAGCATCAGCTATAAGAATCAACATAGATACCATTTATTCTAATATAACTGATTGAATTAACAAATATCAACTTTCATCTTTTTCCGACAGTGAATCTTGCGTGATTTACAGCCTGCTCAAGGTAGGTCGTCCAGGCCTATGGTTGCGTTGAATGTTAGGTTTTATAGGTGCGTCGACAGCTAGGCCATCATGTTCCAGACCTATGATTAACAAATTGCTCTGCTCAACTTCCCCATGTGACAAAAAATACGTCGCGGTTTGAGACTTTGGCTGGAACTCTTGTCCGCAAACTCGGGTTCCATCCCAGATTGATACCAGCTTCAGTACAAAAGCAGGAAAAATGAGCTGGAGAAACGGTGACGAAAGGTGGAAGGTAAAATGAGGAGAGGTGTCGGTAACGGAGTACGCTACCCAGCTGTAGGAATCAGCGTGGCTCTGCTCACTTGTGCCGGGTAACCAAGTGGCGGTGGCTGTGGTATGTGTTCGCTCCATCGTATAGCAATAATAAAAGGCATGGCAATGTCGTCAACATAGGAGATCGGTTGAAGTAGGGGAAAAAGGAGTTGCCTGCAGCAATTGTTTCTACTTCTAGAATAGATTACGAATAAGTTACGATTCTCTTCATATTTGCATAGTAAATTCAATATTTCCCTAAATTGAGTAGTCGGTTCTCCCGTTTGGCCGCCGTGTCGTGAAGGGTTCGGCTGACTCCCTCGTCCCGCCGGATCGATATCGTCCCTCGAAGCGAGCTAGCAGGAGGGTGGGTGTGTGTGCCAGGGTGGGTGGGTGGGTGAGGGGGGTAGAGGGCTACACGCGTGTGCGCCACTGAACTACGCTGAGCACGGATTGGGGCGGTCTGGTGGGTGAGGAGGGGGACGGCGTCGGCGTCGTCAAGGATGCGAGGATCGATTGACCCTGGATCGAGGGGGGTGCCTCACCCGGCAGACCGGCAGTAGGCAGGGACAGTCACTCGACGTCGTCCACCCGACTGGCTGTGTTATGATCGCGGTGCGTGCTATGGAGGCAGGTGTGCTAGTTGGTGCCGGTTACCAAAACCTCTTCTTAAGATCGTCTTCTGTGCATGGTGAGTCGACTCCTTTCTTTCTTTTCGTCCTCTTGTCGCATAGAATTGTACCTCCTACTTGATCCATGCACGAGTTTAAAGGTATTTACATCACACTCCAAACAAAACAACAGATTATTAGCATAATGCATGTTTATATAATCAACTTTTCTTGGAGTTTTGATAAGAAAGTAGATCAATTTTTCAATAAAGTCTTTGTATTGTTGTTGATTGTGCCGGTCTGCGTCACTACGCTTCTGGTACAAGCCATGTTGCCAGTAGCCTATAGAATCCTTACAAGTGACGTGTTGTCTGTACGTTAATTACCCCCTACGTGTTATTATGCTAAACACCCAAATACGTGTTGTCTCTGGTTTATTGTTTCCCCCCTCCCCCTCCAATACGTATTGGCTCTGTGTTTATTACCCTCATGTCTTATACGTGCTGTCTAGAGCTTTATTACCGATAATACGTGTTATATTTGGGTTTAGTACCACCAGTACGAGTTGTGAGTAGGTTTACACAACAATGAGTATATGATTACCCCAAAAAAGTGTTGTCTCTGAGTTTATTAACAACCAATTATTGTTGTTGCTTTTACCCAGATTTTTCTATACACATTATGTCCACATATTGTATCAACAGAGCAGAGAAAAAAGAACAATTAAACCATCCATTAATAAATTCAAAAATATAAATGTATGAATTTAGTCAATCATTCACATAAATATTATTTTAGTTACTGATTAAGTATTTCCTAGAAGCACAGAATATCAAATATATTTGTACAAAATGTGATAATTGAGGTAGAGCTTTGGTACTTCTTGAAACCGACGTCTGGCTTTAATAAAAACGTAAATAAAGCACTACATTAAAATTCATTGAAACTTCATCATATTTTAAAAAAACTACTTTGTTCACCAAATTGCAATGAACTTACTTCAATTTACTCTAGTAATCAGCCGGTACGGTCCTATGGTGGCCGTAATAAGAGGCGATCGATGATTATGCGCCGAGTCAGCTACTATATATAGGCCTATGTCAGTGCCAAGAATGTGTAGTGATTTAGATGCAGCCCTCAATACAGACATATACTATGGCATCCTTAATATGTGGTGCTATTCTGAGAATATGGTTGGTCATCATAGATTATAATAAAAAGATTGATTAGGTAAACGTAAATTTTATTCAAGATCAAGGTTAGGTTAGTTTTAATATTTCTTTTCTTGTTTATTTATTTAAAAACAGGCTGGGTTCCGGTTTATGTCAGATTTAGTCAAGGTTTGGTCTCTCAAGTAGGATTGAAGGTAACGTTTAGGTTTTCCTTAGTGAGGGCAGAGCATGAATTAATATGTTTCAAGTACCAATAGCTCGCTGAACTGGCCCAATAATTACTTCATTATCGTGGTACTTTTACTATTGGATGTAAATATATATGTATATATATATATATATACACATACGTACAGTAAGAATGTGCACTGATGCATTTGCTTCTTGATGTGTAGCCTTAACCATCGTTCTTGTCATTCTCATATTTATATTAATACACATCTCTCATAAACCTGGCACCTCCACCAAGTTCGAAAAATGGCAAACCCAATTTTCCATTATATGTATACATAAATATATATATATATATATATATATATATATATATATATATATATATATATATGTGTGTGTGTGTGTGTGTGTGTATACATATATATATATATATATATATATATATATATATATATATATATATATATATATATATATATATATACATATATATATATGTATATATATATATATATATATATATATATATATATATATATATATATATATATGTGTGTGTCTATGATATATTCAGTTCATGTCTATACATTAATAAATTGATGCAGTTATTTATTTACTCATTTGATAATTTCTGGAAAGGGTCAATTTATATCTTGTGACACAAAATCTACTTCATAATGAGATAGTAGGATTGGAATTGTCCGAACAGTCGACAAAAAGTACGCTTGCACTTATTTATATATGTTTTGAAATTTAGTGTGATATGTCAAGTAGGCCTACTAACTAAATGAACTTGGACGTACGTACAGTGCTATAACTTGCTATAACAGTGCTATAACTTGCTGTAACTTACTATATTTTTCCACTAATTCTCTTTATATCGGTTTTGGATCTATGTTTTATGAGCCTTAACCAAAATGAAGTACTTTTTAGCATACTGTTCGATACTAAATTTAGAAAATTATTCATTCAATGAGATCACCAAAACTTGCTACAAGAGCAAAATGTAATATGGCATTAGTAATGATATCAATATAATATTCAAATCTCACTTGGGCTTTCACATTTGTTTTTAGCTTTGATCAGAAATGATTGTATTTTTCAAAACGTTGTTTTGTACAATTCTTGTTTCTTAATATGAGATTACGTCTGTTAAGTAGAGAGTATTTAGACGAAGCACTACAAGGGCTGTGTGGATCTTTGTCCACGGAATATCTTCACCTTGACTAACTTTGGAAGGAATGTCGGAAAGGAGAAATCTATAAAACTACTATATCAATTCAATTAATAAGTAAAGAAGAAAAACGCCCTTGTCGAATATCTCATCGTGTACTACGATGTAACTTCGTGTATCCAGAGTACATGTCCATGTTACACGAAGTTGTGTGAGGGTAGGTTATAGGTTTCGTTCGGTTAGTTGGCTAGGTTTGGTTTGTATTCAATTATTTTAGAAGTACTTATTTTATGTATGAATATATGAAATGTTATAGGCTGTTAGCTCCCAATCAAGTTTTAACTATCTTACCTCTTAGGGATAGTTGACAAATTAATTATTCTAGTAAGACGCAGCATGGTTCTCTTCTTCTTCTTCTTCTTCTTCTTCTTCTCCTTCCATCATTTTCCTTAATCGTGTTTCATTAGTTTTACCTTAAGAATTGTGTTTATTTACACTCAAAATTGGAGATTCAATGATGGAAAGACTGCAGTCACGGAAATTGAGTTTGACAGTTTTCACTCTGCAAGACTGAATAAACCACTATTACCTCACTTAAGATTGCATAACTGGGATTCGACCCCACTTCTAGGTCAAATTTTGTCGCATATCATGAGTTGACCTGAGATAATTTAAATTATTGTCCTTTAGATTTGTTGATTAAAGACCTGATATCTTCAAGTCCAGTTTGCTGTATTCTGAAAGTTGGTGAAAACAAACAGCATGGGTAACCACTGGGTTAAGAACAATCTAGCCTAATTAACTCTTAGTTAGAGTAATTTCATAGTTGGTAATTCCGACAGTAAGATGTGTATTATCCACATTGTTTCAAGTTGATGGAAGAAGATATGGTTACTACTGTTTTTAGGTAGTAGAGGATTCCTTGCTTGTCAGTTGAATGATAATACTTTTTTTATTCAATTAAAATTATAAAATGACAATTTTCCCATACATTCAACAGAAGTACTTCAAGGCATTAATTCCTAATAAACTCTGAACTTTCGAACAATATTGATTGTAGGTTAGAGATTTATGTTGAATGAAATAGAAATGATTATTAGAAATGAGAATTAATCACCCAACTATTGGTTAAAGTACGAAAATAGTATTCGTAACCAAGAGAAATAACACCATAATCAGTTAACTAGCGCTCAATCTACTAACTACCAGTTCGTAAAACCGGACCAAAACAAAACATAAACAAAGGACCAATTTTATACTTTCTATGAATGCGACTCGCTATCATTTTTTTATTCAGCATCGAAATCTTGAAATACAATCATTGTTTGCAATTAATTGGCTAAGTACGTATCGGTAAAAACATTTAAAAGCGACATCCCCTAATATTTCAAAAAATATACACTAGTCAATCATCGCTAGCGGTAGAAACTGAAGTCAGGTCGGGCATGGGTTCGAGTCCCGCATAAGTCATGGGTTTTTGTAAACGTCCTTTCACCTATCATCACACCATCTTTTCATTATCACCCGCTCATTCGTACCCCCGTAGCTGTTGGTGAGGTCGTTTAGCAGCATTTAAAAAAATATATATAATATGATCTTTCTATGTCAGACGCTCATTGGTCAGTGCCATCTTGACTGAGGTGATCGCGGTTCATCCCATGCAGTCGGTTTCCATCAGACATGCACGACAGACGTAAAGAGAGCAGACATGATTGCCGATGTTAGTTACGGGTGAGGGTTGACGGCCTTTGAGGGATGGTATAAGGAAGGGGGGCGAAATGGTGTGCTGGGAGGGAGGGATAATATCGATTAAGGGTGGGGTCCCTTGACAGTGACGTCATAAAGCACGTGACCAGGACTAGCCAGTAAGCTGCATATAAGAATATCTGCCCCTTCTTAAATGGCATTACTACTGTGCGCTGTTTTATGGTTGAACAGTAGTAGTGGCCTTGAAAAAGGGGGATTAATGAGGATGAAAAAATTACTGATTCGAAATAGTGAGCATTATAATATTACTCATTTAATATACGATATTCTAACTCACATTAAAAGTATTTTCATATTATACATATTCAGGGTATTCGAATATTCAAACTTTTATTCAATTATTTATTTTTGAGAGAGCTAAATGCATATATTTTATAGAGATGGAAGTGGGTACCGATATAGCTGTATACCTGTATTTTTCACGATAATTTTTATCGCTTTTGGATAAAGTAGGCCCAAATGTTATTGTTTTGAATATCAAATTTATCATCATTGTACATATAGTTTTGTATTGACACTTTCCTGGGAGTTTTCAATATATATATATATATATATATATATATATATATATATATATATATATATATATATATATATACTCAATATTTCAGGAAATAACAATCGTGATCGAAATCGTGATGAGAAGAAAATCGAAAGTGTGCGCCTGTTACAGTTAGTTCTATTACTACTGAACGTCTCGTCCAATTTAACATGAATTTGGTATATCATGTCACGTGCGTCTGGTCATAAAATACTAATTATTCCGAATCTTTTCGTTTCAAAAATATGCAACATCCTTAAAACTCCTTGTAAGTACTTCGTGTGAGTGAGTGAGTGCATATTGGAGTTTATTATGGAGAGGCAAAAATTAATACTATAAAAAACGACACAGTTTCTCGTATAATTGGTAATACATGAATAATTAAACACACTGGAAATAACATGTCGAGTTAATAATGACAGTAAATGAATAACACGTGTTTAAATGGAACGTAAAAAAAAATTAGACAAAAGATACTTGTACCAAAATGCGATTTGATTCAGTCAATGTATATGGCTGAGCGCGGGACTTGGTTGTCGTCGAGCTACCGCCCAAAACAATTGAGTAGTAATATAAGATAACAGACAATTTAGTCGAAATGGATATCGTTTGATAATATTAGAAACTAGAATGGGAAAATAAAAATAACAATGGTGAGAGTATGCACCCTTGGAACACCCATTACACGTAAACGAAACAGATGGATAATCGTGTACAAAGGAAGATGATTCATTCAAATCACATGAATATTTTTGTATATGTAATTATAAATAACTTGTTTCAACATTTGTTATTCCAAATTATTCTAGAAAAAGCATACACTCTCGGTCAAAATCTGACTATTTATTTTCGTCAAGTTGTGCTTTTCTTAGTTTTATTATATTTGTAATGTTATATTCAATCGAATTCATCAATGTTGAACTCATTTCCGACGAAACTAAAGAATATATTTTCATTCGATTAGCAGGTAGTATATCAATGGTTAACTATTTTCCTGTTTGTATGGCAGGTCGGCTCGAATTTGCGTTATCTTGTTTTGTTACGTTATCTTTGTAGTAGTTTATTAGCATACAACCAATACTTACAGCAATTATAAATTATCCAAAAGTTGGTTGTAATAATTATGATGCTCAAAAATATTCGCTGCTTATTTTTACTTGCGTGTGGTACAATTCTTCTGACCTGATATTATTTTTGAAATTCCTTTCTTTTGGGAAAATTTGATGTTTACACTTTTTACTTATATATTTTCAACTCATTTTAGTTCTATACTTGATTTTGACATCAATTCATTTGTATTATTGTGAAGGTGCGTAGTCCTAAATCACCTCAAGAAAGCATTTCAAGAAATTGAAAAGTCACACGATTTTGATTTCCAAGTGTTTCTACTCGTTACCATCTTCTGAGTTCGCTGCTACTTTTTGGAAGATTTAACACGATTAGAAATGACAGAAAATCATGATCTTTAAATTGCTAACTTTGCGGCTTTTTTAATTAAAAATCTAGTATTATAGAGTTGTCGTTAATGCACATAAACAAAAGAAGCCTGACTGTCCTGGGTTTGCTTCGTCGTGGAGAAGTTGCCAGAGGCGTAAAGTGAGTTTAAAGATAGACGAAAGATAATATATTATTATATCTTTCGTAATTTGTTTAAATGACGATAGTACAGTTATGTCACATTGCGGTTTAAGGTAGTCACCTCACTAAATCACAGATCTTAATCGTTATAAACAAACAACACTTCGCGAAATCCGTAATAATAAAATGCTCTTGTTTCTATCAAATTGATGCTATGAAAATTAAAACACGTTTTCAAAAATCTTCTCATTGAAAGTTGTTATCATACCTGCATGTAATATATATTTAAGATATTCTGAAATTTTGGACGAACCAAAAACCGTCCCAATTTTTGTAATTGATGAAAGTAAATGAAGACACCACCTGACTCTTATGGAACTTACATTTGCCAGTGTCGGTGTTTATTTTTGTGTGCGGGCTCCTCAGGTATGAGGAAGTGAATTATCTGCATTCAGTTTGTATTGACACTTGGATACATCTATAATAAAAATTAATAGTTTTTGAGAACTTTCGACCGGCCAATTGTATTAGATAAACTGTTTATTTCAAGTATTTGTGCAAGTGAAGGTAGGGCCCTACCAATTTTTAAAAGAATGATTAGAAATTATTTTTTGTAAGGAATTATTCAAACAATACGTATAGCCCTACGTATATAGGCCTTCATAATTACGTAACATTTTCGTCGGTCAAATCTATTATCTATATAAATCTATAAATCTATTATTATGTATAGCGTATTCCCAGTTATCAAGTGATGTAAAAAATAGTGTCAAAACAAGAATAAAAATAATATGTCGTGAATATAGTTAACTGGGTAACTATGTTTTTCGCAAGAATATTTATATTTAGTTTTTATATTTATATTAATAGAATTCCCTTCATCATTTCACGCATTTGGGACCGTGAGAAATATAACAAAAGCTACTTATAGCCAACAATTGAAGCTATACATTTCTGAATGGAGAATTCATTTTTCCTCTTTTGAATAATGCACGCTTTATCTACGTATATGATATCTTTGATAATTGATATTGTTATATTCATCACAGGAAAATAGTAATAAGATATACAGCTTTTTCCAAGATATTTTCATCACGCCTCTTCAAAGTTAATTAGCTTTCCAGCGTATGTCTTTACTCCTTTAGTTCATACATACTCAACATTGTGACCAAACTAAAATTACTATAAATAACACTATTATATCTCCTATTAAAACAATATGTAAATATGACAATGAGTTTGAAGAAGCCATGAGAAGCATGACACAGATAATACGGTTACGACAATACCTATTGTTTACGTGTTTGAGCAGTACAGATAAAACGTATTGCACTTCGCTGCACAATGGGGTTACTGCTTCCAATCTAGCCGCGATAACCCTTCCTGATACCGTTATTAGATTTCGATTCTCACAAATCAAGGACATTGCAAATCGATGTGATAAGTTCAATCGACTATCGTTCACCTTGCATCGAGAATTATATATATATAGGCCTATATATATGGCTGTATTTTATTTCTTATCAATAATCACATCCCTTCTTCTGTAATAGCGTCGTATAGAAACAAAAAAAATTTCAACTGATTGGAGAAATTGAGTTGGAATTCAAGAAGGTATAGTTTATTTTTGTAAGGAATAAAAGTTTCGATACTTGAAATATCGTTCCGTTTGAAATCGAATCGATTATCATATCGTTTGAAAAATATCGTTTGATACTATGTAACCATAGGGTAAATATAAATTTCTCTGACGGTTGTCTCACTGATCTTTTTTTATAAAGTACTAGTAATTTATTTTTCATACACATATTGTTGAAATTAAAACATTGTTCTTCTAACTGACTTGCTCGTGTTAGCTCGTTCAAGTTCGTGTCCAAACAACACAACTGCATGGCCTGTCTGACGTCTGCACATAGCTATAGACTAATGAAAATCAATAAGTTTTAAGTGTGGTGTTGAGACGGTTTAAATCACATTGTTGTTTTACTTAGTCTCAGCTTGTGCTGTGCGTGTCTTGAGCGTGGCCTGAGCGTGTTTTGAGTCTTGAGCGAACCAAATTAAACCACTAGACCGTAATTAGTTAATGTATAAACGAAGGTAAATTCTTCGACTCAAACTAAACTGAAGCATTGTGTTTTTATTTGTTTGTTCGTACGGGGTAGTATCTACATGTCAAACGGATTAACTGATCAACACGAAACTTTTCCCCCCAATACACATAAATCAACTCTATCTTTATAATTATATGGGATACAATCGAGTAAAATGAGGACAAAAATTTGAGGAATTTGAAGCTACTCATAACTGATTTGGAGATGAAAATAAAAATGGGCGTGAAACAATTGGTCGATGATGGCAATATCAGAACGAATCTATCTGTTGATGGCACCCCCCCCCCCCTCCCCCACCTCAACCCAAGGATCCTCATCATAATTAAACATAACATTTTCATTGAGAGTTGAATATTCCTTTCATTATTTTCAATTACTGAAACTAAACTATTCAACTATATCAATAAAGTATAAGGACTGTGTTATACGGGAAATGAAAAAATGTGCTTATTAGATAATTATTAATTGAAGTTTCAAAGTACAAAAATATAATTGATAAACAAAAATTATAACTAGTTCATCCGCTAATTATCGCTTGATCAACAATTTTATTATTTGTAAACCCGACCTAAGATAAGTGATATTTAAAACTACCTTTCCACGCGTTGTTTATGCATCAACGCTACACGACGTACTGAACTATATAAGTTCATCTCCTTCAACGAGGAAACATGGTGGGCGTAATTGCCAGCCTCCAGCCAAGCCAGAGTCTTCTAGACTCTTGTTTCTCGTGACGTTTACTCTACCGTATTACATGGGCAGCAAATGCCAGTTATATCCAGCTCTTCTCATTGCAGGAAATATGTTTTTGTTGACGTTCATGGAATAGCAGCTTGATAAAATAGCTTGGCACATATAATTTCAAATTCGTATGGAAAACGTTTTTGCATAAAACTGCATTAGGTAAGGATTGGATAAATATAATGAAGAGTCTGAAAAAGTGGGTGCTCTAGTTGAATCACACTTTCCATAACTAAAACCAAAATCATTAATAACACTCCGCAAAGCCTATTTGAAAAGGTAATATTCTTCTTTTATCCTGATCGATTCAGTACCCGAATAACCAACATGTATCTCTAACTGTCAGTTTGAAGTTGTTATCACCATGATTACTTATGCTATTTGTTTTCACGAACTCTCAAATAAAGACTAACTGGACTTGGTAATATCAGGGCTTAATTATTTATTATTTATATTTTCAAGAGAATACGTCTGCCATTGAATAAGATGACACCAGATTCTCGCTGCGATATACGGGACTCCGCATTACGTCATGTGGAGTTCATCATCACGCTGGGCGCCAATTGTGAGGAATGCCACCGGGCGACATCTATCAGCAGCTATCAAGAGATCCGTCAGTAGTATTGTCTGGCTCCTCGTGTTCACTGTTGGCCTTGATGTACATTTGATCATAAGGCACGCGGTGAATGCCAAGAGAGGACTCGTTTACATACCTCGGCTAACTGAGCAGCTCGGTCAGGAAGAATGTCAAGCAGAAGTTGGTGGCTGTTTCCGTGTGATCACGTTGGTTGGTCCGATTCTGGTGTTACTGTTGTGACCTTGAATTTGAACCTTCACGATCAAAATACTCTCCAGGACATTCGTCTACCACCACTTTATGGTAGACGTCTTTTACAAGACACAAGATGTTGACCAAACAATGGTATATTATTTTTTGTGCCGTGTCTAAGGTATGTTGTTACCATTGTTGTTACCACAAACTTCTAGCCCTGTTCATGAGTCGAAAACACTGATCAGTGGTCGGAAACGAAATGTTTCAATTACTTATTGGATGTAGCCCAAGAAAACGTCACAGTGTTATTACCATTCATTGTCATAGTAACTTGTTATTTCCTTAAACATTATCGAATCAATGCCCTAGTTTCTTGGAGCTAGTTAATCCTAGGAAATTATTTCAGTGGTTGTTTACAGGTAACATTACCAATATTTTAGTGAAATGTATAATGTGCCAATAATGAAGGAAAACAACTAATTTTCTATGTGTCAACATCAACGAATAACCGCATTAGTATATTAATCAACTTGAAAACTAAATTCGATTAATAAAATCGTTATCTTGAGCTATTGTGTACTTATCAACCGGTGAATCACACTCAAGGTATTGCATTATATTTCATCAAAAAATCATCACTAATTCATCAAAAAATCATAAAATATTCATTTCATGAACCTTTCATGAAAAACTGTGTTTTTTTTGCTTGACTAACTGCAAACCGCTTCTAAAAAAACTAGACATTCTTCATAGTATTTCTATTTCCCAATCAATATTAGACCCATACTCAATTAGTTATAAATCCTTGATTGAACAAACATTTTCTGTTATCAAAGTATCCAAAAATAGCCCCATTCACACAATACAATAACAAATAACCGAGTCAACTTCCGGTTATAACCACATCATGAAAATACCTTTACATTTCATCAGCATAAACCTTTATGATACATCACAGAAAAGATTAAGCTCTATATTCAATATTTTAAAATGAATACAAATGTTTTTCATATGAATCTAATCAGTGGATTCCATCACTCAGTTCAGCAACATTTATAACTTCCCTATTCCTTTAGCATCAAGATTCCGTCAAACTATTGGCTAACCCTACATAATTGAATTGATATACGCTTGTTGCTGCAATGTTTATGTTGTGAATTTTATATTATGTGCATATTTGCCATCAATTGCATATAGTGTCTGCTGCAATTCTATTATATTCATGATACTCTATTCAATATTGTACGTTTTCTTTTTTATTGTGAATTTGAATTGGCAAACATTCATCTGGCTTTCATCACAGCATGGTCGATTTTTAGGACAGTCGGGTTTTAGCACAATTGACCCATCCCCATCGGTATAACGATGATAAAAACAGCGAAGACTTTGGAATAGGCTAACGTCACATCTGACTTGTATGTTGACGTACAGTAATCATCAGCTAGCATCTTATCATGCACGGTGGTGTAATTATCAGCTACAGTGGAGGAACGCCGTGACATCGGGAATAAAATACCCCCCCCCCCCCAATTTGGTTGGGTGGGAGCGGGGAAGTTTCTATTGATCAAATCCAAACTCTAAAGATATCAACTCGGCTCCTCCACACAAAAGAAACATTTATTCCACGATGGTTAATATTTGCATCCACTAAAGAACAAGTTATCTATCAACATAATAAACACAAATATTACCGTCATATTTGTGAGTTCGAATTGGCACTGAATCATCATACTCTAATATTATATGATGATGAGCAATATATCTAAATATAATTATTGTTTTATTGATATGAATCTGGATGCACTAGAAAAATAAAATAATATTTCATTATTCACATCGAAATCTTGGTATAAAATAATTGTTTTCGCATTGTGTGGATGAATTATTTTAGTAAGATCGTTTTGAATCGGCACCTCTTGGTTATTTCAAGACTTCGATGCGATCTTAATTGTCACCGTACAAAAATACAAACTATTTTCCTCTTTCAGTATGCTATTTTGTTCATATCAAATGAATATTTGCCATTAAAGACTATTTATTACAATTTGGCTACCCCTGAACAAACCATTTGGGTATTTTTCAATTACACTTTCAGATATGCTATGATGGAATTCGTTGATCCACATCTTTCTTGAGTGCCATACAAGTCATGGAGGTGCTCAGTTGTCTCTTATTGTTACCAGCTTATCATGGGTGGTGGTGCCGGGTTATCTAACACCAACTTCTAATGTCAATTTGTTAAAGAAGTGTAAAAAATTGTTCATACATTTTTTAATACCGTTCAATAAGCAAACGTAAATCCAAGTTTTATTTTTCTGGGACTTTTTAGCGCAAACAAATAAAACGTGTCCCAAACATTACAAAGTTTTTCATTTTATGGACTTCTGCAATTCTGCTGCAATTCTTACCACTCGCCATCATGCAGACAAGTGGATTTAGACTGTTGTCAAGACTCAAGAATCCGATGCAAATACTTCTAGTTTTCTTCATCGAAAACTATGTTTTACAAGGTTTTCGTAGCAACCAAGAACCACATACCTACTTTGTGACCGAGGAGAAGCCTATAACCAGGGCCGTTTATAGGGTTCGACGAAGCAGGCGGGCGCCCTAATTATGAAAGTTATCAATCAATCAGAGCCATTTTGTAATATGCCTATTCTCGATTGTACTAAAAATTGTCATTAAAATATTCCAATGATTATTATTCAAATCAAATCTTACTTTTATGATAAGTTTATCGTGGGTATGTAGGGCCTAATAAGCCTATAACATGATTTGAAATGATATATTTTCTGTAAAGATACACATGTTTGTATATCATTTTATAAGCAACAACAATTGACAAAATAATTATACTAAAGATCCACATTCTAGAAATTCCGTTATTTCCCAAAATGGATAAAGGCGTATTGAAAAATACCAAATTTCAAAAATGTATCTTCGATGCATAACCGGGGGAGCTTCGTAACCTAGCCCCTCTGCTTTCCCCTTCGCTCCCCCTTCGTATCCAGACTTAATCAAATGCATGCACGATTGACTTCTTGCTCGGGGCTTTAAAATGACAATAACTGGCCCTGGTTGACTTCTCGGTCTTCTTACTACTTGTTGCTGTCTGTTCAGGAGACCGTCATTATGCCTGAGGATACCTGATTGGACACGGGACCGATCGACTCCGTCGGAGAGCGCTCGACTAGCGGAGATCAAGCAAACAGAGCGGAGTGCGGAGCAGCTCGACAGCATTACCTGGGCGGAGCGAGATCGTTCTGCTATGCAGGATCCAGGATCAAAGTCAAAGGATCAAAGTCGAAGGATTTTAATCAGCCTTTGATTGTGGAACTGGCTGAAGTTCATCAACAGGGCGAATACGTATCGCTATAGAGAGCCAATATATTATCAAAGAGATTGGTCCTACAGTGACTTTTTGGGAGTAAAAACATGGCCGCCACTTTTTTAATTTCCACTCTCTTTTCTGTTATATATATATACAGACTATGTGTTATTTTATATTGGATTCTAACGACGCACTGTACTGATGACTTCAGATCTATTGACGTCGGTGAATGACACATGAGATGATGGAATGATGAGATGACAGCTAGGTTATTTTATCAGGTGTTTTTGAATAGTGGAAATGAGTCGGTCGTGGCCTGCTGTTAAGGAGCCATCCCAGTATTGACCTGAACGATAGAGTGAAACCACAAAAAAACTGTAGGGATGGTCGACCATGGCGGGAATCGAACCCTGCAATTGATAATGGATTTTCTATGGAGTACATTTTTATCTTTGCTCTTATGATAATTTGGAAATGGGAACGCTGAATTGGCTTCCTGACATGAATTCCGAATGATTCCGTGTTCTTAGAGTATTACTGAATGAATATCGAGATTTTGCGACGCGTCCACGACCAACTTGTTATCCATCCGATTAATGTCAGACGGAATCAAGATTGGGGAACGATAAATACGACTGCACATATGATGACGATATGAACAGGATATTATGAGATATTTGGAGGTAGATCGAGGTACAAATAGCGAGAAAAATTAAAGGTGCTTGGTCATAAAAAAAAATAGAAAAATGTTGTACTGGAGCCCCATATTCGCAGCAGCAAACTGATCTTGGTCTGGATCCCCATCATCGACAAAACTAGCAGGAGTGACCCTAGTGTGAGCATATAAAGATTCCGCAGGCATAGCTCTGAGAATCATCGAACCAGGCAAACCCCGCCTCCACGCTAAAATGTCAGTTAACTTGAAGGGAGCGGGCATCAAGAAACTGGGGCAAACTGGAGGCAAAAGTAAAGGCGGAATTGAATGATGGTAATAATAAGACCCTAATAGTCGTAAAAATAAAATGTTACCGACTGCTCGACTCAGTCAGCTACGTCAGAACGCAAGTCTATTTAACTATTCCCATGAGGAAAAGCAAATTGGTCGACAAAGTGACGATTACATTGGACGTCATATCTTCAATCAAATTCCTTCAAATATCAGAGAAACGAGTAGTTTGTCCATTTTTGAATTTCAAATTGACCATTGGATGAGGTCGCTGGTAGAATTATTTTTCATAACATGCTTTACCAAATTAATTGGAAACTGAAGAAACATTATAAACTAAAGTCTCTAGTCGGGCGTGGGTTCGAGTCACACATAAGACTTGGGTTTTTGTAATCATCATCAGACAATCATCCGCTCAATATTATTCATGCACAAACATAAACAATATGTAAAGACCATCTTTCGTATATATCACAAATAATCTGTGTATTGCATTGGATTGTTGTTTTAGGCCTACATATTTTGTTAATATAAATAAAGTAAGATATACACATGATGTATCTTCATGTTATAATGTTATGTTCAAACGATGTCGTATTGAATTTTATTTTAAAAAATAAACCCTATACATTTCTCCTTGCCGCTTAATCGTACCAACAAACATCGCCGAAATGTCGATTATCTCTCGTATATGCCACAAATGAACAGCTGTGTCTTGCATTGCTTTGTTGTTTTACATATTTTGGTAATATAAATAAAATAAAAAATACACGTAATATAGTATCCATGTTAATGTTATGTTATAAGATGTTTAATTAAAATTTATTTGATAGCAATATTCCCTATTCCTTACTCCTTTGATTTCTTTAATTACCAACGAAGAATTCAGTATTTTATCGTATCAAATTTGTAAAGATAATATTTGTTGACACTAAGTTGTGAGTTGTTGTGACTAGGAAAACGCAGAATATGCGTTGTAGGATGAGCTAAATTCTGAATGAAATGTACTGGAAAATATTGTGAAAATGTACACATCTTTATTTTGGATTCACTGACTCACTGCATACCTGATCATTCAATCATTTTACAATATAATTTGTTCAACCTGTTAAATCTTTCAACAGCTGTCGTAATAGCTTTAATTAAGCAAAAAAAATCATAATAATTTCAATCTTCAAAGCGGCTTATCCGATTTAAGTAGAACGTTGGTATTCGTGAGCCTAAATTCCGTGAAAATTTGAATTTATTCGTAGAAAATGTTTTTTTACCATATTTTCCCTTCTGGATTATTCTTACGGGGTATTCAAAATTTCGAAAAAATTTCTCAAGTGTGGTTTGACCAAGGTAGGGTTATATACACATTGAAATTAGTAAAACGAATGATTCGATTGCGACATTCAACAATGTTTTATTCAATACTTGATTCATTTCAAGCAAATACTGTATAGTTGATGGTTGACATCAGAGATTGATCGGTCGAAACACTGACCCATGTAAATCAGGAATTACAACATTACAAAGAAACGTTTACAAATTATTTTCAGTATTTTTGTTATGTTATTCTCATGGGTATTTTCAAAAATTCAATCATTAATATCTAAAAATCTGTGTGATCGATTGTTGCCCAAACCTATAAACCTACAGTGAAAAGATGAGTGTAGTGACTAGCAAAATTGTATGTGGACAAGTTTGACTGCTACTTGCGGAACGCGTAGAAAACAGGCAACAAGCAGAGAAAGAAGAAAGAGAGAAAGAGAGAGAGAGAGAGAGAGAGAGAGAGAGAGAGAGAAAGAGAAAGAGAGAGAGAGAGAGAGAGAGAGAAAGAGGTACGATTAGGATCTGAAAGATATACCAATTCGCCATTACTCACCCAATAATTCGTTCTTAGATGGTCGAGGGGTGGGCTAAAAACCCCGCGGGGGCCTCTTATTTTTAGTGGAGCCACTATCTACTATTGATTGAATTGGCTGCTAAACATTCTATGTTCTAAGGATTGCTTTAGATATGTTTCTTAGACTTAGAGACTAGACAAAACAAGGAAAAAATAAACAGTATAAGACTGAGTAAAAACAAGTGTTACAAATATTTCCAACAATCACTTTTACTTGTATCTTCCTGACCTATTGTAGCACAAAACTCGACAATTTCAAATTACATTGGCCATTTCAAATTACGTTTCAAAATACAGTTTGCATTGGCCAGAAAAAGATTCGTGTAAAATAGTTGAAAATTGCTATAGGTGCAGCACACTTCTCACTCAGGAAAAACGAACATAGAAAGAACCGATTTGGTCTGAATCGAAGTCTTCACTTACACTCATCCAAAAATCTGATGGAAAACAATTAATTTCTTACCAACATTCTTGATCAAAGATTCAACTATAACTCTTGTATATAAACGAGACACATTTTTAACATCAAAACTTGAAAAAAATCACAACACAGTGTTGGATTAATCTGAAGGAAGAAGTGTTTTTAATTGAAGGAAGTGGAAATATTCACGAAATGAAAATTACCTTCACGGTAATATCGTCGGACCCGGGTGATGGAAAATGGAACATTATCCACCATGGAATTAAAATACATGAAATTACGTTAGGCGTACATAACAAGCACTCAAAAAAAACCAAACCACTTAAGTCATCCATCTTCAAAATTTAAATTTAAAAAATACCTCTTGGAGACTAAACTAATTTGTAACTGCTACCCAACACCCAACCATCTTGCCGAGAAAGAAAAACATACCATCAGACAATGAATGACTCAAAAAATGGAACGAGCTATTAATTTTATTGAAATCAGTCAAATCTTTATGACTATTCAAAAAAATCTTAATATGAAAAACAACTTTTGGTTAAGCAAAATTCATAGATAATTTTAAAAAATCACGTATTTAGTTTGAATCTTTTAACTCTGTTCTGTTTCCTTTTACATTTCTAAAATTATATTTTATTCAGTTCTTCTTCGTATTCTAGATATAAGGTTAGGTGGAGAGCAGACGCTCATATATCTGAGCCTCGCCGATTTATTTTTGTAGCCTTGTTGTTAAATTATAATGTGAATTGTAATTTCTGTAATATTGCGTAAATACACAAAAATAAATAAAGTATAATAATAATGAAGATACCTAGGCCTATTCATCTCAAGAATCCACTCCTGCCAGCAACAACCACTGCCAACGAGATTCAATTCAGCTGAATTATATTTCTATTTGGTGCATTGGTGAGCATAGCGAGTATCAAAATATTAAATTCAATACGCGACATATGAGTATTTATTTTCAATTTTTGTCAATTATTTTCATTTATCGTCTAGTTTAATGACGCACGATATACTTTAACGATCTACTGGCGTCGGTGAATGATGCAGAGAAGACGGGAAGATGAAATGGAAGGTTATTTCACTTTGAGTTTTGACAGGGTTTAGAAAAACCCGGATGATTTTGAAAAAAATCATGGTAATTCTAATTGAAGTAATTGAAGAAGTGGCCTAAATGTCCTTTTAATACTGTTGTGTATTTCTGAAAATTACTGTTATTTTATTTTATAGTTTTGTTAATATTTGTTGGAGTTTTTGTTAGGTTGTCTCAGTTTAATCTATACTCATACTCGTTTGAAAATGGAAATATTTGTAAACAAATCCGCGGACAGTTTTTTAAATTTGTTAAATATTCACTTTGTATTAAACTACTGTGTATCTGTTTTGGTATACATTCTGGTAAAAATTCCCCCAAAAAACATCTAGATTTCGGATCTTATTCACATGGGCTTTTGGACGAAAAATCCGATGATGTTTTTTTTTCAGGCCGGGCAAAATTTCTCAACCTTGTGTTTTGGACAAAACGATAGTGACTTGCTCTGAAGGAAACAGTATTCACTTCATCGACTGAAAGAAAAGTCAGGATGGTCGACCATGACAGGACTCGAACCCCGATTTCTTTGGTTAAATTACAATTATCTAAAAAAGTAAGTCTGTGAAAAGTTTATCAATATGTATATATTATATAATATATAAATATATCCATATATATATCCATATCCATATCCATATAAATATATCCAAATATATCCATATATAAATATATATATCAACTCGATGTATACTGTCAAGTGGTATAGCAATAATAATAATAGATAATGAACAATATAGGGCCTACAATATTTGAAAATTCAAAGATGTCAAAGATGTCCTATCAAATCTCTGATAAACTTTCGAGAAAGTTTTTGAATTCTCTTATGGGCGACTTCAAGCCAGATTTCAAGAGGAGGCTGCGATCGTTACTAAGATGAACAATATTAGCACCTCAAGTTGCCAGCCTGCGATTCTAGCAGCCGTCTTAATTCAACTACAGCTCAGCGCAAAACAGTCCAACATTATTCACTCTCTGCTCTGTTTACTCCAGGAAAAATACATCAGCTCAGGACATTTGATAAACATCCTGATGAATATCCTGATAAGTATCCTAATACACATAAGATTTACACATTTAAAAAGAGATAAGACAAAAAGAAAGAATGGAAAATGCAGAAACAGAGATGAGATGGAGGAAAACAGAGAGAGCGAGGTAAAGAGAGAGTGAGACGGAGCTAGAGAAGGAGGGTGTTAGAAAGAAAGCGAGAAAGAAAGAAATAGAGTGAGAGAAAGAGAGAGAAGAGAGAAATAAAGA
The DNA here is from genome assembly GCA_907164805.1 of Brachyptera putata. Taxonomy (NCBI): domain Eukaryota; kingdom Metazoa; phylum Arthropoda; class Insecta; order Plecoptera; family Taeniopterygidae; genus Brachyptera; species Brachyptera putata. The sequence continues at coordinate 21,074,850 of OU015465.1, forward strand.
AAGAGAGAGAGAAAGACATAAAGAGAGGGGAGAGAGAGAAAGAGAATCAGGGAGATAGAGAGAACGGTGAGATAATGTTAGTGTAAGAGAGAGAAAGAGAGAGAGGGAGAGAGAGGAATAAAGAAAGAGAAAGAGAGAGAGTGAAGAGAGAGAGAGAGAGAGAGAGAGAGAGAGGAGAGAGGAGAGACCTTGTCTTGGCGGCACCCTGTCTGCCTAGCCTGGCCCGGCCTGAGCGCTAGCTGCTACAGCCTCACGGTTGGTTACCATGGTTACGCTGAGATATTGATCATGTTGCTCCTGTCTCGAAGCTGCAATCGTACGCTCACTGCGATTACCAACTAGACACTACAACTAGAAACTAGACACAATTAGACAAAAACACTAGACCTAGGTCACTCGAACGGTACGACGGACACTCGAATTACAAATTATACATATAAAACGACGTACCGGTATGAATAGTTTGAAAAAAATAAAAGTTCAAATATAGATTAATGCTTTCATATTTTTTTTAAAAAATGATAAGATAGATGAAACCTTATTTATTATTTTACAGACAGTTATAATTCCAGTAGCCGCTAGTCAGTATTGTTATGATATGTGTAGTTTTATACAACAGGTTATAATTTTGAAATTGATAATTGAAATAGATAATTGATAGTTAAGAATAATTGATATAGGGTAATAAAGCAGAATTGATCATTTTATTGTAATTTTGATGTTCGGGGTGTTATTGAACACATGTTATTATGCTATTGTGTTATTGAAGACATGTTACACACGTTATTGAACATGTTATACCGTAAAAATGATATTGATGATGATTATTTTTTGATAACGACCACACCAACAACTAGGTTATATGGGGGTATGTATGATGATGAAACTACGACGTGGTGATAAGTGGAAGAACATTTACTGAAACCCATGCCTTATGCGGGAATCGAACTCATGTCCAACGTGACTTCAGTTTCTAAAGTGGTGCCTCACCTGACTGAGCGTCGAAGGGCTCAGTCAGCATTGTGTTATGACGTGTATTTTTCCTCAAATTGCTATATTTAGTATTAGTTTGATTACTTGAATGGTCTTGTTATTCTACAATTAGATGGCAGTTGAATAATATAAATATGTGTTTGTTGAATACATTTTTAATAGGGCATTTAATTCTGAATCAATCAATCAACTTGAGTAAGGCCCTACGTATTGTAATATACCCTACAGTTGATACATTTCTGAAGATGACGAAATATAAAGTAGGATGTATTAATAAAGAAAGTAATGACAATAGTTACTCATTACTTATTCTAGTTTTTCCAAAACCTTATATATATAATGAAATAATAAAAAATAAAATGCATCATCGATCCCAACAGAGATGTTGGCGACTTTTAATGAACGCCTCAGTTATAGAAGTCGTAAACTGTCTTGAGGGAAAGCTCTTCTAGTGAGTCATCAAAAAGTTAAATAATAATTTGCCGTCATGAATGATAACTTTCCAACATCAGTTTTTACTTCTTCAATTGAATTTTTAGTTTGCGATCCTTAATTATTCGATTTTTACTTTCTATTGAAACCCATCCGTTCTGTTTTGCATACTCTCTGTAGGGATTTCTAAGCCCTGCTCTCTCGCTTTCCCAGGGAGAGCAGACCATAGGTTACCATAGCAACTAGAAAAGTTGGGAGCAAACAAACAAGGCCCCTAATACTGAAGCTCGGTGTCTGAAATTGTGATTGGTGAACACGATTTGGAGGATAGTTTTGTTCGCGGACAATCCTTGAAAGCTATTTAATTGTGACTTATTTAGATAAGATTAGACCTATCTAGATATTTTAACTTTCATCTCATTTCTAGATATTTATTCTGTGTTATCTTCATCTTCATCTAGATTATAATTTTGTTACCTTGTATCATTTGGACCCAGTTGTACGAATTGATCTAGTTAGCGGATTAAGCAGTAGTTAGTGGGTAAACTTGTTATCGCCCTTGGCAAGTTGGCTACATATGTTATTTTCGTACATTAACTAATAATTAGCGGATAAGTACTGACTCTTTCCTAGATAATAATTTTTCAATTAAAATGGATATAACTTTTCCAGCAAATACTTCCGAAACTGGTCCCGAAACTCGTCAGACCATAACCCTACTGAAAATGGGCAAACAAAATATTTTTGGCTTACCGGCAATGGCATCATACTAGTACAAGTGAAAAGCAGGCTCGCTTCAGACCATCCCTCAACCATTGACTTTATAATAACTGCCTCAACTGAAATGATTCTCTGATGGCTACTTATTTCTCTACGATCACAACTCAAAGTATTTTTAAAAGAAAATTATTAAATCACTCGTTTAGTACAACAGTTATATAAAATTTTCGGTCTGCCGAAAGATAACTTAAATTCCAACTGATATTCTACATGAGGATTCGAAAATGGTTTCAATTTCAGTTTGAATTTATTAAACCACTGCCTTCGATACCATTTCATTGTTTCCTTATTAAATGTAGAGGAGTAGGATTCTAAATTTGAATTAAGAATGTATGACAATTCCACTAACTAACCTTGAAGTGAGATACATGAACAAAATTTTCGTAAATTGAAAATGTGTCACTTTTAGTTTTATTATTGATTAAGAAGGAAACTAGCATTGGTAACCAAGCAATGCCGAGGGCACAGTGTGAAATATATTAAATTACTAATCTATAATTCGTCAAACTGAACCTTATTCAAGATAGCAGCTTATTACTTACTACATTTTGATGGCATCCAGTGAATAAAAAATTTACTCAAAATCTGCACACCTTGGTTTTGAGATTATCAAATCCAATCAGGAATCACTCACTGCCTTTGTTACATACGGTTACATGGTTACACAGTTATAATTGGTTGTACATGTTGATCATTTTAATAGATTCAATAATTGATGAAGAAAATAAAATTCTCAATTTTTCCCATCAAAATGGACAATACGAAAATTTATATCAAGATGTATCTTTCTTGTCCTTGAATTCAGTAAAAATTCTGATTTTAGGCCCATAAAGAATTTATTTTCACAATCTTGCCCCTCAGTTATTCTTACAGGGATTTTCAAATTTCTGTAATGGTTTTCTCAGAAGTAGGCCTAATTCAAATTCAAGTTTTTGATTTTTTGGAATTCCATGAAAATTTGAATTTATTAGATATTTATTATTATTTTTTATAAATTTTCCATTATTTTCATTATTAGGAATTTATTATTAAAAAATAAAATATTTATTTTGAGATAATCTCCTCTGGACTATTCTTATGGAGTTTTAAAAAATTTGAAATAGTTTTTCTCAAAACTGGTGCTACCGATTGCACCTCAAAACTATATAGTATCAAGTTAGATGATGACACGTACGTGTATGCCAAGTTTCAACAAAAATTTTCGTTCAACCTCTGTAGCTTGAACGGACAAGAAAAATCATTTAATACGGTAAAATGTAGTATTTACTTTGCTGATTCAATGAAATGGAATCTTTGAAATCACTCATCTAATCAGTGAAATTTTCATGTTACAATTCATGGAAACAAAATCCCTCTGGGTGTTCAAGGAGAAGGATATTACTACATTCATTCCAAAATCTAATTTTACACAGAACTATGAAGGTAGGGCCTATATAATATCAATAATCATGATTTGCCCCAAATATAATCAAGTTCCAATCAAGTTGAAGATTATTACGTATTTTCAAATAAATATTTTTAATTTAAAAAACATTATAAATTGTGCAACTGACTAGACGATTACATTAAAAGATAGATTGAAATAAGAATTTCATAACAATAAACATTGAATATAAAATACAACAAAACAATTTTCAGTTAACAATAACAAATCTGTTGAAATAAACATTCCAAAACAATATTAAATAAATATGTAGGCAGCTGTAGCTAAACTCAGGAGAGTGAAATTATTGCGACAGCTGACACAGCATAGCCACGCCACGCAATATCCAATGTTCGGGTGGTTTCAACGTCGGCAAGATCATGGATATGACGAAGTTGGTCGAGTGGCCTGTCGTCGACAACGTGCCTCGACGTTCCGCCGTCTTGTACACGGGACAGATGTAAAAGCTCCTCGTCAGTAAACTTTCGTCCAGGTCCGTCTTTCTCAACGGTTTCAGCCACATCTGAAGTGCGACAAACATTGACATGAAACTCATGACAATTTATTATCATTATTATTATTACTATCACTAAAATAAAATCTGCACTTTACTTGAATCTATGTATTGTATTGTACATCGTATTCAGTCTTTATTGTTGCAATGAATGTATAATTTAGTAATGTATTATGACTAGTAAATAATATAATAGTAAATATACAATAATTAATGCTACAATTAGGTGGGGCGCACACTTCAAAATTTGATCTTCTACCCAAACCCTTTTTTAAAACTGCTATATGCTATTGAACCACATTATCTTCTGCTTTGTTTTCAACTTCACTTCACCTTGGAGTCCTTATGTCCTTACGGGCCAGCTTAAGAGCCCGCATCTTGGACAGATTTACAGGGTGCACTTTGGGCAACATAATATATCTCAAGAACTACAAACACCACAGACTTGCGGTAAATTGCAATCAATGAATAATACCCTCACAATCAGATGTGCCTAGTCGAATTTTAGGAAATAATTTCACGATAGAGCAAAAATTAAATCAAACTGTGCCTTATTTGATGGTTTCCATTGTTAAATTCCCGGTTAACGAATGATAGTAGAAAAATTACAATGGCACATCTTCAAGTTCAAGTTTTGTTTATCAATATTTGAAATCCTGATTTGCCTATAATTTTTCAGTCTTCCCATTTTCCTATGCTGAAATGTGTAATGTAACTAGATTTCGTCAAATTCAAATATGGAAAACTTCACCATCTAGCGGTGGTTACTGGAACTCTTAGAATGTCATCCCCTTTCCACTTTACAATACTGGTAGGAAGTGTAGCCTAACTATGAATGCTGTCAGACCATTACTTACAATCGGTACAATACCGTAGAGCACTTTAGGCAGAGATTCATCCAGCGCGAAAATATCTTTACCCCAGCGCGCTCCGTCAAGGTACAAGCCGTCAATATAGACGCCATCTTCAGGCGCCACTTTGAAGGTTTCTTCTTTCATCAACTGAAACAATATTCATTAAACTGGCTTTAGCCCTGTGTTTCAAAACACGGGATAAACCTAACCGCTCCCTCGCATACGTCGTATTACTTCAACACATAGCCACTCGGCCGTGCCGAATGATTCCCCAGTACAACTATAGAATGATTCCCCAGTACATGTTTTAATTGTATAATAATGATGATAATAAATATAACTATAATTATAAAGGTAACTTTTATCATTGTTGACAGTTACACAATAATTTTGTATTGAATGGCGATTCTTATTTCTCCAATCCTTACGCTCTCCTTCCTCATCACCATCTCACAGGCAGCCCCGGCCAGCTTTTTTTCATGAAACAGTGTTACTGAACCTTGTTCATTATTAACGGGGAAACATGAGGTAATAATATAGTGCATGAGCATACATATTCTGATAAATGACGGTTTTATTTTCGCTAACACGTTCATTTTTTACGACAGTTACCAGATCTTGAGCCAATATCGTCCGCTACCACTACAGCCCTATATCTGTACAAAACTCACTGCTAGCATTGAAACTAACAATATAAACGAAACATTCACCTCGAAGTCGAAAGCGAGAAGATCGATGGGAATCGAGTACTTCCTAGCGTAGTTCTGTTGCGCTCCGGTCAAGAAGGCTTGCGTGAAGAAGAACCCGCTGACCCAGAAGATGACCGGAGGACCGTTCTGGTACCACTTCTCGAGGAAGTCTAGCCGAGTGAGGAAGTCGTTGATGTAGCCGCCGAGGGGTTTGAGCGAGGGGTAGGACTTCTTGGCCCACGGCACGGGGATACGACCGGTGAGCATGCTCGACACGACTCCCTCCAGTTCGAACGACATTATCACCAAGCCTGGTGGCAGCAACATGATTCAGCTGATTGATACAAGTGATACAATCTTTATACCTATACAATCTTTTTTTTACATTTTCAACCCTTTGATTATTCCACATTATCAAAATGTGTAAACACTGCAGGCACTACTTTTTAAAAAAAAACTTTTTGAATACGGGTAATACCAAATTTTAGAAATATTTGAAATTTTTGAAATTTATGTGCCTAATTTATCAAATTGAGAAATTAAGCGTGATGAATTAATATTCATTCCTTGTACATCTATATACGCAGAATGTAACACAATCCTTTCGCCTTTTTAAAACCTTGTAAAATGCACTAAAATCTGGTCAAACTGTTTTTTTGTCAATCCTATAACGATCAGATGTCAGGAATAACCATCAACTCATGACAAGAATATTTTGATATTATTTATACATCAAAAAATAATAAATGTTCACAAAATGTAACATATCTTTGGAATGCACTGTAAAATCACCACATTGAGCTTGAACGATCCCTGACCTTTAATAGCCTTCTGCACGTTGCGCAGGCTGTTCCTGATGGTCGACAACAGGTTGTTGAACCGGCCCATCTCTTGCACAAGCACCGTGTTCATCGACTGCGTGTACGACGTAGGGTACTTGTTCAGCGCGATGTCAAGGTCAAAGTTCTTCGGCAGCTTGTTGAGGATGTCTGTCGACACGTCCAACACGACCTGGTCGGACGACTTGCCCTCTCCTCCCGCAGACACCGTGTCCTGAACGACACGAAAACAAACAAAAATCAAACTCACTGGTCACTTTCTTCTCTCGTTATCTCATGGGAATTACGAAAATATGAATCTTTGCCAGTAGATTCGTTTCGAAGTGCTGGATAATACAGTAATAGCAAAACAAATCAAGGCTAACAGGATAAATTTCGAGACACATCATTAAAATTAAAATTCATTACAATTAAAATACAATTAAAATTCAACTACGTGCTCTTCGATTCGGTGATGGTGCTCTCGGACTATCATGGTGCTCCTGTTGTCAGTGATGGTGCCCGAATCGAAGAGCATCATCACCAAAATCAAGAACACCATGATGGGTCCGAGAGCTGCATGCATGTACAGAAAGAAAACACCAAACTGGACGCCATGATTTTAGATGTGATTTGAATTCTTTCAAAGGCACCCCTCCATTGCTTTCCAACAGTGATACTTTCTGGTTTTCACACCTTCTACCACTACGAACTATACTCGGTGATATCGGATGACTGCCCAATTGAGGTTTACTCACTTGAAGTTGTTTCAGATCCTTTCGTCATGATTAGCACAAAATAGAACACATTGATATTATTTATTCCAGATTCAAATAGCATGTACTTTAGCAGGTGGCATGCAGTATGACATTTGATACTCACCATTCGGTCCTTGGAAGCGATAAAAAAGAAAGTTGCGCATCAGTAATGTTGATATAACATACGAAGTAGACTACCTGATTACAATTAGATTATAAATTGACAGCAATGTGAATAGTTACTGGTATAAACAAGCCATCTCATTGTCTGGTTCTTACTGCTACATTTATTGTTGTGAACAGCCACAAAAACTTCCACTTACTCTCAAAGTTGGGTTTAATCCCAATTTTGGCTATGAATCGGCATTAAATATGCCACTGCTATAAAAAAAATTAGGGCGCCTAAAAGCCATAATGGTGTAAGTCAATTTTACCCGAGATTGTACCTAATTCGAGATCATGCATTAAATCATACTGCAATTACCATTCTACTTGCACCAGAGTGGTTCAAGTCACTACTTCTTCCATGGTAGGAATACTGTTTGGCATCGGAAAATTTTCTACCAAACTTCCATGCAATGTCAGTGTAAGAATTGAAAGACTCGAATTGAGTAAAAATTGACTTACACCACTCTTGCTTTGAGGCGCCATAACAGTGATATTTGTGGTTGTTATCCAAGTAGACAACCTTCTTCTTTTGTGGATACACTCAAGTACAAACTTACGTCACGCTGAGCATTTATACCTGTGTGAGCAGCATGTTAGTGAACAGCAGGTCAGTTTCTTGCTGGTCCTTCATAATGTCGGCGTTCTCGTTCATCCCAAACACTTCCGGGTGCGTGATGCTCGGCAAGTTCTTGGTGTACGCCAGGTACGCGTCAAACTCCTTCTCCGCAGGCGAGTAATACTTGCCTGCCAAGCACAAACGTAGAAACGTTCACACATCGATACAAATATCTCTCTATGCACGACTACACGACATGAACGACAAGATTATTAAAACATTAACCTTGGCGACAGTTTGCTCAAAAAAAAATCATAAAATTATGTTACCTTTAAGATGTATTTAATGTGACTTTGTGATGCAAACTTACGTAAATCTTATATAATATGTATAACTCTGAATACTATGAATAGCGAATAAGAATTATAGACAGTGTGCAATTTACAAGACAATGCGGTTCGTACTAAACCACTGCCACACCTGGAATAAACAAGAAAAACACTCAAGTTTAGCGTTAGTGATGTAGGGGTACCTTGATATTGAGCCATGCCTGTTTCCTTCCTACTAACCAAAAACACCTAATAAAATAATCTTTATCTCATCTTACCTCAACTGTACCTCATTCATCACGCACTGACACCAATAGATATTAGTCACTCATCGCTCATCAGTATAGTTGAACACGTAATAAAAAAGAAACATAGACTAAATCATTACCTAAAAATAAAGATCATGAAACAAATACAGATACAAATACCCACACGTGATGGATTACTCTTCACTAAAACTTCGGGAACCAAGTCTTCAATTCTTCCGAGCTAATCAACTACTAGTGAGTAGTTAGTATGTGAGTAATACACTTACCAGTAGGCTCGAAAGCGTAGAACTCGTCTTCCACGAGCTTCCTGCAGTAGAAACGTGCGAGGATCGTATTGAGACACCTCCGATCCCAATCGTCCGTGACTCGGCCGCCGTAGTTACACTCGCCCGTCAAGTACCGCAGCGCGTCGTATTGAACGTCCTACGAGCACAACATTACAGTCACATTGATGCCAATTAACAACTAGTGATTGATCTGCCAACAAAACGAATCACACAAACACGTCATCCAATCACAAAGGTTGTTTATTGAGGAATTTTGAAATTATCAATCAGGTTACTCCAAATTCCCACAATCCCCATCTAGGTAGCCGACTGACAAGCCATGACTAATATCTGTCGTTAACTGACCACTTTCGTTTTCTTGCCCTCATTGACATCACAAAACTTGACATCCAATTGAACAGACTTTTTTCAGGGGGATTCTCGAAATAAAAAATCACTGATATCAATTTGTATGAAGTAGCTGTTCAATAAACCACATCCATCACTTACTAAATGGCCCTACTTGAAATTCTAAGATTTCAAATTCAATCTCATCATGATTGAAGGTTTATCTTTAGTCAGTCTTTAATGGAGAAGATTACCGTTTGTACATAAACTGTCACTTGATGTAACCGCAAATATTTCAACAGTCATGATGAGTGTGCGATCTCTTGCTCATCCGTTCTCTTTAGACCTGATTGCCATAGTAAGCACTTGAACGTACCTCGTACTGGTTGAGAAACATGTGCAGTTGCATGACGCTGATACGCAGATCGGTCTCGTTGAACTCGTACGGAATGTTCCAGCCGAGAGGCCCAAACTTCCGCCTCTCCTGCGTGAGCGCGTGGAAGAAACACAGCGCGTACAACAGTTTCTTGAACGTCTCGCTCTGCTTGCAGCTCTCGAAGAATTCCGGGTCGGAGATGGGATCGCTGAAGTACGAGCGCGTGATGTTGGCGCGGAGACCTTTCGGCGGCTCGTTGGTCATCTTGACGCCGTTCTGCAGGACGAGCACGGGGAAGTGTTCGCACGGATACGACGTCAGCCACAAGCGGAAGTCCGGGTGAGTCGTGTCTGGACTCAATCCCTCGCATACCTGGAACAACAAACAGGCTCTGTTGAGAGGATTCTAGACAAAAGGTTACGTATTCAGCGTCAATATAATGTATATAAACTATCCTAGTAAACGAATTCGGTGCGCCAGATTATGCGTTTCCCCCCTTCCAAAGCTCCCCTTCTCTAGGTCTCGCTAAAAAACCTAGCGTTCATCTCAAGAGTGTGTCCGCTCTTAATACGTAGGCCTACGTTTTTTTACTCTTCTCCTGAAAAATGTACTGAAAGAATTTCACTAAACCAACTTATTTTAGATTACCTTCTCTAACGTTGGCATGAAGCTCTTGGCCAAGTGACAGTTCTGCAGCACAACCCAAGTACCGTTACGTACTCCGTCCTCTATCAGCCTCATGGCGATTGGTCCTTGACCTTGGCCGAGCGACAGAGAGAACAGGCGATTGGCGCCGAATCCTTGGTCGTCGGCAAACTTGAGCATAACTGCCGTAGGATCGGCACCCGGTGTCAAAATGAAGATCAACGGGATGCAAGAATGAGAGTCGTTGTACGAAGATGTCAAGTCGAACGGCGGAGGGTCCACGAAGTTACGACCCAAATTCTCTGAAAATTCAAAAGAAAGGAATATGAAGTTATCTGCATATATCGGGTTTAACGACGCATTGTACAACAGCAGACGGTAAAAACTGACTCGCTTCTCGAGCGCTAATAATAGTAGTATAGAAGCAGCCAATTTATATATTCAACTTTAATTTTAATTTTAATGTAGCTTTAGCCTAGTTCATGACGAATCCTATAGTGGTATATTGTATTAATGAAACGGAGTATAATGAATTAATGAATGATCATGTTTTACGGCATCATCGGCATCTAGGTCATTTTGCGCCAATATAAATAAATAAATTAAAAATTAAATAAATGATACCAACCGATGACATTGCGACCAACACATTACTAGCGCTAGCTCGAGTAGCGAGTAACGACAGAAAAATAACACGAATTGCAGAAGTTTGAGAGGGGCAGGGGTACAGAAAATGTATTCTTGTTCTAATATAGGCGAGAAATGTCAATCAGGTCAATCAGTACCATCAGGGTGATTTTTTAAATGTAATAAGAAAGTGCTAAAATCACCTTCCACAAAGTCTTGGACAGAAGGGATTACTTTGTCTGGCCTCAGGCACCTCAAAACCAGCATCTTCTGGAACTGAGTCAACCGCTTATCCCACTCCTCTGGCAGCGGACATTTATGTGGCTCCAAACTATCGAAGTAAACTTTCCAAAGTGGCAGATTCCTCTCAAAGTGTTTGTGAATGTCCTAGAATTAGAAAAAAATATATATAATATATTTTGTTTACTGTATGAGCAACAACGAATATGGTTTTATTAGTAAAAACAAATAAGTATCAGGTAGTTAGTAGAGGCATATGTTTTTGTAAAGATTGTTTATAGTTCAGGGTTTACTTTGTTTTTCAAAAATATTACTTAAGTGAAAAACAAACTAAAGAAACTGCAGTATTTAACAAGAGCTGATATATGGATGGATCAAAAAATGAAACTTATCATGGTAATAAAAAATATGCTAAAGAGAAACTTTTAAAGAGGTTCTTCTGTAATAAAATGTTATTACATTAATAACGTAGGTCTACCTTGAAACTAGTCTGATCTCCAAGACGACAGAGCTCGTCCCACGATTTGACGGGCAGCCACGTGGCCGGCTTGGCGTTCGGATTGTCTAGACCGACACCGCCCGTCAAGAAGAACATCCACTCGCCAACGTCTATCAGTTCCTGATCCTTGAGCAAGTTGATATTCAAAAGCAACGAGAACAACAACTTGTCCTTCTCGAACAGACTTCGACAGATGTTTACGTAGAGCGAGTACGTGAAATACGCCTTAAGATCTTTCAGACGAAGTTCTACTTCTTCCACTTTTTCTGTATTGTCAATGGCGAGCTTGAATAGATTGACGAACCACACGAGAGAGTATTGGTACATCGGATCAATATTTGCCAAATCAGCGATACTGAAGAATAATACGGTTGAATAAACTGCGATAGGCGTATATTCTAGACGAGCTTCGTCGATAGACTTCTCTGTCACTTCGGCGATCGCTTGTTTCTCTTGAATCTCATTGGCCAAGAGCTTGGACGAACTCAGCACCTGTGGCAGAATAAGCAATTCCAATAAAAACACAGAGACCGTGATATCGATTTGCGATTGATGATGTGAGAGATAAAATAAAGTAAAAGAAAAAATGAAAAATGATGACGTGGGTACAGATTGATGGAAACACACAAACAGAGCATGAAAAACATTCATAAAATAGACTGGACAATGAGTACAGAGAGGTAGGTTCCATCAAAATCAACAAACTCTAGCTTCCCACGAGTCTTTCAATGGACTCTGCAGGAATTAACCACCAGGCAAAAATCAAGAAAACAATTTCTCACAACATTTTTCATTTGTCTCTTTTATTTGTTTTACCATCTATAATTATTGATGACTGTATTGATGACACTCTTTAGATCAAACAACTTCTTTCCAAAAATAGCATGAGATTGTTTTATTAATATGGCTTATACCATTTTATATCATCATACCTGTATAGCCGTCTCATCCTCCAGAATATTGCCCTCAGACGTGGACAAAACCTTGAGAATCTTATCTTCTATCTCCTTGAGCATCCTCTTGTTGTCCGCCCCTTGAACGATCAGCTGATTCTTCTCCTGCTCCAGATCCGGCCTCTCCTTGGCGACGACGATCCCGAGCAGCTGATCGGCCAGGCCCACGGGAGTGATCATGAAGTTGAGCAGCGTCACTTTAACGGCTATCTCCGGCAGGTAGTGCGGGTTGCGGAGCTTGGTTGTGATGAAGAACCTGAAAGTACAGGGGCACTCCGTAGCTCAGTCGATTGAAGCACCAGATGATGTTTCATGATTTGTATATCTCTAGTACTGTGAATTCTACTAAGCTTTTAACGTAAACAAAATAATTTTGCTGACCAAAATGAACTGAATATAGGCCTACTAGAATATCAAATAGATTTTCTTTTGAATTAATTTTCAATTGACGGCCAGTGATTGGCCCGCCCACTTAGGTCACATAACATCCAAGCAAGTGGTATGAGTATAGATCTAAATGGCCAATTAATAAACCATGCCTATAACTAGTCATTCATTCCCAACAAGCAATTTAGAGTTTTTAAACAGGCCTACTCGTCAAGAATGTAGAATTATTTTTTCTACATTTGATCCCTCTGAATTGATTACCAAAAAAAAAAACTTTTTTTCTTCGACAGGTTGGTCTAGAAAGGATTCCAACGAACCTGAACAAAGGAGAGTATTCAACGATCGAGTCTCCCAGCTTGATGCAAAGAGCACCGCCTTGTTTGAACGTCTGACGCTGCAGCAACGGCTCAAGCACGGCGTCGATCTCCTCACCGATATTCTCCAACAGCACCTGACAACAAACTCACGCGCTCACACTTTCACACGCCATAGCGAGCCTAGGTACAATCATTATGGCCTGCTAATGGGCAGTGCCAGTCTTCCTGCATCCAGCATTGAAACAACTCGTATGATCACATCACGATCAAGACTGCAAGACTGAAGCAGAGATCTGACTACGATATTTTTCTTGTTATCCATTACGATTTCTAACCGATATTTTATTTGGTCCAATCATAATCCAGAAAGAGACCGAATAAATAAATGTGATGTAATTTATGTACTTGTACTTGCCACCGGGTGAAAATCCCGATTGCATTTCAAGTGTACCACCTGTATGTAATAAACGCTAGATATATAACGATGGCATTTTTGTCACGAAAAAGATTCGTCAAAGTTGGTTCAACTTCAATTGGGTTCAATTGGGACTTATGCATGTATATAATTCATCTTAGTCATTGTTGATTTGTTATATATCATTAGGACTATTACTTGGTGTTGATAAATACAAATATTTGACTTGACAAGTACCGCGACGTTAACAACCCAACGTTGGCATAGGAAGATTCAACCCTGTAGGATTGGCATTACAATGACCAGTGTCATGGGGACGTCATGTACGAAGCTCTGGATAGTCCACAGGTCAACAAGCAGGCTTGCATCGGGCAACTGTTGCCTCACAACTATCGTAAATGCCGCGTTTGAAGTTATTACGAGACACGCTACTGTATCGAGCAACCGCTCTCGAAAATACGTACCGGTTCTCCGAATTGGATAGCGTTCTCAAGGACCCGCACGTAATCCGAATTGGTGAGTCGTATTAATTTCAGACCGTTCTCTTTTTCCATGTTCTTGATCCACTTGTTTGCTTGACCTTGAGGATCGATCATAAGCGGGAATCTTCGGGCATTCCTGTAAGCACGATATAAGCTCGGATAATCACATGTTCGTGTTGTATATCAACAGTTTAGGGTATACAAATTAACATGATTTAGAAGCCATTTGATCGTACTTGAACCAGGAATGAAAATACTTTTCCTGGTTAAAGTCGTGTCAGTCATAAACAAACAATAATCATCAACATTTACTATTTCACAACTTGGTACTTCCTCTGAGGCTATGGTTTAGATTGCAAACTGCTTTCAAAACTGATTTCTATTACGTAGATACAACTGATAAATCAAGCTGGAAGAAAATCTCGACTTCTTGATTAATGAACAATACTACAGATGAACTATTAAATATTAATTATGAGTTTTTCAGTATACACTCAGGTTTTTTCATCACTAGGCCTACGCATCAAAATAACTTTTCTGAAAAATTATAACTTTCTAAAAATAATTTATTCAAAATTGTTCTAAAATTGATTTTTCTACAATCATATGCAATCAAGTGTAAGAAGACGGGCAAACTCACATGATAATAATACCATTATCAATGGAGAACGAATCACTCGGCAGCCCGAAGATGTTCCACGACCTGATCTTGACAGCTTCTCCGAGCACGGCCGTCAACATATAGTCTTGCGAGCATATGATGTGAAGCGCCGTCAACGACTTCACCCACGCCATGATCTGTTTCTGTCGGTACTGCATGGTGAACGCGCCGAGGTAAGCGACGATGCCCGAGCCGATCAGGACGTCACCGGTCAGCGTGAAGTAGGACTCGCCCAGCAGTCTGGCGGTGGTCGACCACCTGTCACGCTCGCCGCCCAGTCCACCAATCAGCTCTTCGGCTCGTTGGAGTTTCTTCTGGCACAAGTCCACGTCAGCCTGGAGATCGGCGTAGCTGCACACAACAACAACACACGGAATCATTTCGACAAGTTTAGTGCATTTGGAAACTTTTCCAGAAGAAATTAAATGGGTTAAGTTACACAGAAAAAGTAGAATAATTTGCATGCCAATGAGTGAACACACAGACTAGACACACAGACACACATAATAGGCCTACACAATGAGTAATTGATGAAATAGTTGACTATCACTAGGACACTGATTACCACATTGACACTGTGGACCAAATATCAATAACTTTCTACTGAAATTCAAAAATGTTGAGCTGTGTTTAGGTAGACCTTAAATTAGGGTGTGAAGAGCCTCTATAGTGAAAAGAGATGGGCATCTTGGTTGAGCATACCTCTTGAAAATTGGCTTCATACTAAAATCCAACAAACATACTAATAGCCAGACTGTAAAGGTTCCCTAATCACACACATGTGTCGAAGACAAATTCTTTGGAAAGATTTGAATTCAAAATGTTCACGTTCTCTACAAATAATATCCGCCGCACTTACTCGATTTGCAGCGTTGATTTGAATAACGCTATAGCAAGTTTTCTTACCGACTCTTGTTCTGCTCTAGCACTTCTTCTAGTTTCGACAGTTTCTCCTGAACTGCACGCAACTGTGCCCGCTTCACTTCGAGCGCGGCCATGGCAACGGCAAAGTCTGATTCGGCAGCGGCAAGAGCAATCTTCTTGGGAGCTACCACCTTGGCCACTTTGTCGTACTTGGATATGGCAATGACCCACTTGCAAAGACCTTCGGCAGCGTTGGCAGCGGCTTTAACCTGAACACCGATGAATGCTTGTCATCTTCGTCACTCGTCAACTGTACATATAAATTAGTGTATAGGAAAATAGTCTGAGGCTTGATATATGAATTGGGTAAAAGGGAAAGAAAGAACAGCAGCTTACATAGGTTTATCAGTAGATGGGGCTACGCACGGTGGAGAGCCGTTGAAAGAACACAGAGATGATTTACAAACACACGAGGTTTCAATGGTTCGGCTACTGCATTTGTCACAGTAGAGTAGATAGTGATCATTATCTACCCATTTTCAGAACCAAATGTGGTGTTTGAGACAGATAGACCTACCTTATCTGGGTCAAAGTTCTCGTCCACAAGGATCTTGTCTGCCAGTTTCTTCATAAGAGCTGGCGGGATATTATCCTTATCGTAGAGGATTAGGCTCTCCAAGAACTTGATGTCGTTGAGCAAACGCTTCGAAGGACCCCAATAGTCCTCTACCATCTTGCCACTACCTCCCGGATCTGGGATACGATCTGGCTTAGCGTCCTTCAGGATACACACAGCCTCCATGACGAGCTTAATACCTGGACAACAAATATCATTCAGCTACATAGTAAAACCTCTGTGCATCGTTCTCGGATCCATCGTTTTCCTGCTTGTATCATTCGTTTTTCTCACTCCACTCCCATAATCAATGTTAAAATTTCCTGGATGGATCATATTCCTGCATGGATGGTTTTAATTTCCTGATCCCGTGTAAAACAGAAGATACAGGTTTCACTGTAGTACAATACACTTTGTAGATCCTTAATAAACCTCTATCTACCCGCTACCTCCAGCTTCTGGGATGAGAACTTTCACGATAGTCGTATTCCACTAGAGATGAGAAAAGAAACGTAAACAGTTCAAATTTGTAATCACATTTAAACATTGGTTTGTAGATGTTTCATATTATGTACTATTTCATACAACACTGCAACACACACACACACAACACTACATATACTACAACTCTTATTATTAATTTTTGCTTACCGCCTTCATAATCCAATAGTGTACCGTAAGATGGAATAAAAGTACAACACAATGAATTGTTTGTTAATAGTATATAATTATATAAAATTTAAACTACCATGTATAAAATAGTGATGCAGTTCAACATAATTGTGAACAACATCAAAATTTTTTCAACACCAAACATTGATCAGAATACCTAGCCTACATTGAACATTTCAATTTTCAATTGATATAAAAAATATAAAATGACCAGAATGAATGCTGCTTTGTTTCTTTCATCTGGTTCATTTGCTGTAAGACTTGAGTATATCGCTCGCAATACGAAATTTCTGGCAGCAGTTATCAGCAGTTATTTTAGTAGGCCTACCTACTTTTCATAACTTTTATAAGCTAGCCTAGGTATATCAATCAGTGATTGAATTTAATAAATATTATATATTACCATTCGATACTGAATTCTAAAATATTGAATCAATCAGAAATATCGAAACCTAACAGCAACCCAAGCAAAAAACGTCCTTACCTTTGGGAGGATTCTTCATAGACTTGACGATGGTGATGTCGGCAGGAGTGAGTGTTTGCAGAGCAGCGAGAGCCGAGTCTAGAATAGGCATAGCTTCCGCTAGCCGTGCGTCACACTCGTCTTTGATCACCTGCCGAACAAACACACTTTCACTATCGATACCCTTGATTTATTCCAGCCACTTTTGAACGATGACTAAGCAGTACGTTAGCAATTTGTTTGGTACAACACCTATGTTTGAACAGTAGTGTATTTGATAGTATACTTGTTATACTTTATTTGAAATATAGTCTTAATATCTTAATATTTCAATTGATTGGAAGAAGTACTTCTACTTTCAAGTCTACATGATTTACAATGAAAATCAATTTTATCCCAATTCTCTATCTTCCGCCCCGAGAGGAATTCTCAGAGAATTCTCACATGTAGAAGGTTTGGGTGGAAGACCACTTTCAATAGTGAACCCCGCCTACTTTGAGCAATCATTGTACATTTACTTTTAGATTATAATATATTTTATTATAATATCATACAAATATTGACCAAATAAAGACTTAAAAAAGACTTAAAATAGGGTGTTGAAATAAAAAAAAATACTTGAAATACAATACCTTCCCACGACTAGGACTGGGTTACTGACCTGCGCGGCAGCTGCCTGCTCGTTAGCGAGTGCTTCGTCCACTTTCACCACCTTCTCGACTTCCGCGACGTCCAACGACTCTCGTTCCACTTGGTCCATGATCTGCTGCACCTGACCGGCGGCTACGACCAGCTTGGGCTGCAGAGCGACCAGTTCTTTCTGCATCTCAGACACTTGGAGGCCGGCGTAGTCCAGCTTGTCCAGGCCCACTTCGTAGCGGGACTTGCCCGTCAACACCTCGCTGGAACAAACGACCATCATGACAGGCAACTGGCATGGAGAAGTGAGGGCAGATATAGGTGATATAAGTAAAAGAGGATTCAAATTGGGAATCTTGAAAATAAGAACATAAAGGAATACTTGATAATATACACTTGTAATTTGTTGAACATTAGGCCTGTATTATTATTATTTATAACATTCATTATAACATATAATTATAACACACTAGGCATTATATATTATAACATCACATTATAATTAGCCCCCTACTGTTTCTCAAAAGTGATTTGACCAATTTGCGATTAAGAATACATAGCTCCAAGTTGGATAAGTTAGCATGTCTGGAAAAAGTTTCATGTTGATCAGTTAAACCTGTGCAGTGCGTAAAAACAAATAGTAGTAAAAAAAAACATACAAACAAAGGTCCATACGAGTAGCTTGCATGAAAGTCTTCGCTGTCATTCATCTAGTTATATTTGAAGATAAATTAACAGAAGAATATTAAACAGGGTATTTTTATCACCTTCCCTATCATTCCTGAAACTTTTAATACCGATAATAAAATTTGTGACTTACTTCCTTTTTCTCGCCAGCAACTCTTTAAACGTCGATATGAGCTCCAAGTAGGACGTGGGCGTGACGTAGTTATGCCTGTTGAGTCGCAGGAAGTACTCGGCAGACAGCTCTTGCGTGGACACGTGAAACTCTTGGCACATTTCAATGCACACTTCTCGCTCCTTGTCGGTCAACTCGATCTCGGACAAGAAGCGAGTAGCCACGGCCAGCAGCGCATCTGGCGGCCACGGCTGGAACCAGTCGATGGTGCAGCAATTGACGATCGCAGGAAACTTCCTGATACGATTACGGAAACCGTCACCAATCGGACTCATCGCTAGCACGATGTGCAGCTGTTCGCGCACGATCTGAATGAACAGATTGAATAAAGCCACGGGACTGCCGTCCGTCTGGACGGACTTGTCTCTCTGGCGATCGAACTGACGCATCTTTTCGCACAATTCGACTTTCTCGTCCATCGGAAAGATGTTCGGTACCTCTCCCGAATTGAGCAAGTTGTTGACGTCCTCCAAGAAGGATTCTTCTTTGATCTGCGAGTCCGTGAAGAGGAAGACGACGTGCTGATCGGAAGCGCTCGCCCGACGCAGGAAGTTCTTGATGTCCTCGTGCCACTCGTACGAGCCGTACATCTTACTGATCTCGACTTGCAACAAGTCGTACTCGGAGATGTGAGACGCCAGCCGCGTCAGAGACTGACGACCGGAACCGCCCACGCCGACCAACAACGCGTGACTGCGAGGCTGCTTCAGGATACGACATACACGAGACAAATGTTCGATGGCAAATTTGAACAATACTAAATTCATCGGTTTTTTAGTCATGTTATTGAATTCGGCCAAGTAGCCGTCGCAAACGTTTCGCAAGTGTTCGAGATCCGTGACCTCACTGTAGTTTCTCGAATCCGCCTTGGGATTGGCAAAGTCGCAGTAGATGAGCGATCTCAGCTCGTTCTCCGCTATCCTGGGATTACCCGGTTGAGCGAGACGAGTGAACATCTCGTCAAAGTCTTCTTCGAGTTTGTCTTTGCACACGACGTGTAACGTATCGAACAGCCAGTCGCGATCAGAGTCGTCGACCAGACGGTCGTAGTAAACGCGTAACACTTCGTGAACCCACAGACGTTTCATGGCTAAAAGTCCGTCCATTGCTTCTGGTACTGACAACAGTACACCTTGGATCACCTGAAAGGAAGTGACTTTCTGATAAAAGAGGCGGAGTGAATTGCAAGTGTTGTTCACATGTATTATTTATTCACTTTGAATTCCAAAGTTGTAAAAAAAATGACATTCAATTATCATTTTCTCAGCCCACACTTTTGCAGGCTGGTCAATATTTTGAACTTATTATGTTTGAAACATAATTAATATAAAACTAATATTTTGAAATTCAAACTTTACGTTATATTTTTCCGGAAATTTTCCAGCCCTGTTTTGAAAAAAGGAGGCCCTAGTTATTCACAATGTTGTGGTTGCTCATAACTAACTGAATAAAAATTGGCCCTTCTGTGTTGTGAGCCTTCTAACAACATAGTGCTTTTAAGCAATTCAAACTTCAAAACTATAGGCTACCGGTATAGCATTCGTCACACAGGTAGTTTTCATAGTAAATCAGCCGATACCATAATTTTTATCTTTATCTTCAGCTTCTACTGCTGTCAATAAATCTGGTCAACAGAAACAAAACAATACAATACCCTCGAGAAATCTCGCAAGTTGAAGAGATAATGAGATTTAGCAGGCGTCGGAAGAAGATTGGCTTTCGAGAGCTTGTAGACATCCAACGTCGCTGCCACCAGCTGTTCGATGCACGGATCAAAGTCCTTGCTGAAACCTCGCGTGTCGAGATGCCACAACATGATCTTGCCGAAGATGGTGACCATGACAGCGTCTTCGAACTCGTCGATGCAGAGCGCGTTGAAATGACGCAAGAAGCGTTGCGTGACTGAGTTTCCGCCGGACGTTGGTGGACCCATCGCGCACACGATCTGGATATCGATCAGCTTGAGCGGCGTCACTTCTTTGAACTCGTACCTGTGACGATAACGAGGTGTACAGACAACGAGAGAGAGAGAGAGAGAGAGAGAGAGAGAGAGAGAGAGAGAGAGAGAGAGAGAGAGAGAGAGAGTACGAGCAGGGTTGGCAAAAACCGTGGCTAAAGTGGGATCTTGACAAAAAAACTTGAGAAAACATTCCTACAAAATGGAGAAAACGAACATCAATCGACATTGTATTACTCGATTTCACATAAAATTGATTATCAATACCAAAAAATAAATAATAGCCATAATCACAGATGAAAAAGTGAAGGAATACCTACACCTGATAAACAATAATAGAATCTGAAAAAGTTTTGGGAGATCAATATTTTTAATTACGCCTCCAATTAAAAACTCAGTTTGTCGGTAAAACATGTATTTCAATGTGGGTAATACTAACACCTCCCGAAGCCTGCTAGGTTTTACTGAACTAGGTGGTTACTCGACAACTCTGAGGTGGTGGTGTTGTTGTTGTTTACCATGTCCAGTGATCCAGCCACTGTCGGAGCAGCTCTATCGGCGGCTGGGCCCCGTACGTCTCCTTCAGCGGCATGCTCACGTCGTCCACGAACACAACGCACTGCTTGCCGAGCGGAGGACCAAACACACCTGCGACACGCAACACGTCAAACGTTGTTCAAACTCACACACAGGTAAGATACAAACCGTTTATAAAGAATCACGTTCATTACAAATAATTATAGCTACAGTATTATGCATTGAGCCTGAAATTATAAAAATACTATCTATATTTGTATCCATGGAATAAGGTCATATAGTGATGTATTTGTGTTTCGAATCCTGAATCTCGTCGTGGAAATCATGATTGGCAGAAAATATTTTCTTGTTTATGTACCATCTTTATTAATGAACGTTCTCAATTATTTCAAGAAAAGAAAGAAATATTATGATGGCATTAATTAAATCACTTTTAGGGAATATTTATTTTCGAAAACATTCACTATGAAGGTGGATGAGGCACAATTTGATTTGTGATTGTTTTGTAATTGTTTGCATAATGACCCCACCAACAGCTAGTTATCTGGGGATACAACTAACAGAAAACAGAAAAAAAATCACAGCATGAACCATTAATATATACTATACTACGCTAAGTTTCAGTAGTGTCACTTAGATAGCTGTGCTTGCGGCCAAAGTACGACCGCGCATGTCAAGTTGCTGAATATGTTCAGAACAATATTGTTGATACAGTGAAACCTCTATGCATCGTTCCCGCGTCCATCGTTTTCCTGCTTCTATCATTTATTTTCTCCTACCCTACTCCCATATAACAAGTGTAAAATTTTCCTGGATGGATCGTTTTCCTGCATGGATGGTTTTATTTTTCTGGTCCCCTGAAAAACGATGGATAGAGGTTTCACTGTACTTGTTTATTATCAACAATTACTATATTGTTTATGTTTTTCCAGTTTTGTTTCTCAGGTGATGAATATTTTCATTATTGGTAACACTGAATGTGAATAAACAACAATAACAGCATGATAAATAATGTGCTTATGCTACCATAGATACAACATAACCTTGGGATATTCATCCCTTCTAAATTTGGCAAGCAAACGATGCATATGGTGCTCAGTTCAAGTCAATGAAATCTCACTGGCGTGGCGTCAAAACCCGTAAAGTCCTCATTGCGTAAGAGCTTGGCTGCCTTCTCTTCTATTATCGTCTATGCTGGGAAGTTCTGCTTGCAAACCGGAAATCTCAACGTGTTTTAAGCTCAGCATATCAAAGGTCATCAATTCACTTAGTCTTGGTACTGGGTGTATCCAACCCAATATTTTTGACTAAGGAGAAAGTTGGTCTTTCTTATTCTGAACTGGAATACATTGCCCTTTCTGGAGAGCTAGGTTGTCAGCTGGAGGAGATAATAGAATAAAAGGTAGCCAGCGGTGAAATGTTCCGTTCCTGTGGAGCGGTTCATTCGCTAGGGATAGGTTCAATTCCTTAACCCAGCTTGAAACGGGTCTCCGCCACATAAGGGTCTCAATCACGGACTCTTTGTGGACCTCTAACCCGGGTTTGCTGTTTGGCTCAAAGCATCCCTATTAAAGAGGATCTCCATTGATGGTTGGGACTTTGTCGTAGTAATGGAGCTTTAAACTAACACCAACCAGTGATTCTTTTGATCTGCAGTCATCAGCTGAATAATACGCCGATAACTGCAGGTCAATCGTACAATGTTGTCAGTACTAGGAAACGCAACACATGCGTTGTTATAAAACTAGGAAAACGCCATATATGCGTTGTAAGACAAGCGGATAGTAATAGTATTGGTAAAAATGGGTAAAAACTGCTTCAAGTGGTACAGTACCAATTTAATACATTTTATGTTTTTTCTTCAAAATGGCTTACCCAATCAAGCTCAAAATTTTTTTAGAAATGTGTACCAAAATGTAATTCAACTTCCGCGAAATTTCATTTTTTTGGAAAATAAAAATATTTTCTTTTTCTTCCGTCATGTTATTCTAATGGGAATTTTTTAAATTTCTTGAATTCATAAAAAAAAAAGTTACTCCCCGATAATGCCACAAAACTATACAGATCTAAGTTAGATGAGGAACCATATAGAAAAAAAGTTTGAGGTTGATAGATGTAGCCGTTTGACCTGTGGAGAACCGACAAAAAAACATAAAAAAAACAAAAAAAAACATAAAAACGAACACCAATTTTTTTCAGTACGTCAAATTGAATCCTCGCTGAAGCTCGTCTAATAATAAAAACATCAATACACTATTTATATCCAAGAAAGAAGGTAATATTCTAGTCATGTAGTTGTGTTTGGTCCTGAAAATCTTAATTCAAAAATATTTTTCTTTATTAATGAACTATCTCAATTCTTTTCAGAAAATAAAGATATATTAAGAAAGCACTGATAAAATCACTTTCAGGGTATAATCATTAGATGAGCGTTAGCGGAGATTTCCCCCCAACTCTTACTTGGTCTGTGTGCTTTTTTTTTTTTTGTATACACTGCACAGGTTGCGGGGTTTGACAGATCGACATGAACATTTTTGTACACGCAAACTCATCGAAATAGAACTGTATACTTCTTGGGTCAAATCAGTCGGACCATTTTTGAGAACCATAATTTCAAAGTTTCTAAAAACTCGATAAGATTAGGCTGGTGGGCCGAAAAGAATTGAGAAATAAAATGTCTCCATTATGCTTCAAATTTTCCTCAAATGTAAACAAAGAAGAGATACACATTATTAAAAATGTGTATGCGATTCGGACCAGCCGTTTTGAAGAAAATAATTTAATAAATATTCTTTATTCATCGAATAGATAGAAATAACAGCAGAAAAATGTTGCAGTGATAGATTCACGGTTTCCTATATGCGTTGGTATCGAGTGAAGTATACTTTTATATGCGCGAAGGTGTGTAGATTTTTCCATTATACTTTATATACACATCTCGCTCATCTTACAACGCATATTCTGCGTTTTTCCAGTTATATACTACGCTATGCTACAGTAGCGTCAGTTAGAAAGCCGTGTTTGCAGCAAAAGCATGACCGCGCATGTCAAGCTGCTAAATATGTTCAGAACCACATTGTTAATATTTGTTTATTATTAACAATAACATTGTTAATGATTGTTTAGTTTTGTTTCTCCGGTGATACACATTTTCATTATTGGTAACACTGAATGTGAATAAACAACAATAACAGCATGATAAATAATGTGCTTATGCTACCATAGATACAACATAACCTTGGGATATTCATCCCTTCTAAATTTGGCAAGCAAACGATGCATATGGTGCTCAGTTCAAGTCAATGAAATCTCACTGGCGTGGCGTCAAAACCCGTAAAGTCCTCATTGCGTAAGAGCTTGGCTGCCTTCTCTTCTATTATCGTCTATGCTGGGAAGTTCTGCTTGCAAACCGGAAATCTCAACGTGTTTTAAGCTCAGCATATCAAAGGTCATCAATTCACTTAGTCTTGGTACTGGGTGTATCCAACCCAATATTTTTGACTAAGGAGAAAGTTGGTCTTTCTTATTCTGAACTGGAATACATTGCCCTTTCTGGAGAGCTAGGTTGTCAGCTGGAGGAGATAATAGAATAAAAGGTAGCCAGCGGTGAAATGTTCCGTTCCTGTGGAGCGGTTCATTCGCTAGGGATAGGTTCAATTCCTTAACCCAGCTTGAAACGGGTCTCCGCCACATAAGGGTCTCAATCACGGACTCTTTGTGGACCTCTAACCCGGGTTTGCTGTTTGGCTCAAAGCATCCCTATTAAAGAGGTTCTCCATTGACGGTTGGGACTTTGTCGTAGTAATGGAGCTTTAAACTAACACCAACCAGTGATTCTTTTGATCTACAGTCATCAGCTGAATAATACGCTGATAACTGCAGATCAATCGTACAATGTTGTCAGTACTAGGAAACGCAACACATGCGTTGTTATAAAACTAGGAAAACGCCATATATGCGTTGTAAGACAAGCGGATAGTAATAGTATTGGTAAAAATGGGTAAAAACTGCTTCAAGTGGTACAGTACCAATTTAATACATTTTATGTTTTTTCTTCAAAATGGCTTACCCAATCAAGCTCAAAATTTTTTCAGAAATGTGTACCAAAATGTAATTCAACTTCACGCGAAATTTCATTTTTTTGGAAAATAAAAATATTTTCTTTTTTTTCCGCCATGTTATTCTAATGGGAATTTTTTAAATTTCTTGAATTCATAAAAAAAAATTTACTCCCCGATAATGCCACAAAACTATACAGATCTAAGTTAGATGAGGAACCATATAGAAAAAAAGTTTGAGGTTGATAGATGCAGCCGTTTGACCTGTGGAGAACCGACAAAAAAACATAAAAAAAACAAAAAAAACATAAAAACGAACACCAATTTTTTTCAGTACGTCAAATTGAATCCTCGCTGAAGCTCGTCTAATAATAAAAACATCAATACACTATTTATATCCAAGAAAGAAGGTAATATTCTAGTCATGTAGTTGTGTTTGGTCCTGAAAATCTTAATTCAAAAATATTTTTCTTTATTAATGAACTATCTCAATTCTTTTCAGAAAATAAAGATATATTAAGAAAGCACTGATAAAATCACTTTCAGGGTATAATCATTAGATGAGCGTTAGCGGAGATTTCCCCCCAACTCTTACTTGGTCTGTGTGCTTTTTTTTTTTTGTATACACTGCACAGGTTGCGGGGTTTGACAGATCGACATGAACATTTTTGTACACGCAAACTCATCGAAATAGAACTGTATACTTCTTGGGTCAAATCAGTCGGACCATTTTTGAGAACCATAATTTCAAAGTTTCTAAAAACTCGATAAGATTAGGCTGGTGGGCCGAAAAGAATTGAGAAATAAAATGTCTCCATATGCTTCAAATTTTCCTCAAATGTAAACAAAGAAGAGATACACATTATAAAAATTTGTATGCGATTCGGACCAGCCGTTTTGAAGAAAATAATTTAATAAATATTCTTTATTCATCGAATAGATAGAAATAACAGCAGAAAAATGTTGCAGTGATAGATTCACGGTTTCCTATATGCGTTGGTATCGAGTGAAGTATACTTTTATATGCGCGAAGGTGTGTAGATTTTTCCATTATACTTTATATACACATCTCGCTCATCTTACAACGCATATTCTGCGTTTTTCCAGTTATATACTACGCTATGCTACAGTAGCGTCAGTTAGAAAGCCGTGTTTGCAGCAAAAGCATGACCGCGCATGTCAAGCTGCTAAATATGTTCAGAACCACATTGTTAATATTTGTTTATTATTAACAATAACATTGTTAATGATTGTTTAGTTTTGTTTCTCCGGTGATACACATTTTCATTATTGGTAACACTGAATGTGAATAAACAACAATAACAGCATGATAAATAATGTGCTTATGCTACCATAGATACAACATAACCTTGGGATATTCATCCCTTCTAAATTTGGCAAGCAAACGATGCATATGGTGCTCAGTTCAAGTCAATGAAATCTCACTGGCGTGGCGTCAAAACCCGTAAAGTCCTCATTGCGTAAGAGCTTGGCTGCCTTCTCTTCTATTATCGTCTATGCTGGGAAGTTCTGCTTGCAAACCGGAAATCTCAACGTGTTTTAAGCTCAGCATATCAAAGGTCATCAATTCACTTAGTCTTGGTACTGGGTGTATCCAACCCAATATTTTTGACTAAGGAGAAAGTTGGTCTTTCTTATTCTGAACTGGAATACATTGCCCTTTCTGGAGAGCTAGGTTGTCAGCTGGAGGAGATAATAGAATAAAAGGTAGCCAGCGGTGAAATGTTCCGTTCCTGTGGAGCGGTTCATTCGCTAGGGATAGGTTCAATTCCTTAACCCAGCTTGAAACGGGTCTCCGCCACATAAGGGTCTCAATCACGGACTCTTTGTGGACCTCTAACCCGGGTTTGCTGTTTGGCTCAAAGCATCCCTATTAAAGAGGATCTCCATTGATGGTTGGGACTTTGTCGTAGTAATGGAGCTTTAAACTAACACCAACCAGTGATTCTTTTGATCTGCAGTCATCAGCTGAATAATACGCCGATAACTGCAGGTCAATCGTACAATGTTGTCAGTACTAGGAAACGCAACACAAGCGTTGTCGGGACTAGCGACATATATTTACATGAAATGGAATGGAAAGCTATACATGTACCTCGAGTTCCAAACAAGTTTGTCAGTTTCTTCCTGTTTTATTCATTACTCATAATAATCATTTCAAATTAATTGGTGACACTTGTTGCTTAGATTTCCAATAGGTTCCTCAATAGCTTTAATTGATATAAAATAATTGAATTACAATTTTTTTCTTCAAAATGGCTGATCCGATTAATGTGAAACTTCATTGGAAAATAGATTAATAAAACAACTCATCGAACGATTACGCTGGTAAACGTCAAAAATATCTAAATAAACAATTTGGAGACGGTTCGAACTCCGTCAGGTTGGATTATCTTACCTTTCTTTCGCTTATCGAGCTTGCTCATGATGATGTCCTGCGTCTGCATGGCCGTGGTTTGAGCTGAGAAGTTGATGAACAACGGCTTGTACACTTTGCCGTCCACTTTATGTAACAGCAAGTCCTGCGGGAAAAAAACAGGTTTCAGACATGTTGTTAGACAAGCATTGCCTGCTTCTCAGCTACCAAGAAACAGCAAAAGCTGTATACTGTACCAGAAAAAGAGAAGATAATGGATTTATCTTTCATCAAAAATTGATAGTCTTCAAGTTACGTTTTTTTTTCATCAATCAATTCTTCTGCCAGTAGATTTACAACATTCTTAAGATCCTTAGATCTTGAGGTTCATATTGATCTACAGATCCAGAGTTTGCAGATCCTGTTTTTAGTAGTCTGCTACAAAAATCTATATTTCATATAAAGATAAGCTACCAAAACTATACAAATTCTATATTCCTACAAATCTTCATATAACAATTAAATAAAATGAACTCGCTTTATTATATATTTCAAAGCAAATGTCTCATACCGTGACGTAGACAGACTTGCCGGTTCCCGTCGGCCCTACGAACATGATCGGCTTCTTGTGGTTGATCAGCATCAGCATGACGGCGATGTTGCGGATAGTTTCCACGGTCGTCACGATGATCTGATTGACGGGAATGTCACGGGGAATGGGTGGAGCTGACGCCATCTCGTCGGACCACGGCTTCCATTTGCCTTTGCCCTGAACAGTAAGCATGAGTACGCTGTACCAACAACTACTCTGCAACAGGATGACTACGTGGGTAGATTCTAGATAAGAGTGGATTAGACTTTCAGTTCACTCAAATGTGTTTTTCTGCGCTACATTCAAGTACGGCAAAGTATTCAATCAACTTGAATATTTTTCTTTTCAGTACATTGCTGTCTTACCAGAATAGATCCCTACCCGTATTGTTTTTGAGCAAAATCGGTCCGACTTTTGATCAGAAAAAAAATTAAAACTTGGTAACGGTACCGGTAAATACCCGTAACAACTGAAAAATTGCAAAAAAAAAAATCTGATGTATTTCTTTTCAAGTTATAATACTAATACTACAAGTTCACATCAACATCAACATTGTTGAAACTGAATCAAGATATCTACGTAAATATATTATCAAAATATATTTCTGATACCAGTTAACAAGAAAAACAGGTTTTTTTACCTCCTTGAAAAATTTATAGTCGAACACAAGGCCACCGGCTGGTATTACGAAGATGTACGGTTTCATTGGCGTCGACACTTCTTGTTCCAAAGCGAATTCTTTGAAAAGCGACGCTGGGAATTCTTTCTCAAGCAGACCGCGGAACATTATGTTGAACTTCTCTCTGCTTGGGGCATCCAACGGTCCACCCATCGCCCAGATGCAAGAGAAGAAAAACACGCCCTACAAGAAACAACATTACGTGTTCAACAGTTCACAATCCCGAACAACCAATATTAACTTAACATAATATGGCAATAAAGAATTGTGATTTTCTTAAATTGAAGGCGCATTTGCAATACTATAATAAAAATAATATGATAAAAACTATAATAAATAATACCTAATGTATGACTAGAACATATCGATGGTGGGAAGGCAAAAATGTCGTAAGCGACCTTTTTTTCGTGATATACAATTTAGGTCATCTTCATCGATGTGCGAAGTGTCGTAAGCAACATGTCAATACATTAGGCACGGTCACCAATATAATTTTGTCATAAGCGACAAGGTGCGGTTCCCTTCTGTACATTTTGTCGTAAACGCCAACACATTTTGTCGTGAGCGTCAAATTATGCTATGCAATTTATCTAATAAAATACAGCATTTTGTCGTATGCACCAAAACAGTGTGAAAAGTTGATAAATTTCCATGAAAATTTGTGACGATCTGTAAACGTATCCACGAATATCACATAGAAATTTTGAAAATTATATCTCCAAGTTTGAATTTAATACTCGTTTTCAACTTTCTGTGAAACCTTCTTTCGTTGGTTGCTCCACGATTTGTACGATTCGTTGTATGGCAACTGTGAATAGACGCACGACAAAACACTTCTCGAGTTAGTGCACCGTTACTTCTCAACAGGCCTTCGTTCTTAATACTACGATCACGTGACGTGACAAGGGTAATGACGAGAGCAAGTACCTCCAGCTGAGCTCTGATGTCAAGGTCGGATAGAGCCTCGACGTACTTCTCGTCGTTGAAATCTCCCATGAAGCAGTCGAACAAGTTCATCGTCGAACGCACCAAGTTGGTATCAGACGTCGGACACAGTTCCTGAGAAACAACATTTTTAAAAATTTTGAATCATCTAGAAGGCGCTTTATAGTGACTCTAAACCCTTGGATTATAGCTATCGCAACGATAGATTCAAAGTTTCGTGAAAACGTCGCACGGTCGCAGCATCTTCAACACAAATGATCGTCATATCTTACTATCAAGCATTTGCCCAAAAAGGTCGATGACTGATCATGATAAAGAGGCAGTAGTAATGCAGTGAAACCTCTATCCACCATTTTATAATGGACCAGATGAAGAAAACCATCCACGCAGGAAAACTATCCATCCAGGAAAATTTAACATTGATTATATGGGAGTGGGGTGAGCAAAATGAATGATACCAGCAGGAAAACTATGGATCCAGGAACGATGCATAGAGGTTTCACTGTAATCACTTTGAATCGAAAGAAATTCCAATGATAAAAAAATTTGAATCGAATTCGAATAATCAAATAAATTCAAAATCGAATAATAAAAAAATTTCAATCGAAGTAAATCCCAATAATAAAATAACCACAATCGTGATGTCACACCTACTGAAAACTCACCCTAACGCCCCCTCTCCTAATCAGGAATATAATCGGATTGCAGAAACGGTTGAACATGTGTCGCAGCATGGACTTGTTCTGGTCGTGCAAGGTCGGCGGCAGTGTGTTGAGCCACGAGATGAGCAGCGGCTCCCAGCCAAGCGTGACGGGCTCCATGTAGATCATGCCGCAGCGCGACACGGTGGCGGGCGAAGCCACCTCCAGGTCCATCGGCTCGAACACCAGGTTGGTCGTCGGCGCCAGCTGGATGATCTCGCCGGACATCAGGCACAGCTTCTTGTTGTCGTCCAGCACCGTGTTCATGTTCTCGATCCAGATCGCGTCGACGGGACCGTCGAAGATCAGCCACTTCCTGAAACGTCGAGAAGATGGTGAGAGAAACCAAATTATGAAATAATCATGTTTGTAAAGTCGCCGTACGAGTACCAAGGCCATTAAGAGTCCATGAGAGTCGATTTAGCGGAATATCATTCTTTTTGTAATAACTTTTGAATGGGATCAGATATTGAAATTCTGAAAACGAGGAAATACAGATATTTTTAATAGGCCTACCTTCAATATGGTGGAAGAAATAACTAGTATTCATCTCAAATCGCCTGATTGTCAGGCATATACGCTTAAAAATTAACATTTTTTAACCGTATACGTATGACAATCAGGCGATTGAGATAAATAGTAATTTCTTCCACCATACCCATGGAAGGTATTAAAAATATCTGTGTTTCCTCGTTTTCATATTTTAAATCTAATCCCATTCGAGAGTTATCACCAAAAAACTGATATTCCACTAAATCAACTCCCATGGACTCTTGACACGACTGCCACTTGAAATAATTCCCTACTTGTTCCGACTTGTGCGTGATATGTTCTACAATGAAGACGTCATCATTGCAGACAGAAGAAATGATTGGCCAAAAAATTATGTGAACACTAATTTACGCTTTTCTGTTTTTATACATGTAACGATTATAAACTACAGTAGGCCCACATAATTGAAATTGAACATTGAATGCATAGTAAGAGTAAGAATAAGAATAACAATATATAATAGTTAATAGCCACCCTGGTGTCATCCCTAGTTGTTACCTATCAAGATTCTGTGAAACTGCAAACTGTCGATAGCTGACGGCCAGAATGCCGTCGGACCACTCGTGCGACACGGGATCGAACTGCCCGTAGAGTTGACCCATCGTGATGGCCTTGGGGTTGATGACTGTGATCTGCACCTTATGTTCGTCCATCTCACCCTACGAAGACACGACACTCATTTCAGTGTTTTTGAATTATTCCCCTAAGGGGAGGGGGGGGGGGGGGGGCAAACCGAACACTCACGGAAAAACTCAACAAATAGTACAGCACCCTTCAACAGGATTGGCACGTAAAAACATCGCAGATAGCAGGAAATCAATTTAAAATGGCACACAATTATTTTTTGATCCAAAATTTACAAAGATCGATTCTAAGTCGATTCTGATGGTTCAAGAAGCGATTCCTAGTTTTCAGAGTCGATGTTATCCCTAATTTGTATCATGTGCAAATCTGTAGAACAATAGATTTTTTTTATTTTTTATTTTTTTCCCTAGTTTTCCTAGATTCCTAGTTCTCAGAGTCGATGTTATCCTTCATTTGTATCACGTGCAAATCTGTAGAACAATAGATTTTTTTTTCAATATTTTCATTTTTTTCCCTGGTTTTCCTAGATTCCTAAAAATCTGTGGAACAATAAATAACGTTGTGTAAGCAAGCCACTAGCCTTCTCCTCTATCTCCGCGAGAGCGGCCGCCAGCATGCGGTAGGCCGACGTCTTGCCGCCAAACGGCAGGCCGACGATCATGAAGCCGTGGCGCACGATCATCATCTCGAAGATCTGCTGGATCTTCTCGAGGAACGTCTCGGTGCACTGCATGTTGTGGACCACGCACACGTTCTCCACCTCCTGGTTCAGGATCGTGTAATCCGGGGTCGGCAGGATCACTCCGGGGAACAGGTCAGACGTAATTCCCTGCGGTTCACAGGAACAGAGGTGAAGAACAATACCACGGTGAAGTGATACCAACTGATTTTATCATCATATAAAGAAGGTGTGCTGACTCCCATACTGTAACATGGCGGGCATTGGTGGTTTCTTACGGTCAGCTCAGAGCACTGTGCTCCAAGCCAAAGGTCACATCTCGGCCATTTGCCTGTGCAAAAATGGACCTCTATGACGGCGGAAATGCTCCCGTGAGTAGGTACACCTTCTTTATATTATGATAAAATCAGTTGGTATCACTACATCGTGACAATACTATGTAGTACGAACTTACTATAAACACGAAGATTGGGATTAGGAATGACACCATCCAGAAAACTTGTTTCTTGACATGCATTTTTTTTAATCGCATCGGAGCAAAATGACCTAACCAAGAAACGCGGTAAAACCCAAATATTCGTTCATTAAATTATTCATTCAAATCGCAAGAGGATCAATTACAGAATCCAAGTTGTTTTACCCTCCTTTTTCCCACAAAATAACGTTTGTTGATTAGAATTCTGGGGTGGTAAGATTGCCCTTGTGGTGCCCCATTCAAATGATCTCATCAATTCATCCATAGCCTTAATTGGGGAACAACGATTTTATATCAAATTTCGATATTATTGAAAAAACAAATCAGTAAATTCAACAATGTAGGCCTAACAATGATTTTACCTATAGGCCTATCAAGTTTCGATGATATTGAAAAAAAAAAAAAGTAAATTTCGTATTGCCACCAGGAGAAAGTTATGCCACTGCATGTGAGAAACCGTTTGTTGATGCTCAATGATCGTACATTCGGTATTCGGCTCGTATTCAACGTAACCCGCTTCTAGTGACACTCGGTTGTTTCGAAGCTGTCAAATTAGTGTCTCAAGTTGATCAGCTCACGCTCTATAGTCAAGGTCAGACCAATCAGTCGTATGAGACACAGAGCAGTGAACATCAAGTAAGCTCATTTGCCTGGCACTATTGTGATGCCTAGTCATAATTGATTTTTTTTTTCGATAATTAACCCGATTTTAAACCAGTTCTGGCAATTGGGTGCCCTGTTGTCAATTTTACAACCCAACATGACCCCGATATGAGATATATTTTCAAGACTGGTAAAAGTGAAAATAAGTACCTGAAAGAGTGGTAAGTCATGCGTCAAGAACTTGGGTAAATTAACGTCTTTGATGGACCGCAGCATGAGGATGTCCTCCGACTCGGTGGGATACTTTAGTTTCAGATTACCAGCTGCGGTGAGCACTGATTTCACAGCACGCATCCCTGCAACACACCATTCACATCTTTCACATAAAACATTTAAAAAGCAGCTGCACAGTCCAACACAAGAACAAACTAAAACTATCAATTTATTCTAGGTGGGGACTTGAATTTACCACAAGTGTCACGGAAAACAGAATCAGATGCTTGTCTTCAATACACTTTGAATTCAATAAATTCATATATAATATCATTCATAATAAAACCTATAATATCAAGAGTATATAATTGTTCAACATTCTCATTCGACCTGTTTCTTTGAAAGTAGCGAGGTGATAAAAATACCTACAACATATAATGTGTATCAATTAACACAAAACACGAAAGGACCACGTAGATGCAATGAGGTACCGTAATCGTAGTGATGTTGCGAAGAGAGCTGCTCCGAACATAGCTTGTACGTGGCGACAATCTTGACGGCGAGCGGACGAGCGATGACGAAGCCGCACGAGTAGAGCACGATCTCGGAGATGAGTGCGTAGTCGGGCACCATCATGGCGACGGACCTGAACAGAGCCTTCAGGTTGTCGGGCAGTTCCGAGCGGCCGGCGTAGCCAGGATTCATCGTGATGAACACGGAGCAGGTTGGATCCAGCTTGATCTCGGTGCCCTCGAACATCAGCTTGGGGTTTCCCGAGTTGATGCCCCGCTGGATGGTCAGGATCTGCTGAGCCACCACCGACAGCACTTCCAGATCGATACGGTTGAACTCGTCGAAACACGACCAGGCACCGCAAGATGCCAACCCCTGCACAATAAATGATATTGTAATGTCAATATATCTTGGTCATCATTACGATGCATTTTTTTATTTTCAATATTACGCACTGTTATGATAGCGCAGATCTAATAGCGTCAGATGGATGATTAATGAGAAGATGAGATGATGAGATGAAGGTTTCTTGGGTAATGGGAAGTGTATTTTGAAGTAAGCGGTTGTGGCCTATATTGTGGGAACTATCCCAGCATTAGCCTGGACTACAGAGGGAAACCAGGAAAAACCCCTGTAAAGATGGACGGTGGCGGGGATCGAACCGAGTCCGATAACCCCTCGTCTCGCTGATCACATGAAGCGAACGCGTTGACCACTACGCTGCATGTGCCGTTGGACACGTTCCTAAACTCAATATCAATGAAATAATATTTATCTTCTTTTGTGGATACACGGGTATAATTATATTACTGACTAAAATATAATATTTTCAATATACAATGTATCTCGGCAAATATATCTTACTGGATAACTAATCACATTAAACATACCTTGAAGAACTTTCCAAGGGCAATATAATCGAGTCCATCCGAGCAATTAAAGACCACGCACTGTTTAGCGACGGCTTTAGCCAGGTCCTTCGTAGTCTCGGTTTTTCCCGTTCCCGCAGGACCTTCCGGCGCGCCTCCGAGGTGAAGATGCAACGCCCCGAACAGAGTCCGGTAACAGCGATCGGTCAGCGGCGTGATGACAAGCCGAGGGGAGTTGCCGAGATACTCGTAGCCGTACATCAGGGTGGAGTTGATCATGCGAGTGGCCAACTGGTTCTCCTCCCAGTAGTATCGCATTTGACACAGCCACTGGAAGTCGTTGTCTTTCACCACTTTCGCGGTGATTATCATCGCGAGCGTGTCGCGGGCGTGGACGTCTAGCACCACTAGCGCTCCTGTCGACAAGACGCTTTCAATAATAACCATACAGGGAAAGAGTGGATGGGAGTTGATTTAGCGGAATATCAGTTTTTTGGTGTTTAGTTTTGAACGGTAGGTGATATAAAAATACTAATGCGGGGAATAAAGATATTCTTAATACCTTCAAAATGATGTGAAATAAAATTATTCATCTTAGATTCTAACATTTTCTCAGGTACACAGCAGACATCCGTGCTACCTCTTTCCGCATCCTGAGCGGCTGTTTCGTGCTCGGAAAATTAAAGCACATAGTTAACCTTTCATCCCTCCTCGATGTCTACCACGCTCACTTTCACTTTCTCCTATCCTATGGTCTCCTCTCCCGCATCCAACCGCATCTTCATCCTCCAGGAACGTGCTGTCAGAATCATTGCTGGTCTGTCACGCCGCCAATCCTGCACACCCTACTTCACATCAATTCGCATCCTGACTCTTTCCTCCAAACTTATACAAACAGCAGTCACCCCCACACGTCTCCATCCTGAGCAATTTTCTATTTAATTAATTTTCCTATTGAATGGCAATGAAATTGACAATTTCGATATATTTTGATAAATAGTCAATATTACAGTTTCGGTATCATTCACAATTTTTCTAGCGAATGGCAACCCTACTGTCAGGAAAAACGAGTTGAATGAATTCTTACAAGCTGAAACCTACCCAGCGTAATCCTGTTCTGCATCTTCAGTTTGCCGCGCACCAGTTCAATGATCTTGACGATCTGGTCGTTACTCTGCACAAGGTAGTCATCGAGGCCGGTCGGGGCCGCGGCGATCGCTTCGTGCATTTCCGTCGTCCAGTAGGCCATGGCGACGCAGAGTACTGTCTGGCCCGGCCACTCGAGCACCCAGACGTCTCGCTCCTTCACGGGATACGCTAACAACGCGTCTTTCACCATCTGTATCGGAAAAACTCTACACGTTAACTACGACTTTCGTGGCATCAGTGTGATAATCTAGACTTTTTTTTTTAATATCATCGAAACTTGATAGAAAATCATTGTTCCCCAATTAAGGCTGAGGATTGAAGGATAGGATCGTTTGGACGGGGCACGCAAGGGGTCTAGGTAGACTACCACGAGTTTCATGAAAACAAATTGTAATCAATCTGCATTTCATTTTGTATTTCAACTTGCCACTTTTTTTTAATATTATTATTGCGACTCCGGCAGTCAGTGGGCTACGTTACCGTTTATCTTCGTGTAACGTATACTTTACTTTGTGTCTCACCCCACTGCCATTTGATCAAAGCTAAATTTTCCTGGATTGATCATTTTCCTGCATGGATGGTTTTATTTTCATAGTCCCTTGAAAATCGATGGATAAGGGTTTCACTGTATACTTATTCAATATTCAATCAACAGTTATCCTTATTTCATTAAACATTGTTATGATTCTTCATTACAAGTGTTTTTTTAAGTTAAATCGAAATCCTGACTATACCGTTACCATCCACACCTGTTACAATCATTATTCCAGTTTGTTGATTTCATAAGGAGTGCATATTCAATAGTAATTGAATGAGATATAGTTGACAAAATTATTGATTACTCAATCAAATCAATCAAATTTTTCACATTGAACAGCAACCCTAATTTATAAGTAGGTCTTACGAGAACAACGATAGCGTGAGTTTCAAAAGAGAACAAAAATTACCTGATGCACACTTTTCTTCATGTCGACTTCGAGTTCGAGCAGCCACTTCTCTACTTGGCCTCGAGCCAACGCGGTACTGATCACGTCGACCAGTTTGACCTCTTCGCCCTCGCTCGACCTCATCGTGGTCACGTCAAGGTCCTCGGTGAAGTGGAGAGTAGCGATTCCCTCAAAACACTTCTTCAGGTGAGGTTGTACGCTACGGTAACAAACATTGATATACCGTTTGCTCTTCACAGAACCCATACGGGTCTTATTATAAAAGCTATATATTTCGAACGTTGAGGACATACAGTCATTTTGAAAAAGTAATCTGAGGAAATGATTATTAAAAATTGAAAATTTTGAATTATGATATTGATTTTGAAAACAATCTGGTGATGTGGATACAGAAAGCGTTGATCAAACAAAATGTTTTTTGCATACTTCATCTCACTTTGATTATCCTGTTTTCAGTTTGAAATCAAATTTTGAACCATGATTGTGAAAATTAAAACTTTATTACTCACACATAATTACGTAAGCCTAACATATAAAAAATAACAAAACGATGAGATGATATGCTTTTTACTATATTTATGTTAAAAATAAAGAAGATTAATATACCGTGAAGATATAGTTAAAAAAACGTACTGTTGAACTAGCACGGTATTTGTCAAAAAAATTAAAAATTAAAAACTAAATAACCACAATATTTCGACAACATACTCGGTTGTCTTCTTCAGGTAAACTCAGTTTACCTGAAGAAGACAACCGAGTATGTTGTCGA
This sequence comes from Brachyptera putata, assembly GCA_907164805.1. NCBI lineage: Eukaryota > Metazoa > Arthropoda > Insecta > Plecoptera > Taeniopterygidae > Brachyptera > Brachyptera putata. The sequence continues at coordinate 21,112,962 of OU015465.1, forward strand.
AATATTGTGGTTTTTTTAGTTTTTAATTTTCAATTTTTTTGACAAATACCGTGCTAGTTCAACAGTACGCTTTTTTAACTACTATATTTATATCTAGGAAAGAAGAAGGTCGTCTACCAACTAAATAATTATAAAAACTCGGTAATAACAGTAACTCATTGCAGCTGGAGATATTTGTACATTATCGAAAGGTGCAGTCATATTTTTAACCCTGAATCTCTTCCTGGAAAATCATGATACCCTAAAACAAAACACAGTAAACAAATATAACGGTAGTATTTGTGTCTGTTATACTAGGGATGTTAGCACATATCATGATACTCAATCCAGTGAAAGTGAGACGGACCAATACGTTAATAAATTAACTCACCGAGTAGGATCTTTCGTTTCCGAGAGAATCTCGAGCAGTTCGTCGTTGGACAGGAAGAAGAATCTCGGGAAGTAGAGCCGTTTCTTCTCCAGATACTCGTTGAGACCCCGCTGAATCACCTCCAGAAGTGAATTGCATTTCTTCAGCCTCTCGGACATCTTGTCTATCTCGATGACGGCCAATACCTTCGGGTCGAGCAGCACCGACTTCATGATGTCGCGCCAGATCTTGTCGACGGCGCTGAATCGACGACCTTCCTCCGGCATCTGGCTCTGGATGTCCGGCGACGAGAAGATCGGTTCCAGGTACATCCAGGTGATTTGTACTTTCAGCCAGTCGTCGAGAATCTCTTGCAACAGCTGCATCTTTCCTTCCCAAGACCTACATAACCATACAAACCATCACGACAATGTAGTGGAATATTAAGCCTTCACAAAAAAATTGTCTACGATAAGAATGTAAATTCAAGTTGAAATATACAATAGTATTCATTGAAACCTATATCTATTGTTTTTCAGGAATGGAAAAAACATCAATGCAGGAAAACGGTCCACACAAATATTCAACATTTGGTAAAAAAATGAATGATAGATGCAGAAAAACGAAGGACCTAAGAATGATGAATAAAAGTACCCCTCGATGATATAGGCTAGTATATGAAACAAAATATATAAGGCATTATACTCTCTATATATGGTCTTGACCATCCAAATAATAATCATGAATAACTACATAATAGGCCTACTATAACTTATTGAACATGGATAAGCGTATTTAAAATATGTGAACTAAAATACAACTGTAGTTTTGTTATGCCGTTTAAACTCCACTCACATAATTTCCTTCTCAAACGGTTTGATATACGGCGAATTCTTCATTGTTTGCGTCTTGACAATGTGATCATCGAGCAGCAGTTGGATTTCGTCAATCGACGACAGAATGTGGGTTCCAGTGTCGCGATATGGATGAACGTTGAATTCCATATCGGCCCATTCGCCTTGCATTTTGAGTAACGCCTTCTCCAGGTTGTTCTCTTTGGTGGCCGACTCGCTGATCGACTCGAAACGCGGTATGAACTCTTCGAGGCCGAAGTCAATCACCTTGGCCAGAGTCAGTTCTGCGTCGGCGCGGATCGGGAAACCAACAAGCTCGGAGACCTTCTCCCAATGTCGAGCCTTCATGCCTGGATTGCCCAATGTTTGAACGATCGGTAGGTGCTCGCGGAACGCCTCGATTCTTTCACGAACCTTTTGCCAACAAATGGAACTTTTCAAACATTGTGTCACGAGTGCCAAGAGCCCAGAAGACTTGGATTCATTTGATTAGTACAGTGACAACAACATGCTACGTCAAGTGAGGGATTATTCTGTATTTTAAGCATCTGCATAATTACACACTGATCTAGCAGCCTAGCAACATTCTGCTAGATTTTAGCAAAACAATGAAGCAGTTAATATGTATAGCTCCGTTGGTAAAATCTATTCTCAAGCATGATATCTGTGCTACGACCATGCCCTCAAATGACTTTAGATTTGAAACGAAAGAAAGGAAAATAGTGAATACTCTCATGTTTTGACACGCAAGAAACTTCATACCGTAGCTGTAAGATCTTTGACCGCCGGTTGCTCGGTGAATGTCTTCTCAAGTTTGTAGATGACACGATAGAAGTTGGTGACCTCCAGCTCCATGGTTTCTGGGTCAAACGAGCCGACCTGACTGTTCATCCAGCTGTCGTGCTTGGCTGTGAATTCAGACGCATTCTCAAACAGACGCTTGTATGGTGCCAGCTTGTCTGCTACCTGCGATCAAAATAACAGAATACTGTACGCTAAATTTCAAAATAGAATGGAACCATGATGATCAAAATTTCAATGGAAAGCAATAATCATCAAATAAATATATTGTACTGACAACAAATGCAGTAAATGGTCTTTATAAATAGCTCTTAAAGTCGGTTTTACGAATTTTAAGTCAAGTATTAATCCTTCAACTATCGGTTAACGTACGAAAATAACATGCGTAACCAACGGTGATAACAAGTTAACCCGCTAACTATCGCTTAATCCACTAAAAATCAGTTGGTAAAACCAGCCCTTGGTTCATCAGATTTCCATTTTGCTGGTTAGTCACAAACAAGTACCCGTTGTTGAAAAGCTATACTACAATAAGTTTACTTTCCCCCGCCACTTTCCTTCTCCCACGTCCTACCTTCTTGCGCAGCGGATACTGCGACAGTTCCCAGCCGAACGCCTGCTCCTCCTCGTTGAACCGGTCGATCTTCTCCATGGCCGCGATCAGACGAGCGTCCAGCTGCAGCGCCTTCTTCAGGTACCTGGGCAGCTCGTCGACGTCGCCGTAAGTCTGGAACTCCTCAACCAGCTTGTTGTACGACTCCAGGTCTTCGCAGAACTTCTCTTCGCGAACCTGAGACAATCAACACGCTTTTAATACCTTACATCAGTGGTTCACAAAATGTTCTGATCACGACCTCTTTTCAAGAAAGCAAACGTTTTGGCGACAAAACGTCTTGAAATTCCACTAGTCTAATAACGGACTACATTTGACTATCATTCTTGTGCTACTATTGATCATTTTTCCCAGTTCTAAATAACAAATATTCATTTTTCCTTCATCGATCGTTTTCCTGCATGTAACAAGCGTAAAATGCGTAAAATGTTAAAAGGTTTCACCGCACTACGAACTCCATTTGAATATGTCCATATTCATATATTTATGTACAACTGGGATAAACAAGTGGACGAAAACAAGTCGTTAGAACTGTCTACCTCTACTCTAACTCTACTCTACCTCTAACTGTCTACTCGACACACGTTCATTTGCCCCAGTTCTACATAACAAATGTTAAATTTTCCTTCATCAATCGTTTTCATGTAAGTATGTTTTTTATTTGTCCCTTGTAGAACGATGAGAGTTTTCACCGCACTACGAACTTGGCGACTACGGCAAACTAGGGAGAACAAGTGCACTGAAACAAAAGTCGCTAGAACTGTCTACCTTGAGAGCCTCTTGATATTCCACGGTCTTCTGTTCCACGATATGACGATGCTCTTCGAACACGCTCGGCATGCGGCCGTACCACTGGAACGTGTTTGAGTTGTTCTTCATCTCGACGGCAGAGAACAACAGGTAGTCCGATACGAACAGCATGTAGCGGCATACCTACAAGCAAGTCAAGTGTCACATCTTAACTCAACAATTAACTAGGCCTATACTGTCAGGTTTTTACGATAGTTTGTCATTACAATTTTATATTATATCTAACTTTTTCTTTGGGGTGGTAAGATCACCATTGTGGTGTCCCGTTCAAACGATCATAAACTTTCATCATTTGCCTTTATAGGGAATTCAAGTTTAGATGTTAATAAAATAAAATGAAAGTTTTTCGGCAATTTGAAACACAGAACAAATTAGAAGATGCAAAAAAGTTCAAAATTATATAAAGAGCTAAACCATCATTTCACTGATACGACTGTTAGATAAGATAAGATAAGATAAGTCTTTATTGTCATTCATCCACATTATACAGTATAGTACAGGATTTACAGACATGTATATACTCATTGTGTATGTACGGCATTAACAATGTTGAATTTTGTCAATACTATATTCTAGTATAGTATTGACAGTCCCATTGAGATAGCAATTAAAAGAACCAAGGCAATTTCTTTGGAACTGAACGTAAAAATGTGTACTGGTATTCTGTTAACCAATTTGAATCTATTTTTGTTGATTGCTGGCGAGACATAATACGTAGGATATTCTTGTACAGACCTACTACCTACCTCTCGTAGCCGTTCCTCCATCAGAAAGACAGTCTCAGCTTCCACTTTTTGCACGTAAGCAATGAACTCCATCAGCTCGGCAGTATTGGCTGGCGGCGTTAAAGCCTGGTTCGAGATGCTCTGGTATTCATCGCCCAGCCTTAAACATCACTCAATTTCAGCCGTCTTTCACTAGTACAGCTCAAAACGAAATACATTCATATCTTCCTTAGATCGTACAATGTAGGGGGCCTAAATAAAGTGATAACATGTAAATGACAGCCTCAAAATTAAAGAATCCGTTTATTTTCAGTCTACGAAATCGGCACATTTTTTTTTTTTCAAATGCTGCTCAACGACCCCACCAACAGCTAGGTTATATGGGGGTACGAATGAACGGGTGATAATGAAACGATGAAGGGATGATAGGTGAAAGGACGTTTACAAAAACCCATGCCTTATGCGGGACTCAAACCCACGCCCAACGGTGACTTCAGTCACTACAGCTAGAGATAATTGACTTGGCCACCGGGGCGGCTGAACATCGGGCGGATGAATCGGACCATCTTAGTTGTATTTGTAAGAGGATATAATTCAACAACAATGTCTAGTAATATATAAGCCAAAATTTTTGATGAAAAATTTCCCAATTTTCAAATATTCCATGGAAAACGTCCTACCTGCTTTCCCGGATATTTTCCAGTTGCTTAAATTATTTCATTTTATTTTATTCAATAAGACCTACATTTAATAAGTGAAGGCTAATTAATAATCAATACAATGATTTTTTTTATTTTCAACCATATTTTTAGAGAATAGGCCTATTCTTGCATCGAACAATACTTCGTCAGTCAGACTCGGGACGACCGAGCGCCAATAGCACACTACAATCGCGCTTCGGCAGCGAACGAATACACACAATCAGTGAGACCTCTCACTACGGTTTCTCACTCGTAATTATGGCTAGTGCAAGCTTTCTCAGGCGGGCAATACGAAATAGACTGAATTCTAACCGGGAAAGTGATGAGTTTGTGAAAAAGGATTTTTTTTTTTTTTTATTTTGTGGACGACCTTCTATGGTATATAGTTTTATAGTTCTATAGTCAGACTGGAACGTGTGCACTTACTGTTTGACCATGGCCTGATAGTCGTGCACCATCCGAGCGAGGATCTGGTCCCTGAGCACGTCCGCCTGCACCACCATCGTCTGGATGAGATCTTCGCGGTGCATGTGGTACATGCCCATGGTGATCACGTGCTGGGTCTCGCAAGGGATGCAGCGGGCCAGCTCGTGGAACTTCATCACCATCGGCAAGAAGTCCTCGAAGATGTGCTCTTCGGCCAGGAACGCAGTCACCTCTTCTTGCGACTGCGGCACGAAAAAAATATATATGAAGTGAAACCTCTATGCAACGTTCCCGGATCCATCGTTTTCCCGCATGTATCATTCATTTTTTCTCACCCCACTCCCATATAATCATGTTAAATTTTCCTGCATGGATTGTTTTCCTGCATGGATGGTTTTATTTTCCTGGTCCCTTGAAAAATGATGGATAGAGATTTCACTGTTATTAATAATTAATAACACTATAGAGTTTCTTTAGTCACAGGTACGGGATTTTTTGTATTCAGTTTTTTGTCACTCAGATTATACACAGCAATCTGTGCAATTCCAATACGCATGCAAAGTAGGAATTACTTCACAAATCTATGCAGTCAGAAAAATACCCATGTACTACGAGCTAACGCGAGAAACGAGAAGTACCTCTTCATTGACGAGATGTATATACGGATCGAAGTCTTGGACCCGAAGCTCAGGGCCGATTCTTTGGTCTTCCAGCACTGCGTTCACCTTTGCCTTGCACTCGTCGACAAAGTCATCCGGAATCACGGGCTACAAGCAGACAATAAGCAGGTTATTGAGACGGCTGTCATGGAAAGAAGAGCCAACTGATCAAATTAAAGTGATGTTTTCTAGTGACTGTGCCAAATCATTGGTGACCAAGTTAGGCCTTATTTTAGCACAAACCAAATCAATACAGCAATACAGAGGCAGACTGGCCCGGGTGGCAGGTAGCCCTACCCAATGTAGCTTCGTTTGGGGCCCCTAAAGTGTAGCTATTGTAAGATGTACAATATATCAGATTGGGTACCGAATTGTAATTTTATATTACTGTATCTAGAAAATATAATAAAATGGATCTATGTTTTACGAATACAATTTCAAGTATATATTAAATAATTAATTCTATGTACCTTCACATCTCATGTCTTATAGATTTGATTTTGAAATGTTTTCCGTAACTTATAAGTGCAACTTTTGCATAAGTTCATTGTTGCTGTACTTTTTTTCCAGGCACCTATTTTAATCACCGCCCATGCTGGATTTACTCACTCTGCCCTTGATCATATAATTATTATTTGTAAATGACTTATTGTCTTACTGATCATATGAAAATGGCCACAAAAACGTTACTTTCGTGTGAGCATGATTCATAAAAGACAAGTTCCAACGATCAATATTTGACCTCTCGTGTCTAGAGACAGCAGACTCTCTGGTATGGACGTTAATTTGATACTGAATATGGCATTTTCTCTCGTGTATTATATTGCGTAGTTATACATCACAAATAAAGTAATAATATCACCTTGAGATGATGTGCCTCTCCTTCGTAGTCCATGTAGAGCTTCGTCTCGAGTCTCGGCAGCGTGTTGACGGCAGCAACCATCGCGTCAAACGCACCCAACAACGTATCGCGGAAACTCTTGAACGGAGGACTGAACTGGATCTGAGTGTACTTGTGTATCAAGTTGATTTCAAACCCAGGGTTGGTATACTGAACAGAGAAGTATCAACATTTGTCAGTGATATAGTATAACGTCACGCACATCTGCACGAATTATAAGCACAAACATAAACCAATATATTATCCTTACCTTGGATCTGAACGCTATGAGGGGGTTTTACCAACTCATAATTAGGCATCAATTAGTTAATTATAACTTGTGGTGCAAAAATAATGTCAAGGGTGATAAACAAGTTGATAAACAAGGCCGGCCATACCGAACCGAACGAAGGATTATGCCAGCAGGTATTAAAGAGTATTGGTAAGAGACGCACCCCGACATCACAGAGGAAGTGTGTGTACATCTCGATAGAAGCCAGGCAGAGACACTGCAACTGGAAAGCCATCAACGCCGAAACGCAGTTGTAGAAACGAGCCATCTTGTTCGGAAACTTGGGATTAGGAATCAGCTTCTTCTTATTGCCCTAGAAAAAACAGGTATAGATAACAATAATTATAATAATAATAGAACCCATATTTATTCACATATTTATTATTTACACACATTTTTCCACATTTATTCACTTCATTAACGAGCATTCAATAATTATATTATTGGACCAATTCCATTCATGTATGTGATCAGAAGATCACAAAAATTTCGAAAAGTGTCGGAGAAATATAAAGTTGAATAAAAATAGATACATACACTACAAAAAATAGCTCCACATTAGTTTGATTAGGAAATAAATGAGTGATATCGAAGATATAGAAGATAAATCTGCAATGTTATCCATTTATGAATCTATAAATTCATTTCACAACATGATATAATTATCATTGATCTATATGCCTATAAATGATCTATAATATAATCATCCAACTACCAGAACTACCAACATGGGAACAGATCTAACTGACAGTCATGTGTTGTTATCACCATGATTGCCCACGCTATCTATTTGCACTAACTCTCAGAACAAGGCTAACTGGACTACACGATACCGGACCTAACAAATCACTACATGGGTTTGTGATGCAAGTAACAGTCATTGAATAAAATCATCAAGTAAATACCTGAACAAATATGTTCTGAATCGCTGGGAACCATTGCGTCTTCAGACGATTTCTAATATTATCAATATCTCTGTTAATCATGAACTGAAAGTCAGTCAACTCTTGGACGTCTGTGAAAGCTTTGACTTCTATCAGTCGCATATCGCTAGAAACACACAAGAAACAAGTTGAAATACAATTCAACTATCACTGATGCAGACACAAGAACTCGTCAGTATGGTTTCGCGTTACATTATCTGCGCGATTTCACCTCTCAACCAATCGCGTCCAACCAAAATCGGGAGCGCGATACGGATTTTAAAGCGGTAATGCTGAGCGAAGCTCAACTCCCGTTTTATGGAAGTAGAAAAATACGTAAAATTGTCAAGGTTCAACAAAAAGTAAATAGCATTGTGGTACTTCCTTATTCATTAGTTATAGCATTAAAATGAACAAGAAAATACTGAAAGTTTTCTTTACTGCCGGTACAGTATTAATAGTTATTTTACTTTTTATCCACGTCCGGGTCCAAGTAAGGAACTTACTTGAAGTGTTTGAACCACAAGTCCAATACTTGTGCAAGACAAGGGTTAATTGTGTGCAAGTTCCTTGTCAACTTGGCATGAGCTATCTTGTAGCCTGGACCCCAAGTTTGACACATTTCCGTCAACTGCCTACGATGCTCAGAGTCAAACTGAGTAATTCTATTGTCACTCTCGCTGGGATCGGTCAAAACAAAGTCCACGATTGCCTTTTTAACGCTCATCATGAAATCCTCTTTCGTCTCACTTGTCAATCGCTCCAATATGTCGGTGAACAATTGCAACTTCTTGGGTACAAGACGGAATATATTGTCCAGCCACACTTTGTTGAGAGGCGACACGTGGACAGTGTCAATCCCATGATGGACGTAGTAGTAATAACGAAGAACTTCTTTCTCTTCAGACGTCGGAAGATCATCAGGAGATCTTTCTTCATTTTCATCTCTCAATATAAGTTTCACAAGCTTCTTGCGGAATTCTTCTCTTTCTTGGCGCAAGATTGTATACGAGATAAAACTCGACCGACCCTGGAATAATTAAAAAGATATTTATTGGAAATACTGGTGCCAGAAAGTCAATAAAAAGGACTTGCTTCAATACCACTCATATGGATAAAGGATGTACCTACGTAATGTTTCTATTCGATCAATAATCAACAACACTAGTAAGTTGTAATTGTAATAAATTTAGTTACCGTTATTGATAAATGATAGGATACGTTGAATGATTTCTGTAAATTCATTCATGACAAATGAAAGATTATGACTTGATGAAGGACTGGTCCTTCGTTCTATGTCTTGGTATGACTAGGACTAAAAGTTTGTCATTTACAACCTTTTTGTTAGGCCTAATGGTAAATTAATTATTGTAGACGATTGCATGGAATAACATGAAACAAACAACTTTGCAGTAACGCTCAATTGTGATAAATTCAGTTGTGAATGAGCATATAGGGCTAGACCTAGGGGGCTACCTATAATATTTAATTGTTTATACAATGAAGATACTCTTGAAATTGTACCTTACTTGTGACAAAAATTGTCAATATCAAGTAAAAAACAGATAGGGCTTCGGTACAAGACATTTTTTAATCACGTACAAAAAATATTTTCTGCAGCAAAAATTTGTGATTTTTCACTAGATTGATTATTAATACTATACCTGTATTTCCTTTGCCAGAGTCTTTGCTGAAGGCGTTTTCCATTCTAATGGCGAATTGCTCTTAGTCGGTCTACTCGTGTTAGCACCAGGCAAGTGGAGAACATTTTTTGGAAGAGTAAATAATTCCTGGGTGGTTAAACTCTTGTCACTCTGTCGTAACATTCTACGACTCTTGGCGATCGAGTTCATCGCTGAATCCCCGGCATCAGCGGATGAATGTTTTCTCTTATGATCCATCGTTGCAATTGTATAAGGTATACCTGGTTACGATAGACCAAGACATACGCCTCGCCGTCTATTACAGCTTGCATGCATGCATCTGGAACAGTTGTATGATCAATTACAGTCTTTACCTAAGATGATCACATTTGACATACACAAATATTATATGACATGATTAGATAAGGGGAGAAGAGGAAATTAAATACGTAAGGACCACTTGGAGGTCTTTCAGCAAGAAGCGAGTTCTTTCAGCGAATCCTAATAATAATAATAATAATAATAAAGTGTTTTTGTGTGTGTGTTTTTCCTCACACCTGTATCCACCTCATTATTTATCATATAACTAGCTCCTCCTATAATCTATCATATCTATCATCCATCTTCATATCGTCCACCACAAAAATATGTTCTTTAAATAATAATAATAATGTGTCCTTATTCAATAGGCCTACAAAATACAAAGTACAAAAGTACAAAGTACTTTTTTTTTTGTACAAAGTACAAAATACCGAAAATATCTTGACTCCAAATTGAACTTACTATTAATATTTGTACAGCTCGCCCATAGAAATTTTTATTTGAGGGGAGGGAGGGGGGTTGAATAATACTTTTAAATATAAAAGTAGTACATTTAGAGCACAGCTCTTTAGAACCCCATGCAAATGGGGTCACAAAGTCACAAATACTTTTCAATGTAGGCCTACTTCTACCATACTTCTACTATGCTAATTTAATATTTAAAAATAAAATACAGAAATAACATTAGCTTGTATTTTTACAAAGCAGTTCAGCAATTAGGGCCTATTGGAAGCTTTGCAATGATGCATCCGAAATTACAAATTTTACTTCTTTTGAATGCCTCAAACAAGTTATTTTTTTCTTCTCAGACTGACACAAAAAATCGAGGGGGGAGTTGAGCGTCTTTCAATTATTACATTTTGGGGTTAAAGTAACAATTGGAATGATAGGCCTAATAGCGAGAGCTATAAAATGTAGGCTTTCCTAAGCAATTAATTATTCTTATATTCCTACTATTATGAGTCAGTCCTATATTTACTAAATACCGGTAACTAAAGTACCAACTAGTAATTATTCCCGCACATGATAAGCCACGTTAGGTCTAGCAGAAACCTAGTTGGAAACCACTGGAACCTTGCAATTCGAAATAATCAAATTATTTAATTCCACAGAAGCCTAGCAGCTAAGATTGCCCTAACCTTTCAGTTGGATTAGCGTGTAGACTACGTTTACTGTTTATTCTACGCGAGATTCAGACTACTAATTATTTAAAATTTACAATTATATTCTTACTTTCATTGGGAACTCCACAACTTTTGTTGATGTCGATATTTTGTTGCCATGGGCTACTGTCAGTTGCAAACACGGATGAGGCGGGTCGACACCTCCGACCGTTGACGCAAATGGTTACCAAAGACGTTCAATCGTTCACGCCATCCACAACATTGTTGCTATTTGACACATGGCTTTGAGAAACGTAAACAGTGAAAGCCGTACCATTGAGTTTGTAGTTGCCGTACGTATTTATCGGAGGCTCCAGTGGGCCGAAAAAATCAATTTCACGAAAATGGGTTATTTTTCTTCGTTCTTACGTTTTGAGAACTGATTAGATGAGTGAAAGACTTCCACTTCACTTGCTGAAAAAAATCGGTTTTCGTTTTTTTCTGTGTTATTTTGTGTGCGGCATACAGGTCAGGGCAAAGTAACCAATCGTCTTGAAACTTTTTCTGAACATTGGTATCATACCATTATAGACTGGGATTGGTTTTGAGTAACATCAGTTTGACAGGTGTCTCGAAAAATAATCGAAAACTCTAGCAAATCCTCATTAGAATACCAGTGGGTAGAATACTCTATTTGTCCTAATACATCTGTCCCGTACTCTGTCCTAATACATATTTCTACTAAACTAAAAAGCATTAGGATTGGTCCTTTGTAAGAAAATAAGATGATTATTATGTTGAAAACATGACTTAGTATGTCGAGAATAGAGTTCAACAGTGAAAATCTTCATCAGGCTGCAAGGCTATGAATTGTAAGAATGAAATGATATGATTGAATATATAAATGAATTTATCCATGAAAGGTCTACCAACATAGCCAACACAAATATCAACATTATAACTGTATTTCCGAACAAGGTTTGCGATAAGAAATGCAATTGCTTCTTTCACAAGCAGCAACTCTTCAAGTTGCGGCGAGATTTGTGTAGTTACCAAAGTTTTATTATTATTCAGTTGGGAGACAATTCGTTCATTTTTATTTTCGTGGGTGTATGTATATCACAATAGGATATTCTGTCAGGAGTGACCATATCGTTTTGCTATTTGTTCTGGAATGGGACATTAAAATGGAAGGTTCTCGAAATGAAATCAGGACAAAAATAGGCATATATTTTTTTATTCTATTTTGGTACACACGACCTAGTTTGATTTTTTTCAATGAAATACAAATCACTTTACTTATATTAAAATTATAAATAACATTTTATGTAAATTAGATCTAGGTATTCCCATTGTGCCATCCATAATATTCATGTAATGCTCGATAGGGTTTATGTTAGTTAATACAAACTGGTACACAATAAGGAGGAAATATTCAAATTATTACAAGAAACAACTTGCACAGTACAGGTACTAGACAAAATAATTTTGTTTGTGGCAGTTGGTATTTTTGTTATCACTTCCATAACTGAAGTAAGATTTTCAAAATGTTTTTGAATAAATGTCATAATACACGACGATTAGTTTCAAGAAGGCATTGCATGGTGGAACGGTGAGTTAATTGTACATGATCGTTGGACAACCTTTCCGTTACCATTCCCATAAAACTGTAAAGCACTATAATGATGACAACAATACAATGGTCTTTCAAGAATATGCATTCATACTGTCATTTCAAGTATCACTTTGCTTCATTAATATTACTTCAACAAGTAGTCATTCATTTTTTTGTGCTTTACAGTAGTTAGCAACACTCGGATTTTCTATTCAGGAAAAGAACGTCAAGTATTAACCACAACTCGAGCATAGCTAAAAAATATTTACAAACAGGAAAACTGATGTAACATCCACGTCCTTTGCGATCCTAATTCTAATCATCAACGTTTTATAATAGAATATGAAAACTAAAAAACAGACTATACTTTTTTAGAGAAACAAAATTTAGAATTGCGAGCATAGAAATGTTGTATTTTGAAATATGTCTTGATGCTATATAGTTCAAGTCCGACGAATTAGAAGAATCGATTAAATACGTTTGCATAAGTATCACCAAAGTCTACCGTAGAAGTAACAGATGACTGCCATCATTCGAGTACTTCTACTCTCTTCAAGGTAGAATGTAAAAAGCAAAGACGCTGTTTATTTACAGAAAATATATTAAGCTCACTTAATGATTGCAAATTGCATTAACCACGCGTCTCTCGACATAATTTGTTGTTCCAAGCGAGTAAAAATGAAAGTTCTAGTTGCTTGTAGTATTGAGAACCGCAATAGTATGCTTGTGAGCCACGACCAAGTTGAGTTGAATTGGAACCGGCTTAGACTGGCTACTCGCAGAACCCGCATGCCTCTTCACGTGTTTCGCCAAATGATCCGAGCGCATAAACCGTCGTGCGCAAACGACGCAACCAAACTTCTTTTCCCCAGTGTGAGTTCTCTTATGGCGAGACAACTCGTCGGAACGGCTGAAACGGCGCCCGCAGAGCTCCCACTGGCACTCGAACGGCTTCTCCCCCGTGTGCGTTCTCATATGAGCTTTCAAGTGCGAGGACTTGAAGTAGTTCTTGCCGCACGTACCGTAGTGGCACTCGTACACACGTCGCCTGGTATCCACGCCACTAGCCTCAGTCTCTTTGGCACACGCATGAGATGGCGCAGTAAATAGGAGGAAGGACGGGCAGATGCCATCTTTGCCTAGGACTATATGTGTGACTGATGATGCATCGCTGGCTATTGGATATAGTTTACTGCTGGGTATCGAATTATCTTGAGGTTCACATACTTGGGTTTTTGTTTCATCCCGGGGAATGAAAGTAGGAATGGAATGAGGATGAGATGCAGTCGGTGGAACAGGGATGGTGAATATCACAGTTTGTTGATTGTTTGGTCGAGGGGCTATAGCTACTGGATTATTAATACTGAGATTAGACCTTGAATGTGTTCTTTGCAGTGGCACTGATTCGAAAGTCGCATTATTTTGATCTTCATTGTGTTCTCGATTGGTGTCTTTGCTGTTGGCGATGATTTTCTCCTTCTTCGCATTCATTTTGTACTTTAAGGTTTTCAGGATGTTTGTTTTCTGATATGTACTGTCAGAGATTGTCGTTTGATGCTGGTCCCAGGTTGATTGAGGAGCTGAAGACGCAAGCTGACTGGTCCGACTCACCAGTTCGGTATATTGCTTGACTTCCGGAGAGAGGCGATCCTCGCCAAACGGACCGGGCGAACAAGTACCATCCTTATTTGCTTTCATGATGACGGAAACTTGCACTGACGTGACAGGACTTGGCGATCGAGGCGGAGTTCTCGACAAAATCTGGAATTGCAAAACACTTTCATTAGTTAAGATGTTTTTGAAAGACAATCACTATAAAAGGAGAAGTGAATTAATTAATAGATTCAACGGCTCTCTCAAGTACATAGTACTACCACTAGTAGTCGAGATTTCTGTAACACTTGAAACTGTGTTTCATAGCTACTCCGAAAATTTGTTGGTTTCTAGCAGATTTATCTAGTTGAATGAAAATATATACTATACAAAACATGAGTAGCATGAGTAAATTTGGCATAATTCATATAGGGCCTAGTGACACAATATGACAAACAAAAAATGTAACGACATAAAAGAACAAAAAAATATCCCGGTTCAATATCTACAAGTCATTTATTTATGTTGTCTTTACGAGGTGAATTTTGATAGTGTGACTCACCCCAGTCAGTTGCCAGTCCTGTATTCCATGACAAAGCAGCTTCCTGAACGGGAGATCTCCGTTATCCTCGCTCTCCGAGTCTGAAGGCTGCGGGGTTGGGAGACCTGGTATGTCGATCATCTTGCGTTTCTTGAAGTGGTTCATTGAGAGCACAGCGTTGACGGCGTGGAGATCAACGCCCGCACGGTCGTGCCCATTGGAGATCTGAACAGGAGAGAAGAACGTTATACGACGGTTGTTTCAAGCGTCACACTTGAAGCAGTACAACAATCTTTCAACTTCAAAAAAATATCAGCATTAACCATGAGTGTGACAAAACATTCAATTTCACACAAGAGTAAAATTGTGGTCCTTAATAATATTTCATTAATTATAAAAAGTAGTAAAATTAGGGTTCTACGTGTTTGTTTCATTTTTGCTACGTGTTGTCTTTACATTGCACTGTGGCGCGTGTAAATAAGTTACGCAACGCTGTAGGCCTATAATCGAGTTTTTCACTCACAAATACCCACCACAATGCAACACATTTTGCAACACATTATTCATATATATATATCTAAATTACAAAGAAAAACTTGGATGACATAAGAACGAAACTCGATTTTTTTCCGGTAATTGAAATGGAAACTTCGCTACAGTCATCTAATAAAAGAATTCTCCTTTATGATTTCCTCAATTTTTGTATTTTTGGTACAAACTAGAAATAAAGAAATGTCATTGCCAAGTTTACCTTGGTAATTATTTTTGCTTGCTCCAACAGTAATTCTAATGGGCATTAGAATTAATTAATTTGGTGAATTCAACAATTTGGCCCTGGCCCTATTTTAAAATATGTGTAGGCCTAGTGTGTATCATAAGGAATCTTTGACATTGACCTTATTTCTTCTACCTCAAATTAAGTCTTCACTTGAGAGTAGAAACGGGTCTCCCATTGTTGTAAGTTATTAAACCCAACCCAGTAAAAATTCCTAGTCTGCATCGCTTTTCTATTCCTATAAAAATTAATAAAGAATCATCACACGCGCGGGTCCAATCCCTAGCGGAATTCCGCAGCTGGATTTCTATTAGTCCCTTGGCATATACCTTATTCTCATCCCATGAGAAATGAACCATGAAGAACAAAAACTATTCCCTTCATTATTATTTCAATTTAATTCTTCATTGTAATATTCTATTTTATTATATAGCCTACATTGTTGTTCTCGGTTGTTCCGTTAGCTTTCGAGCCTAAGAAATATTCAGAAGTGTCTGGCCCAAGCCAGCCAGACTGATTTACGGTCCATGGAAATGAAATTATTATTACCTGCTGTACTGGCGATGCAGGCCCCATTGTCACCACAAATATTACACTAGGTTTCACGAATTAACGGCTCCAATTCCTCCAGTTTTCAGTTTATTATGAAGTGAATGTTCCTGTCGGCTTCTTGTCAACAGAGGAAGAATGTAACAACTGACTACTGGGGTAGCTAGCATGCATGTGTGTTGTTGTATTGAGGCGCGTGAGAGTGGGTAACCAATCAGATGCGGGGGCTCGGATAGTTCAGCCAATGGGCGTCTTGCTGTCAGTCGGTCAACGCGTGATCAGCCACACTCCCATCACG
Organism: Brachyptera putata; assembly: GCA_907164805.1. Taxonomy (NCBI): domain Eukaryota; kingdom Metazoa; phylum Arthropoda; class Insecta; order Plecoptera; family Taeniopterygidae; genus Brachyptera; species Brachyptera putata. The sequence continues at coordinate 21,129,433 of OU015465.1, forward strand.
TGCTAGCTGGATGATCGCGCTGCAAAGGTACGTGTTCGATAGTGACGTCACATTTTCTACGTCACTATGTCGTCACATCGATCCGCTTGAAGGCGACGCGCCTCTTTTGCTTCCCATTATATTCATTTGCCGCAAGATATTATTACGCCAATATTTCGACAATTTAAGACTGGTTAAATATTAAAGTGGACTAATTTTGTATTCCTTTAATTTTTGAAATTTCACAATTTTACGTACGTTATTTGAAGATATTTTATTAAAACTTTTTTATTATTGGACCGTTAGTCCTTGAGGAAGTGGCTCTCTTGTGGCGTCTACGTGAATATTAACGTATGCTCTGACGTGTAAACGTTAAATCTGTTATAAAAATCAGGATATCATTATTTTGATAGTTCTATCTTTTTCATTGTTGTTGCATGCCGTTAATTAAAACATGTAATAAAAATCGCTGTGTCGTTCTATGAGCGACAAATATGTCAAATGAATTTTACTTCTAGTATTAGAACCAAATTTTCAAGCATCCTCCTTTTTGCAGAGATTTCGACTATTTGAAGTTGACAAAATTTAAAAAAATGTAGGCTATTTGTGATATATAACTAACAAAGCTATAACCACACACTATGCAACATCCGTCTCTATTATTTAAATGGTCTTTTGTTGTCCTTAGAACTTTTTAACTAATAGTATTATGCTAATGTATCGTGACTCGGTGGACTCGTTGGACTCGGTGTTTTATTTACTACGTGCCTATTTGATATAAAAATGAATAATTCTGTTAAAATTTCAACTAAATCGAATTACTTAATTAAGGTCGTTCTTTCTTCAAGAATTTTGTGCTAATAGTTCTCTCACCCACCTTGAAACCCACGAGTCACAATACTTAGTTTTGAAGGCTCCGACGTCAAATACAAAAGAATAATTACATAATGTCACAATTATTTGAGGAATAATGTAGGCCTGATTGACATTCGGACTGAATGCATAAATTCTGAATAATGAGCTGCTTAAAGTAAATGAGATATTTTGCTGCTTCACCATTAATTGATATTTATTAATTAAAATGCACTATTTCATTATTCTTCATTCTTTATTATTGCTGAAAGTTTGTAGCCAATCTTTTCTCCTCTGAAGCAATGGAACTCGATCGTGATATTAAAATGTGTATTAGTTTTATTGATTTTTGCATTTGAAAATTGTGTAACCACATTCGTCTTTCAACAAAGAAGTAAACTTTCATCTAACATATAACATTACGTCATCACTGATCAGAAACGTACTGTGCTGTTCCAAAATGTGCGAATGAATACTATTTCTTATTTGTAATTATTCAAATAATAACATTTGAATATATTTTCCAAAAATATTCATTTTCTGTTAGATAACTTTTCATTTTTTCATTCATTTTTTTTACATTTTTTTAAAATTATAATTTCAATATACATTGTTGTTATTGTAATTATATATTTTTTCTTGAAGCAAAAATTCAAAGAGTCGAAAACATTTCTAAAAATTACCGAAAGTGGACTTTTATCCTGAAAACTTTCATAAAGATGAAATTAATATTTTCTTAATCATTTTGGAAATCGATATGCCTTTTTTGAAGTCGTTTTAAAATGTGCAGAATGATGTACCGGAGATGAGAATCTGCAGACATAGGGTCTATTTTAATAATGAAAATACAGATTTAACTTATACTATAATTATATTGAATATATATGTAGTACATAAGTTATAATTTTCTGAAGATAATGATTATGATGATTTGTTTTATATTTTTTATTTATACATCACATGTATGTGTGAATGAAATAGAGTCTATGTAATCTGAAAATATATTTGGTAACATGAAAAATGCCGCGGTTCAGACAGCACGTCATTCTTCTAATATTAACACGTCTTTATGCGGGTTTTCTAACCAGACCTTCACCTATAGTAGTAGCAGGCCTTAGTTATCACAAAACAACATCAATGAAATCTGTCTCAATTACGTCATAGCTCGTTCTCAAATATGTATATATATATTATTTATAATTGTTATAATTATATAAAACCTCAATAAGTGGAACCAGCGTTTTATATTTATTATTAGAAAATATGGAAAAAATCGAACTATGTAAATTGTAGGAGAAGATTTGATATCCTTGGAATTAAATTCAACGTATTAATAATATGTAATATGATCAATGCAAGTATTTAATTAAAATAATTATATGGTGACTTGTGAAAGGTACAACAACCGGAATCAAGTAGAAATAATATACGAGATAGACGTTGTTGATTAATTTGAATATCATAATCCCCTATAAATCAGAAAGAATCACCGATGATTCATTTTATAACTTCATTGTGTTTCTATCTTCAACTAGGCATACGCATTTTTCTTTAACATAATCACTCGCTTATTTTTATAAATAAGGTAGTTTTTCTTTATAGAATAATGAAAATTATAGCTAAATAAATCTCGAATAAAAAGATACAGAAGAATAAAAAAATAGAATTCGAGAAGTGTGAAATTGAATTTTCATTTATAAGTTACAAATAATGAAAACTTATGTTGTCAAGAATTAGCAAGAGAAGAGATATTTAATCAATAAAACCCAAGCGAATGCGTTTTTAGATGAGCGTAGCGATGACTTCCATTTCACTTACCAAATTGTTTTTATATTATTTTTGTGTGTGACCCAGTCCATGAAAAGTGACCAAAGTCACCAAATGCCTTGAAACTTTTTTTGAACATTGATGTCGTACCAGAATAGGCAGGCAATGAGAAAAATCGGATCGACGGGTTTATCGGAATTAATTCTGATAACTTGGAAAATTCCCGTGAGAATAATTTGGATGAAAAACACTGGAAAAACAAAAATGTGTAGGCCAACTGAATATAAAAACATTAATCATTCGCATTTTTATAGTAATTTAATCGGATAGTAAATACCTAAAAAAACGCAATAAAAGCATTAGGCCTACATTCTTTGATAATTAGCCAACAAAAGTGGCGCAAGTAAAAAAATATCAACAGGTAGGCCTAGAAGGTAAGATTTTTAACGGTTGAAGTATCCAAGGTCTGTACATGAAAAGTGAGATGACAGATATTTTTCATTCTTCATTTTCATACATCAAAGCTCATATCTCAACGTTTATACTGAGATACTTTCTAGTTTTGAAAGAAATCGTGTAAATAAAAATATTTGTTTCGACAGAGGTACATTTAAATCTCGTACCCAACGAAATGTAGCCAATCAACAGTACGTGAATCAACCTTACCATACACAGCCAGCTTCATAAATTCCCCGCTAGGGAGGGATATGTCTGCTCTCCTCTACTTTGCTGTCACTGTCAGTCGATTAGCTGGTTGTGCTTTTTCTATTGACATCAAAAGTTTTTAATTTGTATCTTTTTAAGGGAAAGAACCAGACCGTTGTAGGTCACATAAATAATCATGTTTAGTCGTAAAAAGGAAGAGGCGCCGAAAAAGCGTCGTGGTAATGGAGGTGGTTTGTCACAGGTGAGTTAGACTTGTAGGTAAATTTGAAGGTTAAGTCCGAGTAGACCCTATAGCACTGAGGTCTACAGACCTAAGGTCACAACAGTTTTAATGACTGTTTTGGTCCAAGTCTTCGAATTTGAATATAACAAATGGATGCTACAGCTCATTACTGTCATACTTAAAGTTTTGGTTTCAAGCTCGTCTTCGATTTAAAAGTTCGATTCAACCGAAATCCATTTCGTTAGCACAAAGACAAGGTGTGTTAAGTCGAACTAATCAGATGCGTCGAACAGTAAAATGAGTTCTAATGGCTCTGGCAGGGTGGCTGTGAAGACGGTGAAATTAACGTAGATTGTTTGAAGATTTAAGAAGTTACACTGGTTCATGCAATGCAGTGGTTAACACTGTGTGCAGCATACAAAACAAAACGAACATTAAAAATACAAGCTTGATTTTTTCCAGTATTTGAAATGAAATCTTTGATATGCTCGTCTAATGATTAAGGCAACTGATTGAAGCAAATTATGTAGAATGCATTGTACCAAAACATGACTATCGGTAGGCTATCTATATTTGCCTAGTAGGTGTGTTGAATTAAATTAAGGCCTAAAATGTGAAAATAAATTGAGTGTGAATGTTGATGTTTTGATTCTAGTATGGTCTGATGGATATGGACGCTGGAAATGATCCTCAAGACGATGATGGTAGCGATGACGGTGATTTGGAAGCTGAATTGATGGCACTTACTTCCGGAAACGCTCGAGCTAAGCCGAAGAAAGGTAGCTTCCTACATGCACATAAAATTATGAAAATCATTCACTTTTTGATCTACAAGGGGTTATTATTGTGGGTATTTTGGATTTCCATTTTTTCACCTTTCTATTGATTTCTATCTTCTTCTCCCCTTGTAAGGTCCCACTGATTTTGCTCATTTTCAAAGATTTACAGATCCAAGCTCTAAGTTTAATCAATAGAATCTGCAACTACAATTTTATAAGTGAATCAATAAAGACATGTGCCCTATATATAAGACAAGTTTTTAATAAATTTGATAGATTCACTCATTTATATAGATGATAGTATAATTTCAAACTGAAAATAAATATGCCTATATAAATTGTGGACATACATCGAGACTACATTCACAAAAAATGTTGGAACAAATTATTTATAGTTGCAGCAAAGCCTGTTCCGGTAGTAAACTTGGACTCGATGATAGCAGCGAGCATGCGTGAGATTCCTTCCGATGAAGAGCTATCCGGTGACGACGACGATCCTGACCTGTTGAATGAGCTGAGTAGTCTGGCAGCAGATGATGATGAGTCTCCGAGCGAACCTCCCCCGCCCCCTGCTGCTCGACCACCACCCTCCGCCAACTCTCTAGTTACTTTGCTCAGAGACAGACTAAAAATGTATCAGCAAGCAGAAGCAAACGCTAAAACTGCGGGCGAAACATCCAGAGCTAGGAGGTTTGGCAGAGGGATCAAAACACTCAACGATTTGTTGAAACAGGCTTCTGCTGGACGTGTGGTTAACGAAGAAGACATCCCCCCTGAGGTAGCGACTAGTTCTACCCCAGCTGCTGCCCCTGCTACTACCCCCGACTCGGCCCCCGCTACTACCCCAGACTCCGCCCCCGCTACCACCCCCGACTCTGGCCCAGCCCCTGAGGTTGACTCTGCCCCTGTCGTCGATCAGGCTACGCTAGCCTTGCTGACTGAACGCAGGGACGCGTACAAGCGTGCTGCACTGGTTGCAAAGAAGGCAGGGGATAACGAGACGGCCCTCAAGTATGTGAAAGTGGCAAAACAGTTTGATCCGGTGTTTGCTGCCGTGCAAGCGGGCCAGCCTGTGGACCTTGCACAGATGCCTCCTCCGCCCCCCTCTGTCGTGACGGCTTCCGAGATGCCGGCTGCCACTCCACAGGTATGTTGGGCATGTAATGACTGGCATCACAAATGTTTAGAGAAGGCAGGGTACATTTTATCAGAATGAAACTAATGTCAGTATTTCATTAGTTGCATTGACAATATTTCACGTGTAAAATAAAAGATGTCTAAATAGTTGAAGTACCGGTAGCGTGATTTTCCAAACTTATTTGTGCAGTTTTAATTAATTAACTTCAAACAAGGCACGACTGAATCAGTTGTATTTTAGTTATTATCTTGACCACTTACGGTTTACACTTCACCGATACCGACGTGCTGACATTGCTGAATTAACCAATGTTTAGTTGAAACAACATCATTTTAAAATTATTGAAGTAACAATGTTTCCATTGGGCTATCAATGTGCTACATATAAAGTATAAATTACGTTAGTTCTGTACATGTGATTACCATGGTTGATGTACATCTGTACTAATAGTTTTCATCTCGTGGTTTATGGTTAGTAAATATAAGCTTGTATCCGGTTCCAGGCATCGTCCAATGAGTCGACATTTCATTTGTGAAGGCCCAATCATAACATACTTTTGTAATAATAACAATCTTCTACTGTTCAGTCTACAATGCTCTGAATCGTAATTACGTTACCATGGAATACTTTATTTGAGAAAAGAGCATAGTTAAGAGCGTAGAAAATCTATCCTGTCCAAAGCAGTCAAGTTATTACTCTCAGTGAACTGATGACGTAGAAATAAAACCAGGAACGAAGATGAAAAAATGTAACCTGGTTAGCTTTCCAGTAGCTATTAGTAATGGTAGTAAAATTAACTTCCGTCTGGCTCAGTCAGCTATAGCACTGCTTTAGAAACTAAAGTCAATTCGAACGTTGGTTCGAGTCTCCTGTAAGGTAAGAGCTGCCCATCTGACTCAAGTCGGTTTACGTGCTGCTTTAGAAAGCTGACGTCAAGTAAAGCATAGGTTGGAGTGAGATATTTGCATTATTGGTTCAATGATTTATTGGCAATTTGAATTGATCAACTGTCAATTGCTATGTGTTTTTGTTTTGTCAGCTTCAGATTTGTTTACATAGTTTGATGTTGATAATTATGTGTGCAATGTTTGCAGATTGAGCAGGCTGAGCAGCAGACATCAGAAGAGCCTCAGCCGTCGGAACGGCCCGAGCCCGAAGCACCACCTCCACCGCCCACTACCGTGCTTGAAGCTTTAGAGCAGCGCTTGGTCAAGTACAAGAGCGTACAAAGCGCAGCTCAAGAAGAGGGTAATCCGAGCAAAGCTAGACGCATTGGACGTATTGTCAAGCAGTATGAAGACGCGCTCAAGCTTCATCGTGCAGGGAAACCTGTTCCCGTTGAGGACTTGCCGACACCGCCCGGTTTCGGCCCGATACCTCAAGAAGGGACGACTGCTGCACCAGCTGGGCCCGCTCCAGTAGTACCAACACCTCCCCGTCCTGCTCCCGCAGTACCAACACCCTCACGTCCGGCCCCTGCAGTACCTCCACCCACCCGCCCTGCAGCTGCAATACCACCCTCTCCTGCAACACCAGAAGCGGCACCCAAGGCCAACGGTTAGTACCTATATTGAATAGTTGGAGTAATAAGTTGGTACAGTAATTAATTTATAGTTTTTGGTTATGTAGGTAGTAAAGGCACTTGTATTTAATGTTTACATTGTAAGTAAATAATGTCAAAATTGAGCTCTTTGAGGCTTATAACATATGTTTAAGCAAGGGTATGAATTGAACATCAATTAATAAATGTATTGTGACATGAAAAATTAAATAGGCTTCATGTATTGATTATCAGATTAAACAAAGTTATGGAATATAAACAGGCGGCAGTCCTAATCAAAATCTATAATTGCTCTCTCAAGCTTACTGAAATTTACCGACTACCGGTATACTGTAATTGTCAGTGTGATGTTTTTTATCATTACAGTGCGTAAAAGTCCTCAATCACGTCAAGAGAAACAATTAGCGGTTCTCACAGCCCGACAGAAAGAATTCAAAGAGGCTGCGTTGGAAGCTAAACGTAACGGTGAAATAAACCAAGCTAAAGAGTACTTGCGACTATCTAAAGGCTTTGACCCATTAATCCTTGCTACGGAAAGCGGTCTTCCTGTAGATATGGACACCGTTCCCGTTCCTCCGGGTGCGAGCGTGTCTCTCGATACGGAATTCGACCTGGTCATGGCAGAGGATTGCCTGCCGGGTAACGATTCGGAGATATTTGAGAAATTGGAGGCAGACTTATTGAAACAAGCCAAGATGTGTTTGACGACGCGAGATCACTTCAAGGCTGTCGGAGACGTGGCCAGCGCCAATAGGTTCGATCAGCTTGCCGTTCATTCGAAGAAGGATTTGGACATGTTGAGGTTCGCTCATCGGAGATCTGAACCAGTACCGAAGTTTCACTACGAGACGAAAACATTCTCTATTGTACAGTAAGTTGCAAGCACTAAAGCCTATGTAATGTAATTCATTAAATTTGCCTGGTCTACTAATACTAATCTACTAGTTATGTTGTAATTCTAGTTCTAGTACCGGTAGTACCGATTTAATACACTTTCAGTAAACTAGATTTTAACTAATCTAGTCTTGAAAAAATCTTGACTTTACTTGAGAATTGTTTTCAGTGTGAAACTGTATCAATCTACTCCCTTTAAGTACAAAAAAGTCATACCAGGTCCCTACATTGAACACTTGATTGATAACCATTTTGACTATTTTCACGAGTTACTTATATTTCATAAGTAACTCTTTACAGAATAATGTCTTCACCTAAATTCATTGAACACTCTTAGATTACAGTAGGTCAAGGCAACTAATTTAAATGTATGGCTAACCTGGCTCTTGTGATTCTAGTGTTGAACTGACCAGTATCTTGTGGTTCTAGATGTTGTACTGACCTGGGAGATAATGACCTGGAGCTGACAATAGTCCAAGGAATAAACTACATGGTGCCCAATCCCAAGGACGTAGACACTTATGTCAAGTATGAATTCCCCTATCCTAGTGTAAGTACGCCTTGATACATTAACTAACAGTCGTGTAAAATAGGTACAATTATTGCTTACCACCAAGTTGTCCTAATGTTAGGATAGTTCTGACTTGAATCCGCACCCACAAGTGAAAGCGAGTTTGAAAGTCGACAGACATTTTTAATTATTATCCAATCAGCGACAAATGTGGGGTGGTTTTTCTGAAAAATTCTAGCTCGAGTCTACATTTCAGTCAACACAGCAATCCAATTGGTATAGTGTTCACACCACCAATATCAGGCTAACTGGCCAAGCCGATTGAAACGACTGGAGTTGTCCATGTATACCACATTTTATATTAGTTATGTTGAAGCCACTGACCAATTAAACACTTGGTCTGCATTAGTGCACTACTGCACTTAGTGTGCTGTCTTATCAACAGATACAGGGTAGAACACAGGGTAGAATTTCACGATAATGTGCTGCACAGCTGTTGACATACGTTTTCTGTTGTAGGAAGATCCACCAAAAGATCGCACGGTGTTGGTGAAAGACACGAACAATCCCGTCTACAACGCGGTATTCCCGATACCAATTCAGCGCAATGTAAGAGCTTGTCAGCGAGTATTTAAACGTCACAGTATCAAGCTGGAAGTTTGGTCTAGAGGGTATGTATATCAGAAGCCACTCAAATACAGGTCAATGCAACATTACGATTCTAGTTCGATCGATATCCAGTGGATGTCTGACGTAGCATTTTCTGCGAATAAATAGTACATACAGTAGTTTTTTTTGAGTTGACAAGTCATTTCTCTTTATTACCTATTTTCATTTTTGGTATTCTGTACCAAAAACTGGATGCAGTGAATCCTGGCCAACCATTATTGGAACTTTTTTCAAAACAAGGACAATCCAGGCTGACCCTGGACAAATAGTCGACTCACCGTACATTAGAATAGTACCTGATAGTGATAGTACAAGTAGGCCTACAACTTGAGAAGAGCATATGTAGGCCAATGTGCAGATTATAATTTTTTGATAATCTGCCTGTTACTTCATCAGTAATTTTGTCTTTAGAAAGTTTCGTCTTTCTTGCAGGGGTTTCCTACGCAGTGACACGCTTATAGGAACAGTGATGGTCAAACTCCTTCCTCTAGAAACAAAGTGTATTCTACATGATTCCTTCGACGTAAGTAGATTAGAGAGTAAAATTACTGTTTGGTATATTCGCTCTGTAGATCGATGTTACGTTACGTACAACTGTAATGTTTTTACTTTTTACCAAGAAAACATAACATTGAAGTTAGGAAAATCATGACGAGATTGAGATAACAAATTACCGGTACAAGAAAAGTAACGTTTTAAATTCAAATTCAAACCACAATATTAATTGAAAGAAACTGTTAGGCCTATATGGTGAACAGGGGAATGGTATTTTTACATCGCTAGGTAAACTGGTCGGTGGATCAAAGAAAAACATATATTACGTAGGCCAAAATGCATTACATTGACAGTTGCGGGACACCGTAAACGTAACTGTCCCGGAAAAAACGTGACAATTGGAAACCCTAAACACATATAGCTTGCATTGTACCAGACTTAATTAGTCACTATTTTAATTTGGAAATCAATTTACTGTCACATATATCTCACTCTATCAAATACTGATTCATACTGATGTTTTTCGATGATTTCAGCTGGTTGAAGGACGTCGACCAATTGGAGGCAAGCTAGAGGTCAAGGTACGACTGCGCAATCCTATCGTCGTTAAACAAGTGGAGCAAGTAAACGAGAAGTGGCTTATCATCGACAGCTTATTGTAAACCGTCACTCTGTTTAAACCGTTGTTATATATTAATACGCACCACACCAAACAATCTAATAACGTTCTCTTACCATTACGCTTTCAAAGAACTCACTTCAAGTTTTAAAACTTTCAACTAGGGTTGCCAGGTGATGTCTTGAATGTCTTAATTCATTACCAGGGAAAATATTAGCGTTATCGCATCACAGTTTGCTATGTAATTACAACAACTAGCGAAGCGTCTCAATATTTAAAGTTGCGAGAACATTTTGTTATCTTGGTATTGATAATTGTGCATTTTGATTTACGATTTTTGCCTTATTTTCACCACAAACATCTTATCAGAAAATGAATTCTGGATATCCCGACCAAGTGCCTACGTGTGGTCATATAGCTATCTGTCGACAAACTACTTCCTTTGCCCCCCTTCACTTACTCGCGCCGTACTGTGCAATATATAAACTTTCAAGTGTACGTCTAAACAAATGAATGGAAAATATATTTTTATTGAAGTTCAAACTGCGATGCATAGTTTTCAAAATACGATGCAATCTGAAATTGGGATAGCAAATTTGCTCTACAAAAATTGATCCTCCTCTTTTTTGTCTTTCATACTTATATTTACTAAACGTTTACTAATGTGATAGGTCAACCACCATGTACAGTAATAGACAAAGAGAGAAATTAAGGAGAAGTATAATTTTGTATTGCTGATAATGTTTAGATAACTTGGGAAACGGTCTACATTTTCGCGTTGATGGATGAATGTGGTGGAAATATACTCTCAATGATCGAGTAATTTCTTTTACAACTTTAACTGTCAACAAAATTTTAAAAAACATTGTCATACCATCTTATATAGGCCTATATGAATTGTAAATATATACATTTAAAAATATTGATTCTGATTCTTTTGTTACCATGTGATTGATGTTGGATTTTACCAATCTTTATTATTGGTTAAAATTTAATATAAAATAGCGCTGACCCAAGTGCTCTCAAAACCTATGCAGTTTTACCTTTACCGTGGCTACATATCAATACAAAGTTTCATGTTATTCATTCTCCTTAAATTCACTTGCACTTGCTAGTTTTCTTATTAATCCAAAGTGAGTTTAGGTTGTATTTCTCAACTAGGTCATAGCCAAGTGCCTGTCTGACTCGGTCAGCCAAAGGTCTGCCTTTGAAACTAGAGTCAAATCGAGCTTGGGTTTGAGTCCCGTGGAAGACACGGGTTTTTAAACATTGTTCATCTATCATCTGCTCACTCAAGTACACCAAATAACATAGCCATTGTTAGGGTTGTTAAGGAAACGATGACTCGAGGAAATTAAGCTTCCTAACCAGGGTTTGTCAGCCGTTTTTTAAATGAAAATCTCATAACATTCCTTCCGTTATTTCAGTTATAAAGCGTAGTATCTTTGCAAGTGCTCAGTCTTATCGGGATTAAAGTGCAATGTATATAATAATACCATACAGGCGTAAATCGATAGTGTTTGCTTGTGGTACGTAAAATTAAGGCAGCTACTCCCAGCTATTATCACTCTACCTTTATCTGTGCTTTTATAGGCCTACTATAAACTATGTACGTACATCAGTACAGTACTAAACTCAGCCCAACCTCGTTACTTTTGGAGATAATCAAATATGTAAACCACAAACGGGAGCGGGGCACAGACAACGTCACTGACAGCATGTTCATTTCATCACTCTTTTTTCTTTCCAATTAAGGAATTTTTGTATGAGGTATCAAGAAGCTATTCAATTTAGTAGGGCCTATGACAATGAAAAAATTGAAGAATACCGCTATGCTATAACATGAAAAATGAAAATGAACAAATATGTAATTATTTATCAATTGAGGTTTATATGCTAACCATTACAGTAATTAGAGATGTATATATTTTGCATTAGCTATAAATGTTATAAACAATAAAAATCTTCAATAAAACTCTTTATTTCATCTTCTAATTTCATCAGTCACATTTGCAGACATTTGGTATGATTCTTGATTGGAAGATAAAAATGACTCAACTTGATTTGTTAATATTCATTTTATTAAACATTATGCATATTAGGTATATACAGCTAGAAAATGGTGATTTTTGACATTTCAGTATTTTCTATAAAAATTTCATTTTATGAAGAATGAATGAATAAACAAAGTTCATTAAAATACATCAATAAAATAATATTGTAAAGAGAACACAAAAATTAAGACACATTACTCACATTAGGCATATTTATAATAATGAGAAGAAAAGATTTGGAACAAATAAAAGCAAAGAAGAATTGAAGAATAATAGATACTGTAATGAACAATAAGATCAAAGATTCTTTTTTCCCAATACCAGTGATTGACTCATTGATTATCCTACAACTTATTACAGATAGTTTCTATTTACCGTAGTATTTACAGTTTTTTTACATGAGTTACATCTACGAATAATTAAATCCTCACGGGTGGTACGATCGCCCTTATGGTGCCCTGCTCAACTGATTTTACCTGCTGCACGTTCTGGTTCAATCACTCGAGGCATTTCACTTGAACTCGAATCAAGTCGGACATGCGTTCGTTCCCGCATAAGTTTTCGGTTTCCGTAAACATCATTCATCTACTGTATTACCGCCCTCTGGAACTCAGTCAACGAAGACACTGCTTTAGAAACTGAAGTCATTGTTCGCTGTGGATTCGATTCCTGTGTTAGGCATGGGTTTTTGTAACCGTTTTTCATTCATCATCTCTTCATAGTTCATCATTATCATCCGCTCATTCATACTCCCAAAGAATCGAACTGTTGATGAGGTTGTTCAGCAAACAATACTAATCATGATCTCACCCTGTCATCCTAAGCCTTATTTAGGGAACAGTGACTTTGTGTAAAGATATTTTGATGATTCAGGTTGACCAGACCTACATATTTCACTATTCACCAGGTAATGGATTCAATACTTTGTTGAAAACATAAAATGAAACCAAAAAGTGCAGCTATAATCGGTCAGACGTGAATACTCTTGACCAGGTGCAATCATAGTAAAACAACAATATTTACAAGCAGGAAAAGTAATTTGTATTTTGGTAATGTAACACATGCTATTAACTGATTGCAATGTAAATAGGTGTATTACTACTCATTTTATAATCAAAATTCATAATATTTGATTCAACATAAGTCTTCTTTGCAATCTCTAGCACATTTATATCCAACATATAAGCATCTTATGTTCTTTAGTTGAATTATTGTAACCAACCAGAAACTACAAATACCGTACAACGTTATTGTTAGATTGGCATTTTCTGTAGACTAGGCCTATATATAGTGGAACATGATAACATTTCACAGTTTAGGTCTGTACAGTTCTCAAGTACCGCTCTCGGGAAGTAAATTTGAGAATGTGTTGAATTAAATTTTCATTCAATCTTTGCCAGTCTCATTCTGGCTATAACATACACTTCTGCTTGGTGGCTTACATGATCAATCCCTACCATAATTGTCTCGTGATTTTAGTAACGAAGATCGTGAACGTTTGTTATCAAGTTACTCCTCCAATTGATCAGCATTTGTTGCCAAATTACACGCTCAAAGTTTCCACTGCAAATCAGCCACTAGAGCTACGTGATCAGATGGGAACACCACACTTGGCAATGCTGTGTGCAAAGTGACGTCCTCAAGGCTGGGTAACGGCACAACTTGCGTCACATCTAGGTGATCGTGTTGGTAGAAGATGTAGTCGAGACAACCCGAGAAGCCGACGGTGAAATTGGTGAAGTCAGGGGTACCGCAAGCGCTCTTGAACGGTAACGAATGAGTGAGAGAGACACCTCCAACAGCCTCCTCCATTGCTAAAAAGATGAAAAAATTGCCGTTACGACGGTCAGACATCACTAATTACGTGAACAATGTAAACAGGGGTTTAATGTCACATGACTTACAATTTTATTTCGATTTAAAATGAAAACAATATTAATTAATGTCACTTTTTGACACTGAGTGTCAACCCTAGTAATTTCCAATCACTAGATCATGCAAATCTCATGTGGCCAGTTGCCCTCCACACCTTGGTCAACTGAATCACGTTGGACGTGGGTTCGATTCCTGCACAAGGCATGAGTTTATGTAAATACTCTTTCACTTATCATCATGTCATAGTTTTATTATCTCCTGCTCATTCATATCCCCATATAATATTGCTGTTGGTGGGCTCATTTAACACCATTATGAATAAAATCAAAATGAGGAATATACGCCGAGTTGAGTTACTTACTGCTGGTCCAGTCGATGCAGTCCTCGCCAACATGCTGCGTAGTCATGAGCCGGAACACTCCGCACTCAGGCGTACTGTTGAAGTCCCCGCACATCAGGACAGTCACACGCTTGCCATCACACTGCAACAAAACACATTCTCTTCTCTTACACCTCGTCATCAATTGTACCATCTTTTAGACAACATGATGAAGTTAACGCTTCTGTTGCGATAGTCAGACTCGGCCAGTATCAAAAATACATATTTGCGATATACTATTTCAAACACAGAACTTGAATATAATTTGTGAATATACTTCAGCTGTAGGCCTATTTTTTATTTTCAAAACATAAGATACTTTCTATATTTGATGCTACAATGTTTTCCCTTTGGCTTCTTAGATGAATACTGTTGACAGAGGTACTGAAACTGCATTTTACACCAGAATTGCAGTTTTTGCAATATGTAATTTCGATCAATTTTTCTTTACCGGTATGCCTATAGTGTGCAATATTCATATCGAACGGCAACAATACTTTCCAAGCTTGTGTGAAAAGAGATGTATTATGAGAAACCTGGTCAGTGATATATGCGGCATTGATTGAAAATTGTAATATTACAATCAATTTTTGGTGGCATTTGCAATTTTTCTATTGAATGGCAACGATACTTTAGAAGCATGTTTTAGAAGAGAACCACACTAAGCAATCAATGACACGTACCGCAGAGTTAGCCGCAACGTCTTGCAAGTAGCGGACAACCATGCCAGCTTGCAGGAGACGAATATGATCAGCGTTCGGGTGGAAGTACAAGTGTGTATTTCCAACAACGAGTCGTTCAGAAGGGTTCGTTAATGAGTCCAGAACTGTCACCTGAAAAAAAGCCTTACTCTTTCAACTACATCTGTTAGCATTGGTTATGTGTCAATAGACAAGCATCAAAAGACGATCAATAATATTGATACGGATAACAGAAAAAAAACACACAGCCTTATGGCATATCCAATACGGTACGAAGATTTTTAAAGAATCATTTTGTTTTGTACCATATTTAGTATTTACGGCTCTAGAACAGATTTTAAGAAGATAAATGACAGATGAATGCATTTGTTCGATACACTGAGTATTTTGCTTCTGATTTCATATATGAGCTGAGCTTCCGGATACGGCCACTAGTGGCTAGTCACTCTGTTTGTCATCTTCCACTGCTCAACTATAATATCAAGATTGCGTGCACGCATGGCAAATTATATTGAAAAAAATTAAACACTACATCAACATACGCCCTCGGCCCTACAGCATTTAAAACCGTAAATGTAAAGAGTAGTAAAGTTTTATTAGTAGTTTACCTGTACGCAAGTATTCCTGTCCGTAAAGCGAGTTACTAAAGCGGCTTGATTTTTAATGACATTCCAGACATCATTGAACAGAGGCTTAGTTTGCAAATCCTCTGCGAGATAAAAGCTGTTTGAGCTAACTAACCTACAAAGAACATGACCATCTTGATTAACAAGGCATGGAATACATAAGTGAAAGAATTAATTTTGCCACTTGAGGTACCGGTACCGTAGATGTTTTTGATAGGTCAAGAAATTAGGTTGAGTGACCCCCATTAATAGGGGTCAGAAATGGAAGTTCAGTATCCCTGGCAGTTGAATAAACAACAAATCTTCACATTATACTTCAATGATAAAACGTCAACCGACTCACTTGAATTTAGAGGAATGGAAAAGACATGCCAAGCCCTCACTAACTCGTCCTGATTTCTTATGAAACACAGCCTGGAATCCAAGAGAAGAAAGTACTGGCAGCAGATCCAGACTATAAACACTGGAATCTACTTCTTGTAGACAGACAATATCTGCATTGTATCCTACGAACATTGTAACAAGATAACATTATTGATTAGTATCATTATATAAAAAAAAAATGTATATAAGTAGCCCAAACGTTCAACGGTTACCACTTTTGAGGAACCGGAAATATCTGTCTATGAAGGATTGCTGGTCTGTTATTTTAGGTTTCTTTATTTTTCAACCTATGTATTTCACCTCATAAAATGTACCATATTGATGCGTACGTAGAACCTACCTATTATTTCTTTAAGTACCAGTTGCTTTCTATAATCAATTTGCAGTGCATACGGAGCGCAGTACGGATACAACTGTGTCCGAGCAACTTCTGAATCGGCGTACATGTCTGCCAAGATATTATACGAGACGGCTCTAAAACTAGGAAAAAAAGACGGTGAGGTTTGTTATGGTTATACCATTAAGTATACAGGTTAGATACGGTTCTTTCACCTATCTGGCAGTTGATCCAGTCATCAACAATTATTAGTAGGTAGGCCTAGATTTATTTTATTTATATCAATTGGATTTAACAACGAACTGTTCTGATGACCAAGATCTATCGACAATGACATCAGTGGATGATGAATGAGATCGACTTGTATGTCGTCTGGCACTACTAGCTTCGGTCACCGACCTTCGATTCAACATCTTGAACATCTTGAACTTCAATTATATTTTTATTTATTCTTGATTGGCTGCTTTATTTGTACTGCACAAAACTGAGATTGCCATTGGATCAAGACACATGTGAATATATATAAGCTGACAATTCAGTTTAGTTGGCCACGTCAGTTGGTGATTGTGACAACTGAAGTTTTCCGTGTGTACTGTGCTTTATACCTACGCGCTATATTCGAGGTTGTAGTAGGCCTACTACAAGCTCAATGGTGCTGTACACGTGCCCTACCTGTTATCTTGAAGTCTATCTGCAGTAAAGATATGTCGTTCATGAAAAGGGCAATCCCCTGGACCAGCTTCAATACTTGTTTTAGATACAATTTCCATAACCGGCCCTTGATGACTTCCATTGATAGGTAGACAAGATAACTTCAGGTGGCAGCCAATATCATCTAAAGCTGGTACATAAAAATATCCCTTGCCTGCTTCAATCCAACCATTATCTTCTGCTTGCACTTGGCTAAGATCAGCGGAAGCATTGGCGGAAGTACAGCTGTTTGCCAATCTAGGTAATAACATAGCTGAAGACTTTTTATACCATGTAAATACACAATCTTCTCTCGTTGCAAAGGCCAACTCGAACTTGCTCGGATATACAGGGAATTCGGACATGATGCAAGAAGGCAGAGTGAGAACCTGTATCCATGGTGCGTTTATTATGAGCGTATAATCTTCGCCTAGAATATTGAGCAACACTCGTCCCGGACCGAATATTACATCTTTACAGATAATATCTCCAGGTACAATATTGCCATCTACAGTTAACACAACAGTAATTTCAGGCAATGTTGGTAAAGATTTTTGCTTTCTTTTTTTATTTAGTTTCGATAACGTTTTGTCCAAGCTAGAAATAATTCTGCTTATAAACACTGAAACATTTTCCGACACTTGGCGACTAAAGTTGAACTGTCGGTTTACACGGAAGGCAATATTTGTATAATGCAGGCACAACTGGAATTGCTCGGCATTTTCGTGATATAGAATATACGCTTTCTTCATTTTAGTATCATCCATGAGAAGTCTCTTGTGTAATGTGTTACCATAAATAGGACTAGATCGAGAGGAAAAAATGTATTGCATAGGCCTAGAAGTAATGACACAACCATAACCTCTCAATTTCATCCATGCCATAACTTGAACTACCACAACTATACTTCAAGACCTGAATTTTTTTCCAGCCATATTGGAAAAATAAAATTATCAGTGCCATCTATGAAACAATTTGATTGATAGTTAAAATGAATCTAACAGTATATCACTGGTGATTATGAGGAGGAGAAAATATATTAAATTGTTTGAAGTTTATTGAAATGATTTTTCAGATTACAATGATGACACAATTGATTAATAAATCCATCGAAAGCTCACGATAGTAATAGGGAATATGCACTAAGGTTGGTGCTACTACATCTACCAGTTAGCATACTTGTTATTTGCACACGCTCTCAATCGTGCCGAGAATATTTCAAATAAATTGCACACCAACTTTGTTAATATTAACTATAGATATTACCTAGCTTCATTAACTAAAGTTTACCAAACCAAATTTCATAAACAAATGAAAATGTAGTCTCATCCTTGGTATCAAACAGATTAATTTGGAACAACTACTGTACACACACTCATTACAACCGCATGACATTTCTATAATAGGGCCCATAATAGGTTTTTTGCTAGGGCTTGACCCTGTTTTTGCTTACCCAGTCTATTCAAAATTGTCCCCTTGCAGTCCCCTTGCATAAAATAAAATATTATTAAATTATTATCATTTCATCCTAACTATCCATCAAATTATGGGCCGTTGAGTAAAATAATTTATTGTTAATAAATCTTACGGTGATTAGACACTTGGTGACGTCACTTACCAGAGCCAGTGATATTAAAAATGTATTATGTAGTTTTTCTAATGAAGCATTGAATTAAGAAGATCGTTTTCGGGCACTTGTCTGAAATATGTCTTAAACTAGATTTGTGGCCATTTCACATTTTCCACTACGTCTCGTCAAAAGTCGTCATGCATTTATAAGAATTATGGTTTTGGATGACCCATTATGAACTCCTTTCTATGGAGTAATAATATAATTTCATTTCTTTAAATGTCAAATATTTAACATTCTATCAATTTTTCCATAGCTGCTTTATTTGCTGCGAGTAATATTTCAGTTTTTCGAGTGGCCACGCCCATAATGTTTCAGTCCTGTGTTCCCTTGTGATTCAGTCTCACGGCCTCGCGGTCTGTCCAAATGAAAGCAAGTGGCTCAGTGCTTGCAAGAAGGGAGTTTGGCGCCAACATTTCTCGATTACGAGAATGAACGTCATTGTCTTCATAAAATAGTCCGTGTTGTATTTCAAATTCTTTTAATAAGCTGTCACATATTTTCAATTAAAATTCATTTCATCGAAAATAATAAATTTAGGCCACGCAGAACGTGCATAATTTCTACGGATAGGTATTAAAAACGCTTTATAAACTTTGTGGCGTAGTAATACACGATATTCGTTGGACCTCCATGTTGGACTAGACTAGAACTTGGAAGTTGGATTCGTTATACATGTGGGACGGACTGCCATTTGCCGGTTGAGAGTTGGCTTACAGTCGATATTAATATTGGATTGTAATAATATTTTGTAGCATAGTGAAAATAATAGCAGCAATGAATCCCGAAACCACATTACAACTGATTCAAGTATTAGAGAAGACTGTATCACCAGGTAAGTTGACCGATCTAGGCTACTCCAACCTAGGATGTTGAAGATGCAGAACGAGAAAGCCTAGGGGCGACCTAGGCTGTGTCTATGGCGAGGCCTAGGCCTATCTCAAATTAGTCAGCATTAGGCTTTAGGTCTTGGGTCTAGGCGAGGTCTTCAGCAGTAATTTTAGATTTGGTTGATATTCTATTGTAGACCTAGGTAGGCCCTATGCCTTGGTCTGGCCTTGGCCAATACTAGGTCTAGGCCTAGCTTGACCTAATGGATCTGGCCCAGGTCTAGGCCTAGGCTAGGCCTAGATTGCAACATGACTAAGCCTAGGCTGTGGCTCAAGTCTAGGCAGAGAGTGTTTCAAGACCAGGCAGCCTCTAAAATTAATGATCATATAGGATGGCCTATAAAGCACTTAGAGGAGTGACTAGAAATCATTCTTTGCTTGATTGAAAAATGGCCTGGGCCTAGACCTACAACATGATTTCTTAATGGCTGAACTGTTAGTGTGCTGGATTAATCTCTTTAGGTTTTGTGGGTTGATCCTGTATCCCTTCTATTTGGTTGTTGAATGGTTCTAGGTTTCTAGGTATATACAGGCCCACCAGGTAGGTAAGGATTAATCAGGCCTGAGGTTTTTTGTGGTTTTCCTCAGTCATGAAAGCTAACACTGAGATGATTTCCTTAATATGTGACCTCATCCATTTCCTTCCCAGCGTACAAACCATCCAACTAATTGATTTTTCATCTGACTGTCCTACTAGGCCTACCGGTAAGGTATCTTATTCTTCACCACTGATTGGTGTAAAATAACCTGATGTCGTTGTGCCGTAATTTAACCCAAACATTCGTTCTTTCATTAATCATTCACTGGAGCAATGGATCTTCGTTACGGGTACCGGTATCATTAGAGTGCACTTGCGGGTCCAGTGGGATTGAGTTTATAGCCAGTGGCTACCATGCGCAACCGTCGTGCAAAAGACTGGGGTTCGATTCCCGCCGCGGTCGCTCACCTTGATTCGAATGAAAAATTTTGCTGCATTTGAAACTCGAGATTTTGCTTGTGGTCTTTTGCTAGTAGACCTGCAAAGTATTTTTTCCATCTCGCTTAACGGACCCACACAAAAAAATCAAACTTTCACTCGTAAATGTCCATTTTAAAATGTTGGTAGGCCTACCTCTAAAAGCGTTGTGAAGATGTTGCTTACGTCATATTTCATTCATTCAGCGTAGTGTACTTGATCATTGAAGTGAGAATGAAAAATTCTGCTATGCCCTTCTGCCTATCTATGTTGATACGTCTCATTACGGTTAATATTAAATTCTGTTCTCTTGGAAATTGCCGTTTTCTTATGGATCTTGACTTGATTTATATTTACGTAACTATTATATATATAACTATTGGTACCAGAAATCTTTTATTAGTTGTCAACTCGCTTGAATACGCATTTTTGGGGGAAAAGTAAGGTTAGGGGGCCGTGTGTGGGGTAGCTTTACCGATGATACCAAAACCAATTTTTGGATATCAAGTGGGCTCAAAACTAATGGAACACGACACATGCAATGGCATGTTACAATAGATGAAACTAAAATCTAGGCCCACAAAAAAAAAATCAGTGGGAAAAAATAATGAGCTATTCAGGGGCAACCATGATGGGACATACATGCTGGAGAATTTTACCTAGTTACCGTATAGGCCCCAGGCATACACCGAGAAAGTTGAGTTTATTTTTTTAGGTTTTGTACTGATACTGTTAGGCCTGATAGAATGCCTACTTTACCATGGTCATATTGTATCCCATTACCAATGAATGATCAACTAACACAAATCAGAACAGTTGGATTGTCTTTTTTTTTCGAAAACTAGTTTGGCTGTACTGAATATTAATTGATTCATCTTAAATTTAATGTTAAATGGAACATTTCTAAGTAGCACCATATTACCAGAAGTCCAGAACCAACCAAAAACATAGATTTTTTCAATTAGACCGCTACCGGTTTCAAAAGCTATGATACATATTAGTAGACTATATTTGAAGTCAACAATGGATCTAGCTTCATCTCTCCAGGAACACATTCAAATATTGATTCTTCTATCTTGGTCAGTAGTTGAGTATCATAGAACACTGAGCCAAATATTGAATAAAGTGGGTTTGCGAATGCGGTAGATTGCCTGCATGATTAAAATGAGTAGGCTTAGCTGCCTGGCAATGATTAGGGTACCGGTACCAATTTGACCCGTATGAGTGATTTCTGGTCAAATGGAGAGGCCTCCTAATGTTTGTTGTCAGCTAAACTATGCCTTGACATGAAACTAAACTGACACAATCTTCTGTATATCAGTGTGAAGTGTTACTTATCTAATTATATATCATTTTTCTCTTTTTAGATAAGAATGAATTGGAAGCAGCCCAGAATTATTTGGAGCATGCTGCCCAAAGTAATTTGGTAAGTAGGCCTATTATGGTATTCATAAACTTGAATTTTAGACTCTTGATTCAATAATCTACTGGCAGTAATTTTTTTCATTATCGGCACCTTTGTAAAAACCTGTGTAGTAAAATGTTTCTTTTTTGTAGCCGGAGTTTGTGAAAACGCTGTCAGAAATCCTGCACCATGGTGGCAACAGTCCCGTTGCTCGCATGGCCGCTGGTCTACAACTCAAGAATACTTTAACGTCAAAAGATCCCACGCTCAAAACACAGTACCAGCAGCGATGGCTTGCTTTTCCAGAAGATGCGAGAGCTTACATCAAAAAGAACGTACGTATCTTTAATTGTAAATTTCGCGTGTGACCAAACAGTGTTTGAACGATTGTCGAGGAATTGACTGGGAAGTAATATTTTGAGGTTTTCTGCTTGGATGCTCAACATTCAACCCTTTTAAGATGAAGTTGGTTTTATTGGTGACAGATTTGCAGTGCTCATAAGTCACATATACATATAGGACACATATAGTCACATATAGGACAGGTAGGGACTGGAATGGGCTTAGTAGAAGTATATTCGAGGGGGATGAAATAGGGTTGAAGCTATTCCGTCAGAAGGTTAGGGAGGTGGTGTGATAGGATGGATGGATAGGGAACTTGCCACCGTGCATTCATGTGCAACTGCAAGAGTTTAATAATAATAATAATTAATACAGATTTGTGAACTTATATAAATTTGAACACGAGACACAGTTTCCTACAGTGAATGGTAGAGCGTACCGGTACTCAGGATGTTAACCCTTTATTAGCACTGTAATGAGTTAGGCTTATTGTTAGTTGTTATTGAATATTGAACCTCCCGTGAATGTTGCATTTGTGGTAACTATCTGCAGATGTAATAAATGTCTAAATTTCAATCCTATTATTTTAATTTGTCGTTTTACCAATATTCTCGAATTTATTCAACGGAACGTGTGCAAAATTATTGCTGATTCTCAAGGTCATTTGTGCAAATAGTGATGTGTAAGCGTATGTATAATTTTTGGAAGTTATTTTTGTTAAACTTGATGTCGGGAGATTTTCCATTTTTTTCTTCTTTTTTCGTCCAGATCTTGGCTGCGCTCGGCACAGAAAACAACCGGCCCAGCTCGGCTGCGCAGTGTGTTGCCTACGTGGCCGTGGCAGAGCTTCCGGTCGGACAGTGGCCCGACCTGATGGGTATCATGGTCAACAACGTCATCAACGCCACCAGCACCGAGATGATGAAGGAGGCCACTCTCGAAGGAATTGGCTACATTTGTCAAGATATAGTACGTACACGAAATTATATGGCATGACCAAGGTGATACACCTGTGGTATTGTGGCATTTCAGCCCGTAGAATTATTTGCAAAATTGGAGACAAGAATTGTAAGATGAGGTCAAGCTGCTATTTCACGTACTGGATCAAGGGGAAAAGTCTCCACAGTTGCCTGGATTCACTTCCAGGAAGGACCTGTTACTGACCTGTCGTGAACCAACTTTCAGGAGATAATCCTGGCGGATTTTTTTTTATTACTCTGTTGTTGAAGCAAATATTGGGATGGTTCCTAATGAACTGGCCATGTCGCTTCTTTTTTCCTTCCAAAAACACATAAGAATATGTTGAAATTCCCCATCTCATTAATCTTTAACATCTTTTTTGTGACAGTTGATTGAAGCTATTTGACTATATATCCATGCCTAGAAACAGTGACTTGCAGTAGAATATAATCATCCTGTACGGTATTCTTGTGTTTTTTTCTAGGAACATGAAGTTTTAGTTGCTCAGTCAAATCAAATTCTTACTGCGATCATCCACGGAATGCGCTCGACTGAAACTAGCAATCACGTTCGTCTAGCCGCGACCACTGCACTCCTCAACTCCTTGGAGTTCACGAGAGCCAACTTTGACAAGGAAGTGAGTAGCATCACATTAATACCTTTATTTTTCCTGGTTCTATAAGATTCCAATAAGTAACATTCATTTCCACCGGCACATGCAGCGCAGTGGTTAACGCGCTCGCTTCATGTGATCTGGGAGGCGAGGGGAATTCCGAACCGTTCGTTCCCTCCCCGACCATCTTTACGGAGGTTTTTCATGGTTTCCCTCTGTAGTCCAGGCTAATGCTGGGATGGTTCCTACAATAAGTCGGCCATGACCGCTTCCTTCCTACTATCCTTCCCATTACCCAAGAACCTTCATCTCATCATCCCGTCATTTCATTAATCATCCATCTGACACCATTAGATCTCAGTTATCATAACAGTGCGTCGTTAAACCCAATATACATACATACAACATTCATTTCCATCAAAAATCCAATTTTTTGAAATCCGTTCTCTCATCTCTTGAATTTAAATTAATAATTATATGAAAGCTTTATGTACCAATGGTGAGAATGAGGAGTTCCAAAAAAATGGAGCCATTCAATCAAAAACCTTCTTGTATTTGGAAAAATTGATACAATTTTCACTTCTATCCTTCAATTCCAATATCCTGAACATTATTTTAGGTCTAGGCCTAAAATAATTCCGAATATAAAAAAAGTGGTCGCTCTCGACTAGAACTGGAACCTTCAAGAATCGGAACTTCTATTTTTCCATCGGTCTAACCGGAACTGAAAATGTGAGAAGGTTCGCATCCCTGCGTGGTATGCGTAATTTCAAAGTGTCATCCGTGATTTGCACTTTGAAGTTTTATAGTTTGATGGAAAGCTGAAATTGCTTGCTGGTGACTAGAGGTTTGAGGTTGAGTGACTTTATGGGTGACTTGTTTGCAGGGCGAGCGCAACTTCATCATGGAAGTGGTCTGCGAGGCGACGCAATCTACCGACACGCAGGTACGAGTGGCTGCGTTACAGTGTCTTGTCAAGATAATGTCGCTCTACTATCAGTACATGGAGACGTACATGGGACAGGCCCTATTCCCAGTAAGTACAATTTATTCATCTCATGTTAGACCAGAAACTACCTTTTTTAAAAATTGATTTCCAAGCATTTTTGCTTTCATCAAAGTTGAGAAAATGAGGTCAAAATTTTGAAATACTAGACCTTCAAGAATAAACTAGTGCTCAGCTACAGACTGAAAGTAGTCAAGCCGGGATAAATATGTAATGTATCAAATAATAGCTTTTTAGAACCATGTCACCATGATTCACGTCTTTCTATACTTGATAGTTTCATAGTTGAGTTGTGTAGAGTTATACAATATTGTGTTACACATCGAGGTGTCCAGAGTTTTCTAGTAGGCCTATTCGACATATAAATATAACGCTCATCTCACTATGTTTATAACTGCATTTTCCTAGTAATCAGGATTCAAGTTATAACAATTGCCAACGTTTCCCGTCTTCATTTTATTCCTTAACGCCTCTCACAACTAATCGTTGCCCATCAGATCACGCTCGAAGCGATGAAATCCGACATCGACGAAGTGGCCCTCCAGGGCATCGAGTTCTGGTCGAACGTCAGCGACGAGGAGGTGGACCTGTCGATCGAGCACGTCGAGGCCCAGGAGGCGGGCAAGCCGCCCGTGCAGACGTCGCAGTTCTACGCCAAGGGGGCGCTCCAGTTCCTCGTGCCCGTCCTCATGCAGAAGCTGACGAAGCAGGAGGAGTTCGACGACGAGGACGACTGGAACCCGAGCAAGGCGGCGGGCGTCTGCCTGCTCCTGCTGGCCACCTGTTGCGAGGACGACATCGTGCCGTTTGTCCTGCCGTTCGTCAAGGACAACATCAAGAGCACCGACTGGAGGTTCAGGGACGCCTCGCTCATGGCTTTCGGTCAGTCGCACTTATTTATTTGTGATTGGCTCTTGGATTTATTGAATGATTACAGTGAAACCTCTGAGCATCGTTCCCGCGTCCATTGTATTTCCGCTACCGCCGTTAATTTTGTTCTCAATTATCATTTATATACCGTAGGCCTAATCAAAGTCAAAATTTTTCTTGGATGGGCTGTTTTCCTGCATTGCTGGTTTATTTTTCCTGTTCACTTGGAAACTGTTCAGAGGTTTCACTGATTGCTTGTTAGGAAACATATACTTGCAATATGTCTACTTTCATTTCATTTTGGCTCAATTTAGGCCTAAATTGTATTATAAACTCTTGGTAGTGGATGTTTTTAATGATGGTCCATCGTTTATCTCTGGAGTCCATGGTGAAGTCTGAAATTGATTCCTGTTCACCGTAAGGTATAACGTGTTGTTTTTGTTCAGGATCGATCATGGGAGGTCTGGACCCGACGACGTTGAAGCCGATGGTGGAACAGGCCATGCCGACGCTGATCGAGCTGATGTACGATGACTGCGTGGTGGTGCGCGATACGACCGCGTGGACCATCGGACGCGTGTGCGAGATCATCCCCGAGGCCGCCATCAACGACACGTACCTCAAGCCGCTGCTCGAGTGCCTCGTCAACGGGCTCAAGTCGGAGCCGAGGGTGGCTTCCAACATCTGCTGGGCATTCACGGGGCTCGCTGAGGCAGCCTACGAGCAGGTCAGTGATGCTTTTCGGCCCAGATCCACTTAGGAAAATACAGCAGTAAAACTGGAGTTCAACATTGATATATATTAAATTATTGATAGCGGGTTTATTCCTATAAGTTGTGACTGTCGTAAATGGTAACTTGACATAAATGAATATATAGGAAAGTATGAATGTATTTTATATTAAATTGAGTTACTTTTACTCTATTAAATACTCAATTTACATTTATACTCTCCTGTTATTCATTAATAGAAAGTTGAAGGTATGACAGTTTGGTCAAGTATGCACACATGACAGTCGATACGTATAGGAATAATGGCAGAGGATTTTATTAAGGAATAATAATAATAATAATAATAATAATAATAGTAATAATAATAGAATAATGGATGAATTGAATTTTGTCGAATAATTGTGTCGACTGTTGGTAAACAAGCGAGATCTCGAGTCACTCGTACCGCGGACAGAGTTGTCAAGGCTGCGTTTGCGTTCCAGGCGGAAGGCTGCGACGAGTCCGGCCAGCCGGAGACGTACTGCCTGTCGCAGTTCTTCGAGTTCATCGTCGAGCGCCTGCTGGAGACGACGGACCGTCCCGACGGCGCCACGGGCAACCTGCGCTCGGCCGCGTACGAGGCGCTGATGGAGATCGTGAAGAACTCGCCGCGCGACTGCTACATCACCGTGCAGAAGACGACGATGGTGATCCTCGAGCGGCTGCAGCAGGTGCTCCAGATGGAGACGCACATCCAGAACCACAGCGACCGGGCGCAGTACAACGACCTGCAGAGCCTGCTGTGCGCCACGCTGCAGAGCGTCTTGCGGAAGGTAAGTCCCCCCCTCCCCCACTTATCCTCCTTATACATTGATGCCACTGTCAATTTAAGAACAGATGATTTGTTTGATGCATTATATTGGAAATTTTTATTTCATATTTAGTTATTTTAATTTTCAATTCATTTGCTATTATTATTTTTTTCATTGATCTAATTTATTATTTATATTATTATGCAGGTAGTGAGCCACATGTTGTTACGAGGCTCCTGCTCTATTCTCAGTATCTGTATACACTGGAGACTGGACTACACTGTACAAAAACAATAATGAATGAATAAATAAAATAAATTCACCTCAGACGTACCCAAGTAACGTCTTCTTTGAAGCGTTTCCCAACGTGAAACATGGTAATTTGGTGAAATGCAGAAACCAGGTCGTACGTTGTTGTAGACTCGGTGAACTCGTAAATCGAGTCAAAACTATTTTCGACGAGTCCGATTTTGACGGAGACTTTCACGTGAAATTGGGTAGACTCTCACAATCTTGAAAATGCGTGACAAGCACGATTACTGACGTACGTTCCGTGTGCAGGTAACGCCCGAAGACGCTCCGCACATCTCCGACGCCATCATGACCGCGCTGCTGCAGATGTTCAACTCAAACTCGTGCAAGGCGGGCGGCGTCCAGGAGGATGCGCTGATGGCCGTCTCCACCCTCGTGGAGGTGCTCGGCGAGGGCTTCCTCAAGTACATGGACGCGTTCAAGCCGTTCCTCTACCTCGGCCTGAAGAACCACGCCGAGTACCAGGTGTGCGGCTCGGCCGTCGGGCTCACGGGCGACATCTGCCGTGCGCTACGCTCCAAGGTGCTGCCCTACTGCGACGAGATCATGATGCTGCTGCTCGGCAATCTAGGGGTGCGTTACGCCTCTGCATTCACTTCCCGCGTCCGTCGTTTTCCTGCTTGTATCGTTCATTTTTTATCGCCCCACTCCCTTAGAATCGATGTAGAATTTTCCTGGATGAACCGTTTTCCTGTGTGAATGGTTTTATTTTTCCCTTGATAAACGATGGATCGAGCTTTCACTGTAATGCTTATAACTATGGTACAGTGAAACCTATATCCACCGTTTTTCAAGGGTTCAGAAAAATAAAACCTACCATGCAGGAAAACGATTCATCCAGGAAAATTTAACAATGGTCAAATGGGAGTGGGGTGGGATGAAGTGAATGATAGAAGCGGGAAAACGATGGATGCGAGAACGATGCGTAGAGGTTTCACATTATCGCGGTGTCTCCTATCGGCCGTACGTCAACTAACGCTGTGCTGTTTCAGGACAACACTGTTCACCGCGGGGTGAAGCCACAGATACTGTCCGTGTTCGGCGACCTCGCTCTCAGCATTGGCCCCGAGTTCAAGAAGTACCTCGAGGTGGTGCTGTCGACGTTGACCCAAGCGTCGCAGGCGGAGGTGGACAGGGTGAGTCACTTCAGATTGTTGCGTCAAAGTGTGAGTAAACGATCAACAAGCCTGGTACAGTACAACCTTGCGGAAGTGCCGGTCAGATCCAGCCGTGCCTGCTGGAAGTGATTTTAATTGACCTCAAACATGAAGATTCTTCTTAGGCGCATTATCGAAATTCCCCAAAAATAAACGTAGAAGTTGAGAACGTCGGCAGATCACCTTCTCTTGCATCGATTACTGTTGTCGTGTTCTTGAAGTAGATATACTAGGACTCGGGAAGCTATGCAATTTTGAATTGCGTATGTTGCTGAACGTGGCCTTTACTCATGGTTGTACTGTAGCTGAAGTTCAGACAATATGAGCCGTTGAGCCTGTACAATTCACATAAGCTGTCGCTTTCACAGCAAAATTTCCAATGTTACATCTATAGTAAACTCTCTTTAATTTGAAATTCAATGGTCGACAGATGGCAATTTTGAATATTTGTAATTGGACTCATCTAAATAATCAACTTTCATCTTGTGGGGAAAATTCTATAGGGGTCATATTTATTATTTTAATTACAGCGTTTGAATTATCAATAGTTGAAATTAATGAGGTCCCATATCCATGTTTTCCTGCTTTTATCGTTTATTGGTTCCCAGTTCCCACCCCATATCATGTAGCCAATGTTGACTTTTCTTGCATGGATGCTTTTTTTTTTTACCTTGTCCATTGAAAAACTATTTATTTATCATGTCGTATTTACAACTGTTGATAAAGGTTTCACTGTACATTGAAGTATAAGAGTGTTATGCTGACCCGTAGGCTTGAACAGTTTAATTTTCCCTCACGTAAGTTTGATCTGTTTTTGTCTTTGATATTAACAAAAGCGGGCCTGACCTAGAGTGAATTGATCTTTTTGTTTGATGGCACGCTGGTGTACAGTGAAACCTGTGCATCGTTCCCGGATCCATCCTTTTACCCCCATATAATCAATTTACATTTTTCCTTCACGGATGGTTCATTTTTCGTGATCCCTCAGAAAACGAAACAGAAGTTTCAGTCTCAGGCCTCAAAGAGTAACATTTCCTTGCGATGTAGTCTGTTCGATTGGGCTGTTCAACGTGTTTTGTTTCAGTCGGACTTCGACATGATCGATTATCTGAACGAACTGCGCGAAGGCGTGCTGGAAGCCTACACGGGCATTGTGCAGGGGCTGAAGGGAGACGGGGAGACGCCCAACCCGGACATCATGCTGATCGAACCGAGCGTCATCTATATCGTCAACTTCATCATGGCCGTGGCACAGGATCAGGACCACTCGGACAGCAACATCTGCGCGTGCGCCGGCCTGATCGGGTGAGTTGCTCGCGTCGATCGCTTACTGCGAGTGCCACTTGAAATAACGCCCTAGGTTTATTGGCCCCAAAGAACTAATACTTTGTTTGGATCATGAGTACTAAAAGAGTTATACATGATTGAACCCAAGATGAATTCCAATTCATGGTCTCGGAGCCAACAAAAACTGGAAGCAAATTTCGTAGCTCACTTCATGCTGATAGCTAGGATTTTGTGCTATCAACAGTGTAAAATACGCAAAGACTAGACATGTTCCCTTGGTATTAAGCCTCATCAGAAAACATTAACCAATCAAAAGGCCTTGTCTCGTAGAGCTATCAATGCCTAGGACTTCATTTCTAAGTGATAGCCGTGGTAAGCTCCAAGATTCAGCCTGACTTCCGTCATTACGAACGTCGATGAATTGTCCAGCTACTAAGCCCGCGTTTATCCCGTGTCTTAGGGATCTGTGCACAGCGTTCGGACGCCCGATGTTGGCGCTGCTCGACGTGGACGCGATCAACTTGCTGCTCACGCAAGGTCGTAGGTCGCGCGCTTCCAAGACCAAAGCACTGTCGACGTGGGCGACCAAGGAGCTACGAAAGCTCAAGGTGGCAGCTACAAGCTGGTAAGTCACGTTGCTGTTTGTTACCGAGTATTAATCGAAAGCCTGATCGAGTCGAGTAGCTCATCACCTTTCTTCACGTGATGGAGCAACTCGCTGTAATAACCGAGTGCACTTATATCTGTGCACTGGTTTTTCCGAGTGTGTCCTACTTGGCATATCAAGGTAAGCTGTCGCTATCTATCTCCTGTTGTTGCACGTCGAAAACCTGCTCTTTAATCTCAGAACTACGAAATGTCTGTTTCGTTCATGGTGTTATGGTATTTTTCTACTTTTCTGCTGGACTAGAACTTTTACCGTAGAGTGAAGAGTAAGTAATTGTAGAGTAAAATTAAATACGTATTTGTAATGAAATTAGAAGAATAGTGTTCCACGATATAATATAAATGAAGTGTATTACAGTGGATTCTATCCATCGTTTTTCAAGAGACCGGGAAACTAGCCCATGCAAGAAAACGGTCCATCCAGGAAATTTGAACATTCATTGTGTGCGAGTAGGGTGAGACAAAATGAATAATGGAAGCGAGACAACATTGGATTCAGGAACGATGCTTAGAGGTTTCACTGTATTTATACTTTTTCCTGGTACTTATCTGAAAATGAAAAATCACACCATAATATTTCTACAATACTTTTGTCGATAACATTGCCTGAAAACAATGATTAATTGCATTTTTGTTGAAATAAGATGTTTTTATTTTTGAAGAACAGTAGTAAAATTCCAATGGTACACTTCATTTATGTGTAGTTGATTAGTCACTTACAAACATTGAAAATGAACAAGACTACATTAGGCTTGTTTTCATTTAATTCCATTAAGTAGCCGTAGTGTAAACATCAGAGCCTGAAGCAGATGTGAAATATCGGTGCCATTGTAGCTGCAAACGTGAGTTACAACTCATGTACGTTCTTGCGTTTGTTTCATCAAATATGTTTAGCCTAATCATCACCAGTTGAAATTTGTGTTGAGCTGTAATGGTGTAAGCTGTGTTTTAACAGCATTATGCTGCCAGCTACAGTTCTTCTATGAGGCAGATAGACGTCCAAACACGAGATCACCCTCAAGACTGCGTCTTTTATTGATTACTGTTTAGATGCTACGCACCTGATTGGCCGACATGTAAAAATTGTATTTTGAGGAGTTCGCGTTGAGTACATGTCAACAATTTTCATAGAACATACGCGAGCTTTAGTATCATGACTTTGGGGTTAATGATCTGATAAATCGTGACCCTTTCAACGATCGGAGTGAAAGGTATTGCTGCGGGAATAATCATACGGGATGAAATTCATTCATTATGTCAAGACGGCTGTGGGGCATCGTCACCTGGGTAATCTTGTTGCAGTCGGCCGTACCATCGACTTACCAGTCAGTATTCATAGGATTCAATAGGTAGGCCTACCGTACACTAGTAAATGCCGGTATTATGGCCTTCTCTTTACTTGAAGTCAGGCCTACAGTACTTATTAAATATTTTCGTTTTTAATCCTTCAATGTCGACAAAAGAATTAGATACTGGTAATGTAGTAGGAGGAATGAAGTTTTTGGAGGTGAGTTTACGACAAAAACTCGATTCCACATAGTCCCTAGTGTGAGCTAAAATGTAAGGTTAGGTATTAATACACGAACTTGAATTTGACCGACTTGACGACTCTTGATCGCTGTACATGGTGGTGAGGTGTGCGTGACTGGTTGTGTGTGGAGCGAGAGAGAAAGAGAGAGATAGAAAGAGAGAGAGAGAATGTTGGTAATACTTGTTCAGGGCTGCCATCTGCTAAAATGGAGGTACAGCAAGCCAGCTGATTGCTTGATTGCTGATTGCAGCTGATCTTACAGTCTGATTCCACTTGGAAACTGTAACGTACTGTAATTATACGGATACCCGAGACCTTTATTTTATAGAGGCAGCGGGTAAAGCATCAGATTTCCAAAGAATTTTCAAATTTAAAAACTCAAAATTGAATTTTCCATTTGCAGATCCATCTCTTATTGTATAAGCCGGCCGGGCGAAGACGAGTGGATGAAACACTTTCTCAATATTGTATTCCTACTTTTGGTTGTCTGATTCCCGCCCGCCCACTCACCAGTCAGTCTCAGTTCTCAATGTGAAGAGCAGAGAGCAACATGGCGAGCGAACAACAGTAAATCAAGTGTGAACCGTGTGTGTATGTGTGTGTATACATGTAGGGACGCGCACAAGCAAACGACAAGACAGACTTGGTGATTTTCTTACTCAGGAAGTATAACAAATTGACGAAATGTTTCTAAATTGTATTTTCCGGAGGAGCGAAAAAAATTGCGAAAAATGGTGATTCTCACTGAGTAAAATGACATATCTTGTTATCAAGAAGTGAAGTGCTTTGGTTAATGAAATGTTAAACAAAGACGGACACTCCAACAAAAAGGCACTTCACTCTGTTACCAGCCTGAGATGTGTTTTAATTCCAATGATTGAAGTGCCTTGATATAATAACAAGCATTTCAGTTAACTGTTACCAATTGGTCAACTACTGTTACGCCTCTGTTATTATTTATATATTATAATATTATGATACAACTATTTGTTTTGTTTTGACTAACTTTTTGTTTTTAACCAACTTTGAAAGAATGTGATCTATGCCTAAATTTATAAGGATTTTATATTTTAGTTACCCTAAGTTGTTCAGACACATTAACCAAGTTTTCTTTTGACTTGATATCTTTTGTATACTGTAATGAATAATGTTGGATTGATTGTAATATATGCTTTGGTAAATGATGCGTAGTCCAGTATTTGGTGGCTGGCTCACTATTTTCCATGAAACAACATCATCTACCAATGTAAGACCTCATCCACTGAAAACAAATGATAAAATTCTGTGATTTGATGCGGCCCTGCCTATTATGTTCATGTGGGATGTGTGTTGGGGCCGCCTCATAGATATACACCCGACTGATGGGTGAACTTTGCGTCCCTACGCCCGTGTGCCTGAGAAACATTCCCATGCCAGCCGAAGCAATGTTCCTATCTTCCAAAGGCATGGATAGTCTACGTAATTGCATTGTATCAATGAACCGTTACAAATGTTAACCGAGTATGAATGAATGTATCGATCGAGTTGTGAATCTGTTGAATTGTTCCTAAATGTGGTGCAAATGTTAGTGTAATGAATTTTCTTTTTTTTATGAATGTTGAAGTATATGCGATGAAGTGTGTACGTGCCATGTGAGATAAATATAGTATGTGCGAGATTTTTTCTGGAAACTTTATAAGCCTGTTGTTGCCTGCTTGTCTACAATATCAATGAATACAGAACTTCCCCCGTTTATGGTTTAAACTTATAAGATTATTATATTAATAACTCCCATCAATTGACGCTTGTTTGTTCTATGATGATGGTAGATATTGCAACGTGTAATGGTAACTATTATCACATCAATGACGACAATGAAAAGCAAATTATTTGCTGATATTTCTAATAATTATATTTTTGAAAATTGGGGGTTATTCAGTTATCAATTAAAATTGCTCTAAGGCAATTTTCTTTAGGATTATAAGCAAATTATGATAGTTCTGTAATTGGAAATGAATAAAACTGTCTTATTAGTTCATAGTTTGTGTATTTTCTGATAATTCCTTATTGTTCGGTTGAACCTAGTTTGCTACTTCCTAGTTTGGTGGTCGACAAGAAATCGAGCGCTACTTCTGAGAATTAATTGCCTCGCTAACCAAGCAAGATCTATGAATACCGGTAGTACACTTGATTTGCTGTAGGTAAACCGGTTCATTTTAGGCCAACATTCCAGCAAAGGAAAATAATTACCAACAATGCCTTATGACTTATATGAATAATTCCATAACATTGTACTGTAGATTGAATGGCAAAAGACAAGCCAGTTAGTAGCCAATATTAGTTTTGATCTAGTCATGAAAAGTCCTTTGCAGTTTCTAGGTGTACCATATTTTTTTTACAAATTGAAATAGAAAAACCTTGATTGAATTGGTATGAATTACTCATTTATTCAATGGGTAGGACTCGAGCCATCGGAAAAAATAATTTCTCGATACATATACATATTTGCAGATTTTCAAGCTCTAGATATTTCCTGTACCTTTTTAGTTTTTAGTGACTGGGGCAGAACCAGGTGACCAGAGAACTCTTCGATGGCGTTGAAACATTTGGATCTCAAATAACTTGATTTGATTTTTGAATCTTGATGACTAATCAACATTCATATATTGATTTCACTATCAAAACTAAAACACCAACATTCAAGTCAGCAAATTGCCTACATGTGAACATAGAACTGTTCCAAATCATGGGAAGAAATGATCAACTGCCCCTGATTTCTATCATTAGGCCCCTGTAGTATAATTATCAGGAATAAAATTTTTGGGCACTCAATTTAAAGGAGATTCAAGAAGGATTTTACATTTCTGTGATAATGTTCATTCCAAAGTAACTTTCTTGCTGTGTGATGTATAAAGATACGGTACATTGCAAACCATCTGTATACACTATTTCTTACTTATCTTCATCTCAATTCTTCTTGCTTTTATACTTGTTAACTTTCACCATGTGTGACGTGGCTTACTCTCGCATTCATACGGTAATCAATAAGTCTACTGTGGTACTGTGTCCAAAAACAAGATTTGAAATGCATTGCAACTTTGTGTATTTACCATTTATTTACCGCAGTAAATTCAATTAATTTTAATTTACCTACACTTTTCCACAAGATGGCGACAACACAAGGTAAGATTACACCTAATAAGAAATGCTGTATTGTTGATTGTATGAAACATTTGAAATAGGCCCCAAATAAAGTGCATACTCTACTGTCTCCAAGGCAACAGCTGGAACATCAAAATAAAATCTCGTGTGTAAAAAATCTTCATCTCTGTGTTCTATCAACGGCTCTCCGCCATAATTAGGCCCATCTACTTGTGAACTTTGGTAAGCTGCTGTTCTCTCTGTACCTTTCACGCAATTCATATAAATAAATAATAATTAATAAACAATAAGTATGTTTAGGTTCCACAATGCCAGTGTCGTTTCCATTTCCCAAAACATTTTCTTTTACCTAGGTGTTTTACTTTGGTAATCTACTTATTGTACTGTTATCTTGTTTTATTGGCTCAGTTACAAATTACAGTACAGTGAATATTGCAGCATATGGATGGTAGTTTACAAAAAGAACACAGTCTTTTCCAGTTCACAAACATTTTATTGGGTCAGCGAGTGTTTCCACCAGTTTCCGAGGCAGAATTTAACAGACTATTTCTGCCGGTATGTCCTCGAACCTAACCCACAATTTCGCTCCATCTTCCTTTTAGTTGTGCACTTCTTTTCACTTTTCGTCTTTGTTAGCCATCCGTTGCCCAACACCTTGACACTTGACACTTTGACAATTTTTTTTAGAAAAGCCATCAGCCACCGGAGGAATGAGGCTAATCATTTTTTTCTTTTTCAATGCTGCTTAACGACCCCACGAACAGCTAGGTTATACGGGGGTTCGAATGAGTGGGTGATAATGAAACGATGAAGTGATAGGTGAAAGGACGTTTACAAAAACCCATGCCTTGTGCAGGACTTAGAATCCACACCCAACGGTGACTTCAGTTACTACCGCTAGCGATAATTGACTTAGCCACCGGGGCGGCGAGGCTAATCATTATGAATACGTACTTGTCACTATTTATTTATGTACCTATCTACCTACGTTCCAAAGCTGTTATTCTTAAATACCGTAAGTTGATACATTTTTTCTCACCAGTTGTAAATAATTGAAAAAATACCCCAAAACAGAATGTGGATATCAAAACTTGATAACTTGTGTTCTTTAAAATTTTGAAATGAAATAAAATCCTCTCAACGAACATCTAGATATATCAGACGGAAGAAAACTAATTAAACATACGAAATGTATCAAAAATGTGAGCTAGGAAATTAATGGTGTTTACGTTAAATGGCCTGCCCCTAGCACACCTTGCGCTTTTTTAAGCTTCCCTTTTCAATTTATGGCTGGCAAGGGTCAGGGTTTTTCTCAAGTGCCTGCTTGCTCTCAAGTTGAAATTTGATTTAAGTGAAGAACACTGTTGGCTAGACCATTGTTGTTTATACGCATTCTGATGCAGCCACATTGCTTGATCTTCAGGACGTAACATCGTAGATGTTGAAAACATTAATATACCGCTGGACTGCAAAGCTGATCACCACTCCCGTGACGGTTGACAACTTCACGTCTTTCTTAGCAACAAGCGAGACCACACTGTGACCAAGCAACGTCGCTACAATGAACGTCGCCTAGCAACAAGATGTAAGTTGAATATTGCCAATAGGGAGACACAGTGAAAAACTATATAACATTTTTCAAGGAACTAGGAAAGCAAAACCATCTATGCAATAAAACGATCCATCCAGGAAAATTCAACATTGGTTATATGGGAGTAGGTTGTGATAAAATAATGATGGGTCCGAGGACAAAGCACAGAGGTTTCACTGTACCATATTTGTCGAATTACCGTAGCTACTAGAAAAGTTCAGGGCGAATAAATTATTAGGGCCTACTGAAGTTGATATTGGCGACCACAATTTGGGGGACATTGTTTTCTACTCATTACAACAATATGTGGCATGACTTGGAAGAAACATGTAGAATAGATAATCAATAGAGATCAATGACTGATTTTGGTGTCTCATTGATATCTAGCTTTTGAAACTCGTTTTCTCTGCGTTCAGGTGTTGCAGATGGGTGGTTTCATCCCAGGGCTGCCTGGGAAACGTCCAACACACGTGGCCACTAGTAGCCAAGTTTGCATTTGTGTGCACAAGTATCCGGAATTTCTCGGGGGTAAGTTCATTTTATATTACCTTATCACTGCCTCCTGGACTGGATGCATGGTTGACGTTGGTCAGAGTTGAAGTAGCAAGGCTCAATAGGAAGTAGGTAGAACTGCTTTATCGACTCTGCCTTGACATTGCAGCTGATAGCAGCATGTATGTAGGCCTACATATATATATACATATATAAAATATATTTTTTCAAGTTCATCAAAACTTGACACAAAATCATTGTTCCCCAATTAAGGCTATGGATGAAAGATGAGATTGTTTGAACGGGGCACCACAAGGGCGATCTCATCACCCTTAATTTTAAATATGACAAACTAATTACAACATGCCACGCAGTGTCGGATTGGCCTCAGCAGCTGTCCTGTTACACTGTAAGCTAGCACTGTACGTGAATAAATCCCAGAGTAAATTTTGCATTGCCGACTCTACAAGTACTGTACTTATAAACTAGAGTAGACCTATTGAGAATTACTTTTCTGAGTTTTCTCGAACATGATACAACTGACTGTACTCTAATGCTCGACAAATTCAAGTTGAATTGTGTGGAATAATTCTCACAATCATTTCTTGGTTAACATTAGTTTAGGCACTTGATTGTCGAACAACAGAAGGGATTCTGCTTGGATTAGCAGGTAAGGGATCAGATCACGAACACGTATTTGGCCGTATTGTTTATTTATTCTAACATTTCTAATCAATTTACTTACAAAATATTCTTATGATATTAAGTTAACCGTCATTACACAGTAGGCCTATCATATAACTTACTGCACAAGTTAGAGTCTCTTCATCCTTTTCATCTTTTTATCAAGTCTCTATGTTCATGCACAATTTAGAGAATATTCTATTTTTATTCAATAGTTACCATATAACATGATATTGTGTTTGGTGTGATAATACATTTTCAGCTGATGCGCCCAATTCCTCAAATGATGAAATAATTTCATTCTTTTGGTTTTTGATGTTTGAATTTCAAGAAAT
This sequence comes from Brachyptera putata, assembly GCA_907164805.1. Lineage (NCBI taxonomy): Eukaryota > Metazoa > Arthropoda > Insecta > Plecoptera > Taeniopterygidae > Brachyptera > Brachyptera putata. Next base: position 21,168,021 of record OU015465.1, read on the forward strand.
TAATAAAATTATTACATAAAAATACTGCTCGACTTTTTGCTTTACCCACAATATATTTTCAGAAGTCATGATTTAAACTCGTCGAGTGATAACTGTTAAGATAATGAATCAACGCTAATACCCCGTTCACACTATGATCACTAACTGCTGTTAAGCTACTAACTGATGTTAGCAACACGATAGTACCAACTGTCAACAAGCGCTATAACTTCGTTCTATAAACACAGTTAGCGCTTGAAGTCAGGTAGTGCTAACAGCGGTTAGTGAACAGTGTGAACAGGGTATAAGCATGTATATCAAGTCCAGAGACCAAACGATGAAGATATAAAGAATATATTTTTGTGATGAACAATATGATAGATGTTGATACATTGTAGAAGCTAGTGATACGAGAAATAATGAGGTGGGTACAGGTTGGAGGAAAAACAAAAGACGGAGCACAAAAACACACACACAAAATAAACTGGACATGAGTGCTGGGAGGTAGGTTTCACAAGAGTCAACAAACTCAAGTTTCCCACGGACTCTGAAGGAAACGATGAAGAGACTTCAAGCTGGCTAGTACGTCAGCGGCTAGAGCCCCATGAGGACAGTGGCGGGTGAAACTGTCGAGACGGAGGACGAAACGGGCGGCGGCGCAGACGCTTGCCTGACGCTCATCTCCCACGTGTCGAGCAGCTGCGACACGGAGAAACGGCTCGGCAGCTTGGCTATGCGCGACTCTAGCGCGGCCTGCACCGACGCGAGGTACGGCGTCTGGTGGTGCGCCATATGGCAGCGCGGAGGACTGCGCGGGTAGTCGTCGGGCACGCACACCGAGATCGGAGGCACGCAAGGGAGGTGGCGGTCGTCCAGCCAGCACACTAGTTGAACTGTCCGAGACCCGGGCTGCTGAGTCGGGTCCAGGCTCACCTGAACACGGTAACAAGTTAGTTTGATCAAACATGAGATTATTCGAAACGAGTCTCATCCGTCCGTTCTCCCACCATATTATATAGTCACTTTATGGGCACTTTATGGGCACTATATTCCATTTTGTTTTCAACATTCTGTCGTTAAATTTGCTCATAACAAACATCATAAGTTGAATGGAAACAATCGAACACCTCGAGAGATAAGTAAACCCTTCAAAGCCCGTTACCTGTTGCATCTTGTAAGGATAAAAAAAAACACTATCCAGATAAGTAGTGGCATTCTTTCCTGGTTACGTCTTGTGTATGAACAACAAACAACTTGTTGACCAGTAGTCACATGCGCAATTCAGTCTTTGCTAACACTCATATCTAAATAATTGATATCATATATTTAAAAATTAGTACTAAATCATTCTGGAATTGAACTGCGTGAAAAACTAGTCGTAAATGACGTGACACAGTACCTTGAATCTTTGGTCAAGACGTGCAATTTCACCCTGCAGAACGTCTGGAATGTCGTTCGGTATTTCTTCCACTTTCTTTTTCTTCAACGGAGGTGGCATCATTCTGAAACATTCGGAATGCAACTTATACTAACTGTACAGAAATTGCAAACAATTTGACAAGAATGTCTTTTGTTTTTTAATATGGATGGAGAAGTAACGGTAATAATCATTTAAATGGGTTGCCAGTCTGATATGTGTAGGTCATTTCATTCACCTAGTGAAAATGATTTTTTTTACAACAGAGAAAATGAAGATAATGAATAGAAAACCTGATTACAGAAAACATACAATACAAACTAGGTATACATTGTGTATCACAAAATTTATCACAGATTCAAACAAAGATAAGTATGGTACAGTGAAACCTTATGCATCGTTCGGATTCGTTTCCACAACCATTATTTTCCCACACCTGTCATTCATTCATTCACCCCACTTCCATGGGCCTACAACCACCGTAAAATTTTCCTGCATGGATGTTTTTCCCTAGTCCATTGAAAAACGACATAGGTTTCACTGTACATTAATTTGGTTCCTTAAATTGAAATCAAATCAATTGATGAAATACTTTGACGAATTGAATGAATAAATGTTGAGTTGTAAGACCAATAACGACTTACTTGATCTCGGGTCCGAATAGAGCTTCAAGGCAGGGTCCGAAGGTTCTCTGCAGCGTGTGATTCGCTACTGGACTGTACATGTGTGTGTTGACAGCTTCGAGCAGACAGTTGAAGATGTGGTGCTCCTTGAAGGTCGAGAGGTTAGGCAACGGTGGAGGCACGCTACCTTCGTTCTAACGCAGAAAAAACTACATCAAGTTGCGGTGACCGCTACTAGTTGGACGTGCACTTAGTGCATCGGGAAAGCTTACGAAACATTGTTAGTATGTTCACGATATGAAATTGAAGACTTTCTTGCTTTAGGAAGTCTCTAGACAATTTCTATGAACTCCAAAAAAATTATTCTAATCATCAATGTATCAACTTTAGAATTCTATTTCATGCATCTAAAGAATATGGATTTGTTTTTTGTGATGAAGTATGAATGATGTTTAGGAGAATATTATGAAAAAGCACGCAAAAATAAACCATTTTGAGATTTTACGAACTCAGTCCACTCGATGAGGCCTCCTTAAAGGTCTTCAATATAGTTAACAAATGTTGAATAGATAAGCGTAAATGACAGAGCTAACAAAGTACGGCAACGCATTACCCGCTTGAGATCTAGTTTCTCGAGCACGACTTCACACTTGAGCAACGTCTCGAGCGGCATTCGCTTGCTCGGATTCGACAATATGTCGAGCAGCTTCTTCATCTTGCTCAGTTTCTCCACGTCTGAAACAAAACCAACCCTACTAGACCCCGTTTCACACGACCTTGTCGGTAACACGACGTTAAATGGGTATCACACCTGATGCCATTCTGTCTTTTATAAAAATCACGCGTAAAATCTGTTGAAAATGACGGTATTACTGTCCTATCAGGAAATTCCACACATGAAATATAATGAATTTTGATTTATTTCAATACTTCTAAATAATAATGAACGAACAGTATTGTGCAACATTCAAATAATATAATGGCAGACTAATAGTATGGACATCAAGTGAGCCTCTTTCAATGGTAAAAATATTCTGATTTAAATTGCACAATACGTCCATTGAATAGAGAAGATATTTACTGTACTTGGCAGTTTAATTTATTAGAATAAATGCTGAATTGCAGTGAAGCAGCAACCTGTAGATGCAAGGTATTGAGCGTCTGCTAGACATGTATGTGGTTTCAAAGATAATTTATTAATCATCAGTTCATCACATAATCTAGGTTGACTCCAATACAGGGTACATATGTACCAATTCAATGCGGGATGCAGCACACCAATGATCGACTTTGTTTGCATGCCGCTTTAGCCGACGATTACATCTCAAATTAAATAGGTACATACCATATACGGTAGTATCAATTGCTCAATGTCGCTACAAAATCTTACATTACCGTATATTTGATAATCATTGTTTAAAATGTGACAGTTAAAATTAAGCACACATTTTATTGCTATGTGGTTAAAACTTCATACACAAAATGTATCTACAAACTGATACGAGATTTTTTTGCCACGCTAATATAATACAGTGAAACCTCTATGCATCGTTCCCGGATCCATCGTTTTCCTGCTTGTATCATTCATTTTTCCTAATCCTGCATGGATTTTCCTGCATGGATGGTTCAATTTTCCTGAACCTTGAAAAACGGTGGATAGAAGTTTCACTACACTACAATACATTATAATATTAAATAAAGTTAATTTAGATTCGGTATGAAAATAATATTCAAGATAATATTTGTTTGTCAGTTTTTTCGTTTTTGTCGAAAATATTACAAGTCCCACAGAGAATGTCAGTGTTTTTACTACTACTAAAGCAACGAATCATTGTCGGGTCTAACCCTCCGACATGGCCACCAACACTTTCTTACACGGTCGCAAAATGAACATTCTCTACACAACAAATCCAACCCTCAGACAGGATCATGCAAAGAACACCACACCCAAATTATAATTAAAAATGATAGGTAATTGATTTGATTCATTACATTGCTCACCGTCGTTGCCCATCTTAGCGATCATACGCCTCAGAGGTTCGATGTACTTGCTGAGCTGTCGGACTTTCTCCCGGTATGCCTGATCCTCCTGCAGGTTGCACGGGCTCGGTGTCGGCACCGCCTGACCCGGAGTATTCAAGGAACTGCTGGGAGACGGAGCCATACCTATCAAAACAAACAAACGCGATCATCGTAGCTTCTGTAGGACACAAGAGGCCGCAGATGTCTGCTGGGCATGTGAGTTTTCACCCTCACGTTCGTAGTATTCAAAATGTCAATCTGATTACTGTTTCCATTTTGTACGTGAAGAAGAAAATTCTAGATTTACATCGAAAAGAATGTTGATAAAATACTTGACCGGCACATGGGCGCAATGGTCAACGCGCTCGCTTTATGTGATCTGGGAGACGAGGGGATTTCGGACCCGGTTCGATACCCGTCGCCATCCATCTAAAACGGTAGCGAGATGTGCCGTTGACTTACCGACTGATCGCTGCGGCACTGACATGGGCGTGTGTTGAGGGCTTGGAGAAGGCACCATAGCGGGAGAAGCAGCCATCTGGTTACTGAAACACACGGAGACCTTCCGTTCAAGAGACTGCAATCACTTCTCACTTTAAACCGAGGACTAGCTACTTCCGACTCTATTACGTGCTAGCTAACTATATATTCAAAAAAATTAGGTCATCTTTTTCTTCGTACATTTTAATTGACTTTCAACAGCTGATTATATTCAATTAAATTTGGGATTTTTTATACTTTGAATATTTGAATAAATTTTCAAACACATTTGATAACAACAAAACTTGGTACACTAATTAATGATGATCATTTTCTTTATAAGCACAAATGTTGTTCAAAAAAAGGTTTACCAAGAGAATACCCTGAAGCTTGCCATACCTGTGGGGGGCGGCTGGAGACTGGGCCGAGGGGGACGGACTCTGGCGTAGGAACTGTGAAGGAGTGACGTTCCGCGGCCCACCAAAACCAGGCTGCTGGCCGGCCATCATCAGCACCTCCGAACCCTGCAAATTACATTCCATTACTCGAGATCGGTACATCTTACACACATTTATTAGTGAATTAAGCTTAGTAATTAATACGTGCGGTAATGTAACTTGACTAGCTTACTTTTCTCTGTTGCATCTGCGCCATATTGTGGGACATCTGCCCAGTCATTTGACCTGGCATTTGTCCAGGCATCTGCCCTGGCATTTGTCCAGACATCTGCCCTGCCATTTGTCCAGACATTTGTCCTGGCATCTGTCCTGCCATTTGTCCTGCCATCTGCCCTGGCATTTGACCTGGCATCTGTCCTGCCATCTGCCCTGGCATCTGTCCTGCCATTTGCCCTGGCATTTGACCCGGCATCTGTCCTGGCATTTGACCTGGCATCTGTCCTGGCATTTGCCCAGACATTTGGGGCTGCATTTGCGCTTGCATTTGCTGTTGTTGCATTTGTCCCTGAATTTGAGCCTGCATTTGTCCTGGCATTTGTCCTTGCATCTGCATTCTCAGCTGGTTCTGTGCCATCGGCCCACCCTGGAGCAATAAACACAGACACGGTTAACAGCGCTAGAAAGCAGTCGACACGAGGCAGGCAATGCAAGCGTCCACCACGCACGGTCAGGCACCAACAGTATACTTGGTAATCTTCAATCCTGATCTACAAGAAGCAATATTATTCCTAGGTCTTTACTGACGATCGTTTTAAGAGTTAAAACGTATTGAATAGTCCGAATGGTACGGTACTTGCCTGTGGTCCGGGTCCCATTCCCATTTCTGGCAGTTTCTGTAAAGACTGCAGGCCTGCTAGCCCCTGAACTGGCCTCTGGTTCAACGACTGCAACACTGATAGGCACAATGTTGGAACATATAATATACACCACGTTACGAGTAGTAAGTTATGTTACGATGTTACGTCCTGCCAAATATTACGACTTATGAATTGAAGTAGGCCTATCAAGTGGATTGGTTAACCTAGTTTTGAAAACTTTGCCTATAAAGTGGGATGTCACACTAACACCGTAACTTCATCTGTATTGGGCCGAGGAACGTCTACGTAAGGATTTAAATGTGAAACACAGCATACATTGATTCATTATAGCGCCAAATGACTGGGACATTGATTGGTTAATGTTTACTAAAATGGCTAATTACTACGGCAACAAATAACATGTCTGCTCCTCCGCCTCCTCGTGCTGTGTATTTCCACTGTTGTTAGCCCTGCTCATCACGTAGGCTACGAAATATGTCTAGTGATTGCAGTCCAAGATACCGTGACTTTTTTACTACCTTGTGTTACCGTAGTATTCAACTCTTTTAGTAAACAGTAGATAGCCAGGCCTAGGACGTTACTTTGAGTGGCGATCACGGTAGGGACCCAGGAATCTCAAGGTTTATATTGTGAAGTGAGCTGGTCACGGTAAGGATCCAGGACTCGTACGGTTTGTAGCGTGTACTTACGTGTTGCAGCAGCCACTTGAGCCTGCGGTTGACCTTGGGGTCCCCCCTGCGGTCCGGCCAGTCCCATCATGTTATTATTCTGATTGTTACCGGTTCCTAGCACAACAAACAACAACAGTGAAAAACTCATCTGCACTCAATTACTCAACATAGGCCTATACTTTGTAATCACGGTAGAATCAACGAATTTTACGACATTTTACGAAACTGTGGCTTATAATTTCCATCTATAGGTCTGATAACCTACTAAGTCTGGTACTTTTCTCAAAGTGTTTTATGCATGGAAAAATATAAATCTTGATCTGCCTTGAATAAATTGTCAAAATGAAGACACAATAAGGGCACACAAAATCAGTTGGGTATACGGTTGACGTACTTTGAATTTTATTTTTGATAAACTTATAAAAGACAATCGACTAGGTGTGGTAATTGTCACCATATATTACTTATTGATGGAACTTTTTAATGATTGTGAAAATTTGATTTGTGTAGATGCATTTCAGTTTACTTTGATCTTGATTAAAAACTAGAATATCAAATCCAAAACTGGGAGTCAGAAATCATCAAAATTTACACCAATTTTAGGATACATATATCTCATTCTATGACATTCCAGGACATTTCTGTTTTTGGAATTCAATCGGATTTTAGGACAAGTTGAGAAGCCCTGGCGAGAGGACTGGTAACGCCCAAGGTTTGATTCTGCCATGAGAACAAACTATCTTGGGAGAATAATCATCATCTATGATGTGATGTATGGATTGTCAACATACGATTAGTTACCAACACGTGCACACTTCAACGACCACACAAAATCAATGGCTACCAAAAATAAAACTGCAAGGAGAAAATATCGTGGAGAGCAGCTGTAACTTGCTCATCCCTTGAAATTCTGAACCTTGAAACAAAAGTATTTCTTATTTCGGAAAGAGAAACGTTCACATTATCATTATTGTGAAAGTGTATTTCTAATTCTACTAGTTGTACAGAATTATTTTCCGAGTGCCCATCTTCTAAGCCTTCGATGGTATTGACCGCAATGAGATGTCAAAACAAAGAAGGTTAAAATTATACGCATTGTTAATGTACCATCCTACACACTAAACGACATTACAACCCAGAAACTAGATTTTAATGAATAATGACAATATTTATTTCCCCAATTTTAGAGAAAACTAGAAATCATCATCTTAATTTTAGAAATTATAATACATTTTTTGTCCACCAGAGATCATAAGTCATGACGTAGGCATTGCCAATTCTGTATGGAAACATAAACAGAGTCGAGTAATGTCTACGTCACGACTCAGAAAAAGGTCCGGGTCCTGGAAGACAAATAAATTGATTTTAATTTTGCAAATTGAGTTGATGACTTATATTTTATAGTTTTCTCTGAAATAAGAGAAATAAATATTGTCATTATTTGTTAAAATAATGTTGTTATGTCTTTTGAGTTTGGATTTTCCTATATGAAATTCACACATTTGTACCTGAACTTTTCTTAATATAGCCCAACAATTTCATGTTAAACACAAAGACTAGCTCCATGCAGCTACTGTTACAGGGATGGTTACGTATCGTTACCCCCATTGAGGTCAGGTTTAAATGTGCTTCTGAATATCGATTTGATAAACCATTATTTCAACTTGTTAAAAACTTGAAAACAAAAATGACAAATTTGTGTAGTTACTGTAGGCCCTAACATTTATCTTCTCAATGTGGCATATGGAAAATATACCAAAAACCCAGAGAAAAGGTTGGTGCCACTGTTTGCGGACAGTTAGGTTTTGTATGAGAGGTAGATTTCCAACGTTACTCTTAAATAGACTATAGATTTATTTTAATGATGTTCAACGACCCCAGCAACAGCTAGGTTATACAGGGGTACGAATGAGCGGGTGATAATGAAACGAAGAAGCGATGATAGGTGAAAGGACTTTACACAAGCCCACGCTTCATGCAGGACTCGAACCCACGCCCGACTTGGCTTCAGTTCCCAACACAGTGCACGTTAGTTGACTGAGCCATGGGGCGGCCTTATACCATAGAGGAGGTCAATTACAAGACAATAACAATTTATGTAACTTAGGCCTACTTCTGCTATAAAAGCAACTACATTCAAAACAAGACAAGTCATACAGCCCAATTAGTATTGTTACGCTCAAGCAAAGTCCATGCATAGCACCACATTGACACACATAGAAGCCAAGTATCAGAGACAAAATGGCAAACTGTTCATTTCATCGCAACTCACTGACACGCACAGATGTTTCTCTCACTGACTGACACACTGACCACAACAGACTCGACAAGCCCAAATAATGAGATGAAGTTTCAACATTGAATTAAAACACAGGGACCCAGATGAATCGTTGATCTTATTGTTATCAACGTCCGGTAACAATAACCTAGCGTCCGTTATCGCAAGAGATAACATTATGAATGTAAATGTGCAAGAAATTATTGAAAGTCAAAAGTGGTGGATTGTTGATATATAATATACGATCAGAGACTAGATTACACTTCTTCTTAAAAAAAGTAGGTACTGTTTTTTTCATTTTAAATATTGAATTAGCCTATCAATTGATATTTAATACAAATATTGGTCCAATTTATTTTACATGTTCAACAGCAATTAATTACCTTATAAATAGCGAAATATTATAGTGTCTTGTTGGTACCTAGGTTATACGTTTATTTGCGTTTGTATCCACGAATTCATATCTTGTTCTATCGAGGATGGTTTCTATGCGTGTCAATACGGTGCGAGTTGTTAATTGTTATCTACCTTGTCTTGCCAATGTTTGCAAAGCATTGATAGGGTCTGGCATTGCTGGATTACCACTGCCCGGCCCCCCCATTCCAGCCGCCTTCTTTGAATCTACAAACACACCACTTGTTGTTAGCATCCTTATACCATCGGATAACGCCTTGCGCACGCTCGTCTACTTACTCATCTCGCGCACGTGCAGGATCAGTCTCGCCACAAATCCCAGGTACTCTTCCTGCAACACGAGAACAACAAAATTACGTAACACGAGTTTGACAGCCTGTAAACGACCTCACTAACAGCTAGGCCAATCGGGGGTACAAATGAGCGAGTGATAATGAAACAATAAAGTGATGATAGGTGAAAGGACGTAAAAATAAACTCATGCCTTATTGCAGGACTCGAACCCACGCCCGACCTGACTTCAGCGGTGCACGTGGTTCCACTATTTTCATAGGCATATAGCTTCAATTTTTCATTTGTTTATTATATGAGCATAGCAAAGACACCAATTCCACTTTTTTTTTCTTGTAACTTTGTAGGTAGGCCTACCGTGCTTGTAATAACTAATTGACGTGAAAATTTGTCTATACCAGAATTGGTTGAGATTGTTTTTCAGAGAAATTGGTTCAAAGGCGTTTTTTTAGGGGAAAAAATCGGATATCCTTTTTAGTATAGGCTTACTCACAGGGGAAATATTTGTAAGTAATTTTTTTTTTTTAAATCACAGAAATCTTTACTGAATATAAAAACAACTAAACAGTAACACATGTACACATTTCAAGTCATTGTTTACAATATTTTGAAAATGCATGCACCTACCTTTGTCTTAGCTTTTTGGAACACATGGTTTTCCATTTCCATGCTATTCTTAGACGTTGGCATTCCAGACCTCTGAATAGCCTCATCGCTGTCAACACAAGAAACAAACGCGTGAGAACTGAGAACATCAATCAGAGAAACACATGCTGCTCTGCCCCTGTCTTGATCATCCTCGTACACAGTGGATCTGACGCGATGATTATTGTTTGCGCTGAACGATCCCAACACCAGCTAGGTTATTTGGGGGACGAATGAGAAAATGATGATAACTGAAGTGATGATGAGTGAAAAGTCATTTACAACAACCCATGTCTTATGCGGGACTCAAACTCAGGCCCAATGGTGACTTCACTTTCTAAAGTGTGCCTTAGTTGACCGAGCTAGGACCTACTAAGGGACCTGACCCATCAATACAGCAATTTTCCCTCACAATTTCAATTCAAGACACACACACACACATATAGGCCTATACATAGGGTTCAAAAATAGCGGTGGACCGAGGCTACTGATACAGTTGTCAGGCTACCAAATCTATTTTTTTAGTGTAGCCTGATGAGCAAAGAAAACAGGCAATCAGTGCAAATGAAATTAAAACACATCATGTACAATAAAACAATGTTTTATTTATTTGTTTTCATGTAGGCCCCCTAGGTAATTGAATTTGTAGTGTTAGGCCTAGCAATGAGTTTTGGGGAGTGGGGGGGGGGGGGGGGATTGGTTCTCTATCAGGATGGAGAATATGTGGGGAGCTAAGAAAACGCAAACAACTTTCTTCCTTAATCTTTGGTAAACCAAGGAGGAAAATAAAACAGTAAGCCGAGGCGTAGGCCTAGGGCCTAGGGACTACTCACTACTCCAGGACAACCTACGGCTAGGCCTAGGCCCTACCATTGATGGCCCTACTTACATTTTAACAACGACGCTTTGTCTAAATGTTGGAGTTCTCCACGAAGTTTCTGCTTCGCTTAGGCCTACTTGATTTGCCATAGCAAAAATTAAATGCAATGCTCAAATAATAAATATACCAACTTGTTTGTTATGTTTTTACTATCTATTTACGAATTTGCTCATTTCCAAACGTCAGCCATTCTGCAAGAAGGCCTATCAACATTCAACAGTAATCAGCACCCCCTGGATGAACTTCGCAGGAATTCTAGTACCTACAACGTTTGAAGAAGATCGGTTGTCTATCGATTTCGTGGTGCGATCGTGGTGTGATTATATTTTAATTTATTTATGTCTCTTGCAGAGAGATGTGTGGTGGCATATTGTGGGCATCCATAGGAATAGCATAAAGAACTCCTCTATGTGGACCTGTTCACGTAGACTTTCTTCATTGTTAAATCATGAATTTTGCCAGGGTTGGATAACTCATAGTTGGGGGTACGGGTTCGATATTTATACTTGAAAATGTTATAAAGGTGGTCATGAGTTATGGGTCGGTAACGTTTTTTTTTTTTTTTTAGCAAAACGCATTGAAATGGTTTTTATTCCGTTTTTATTACTCTACTCGGATTTCCTGTGTCACTTCGACTTCATGTTTTAGCGAAACATTGTAGAAACTAGATTACCTGAATTTGAGTGTTGAACGTATGCAACTTGAGCACTTGAAGATTGTGCTAGGTTATAGTGGCTTACAGAATGGATCGCAGAAAAGCAGATTTATTAAATAAATTGGAGCAATTAAATAGGGAAATAGAAATTGCGATAAAGCTGTCTTTGCTTCTAAAAGAGGACAGTCGTTGTATGGTAGGAAAAATCATCGAAGATAATGATGCGCGAACTTTCCTTCACAATTTTCCTACCATTAACCTAGAAATTGATAGACGATTAAATCAGTTGGTAAACTACAACTGTTTCTTCGAGGATTATTTTGGAAATACATGCATCCAAAGTATTTGTGCACTCGAAGAATGCTCTACTGACCGGCTCAGCAATGGGTCACCTGACCCTGCATGTAAGGGCCAGGTCCAAGATTGTACAGAGATGAGCCCGGCATTTGTACAGCATGACACAGTGTAAGTTTTGCTGTCTACAATATATACATTGATTGTGTGTATGTGCTCTGAAAGTGGTCCTGATTCTAGAGACAAAAGAGAAGCATAAAAGTATGTGTAGGCCCTAGACGGTATGTTTTCAACAGTGTACTTGACTTGTCTCATTGAGACTGGTGGTCGAGTGGTTAGCATTCTGATCTGTCAATCAGGAGATCGCGGTTGGATTGCCGCCATGGTTGACCATCTGGACAGAGGTTTGTTGTGGTTTCCGTGTGCCGCTCAGGTTGATACTGTGATGGTTCCTTAACAATAGGCCACGACCAACTCCCTCCCAGTTTCCCAAATCACTTAAACCGGTAATAAAGTAACCTCTCATCTCATTATTCCATCATTTCATTTGTCATTCACTGATGTCAATAGATCTTATCTTGGTCTTCAGTATAGTGCAGTTTTAAACCTTATATAAATTAATAAATTGACTCGTATTACTTTATGTGTTTTAGCACGTCTGATACGCTGTCAATTAGTAGGCCTACATTGCCTGGCACAAATAGTGTTGTAGACAAGACATCTCTTGTACATTGTACTTGGTCTACTCCCGAGATTTCCGATCAAGTTACCACTAGTGCAAGCCCAGCTAGTCCCGAGACGCCCGAATTGGTACCTAAAAGTGTGATCCCAGAAATTCATGAGAAGCCCGGGCAGGTTAACATAAGTTTGAGCCCAGCTAGCACCAAGAGACCCAAGTTAGTTGCTCCAGGTGTGAACCCAGAAATTCATCAGAGGCCCGAGCAGGCTGGCATGAGTACTAGTCCAACTAGTACTGAATTGCTCAAGTTGGTTACTTCGAGTACGATTCCAGAAATTCATGATAGGCCCAAGCAGGTTGACACGAGTTCTAGCTCAGCTAGTCCCGACAGGCCCGAATTGGTTGCCGCGAGTGCCAGACAAGTAACTACTAGGAGGCCGGAGCAGTTTTCCATGATTGCAAGCCAGATTAGTTACGAGAAACCTGCGCTGGTTGCAAGCCCAGCTGAGCTTCAAGTGGCAGATACTGTTGAGATGTATTACCTCCATGGAGACAGTCCATGGCACTTCTGGCTAAGATACCCAGTCTCGTCAGGAGCCAGCGATGTTATGTCAGCAAAACATGCCACTGGTCAGCTGATGCTGTTTAAACGACCATGTGTTGGAGACTTGGTGTGCTGCTTGCATAACAGTCGTTACATGAGAGGAAGAGTTGAGAATGTTCGGGCTGCGTCCGTCACCATGCTAGACCTGGACGTGGGAGAGAGGTATCAGGTGAAAACTACCCTTCTTTGGCATGTTGACTCAGAATTGAACATGTTGCGCTATGATGCAGTTCAGTGTAAGCTTTACGCTCAGTTGGGAGACAAAGATAGCGTTTGGTTGAATAGTTACATTCCTTTGTTTAAGGACGCTTTGGTAGATTGTCGGTTATTGGTAACGGTATGGGACAAGGTTACTGATGGAGGCTTGAATTTTTATTCAGTACATATACATTCAGAAAGTTTTGGCAATACGTCAACAAACAAGTTGGATTTCGTAATGAACACTCTAATTCCAAACCTTGGTAAGGCACCGGTTGATTGTAAAATTATGGGAAATTTCGATTTGAACGACAGCGGAACAGACTGTGGGAAAGTACAACTTCTTCGCCGCAAAGACACGAAAAGAAAGAAGAAAACTTCCCCGATCAAATGTGAAAAAACGATAGGTTGGCCTACTGTATTGCCCAAAGAAGAGGAATCGTGCTTAACCCTACAGCTGGCAGCTTCTCCGGAGAGGCAGCAAGTGGAAAAGTTCCAAGAGAACATCTCGCAAGTAGCAGTCATGGATTCTTGCATTGGTATGCTGTCTAATATCATAAATCCAACAGAGTTTTATTTTCATGTCGCATCCGAGGAGAATTCTTCTTTAGACGAGTTTCATGCAGGCATGAACGAGTATTACGGGATAAAGTCCAACATTATAGATTTTCAATCGAAAGACAAGGCCCAAAAAAAGATGGGACATTTTTGTGCGTGTTACTTTACGGAGGATTGTGGCGGTTGGTATAGAGGACAAATTCTAGATTGGCAAATGAAACAGGATAAAATAAGTGTTCAGTTGCTGGACTATGGAGACAAGTTTCAGACCACATTGAAGAACATGCAACCTTTGTTTGAAGACTTTGTTCATCAACCACTTTACGCGACTCGCTGCCATCTAGCCGCAGTCAAACCACCGACTGGACGCTCTACGTGGCCACAAGAATCTGTTCTTCTGTTTCAAAGATGCATCGATCTGTCGAAGGCGTATGAGATATCTGCGACAAGTTGGGACGTAGATCCTCCGTACACCACTACACCTGTGAGCAGCTCTCTCAATCACAGCAAGTCTCTTCCAATCTTACTTATTGACTCGAATCAAGCTGCACCGCGGATTATCAATGACTTCCTCGTCGACTTAGACTTTGCCGAAGTAGACGTAAAATCTCCCAGTCTTAAAATGTTGGAGCAGTCCCTCACGAAACAACAACAGGTTGCTTTTGATGAATACCTTTTTGACAAAGAACCAGATAGTGTTGTCAAAGTGGAAAATTGGTTTCAGCAGCGATCAACCGAACCAGCTAAGAAAACAAAAACTAAGAAAACAGCGGATGATCCTACAGACGGCCTTTCTTTTACTAGTTCTTTGGCTTACCAAAAAGATTCTTTGCCAGTTAACTTGGATGCCTGGAATCCCATGGAGGAAGATTTTCAGGACCGTGATCGAGATGACGAGAACGCGTGTGTGGCTGTGTCTGGCTATGAGGCAACTGACGAGCAGAGAATATGCAGGTTCTTCGCAAGAGATGGACATTGTTATAAAGGTGATCGATGTCGTAAAGAACACTCTTACTTGAACCCAGATGGTTACACAACTGATAAAGAGGCAGTAATGACTTCAGCGTTCAATCAGCTCTGCATTCCGGCTGCTGGCTCTCAAATTCATGTAGAAATAACTTATGTACCCATAAACAAATTCTTTTACGCTGTGATTCAACCCAATTTAAACTCCCAGGACCAACAGTTGTTAGAAACTCTATCAACATTGTCTCTTGCAATGAATAATCCAAACTGCGTTCGGAAGTACAAACGGTTGAAAATCACACCCGCCAGGGGACAGATGGTGGTTGCTCAATTTGCCGCAGACGAGAAATGGTATCGAGCTCGTGTTGTCGAGACGAACGACGATAATGAAGAGTTGGATGTGTTCTTTGTGGATTACGGTAACGTCGAGTCGGTCCACGAAAGTAAAATCAGGGACATCGAGCCGAGATTCCTCCACCTTCCGTTCCAAGCTGTGGAATGCTCATTGGCTAATGTTGATTTAACTGACGTAGATATGACACTTGCCGCTGAGCTGTTCAACAGTTTGGTCGCCGGTAAAACTCTGGTGGCATGCGTGGTTCAAGATGTGGATATAATTGGTCAGATGCAGTGTGTGTTGTACGACTATGACGGCAGCGATATCGGCTTGACGATGGTAGCAAATGGGATGGGAGTTGCGAGAGATCAGAAAGACGTTCCGCGGTTCAAAGAAAATGGCTTGATCCCTGGGTAGAGCCATGTGGCATAACTTTAACCTTACTCCAATTGAAGAACCAGTACTACATTCTGTGATCATTTCACAATACCGTACTTTAAAAACAGTGAAATTATTTTGAGGGTTTCCAATAAATAACGTTTACAGTCCAACAATGACACAGGATCCACTGTAGATATTAAAATATTGTTCTACAACTAAAATCCAAAATATTTTCTATGAAATGCTAACCAGTATTTAAAGTGATGTACGTATGTTACTGTATTTTATATTTTTTATGAACATATATTGTGTTAGGCCTAATATGTATTATGTATTATATATTATGTATAAGCCGACCAAGCGTTGGCTTGTTCGAGTTGACACGAAAAAAATGCCCGATTGTTTATTGGGGTTTCCCCCTCTCATACCATCTCTGCTGTACCTTTAGGTCTACAATCAACGTTTGGTTTCTTGTTGTGTTCAGCAAAAATCTCAGTTGAAAATTGTTCCTTTACATTGTTATCAATCATTATGCTATTATCATTATTATAAGCTTATCATTCTTTTTCCTTTTGTTTATGTTTAGTTGTGACAAGTTGAACACAATTAAGAAATGTTCCCCAAAATTGATCCTACTACACACCTTTCTTCAAATTTGGGGTCGATTTATATTTTTCAAAGTTTGAGAAAAGGAAATTCTTGTGAGAAATAATTGGATGCAAAACTTGAAATCCAGTAACAGTGATGAGTCTCGCAAGTGCTGTAAAGCAGACCCTAATATTTTACGAAGGCCTAGACGAGCGGGTCCAGATAGGAAATTAATAGGGCCCTCAAAACGATATCGTTCTGATATTCTTATAACCAGCGATATCTCGATGTGTCTGGTTAGCTCGACCGTAAGGCGTCTGGCATGGCTGGTGGCCCGAGTTTGATTCCCACGCCTGACTTTTTTAAAAAAATATGATATAAATGCTTTTGTCTAAAGGTTATGGGTCAGGAAGTTTTTTTTATTAAATTAGTCTTAATAACGAATCGCACAGGCCTACTAAGACACGACTTTACCCTCGGTGAAATTGTTAATTTCCTATCTTGACCTGCTCGTCTATATATAGGCCTAAATCGATAATAGGAATCCAGGATATAATAGGATGTCCATGTTTGTTTATAATAATGGGTGTTTTCGACTAACTGTTTTACCTCTGTACAAGAAATATCTGTATATCAATGACTGATTTTGCTATTCCCGTGACCAGGTCGTGGGAATAGCAGTTACCTCTCCCTGAGAATAAGCTACAAGGTAAAGAGTTTATTACTTTTATAAAACATATATTATTTTATTATACCAAATAAACCAATTTATAAACCAATTTGATCTTCTGTGGCTGATGTTATTCATATTTTTTTTCTACCAAAGTGAAATCCTTACACTTGAGATTTTGTAATTCAAAGAAAACGTCGGTATTTTCGTCATAGTTGCTGTTCGCTGTAAAAAGTTGATCAATAGTCAGTTTTTCTTACTAGAAAATAAGTGATAATTAGATTGATCAATGAAAAATAATATAAATATAATCAAATGAATATCATTCAATTCACAAAATGCAAAAAGCCTGACTTATATTTTCTTCTCAAAACTCACGAAACCGTGTAGTTATAAGTATACACGTCACTAGATTTGCTTCGATCGGGTAATAAAAGCCATTTGTAAGTACATTAGTTGATATCACCGATCTCGATAATGGTTAATATCCTACCAAAGTACATGTGTCTCGTGTACTCTTGAAGCACGTTTTGTAAACTTGGTATTTTCAGAACTATAAGTTGACATTCTGAAATGAACGGAGACTCTCGGAACGCGTTCCCGGGAACGCGTTCCTTTCGTTACGTTCCTACCCAACTCTGACGGAGCGGAGAGTATATATCACCCTTGTTGAATACCCTTTTGGTAACCAGAGTTAAATAAACTTTTATTCATTTTGAAAAAATACTAAGTAATGTCATGGATGAAAGAAAAACCCAGATTAAAAAAAAAGTATTGGGTGAAGGCAAGATGCGTTGAGGGTTGCGTTGGTTGGCTGTCTCAAAACACTTGATAAAAGTTGTCAAAATAGAAATGATGATTCTAACATTTGGACCATATGTCACTGCAACAAATAGACCAAAAGTGTTTTCCTAATAATTCGAATGTCGGACACCTAGAAATGTGGGATTCCCCCCCCCCCCCCCCCTTCAATGCACTTAAGATAGGTCCGCTTGTCTTTATGCTGTTGAGGGTGCATGGAATCTAACTGACCAAGAGGCATCTGAAATATCAATTTTTAAATTTTTTGTTCGTTTCTTTGTGGAATGTTTTGAAATGTTGATACCTAAATGAGTCATTCGTCTATAAAAATCTAATTTCGATGTGTCTTTTATAATTTCACTTGAATAAAATATCAGCAATTAACTGAAACTTTGGATTTTGTACGTAGGGATGCAGAATAAACCTCAAATTTGAAATGATAATATGTAAATAACACTTGATTGTCCTAAATGAGTCTTCATGCAAAATGAAGTTTTGTTAATTAATTGATGCGAATCAATTAAACTTGAGATACAAACACATTATTTCGTTCATATATCACATTAAAATTAATTGTGTAAAAGGAACATCATTTATAATACTTGGCATGAAAAAATAACGATGATTATTTACAAAATTTTAATAGAAACAAAATAGCGTCGAAAATCGTCCTAGATTATGTCAAGTTGATTGAGTTGTTCATTGATCAGAAACATATATACAAATGTTTGGTTACCAATCAGTTCCGCGTTAGGTCATGGGCAATTTTTTATAGAATTATTTCTGACCATGAAATCACAACATATGCGATATAGGCTTATTTAAACGAAATGTGACGGAAAAGCTATCCATACATATGGATTTTGAACACTTTGATTTTATATGATGCGATCTCCTTGGGGTTTCAAATTTCTAAGCCTGCCTCATTTATTCATTCATTAACATTTATACACAATTTTCTAGTCTCAAAACCAGTACAAGTCGACTTTGTTTTTTTATATATTGAAAAGTGCTAAAATGCCACTTTCGAGTAACTGTTTAATTATTAATTGGGTTAACTAAAAGGCTTCCAGATGTAGAGTCAATTAAAGTTCTCAAAACTTTTTATGTTAAGAAGTCAAAAACTCGATCCACTCCCAACTTGTTTCTTGCCAAAGTAACTCAACAGATAAAAACATGGATAACTAAGAGGAAGGGCCGGGATAAACAAGTTTTATATCATTTCGCTCGAATGCTCTAGTTCTACGTTCAGTCAGAATTACAATAGACAACTTTGATTCTATAATCATATAATTGTTATTTGGGTCATTTCATTACCTTGTTTATTGCCAGAGTGAATCTGATTGTAACCAAGGGTTCTATAATCTAGTTAATGGATTAAATACTTAATTAGATTATTGCAACTCTGCACCGTACTAATTCATTTTTCAAATATATTTTATTAATTTTGACTATACTTCTTGCGATTAACATCGAAAACTTGAGACTGTCACAGAATGACAAGGTATAGGATCATTCGGGCGGGGCGCGACAATTTTTTTGCTAACAGCTCAAGCACTATAATGTTTTTTTTTATCAACATCGAAATTTGATACAACATTATTGTTCTCCAATTAAGGCTATGTATGAAAGTAGGATTGTTTGGACGGGGCACCACAAGAGCGATCTTAACACCCCATTTCAATTATCACTCATAATTTGAGAAAATATGGAATATATCGTTTTATT
The DNA here is from genome assembly GCA_907164805.1 of Brachyptera putata. NCBI lineage: Eukaryota > Metazoa > Arthropoda > Insecta > Plecoptera > Taeniopterygidae > Brachyptera > Brachyptera putata. Next base: position 21,187,456 of record OU015465.1, read on the forward strand.
TAGTATTTAAGGCGGTTGACCTATTCACAGTGTATCAGTGTCAACGTAGCATTTAAACAATCGTAGTGTGGCTTGCCATCTGAAGAAGATATTGTAGTGAAACTATCACAGAAGTATTTCAAAAAATACTGTTGATCCATAATAAACATGTATAAAAGTTCACGTGTTATTTGTATGTAACTGTAGGCTACGCGGCGAGGTAAAAAACGATGGTAAAAATATCGAGTGTTATCTTTCCACCTTTGTTATTATACAATTTGAGTCATAAGTATTATCGAAAAAATTTGTCTGCATCTTGTGATGTATTTTTTAAGAGTGTATCTTGCAGGTTTAAGTTTTATGATCATTTATATCAGTGGTGTCAGTGTCACCCTGGGAACTTTTTGTCCTCTTAAGTAGCCTGAAGGGTTATGTGGAAGATTGCCTTTCTTTTATATATTAACTGATCACACAAACCAAGCAATATATATACAATATGGTACTTAATCTCTTGACGTTTACTTTCAGAAATATTAAAAACGCAACTCCCTCAATTGTTTTGTGTGTGCATACATTGTTTTGTGTAGTACGTACCGTACTCTAAGATATAAAATAATCATCCTGCCCATAACCCCATGCTCGGAATTTGATACAAATATCATTGTAAAGTTAGCCACAAGGGCGAACTTACAAAAAAAAATCAGAACTCATTCAAGAAAGAGTGAATCCAGAGGTAATCATTTCAGGGTTAGTGAACTATTCAAACATTTGAACAATTTAAATCAATTCAAAACGATTCCAAATCAATTTAAATATTGAATGGTCTATATTTTCATTTTCTTCTTTATGTTTGAGCTGTTTGCTAATACAATACTTGCGGACGAGGGGCCCCAAATGGGCGACTTTATTTCCCCTTCAGGAATGATTAATAATAATCAATAATCATTTGAATACTGTGAAATGTAATCGGTCCCGAGATGTAGTCCCGTACAAAACATTTTTTTTTCGTTCTAGGGAAAATGAATCGATGATATTGTGTTATAGGTCTATTGAAGCTAAAATGATTGCTTGAATTAATTTTATGATAAAAAGTCAGTTTTGTGGATATACTCAGAAATGTTCATTTAAATGCTATGGTTAATACTGATAATAGCAAGTGCCTACCAACAGCTAGGTTATGCGGGAATTTGTCTAGATATTTGATAACATAACTATAACTAAAATGTAGCATCACTCCGTTGCTCAGTAAGGCACCGCTTTAAAAACTGAAATCATATTTGGGAGTGGGTTCGAGTCCCGCATAAGGCATGAGTTTTTGTAAACGTCCTCTCACTCATCTTCCCTTCATCGTCTCGTCATACCCTGATATACCTTACTGTTGGTGGGGTCGTTAGGCAATCAATAATCATCACTAACTGTGGTGCGGTCGGAAACAAAAAGGGTTTTATGGTGCATTCGCTATATCTGCTATATTTCACCAAGCAAAGGGAAAAAGTGATTTTTGTTTTTTCATTCCCCTGATTTTTGTTTTTTCAGTCCCCTGAATAATTATAATGTATTCTTTTTCAGAATTATTCGGATTAATGTTATTATTGTAGGGGTAATAATTCAAATTCAAGAAAACTTTATAAAAATCTCATAGAATTTTTCAAAGCTGGTTTTCTCATAATTTCGACTTTTGATTATGAAAATTTGTAAATAAAATTTCATCTCAGGCAATTTTCAAGATAGAAATGTATTTTCATGTGAAATGATCACAGAAACAAGTTTAATAAACTGGGTGCACAAAACGAAAATCTCTTTTTTCACTCGTAAGGTCCGGTCCGCACCACACTAAAACGTTAATTGGCATATTGTGTAATTCTCTCTGTTTTACTGTTTCATCGAGTAGTCTGTCAGTAATAATAATAATAATAATAATAATAATATGGTTTATTGTCAATTATTTGATTTTACATTGTAAAATATTTTACATGTCAATTCGATATAATATTGGAAGATAATTAAAATTAAAATTAATTTTCATTGGAATTTTCCAAACTACGTTTTTAAAATTGGAATTCTCTAAATCTGGTCTAAAATTCTGAAATCTGAATTGGAATTGTTTCTGTTAAATATGCGTTAATTTATATAATAAAAATTCTCTCAATTTCCATTTGAAAGCTGGGCCTGATTGTTTTGACAATGTCTAGAACGATGTTGTTCAGAGTGTCTTATAGCTCGTCAATAAGAAATGTGCGTGCGAGTGACGAGTTATTCTTGTGCTAGCCACCAACCTATACCTGATTACAATAGTTAGCCCTTTTGCCATCACGTACACCCAAATAATCAATGGCGTCTCGCACGTGCATACACGGATCAAATAAGGGTGAAAATGTTAACAGTTGAATGACCTTTAGGGGTGACCTTATCTTTCAAACTCAACTTTGTTGGGTAGAAAGGCTATGACTTGGTTGTAAGTTTTTATAAGAACCCTGTATCGGTTCTGTACGTTTGTGAACGATTTTCGTCTCGAGCGTAAATGCACTTTTTTATTTACTCGGTATTTTGAAATTTGGTAATTATAACTTGAAAAAAGTGTATTTACTTGGAGCCGCTTTTATGAATCAAGTCTTACTTCAGTAATAATTGGCTACATATTAGTTAAGGTACGAAAATAACATATGAAACCCATGATTACAATAACGTATTCCGCTAACTATTGCCTAATCCTATAATATTATTAGTTCGTAAAACAGAGCCTTAATTATTAGTTATTACATAATAAAGAAGATAAGATGAAAAACCAAATTATTCAACTGAAAATCGGATAATTTTTCAATAACTTTGTTTTTATATTAGGCCCATAAGAATTGATGAAAGGCGAAGGAAAGGATATCGAATTTCTACTAGACAAAAATGATAAAATCTAAAAGTATTAATCTTCAACATTCTTACGTCACAAAGTGTACAAATTGTCTTTTTTCAAGTAACAAATGACGAACAATCGCTACAACAGCAATACACTGATTGTTATTGGATAATGTCAGTGTACATTGTTGGCAGTCTCCTCCAATAATGAATGACGTCAGATGCCTCCAAACATTATATATTCCCTCACCCTCGACGGTGAAACATTGGCGCAGAGAACACTTCCATCGCACATACCGAGAAAAAATGGGCTTCGTTTTTATTTTTTTTTTCTTTACACCTTGGGATTATAACAAGAATCATAATACTCACATGCATATAATTTATAGTTTCTATATATTTCAATTTTCTCAATTATATTAATCAGAGTCGAGTGTTTCTTGGTGTAACATGTTAGTGACTAATATAAATTCAATTATGAATTATGAATTCAAATATGAATACAATTATTTATTTCGTAAATGTCTACTACCTGAAGAGCCTATAGCTATGCAGGCGTATATTATCCTTCAAATTATCCTTACGTAATAATAATGTACTGTACATATGCGTATTGCATGCACTTAGAAAGTCTTGCAAACACCATCGATCATTATATAAAAGATAATTCGGAATGTCAGGTCGGAATGTCAAGTCAAGTCGGGTATTGTTGTGGCAGCTTTCGATGGGATAACATTATTGTAATTATCACAATTAATTGATAAACTATAAATGCACTAAACACGATATATAAACTGCACCAATTTGTGTTCTATTTTAAATCAGTTATAATTGTCAAACGATTATTGTAATTAGGCCTATACAGTTTCTTAAATCCGAAAATAACACTACCATTTTTAAAACTTGTAATATTATAGGAACTTGATAATTTAATCTTTCACTATGTGCGCTTGTGGTCACTTAAAATAATATTTTGTCAGTCTTGACTTTTGATTTAGATACAATTTAGAATTTAGCTTCACATTTAAATTAAATTTACTTATAGGCCTATTTTACCAATATTTTTTCACAGTTCGTAGGTCGAGTGCGAATGTTCATTGTTTTGTGTGCTAGTTTTAGTGAGTGTTATATGGCATTTTTTGTTCAGGATACATTTTAGCGTGTTTGATCGACCATGTGACTAAAAGTTTACAATCACGACCACATTAATCTTTTACCCCAAATTTTGAATACAATTACGCGTATTTTACGGCGAATTATTTCACAAATGATATACGTGGAGTATATAAGATGTAGAGATGGAACCAAAAGTAAGCGCCCGTTTTCTGTTCATCTGATACATGTCAAATTATATGCAATACCACAAGGTTGAATGGTTTGTGCAGGTAGAAAAAATATATTTATTTTTGGTTTTAGTTGTATATATTCTATGTAAAGTGCGTATACTGTCGATACATTTTCTCAGGATGTATTGATCTCTATGGGATTTTAATTTAATTTCAGGATTGTAATGTTGGATACATCTTCCACCCAACGTGACCGGAATTGTAGCAACACAAACATTGTAAATTGTGTAGGGCCCACTGTGATTTAGTAGCACATGCAGTTGGCATTATCTAATATTTCATTATATATATATACAAGGACAAATGAAATCAAATAAACTGCATTCAATTGTAAATAGGCTAGACAAACATTGCAATGTAGTTTCGAGGGTGTTTGATGACAAGAACCATTTTTACTTTCACGTTATGACAATTGACCTTTTTGCTAAGTCAAAAAGATTGTAATATATTCTCGATACTAGTAACAAAACTATATTCGTGATTTCTCAACATTGCAGAACTGGTTTCGTTGCAGCTTTCAATGCAGCTAATTCGTAAATGTCTAATAATAATAAAAAATTACCAAGATTAAATAAATGTCAACGATTAGAATGAAGTCATTCGTAAATGTCTAATAATAATAAAAAAAATTACCAAGATTAATAAATGTCAATGTACAGAATGGAGTCGAAGTAGCATATTTCTCCCCCACTATGCCCTCTCTCTCTCTCTCTCTTTTTCTCTCCCACTCTCTTTTCCTGTATTATTCTGCGTAAAGCTTTATTATACACACAGAACAAATGTCTTAACTCAGTGACTTACGTGAAACAACAACCTGCTCTGTCGTAGTCAACGTAAATAATTTATGTAGCACCGTTTTAACGTTTACTGTGTTATGTATAATTCCTTTGCACCTTTCAGCGTTAATCTTTTGAAGTTTTGTGCAGAAAGTTGAAGGCTTTGGCATGATATACTTCAAGTCTCGCCAGCGGCAATCGCAAGTCACTCGTCTAGATATAATTATACACCATCATTCGTATCGTACTACTCATTAGAGGACATCACAACCCTGAAACTAGATTCTAATGAATAATGACGATGAAAGAAAAAAAAAGAGTAGAGATATATATTTTATTTCCCTAATTCTAGAGAAAAGTAGAAATCATCATCTCAATTTCAGAAATTATAATTCATTTTTCTGTTCCATGGACCTTTTTCTGAGTCGTGGCGTAGATATAACTCGATTCTGTTTATGTTTCGATACAAAATCGGTAATGTCTACGTCATGACTCGAGGTCTCTGGAATACAATAAAATTGATTTAAATTTTTGATATTGAGATGGTGATTTCTATAGTTTTCTCTAAAATAAGGGAAGTAAATATTGCGGATATTCATTATAGAATCTAGTTTCTGGGTTGTGACGTCCTTTAACTGTAAAGCAACTAACTGTAAACTGTAAAGCAGCTCAATCTAAGAATTGAATTGGAAGAATTAATTCGGCCCACACAGAAAAGGACGAGCTAGCCCATTACTGTCAAACTGCCACCTGTGTCAAAGTTGTACAAAAGTGTCGAAACGCAATCTAAAACCTTTTTTTGGGCAATACTATAAAGGACTCATTTTTGTTATTTTGACAGCTGGGTATATGACAGTGGGCAGCGTAGGCCTACCGTTTCACACTGTCACACATAAAATTCTTTTCGTAAAATTATTTCATTTCTGGTATTTTCTTTCATTTTATTTACAACATTATTCCTGCATACCAGTCTTTACCAAAGATTATATGAATTAGGCCTATATGTTTTCATTTTGTATTCAAATAAATGACATACGAAAATTTTCTTCAAATAAACCTTCATTCACTCGTCAATACAAATTGTTTGAATGGTCATTCGAATCGGTAAGGCAAAAATTGGGTGAGTTCATGTCAAAGGTCAAGAACACCCAATTTGGAAACTGATCCTTTGGATATCACGAAAATTATAAATGAGGCTAACCCAAGTACGCTGAATATGAATATGGAAACACAATTTTGACATCAAGATCACAAATCTCGCAAAAAAATGATTTCATGATTTTTGTACTCCCTTGGGGGCCAGACGTTTCATAACGCAGTCACAGACAGGTGGATATTGAAAGGCGAAGTTATTTATTAGCTAAATTTCAATATCCGGAAGGGGGGGGGGGGGGGGGGCGGATATTGGTTCTTGACTCATCTCAAGTTCTAGGTGGTTCTAGTGTAGTAATTATTCCATTTAGAATTGTCATGAAAGTTGAAAAGATTTATCACTCAAAGATCTTCAAATATTACATTATTTTCTATATTGTTGCACAAGTTTGACTAAATCTAGTAAAAGTCTACTTCATCCCATATTCACCCTGTAACTGATATCACCTATAAGCTACACTCACACCATTAGTGTGTGTAATGGATGATATTATGGCATTATAATATAAACTGATAACGAAAGATAAAATATCATCTATTATTATCATTTCAAATCAATAAACTTTTTCATATCTATCATTTCATTTTATTATTACTACTATTACGTCTGAGCAATCCTTGAGATGGCGTTATTCAATATTTTGATGAAATCCTTAAAGCTGTTTCCACCGCCGATATGATCCTTCGCTCATCTAATATCACTGATAGCGAGCACATCGAGGTACAGCGCGAGAGAAAGAGAGGGAGAGGGTGGCCAGAGGGAGACAGAGAGAGAGAGAATGAGTGAGAGGGGTCGTAGTAAGCAGGGGCATGCGTGATGGTAGCTCCACTTTTATCCAGATAATAGTACCTATCGAATCACCCGTGCGGTTATGTTATGGAATATTGGGGAACGGTCGTTCGGAACCTTCACCTGAGTTGGCTACAAGCGTACTACTATAATTCTGGCTCGGTGCCCGGGATCAGAGCAGGCATACAGGCACATACAGGCTCGGAGTCAGTCAGGCCTTGCTCGCCGGTACAGGAACAGGTGTTCACGCGTGCTCCCGTGCCACACTTACCTGGGAAACAAGTGTGCGCGACGTGTCGACGGGTGAGAGTGAGACGGCGAGACGATAAGAATATTGTTACGCATGGTTTTAGTAATGATGAAGTGATGATTAATGAAGATGAGAAGATAGTTTGGTGGTGTCTGTTTTAGAAAATTGAATTTCGGTTGGTCGTGTTTATAGAAATTTTAAAAAAAGAGGTAATTAATATAATTTATTCATTTTATTTTAGAATAGTTACGCATGGTTTTAGTAATGATGAAGTGATGATTAATGAAGATGAGAAGATAGTTTGGTGGTGTCTGTTTTAGAAAATTGAATTTCGGTTGGTCGTGTTTATAGAAATTAAAAAAAAGAGGTAATTAATATAATTTATTCATTTTATTTCAGCATACTCATACGTACAGTTTTAGTAAAAAAGTGATGATTAATGAAGCTGAGAAATTAGTTTGGTGGTGTCTGTTTTAGAAAATTGATTTTCAGTTGGTCGTGTTATCCAAATTTACAAAACAGAGGTAATTAATATAATTCATTTTTTTTCGTATATACACTGTTATATCTCACATTTACTAATTGTAATATCAATCAAATACGCGCATACTGTATGTATAAGAGCCGGTTGTACCAAGTGATGATTAGTGAATAAAGCAAAAATTAGCAAATTAACTTGTTATCACCCTTGGTTACCCATGTTACTTTTGTACCTCAAGTAATGATTAATTAATTAATATTTAATCACCAGTTGGTACAACCGGCTCTAAGTAGGGTATATTTGACATGCACGAATTAAATGAACCAAAATGTATGTATGCAAAGCCTTTTCAAAGCAGGCTTTACTCTAATGCTTGGCAATCACCAACAACGTATTTGCACAGATTTAGTTGTAAATGTAGGCATTTATTTCAGTAGTCAACTTTACATTATAGGTAACATTATAATTTTTCCCCTCTTGACTGATATTAATGTATTTTTTGTCGAACAAGATTTGACAAGTTGGTTTGTCTTAAACCACGTGTAATTAAGAGCTTCAATCACACAGCGTCGCTTCTCTCCGAGATTGACAAAGTAATCTTCTGTCATTGCTAAGACCGCGTGGGAATTGTTTTAGCATCACTTCTTTTGATGGTAATGGCTTTCGATTGAGATTCTGATACAGGATGGGCACAGATGGTTTTCATACTTTGAAGACAGCTAGTATACAACTACGCAAGAATTATTTTCATTTAGGGCCTATATCGTATAATTTCCATAAGTGAAAAAGAGCTACAAGCTAAATAAAAGCTTATTTTAGAGCTTAAAGCGAAATAAAAGCTTTTTATAGAGCTAAAAGAACATAATATTCACAGCTGTGTACATGGGGAATTGAATTAATATCTAATTATAAATAATAATAATGCATGTCAGTGTGAAAGTGTGTATAACGATATTAATATTCTTCATTCTTTATCCAATATTTATTTAATATTTAATATTCTTTTTCTAAATAAGTCATGAAGTATAATATTATCTTTTCTAGACCTAGCTCAATATTATTATTATTATTATTATTTGTATCAAACACTATTGTAATGTCTCATTTGCTTTCTTTATTCTGGAGGCAGAATCTATATTTTTAAATATAATACTAAATTTATATATGTACCGGTACCTATTTTATTAGAATGTTGATATCTTATTTCGCTTGAGAGCTATCACAAAAAATTGACATTTCTCAAATTCATTCCGATGCGTTCCTTTTGGTATGAAGTTTTTCAAAACATCTAACTAACGTTCTCTTTACATATTATACAAATGTCAAAAGGCAAAAATTGAAAAAAAAAATCATAAATGACTACAGGCTTAGTCTCAATTTTTAATTTTGTATTCAATTTCCATTTCCATTTTTAAATTTGTATTTTTTAGGAGCTCAATTTTTGAAAAAACTGTTTTCATGAATCAATCGTTCAATCGTTTGTGGTTTCGAATTTTTATTCTGAATTTAACTTTTATTCAAATTTTCAAGTAGGTCTAATTTCTTTGGCAGTTACATTTTTGTTGGTGTATGTATATATATATATATATATATATATATATATATATATATATATATATATATATATATATATATATATATATATATATATATATATATATATATTGGTTTTAGTGCCGCACTGTAATTAATATCTTTTGGTTCGGTTGAATGATTATAATGAGATGATGGAAAAGATGAGATGACAGTTTCTAATAGATAATGGGAAGGATAATGGAAAGGAAGCGGTCGCTTGGCTTATATTGTAGCAAACATCCCAGCATTCGACTACAGATGGAAAGCACGAAAAACCTCTGTAAAGTTGGACGGTGGTGGGGATCGAACCAAGGTCCTATATGCCCATCACCTCCCGGATCACTTGAAGCGAGCGCGTTAGCAACTGCCTATTCAACCAAGTTATTTAACTTGTAACTTAGTGAGACCATTATGGAATATGCATGTATTTTACAGGCAGATCTTAAAAATTCTGTTTGTTAATTTTATAATCTCAGGCGCAATTCTAAAAAAAAAACAAGAACAAAAACATATAAAGAGAAAAATATCAAAAAGAATCTCTTACAATTATTCACATTAGAAAAAAAAACGTTTTATTAATGTTTTAAAATATACCCTTAGAGGCTCAGATCGTTCTTAATTAGAATACTCTGGATTTAACGGCGCATCAACGTTGCGTTAATTAAGCGCCGGTTGGAGTGACGTTATCCTTCAGCTAGCTACACTACCGTATTTATTGATATTTATTATACACATTTCACTTAGACGTGGTATTACGATGCCTTGATTAACTCTCGGATTAAAGCTATCGTACCTATGGATAGGCAAGAGCTATCATCAAGACTGCTTCAGAGCTGTGTAATCAACTATTTAAAAGCAGTTACCGAGGCACAAATTGCTCTATAGTATCTTCTACATATTGCAAAGAGTGACTGACGTTTAGTTTAGATAAATGAAAGGTTTATTTAAATAATCAGGTTCGTGTTAGAACCCCAAATGCTTTACAATCGTGGCAAAATTACCGAGAAAATATTTTCAACATATATATATATATATATATATATATATATATATATATATATATATATTTATCTAGGGCTATATATATATATATATATATATATATATATATATATATATATATATATATATATATATATATATATATTTATGTATTTAATACCAATGTCATTGCTTTATTCAGCCACTTGTGCTCATTTAATCGGATTGCAATTGGATCGCGTTGCGGCATAGCACTATCTCCTAGCAGCCCGTCGACTGCATAATTACTAGTATTACCTTAAAACGATATGACTTACGATAGAACTCGAACCAACTCGCTCCTTATAGTTGTATCAACGACAAATGAAGGTTCCGACTGAGTGTCTTCTCTTTCCCACATAACCAACGCACGGGTGGTTCGCGTATTCATTTCTCGTGAATACAAGTATAAGAAAACGAACAAACAAAACTAATAACAACTTGCGTGTATCACAGTTCAAATAAGTTATACGAGAAACACTGATCCTTTCATTTTCTATAGAAATGTGTGTGAATGAAAACCACTTGAGTAGTATGTCATTTAATTTTCATAGGTTTAACTTAGAGCTAATATTGTTGAATTGGATGGAGTGAACATTGCCTGAGAGATTTAATTAGTTCAAAGTGGAAGATATTTCACATCATGTTACGTTTGCTTTGCTCATGATTTCAATGTTGGTAATGTTCGGAAATTTCACTAAAACGGTCTCTACTATACTTATAATGTGTTCCGGAATTTGGAAAATGAAGACTTTTATCTGCGGCGAATAAGTATGGCTATACAGATAGTGGAGAATTGGTGTCAAAGTTGATTGTTTATTTATTTCAAATAATTGAAATATGGTGGTAAAAGCCGCCCCGGTGGCTAAGTCAACTATCACTAGCGGTAGAAATTGAAGTCACCGTTAGGCGTGGGTTCGAGTCCCGCATAAGACATAGGTTTTTGTAAACGTCCTTTCGCCTATCATCACTTCATCGTTTCATCATCATCCGTTCATTCGTACCCCCGTATGATCTAGCTGTTGGTGCCTTGGTGGGGTCGTTAAGTAACACACACACACAAAAAAATAGGTGGTAAAATCGCCCTTATGGTGCCAACGATCCCACTTTCACCGGCAGCCATTCATAGGGGAACAATGATTTTGTAAGTTTCGATGCTAATAATGAAAAATAGAAAAATTGAAATGTTTTGTCAGATTTGAAAATTTCGGGGTATAAGAATAGTGGATCTTACGCCGTACGCGTAAAAAACAGCGGTTCTGATATATTACTATTCTGAATTTCTAATCGTTCTTAAATTATTGTCAAAAAACTTTTTCAAATAATCCAATTCAAATTGCCGTATTTACAAGATTCAAAATAACCAAGATGTAAGAAATATTCATCTATAGGCCTACATAAAAATCATTTGATCGTTTTTCTTACAAAACATGAAAAATTGAGTGAAAAACTCAAAATGATACCATACGATAAGAAGATAAGAAGCTGAAAATCGCTTTTACATTTATATCTTTTCCTCATTGTAAAGTATAAACTGTACGAGAAACTGCCTATACCCTCTGTTTTGAAAACCTGAATGAAAAAAAAATATTATTGAATCTACTTTTCTCTCTGCCCCTCTCTCCCCCTCTCTCCAGCTCCCCCTCCTCCTTCAACTCTCCAGGATACTCGATCCATAGAGACACATTATAGACAGTTGCGATGGACGTATGCTTTCAGGACTCGTAGTAACTTGGATTCGAATTCTCAAGAGTTTTATAGTTTTGGAGTATTTTCAATAGCCGAGAAACTTTATTAATATTTGTAATGACTTGAAATGGAAATATGAGGAAGGCATGCTTATTTGTTTACGTTTGGAATCTTTTATATTTTTTTGTTTCCTTTTGATCAATTTATTGTCACTATAAAACATGATCAATTCTTTAAAGTGAAACCGTTTTTTCATCTTTAATATCTTTAATACTTTAATATGATATTATGTACCAAAGAAAAGTGAGAAATTATACCAAATGGATACCTGAATTCAACAAATTTAAATAACAATTATTTCTGCTTTTATAATGATAAATATAGCTCATGAGTTAACCCATTTCGAGGCGGTGATATGATTGTTAATTATGCAATAATTAGAGAATTAACTTGTTATCACCGTCGGTTACGTATGCTATTTACGTAACTTGACCAATAACTAATCTCATTAATACTTAATTATCAGTTGGTAAAACGGCCTTTTGGTCGAATAAAAACTCCGTTACTAATATATTGGATGAAAGAGGCGTATTTTTGTCTACATATTTGTTTCCAGTTCTTCCAGGATGTAGTTCGTAGATGATACTGATACCATCAGATTATAAAAAGATTCACCATGAATGAATGTTTTCATCCAAAACACTATCCAATCCAATATAATTATAATTATTATAAAACATTAAGTTCCTGTAGATGTAGAAATGCTATTAACCATATAGTTGCCATGGTATCCAGTCCACTATAAACAGATTGTATTGATTGATTTGCAAGGATGATTCTGATATTAATACATTACGTGATTTAGTGAATTCTCCCGAAAAAGAATAACAATTGTATTATTATTGGTGACAACATCGTGCCAGCGGCTTGTGATGCGTGAGACATGATTGGCTTATCAGAGTGGTACACAGCGACGTGCTGGGCATAATTCAGGGCCGGGGGGGGGGGGGGGGGAGAGGGGTATAGTAGTCGATAACATAATTCAGTAATAAAGTTGATAATATAATACAATAGTTGACAATATACTTATTGAATAAGCGAAGCAAAGACTCAGTTTAATTTCACCGTAAATCGAAAAAAAAAAATGTTTTTCAGTTCTCGCTCCACAGGTCAAAAGAAAGTACAAATTCAGTTGAAACTTGGCATACACAAGTGATTTGACTAATTCGACACAATATTTTCGAGGTGCAATCGGTTGCACCACTTCTGAGAAAACTCATTTCGGAGTTTTTAAAAACCCCATGAGAATATAACCCAGAGGAGAAAAATTGAAAAATTATGTCCTTCGAAATAATTCAAATTTGAATTTGAATATGATAATGATACAGATTATTCCGAAGTTTCAGATGAATCGGTTGAGGACGTGTTTTGAAAAAGAATTAAAATATAATGTAATTTTTCTACATCAATCGAACATATTAAGAAACCCATTGAGAATTAAAGCAACAATGACATTAAATTATAAAACGATTAGAATGAGTGTGAATAAAATAGGTAGACAGTGAGATAACTATTTTAGAAAAATACATATAGCTTTCCATTACATTTCCTATAAATATGGCCTATTTCGCTCATCCAACAACGCATATGTTGCGTTTTCTTATAGTTAAATGTTATATAAGAAATGTATAATACAACAGTTGATAATATATTCATATATAATGTAATACTTGAATAGTAGGGCCTATTGGCCTAATATTCATGTGCCCAGTAGATAGGAGTATATTCACTGACCACAGACAAGTTAAAGTTATGCCAACTGACTCCTGACTTCAAAGTTGAGTAAGAAATCAGGGTGGTGGCTCATGTGCCGGAAACATGGAAATTTACCATATATATGAATTCAAAACCTTTTCGCCACCTTCAATTCCACCAGGAAAACAGGATCCGTGCCAGTCGAGTAGACAGAATTGAAAGTCCTTATCTTGAAGGAATTTAATACAAGAGCATATAAATAAACGCCTGACAGATTCCTATCGAATACAAGACACGCAACACGCAAATACATTACGCACCTTACGCAAAGAAACTGACGGAAACAATTCATGGTTGACCTTTTACGATCCTCAAAACAAAACCAGGATGCAATTTCTCTAATCCCATGCGAAGCATCAATTTACATCGTAGGAGAAAACGAGATTCTTGAAGCACTGATAATAAATACATCAGCACTCAGAAGTAAAGCAAGCAAATGTGGGCCTACATCACATCTTTTGACTGGCAAAAAAGTACTTCACGAGGATTAGGAGTACTTTCATCTATATGTAACTCTGTACCATATTGGATTTTATAGCTATCATATTTTAGTATTTCAGCTATCGTACCGATGGATACGCAACTCGTGCGAATCCTGATACAGACTCTTTCCAGAGCTAAGAAACATGAGGGTGAATTGTTAGATCTTTCATCTTTGAATGGTGATTGAAGTATAATATTGTGAATCGGATTATTGTGATCCTCGATGTTTACTTATGGTTGAGTAGTGCACTGATTTTTCCGATTGGTGCGAGATATGTTCGACAAAGAAGTATTCACTTTAGACAGAAGTATGCTGCGCGAAAGAATTACGTTTACACGTAATCTTGCCTTTTCGTTTTTTTGCATGAAAAAATTATTAAGTATATAATTGAAATTAAACGTTCGACGCGTATTAGTGATACAAGAAACTAGTATAATTTTTATCGCGGTAAAATCTGAACGCACATTCGTGCATCTGTAGTAAAGCCGGTTGTACATGCTCTGGAAATAGCCTGGAATCATCCATCGGTACAAAAACTTCTTGAATGAGCTTCAAATCTTATTCTAATTCATTTTCCTCATTCGTTATCACAACTTCCATCATAACTATAATCAATTTTTTGACTTCATTACCATAATTTTATAACCAATTTTTACTTTCGGCAATTATAATTCCAAATGTATAGTTAGCTGGCATGGTCATTCATCGTCAAGATGAACAGTCATCACGAATAAAAGATTTTCTTCTCAAAGATACCAATAACTATAACTTATGTATCCAAACAGCTCATATCCTTAAGGAAAAGGATGCCTGGCATTGCAACTTGGAAGTGACATTGTACCCTTACAGCTTATATCCTTAAAGAAAAGGATGTCTGGCATTGGAAGTGACCAAAGACATTAATATATATACCTATACGGTAGAAGTGACATAGTTTCCTTACATTGTTGCAGCGGCTGGCGTAGCAACTACAACATGGTGGCCAGAAAAGGACTGTTGGCGCCTCAGAACACGTTCCTCGACACGATTGCCACACGCTTCGATGGCACACGTGAGTTACGCTTTATATTAATATTATAAATATATTATGTTTAAATATATAAAGCCCTTGCTTCATATTATGTTTTACTTATTGTCCTTCCTTTCTTAAAACTCTTCACTATAATTTTTACAATGTGTTGAGTGAGCTATATATTATATCAAACTATCTCTTTGGGGTGCTGGGCAGTACCACAATACAGCATGCCTGTAGCGCTTTCTAGTGAACTGAACTGGTACTACAGGTGAGGGGATTAGAACAGAGCGGTGATAAAGTAGTGGAGGGAAAGGGAGTGTCACTTTTATTTTTACTTTGCGCGAAATGGCAGTGTATCTTTCGTCCATGTTTGTATCATAGACGGCAGATAATAAATACTTCAAGACTCTTCTCTCTTATGTCAAATTAAAACTGAAATCTCTTTGCACACTTCCATTCCCCTTGCCTATGTTTGCTAGAAGTGCTGGTTCCGACCACTGCAGCTGTAGGTAGCAGCACAAACCTCCGCATTTGAATAGCGCTTTCTAGCGTTCGGAAGATGTTCTATAGTACGTGGATCAGTAGGGAGTGGAAAACAAATACTGGGTGAAAAGAGGGGGATACAGTTTTATTTTAACAGTAAGTGACGTTGTCGTGAAGTTGTTGTATATCTACAGTATCCTTGTATCATACACGTCTTGTGCTACACTTCGTCTAGTGACATTGTCCAACTTGGACTTGTGTCACATCTGGTTTTGTGTCACACCTGGGTTTGTGTCAGACTCGACGGACTTGTGTTACACCTGGATTCGAACCTCACCGGGGTTTATTCAAAAATGTGATTGAATGACTCTTTGTTATTACCATGATTTGATAGACATTCATTATCAACTGTGTCACATATAAGTTCTCTTCTGATTTCCAAAATACACAGTGTGTTTGAAAATTCATCCGGATGAAGAGTGAATTCGAATCCACAGTCCCCGTGAATATTCAGATTGGCATTGTATCAAAGGACTGTGTCGTTCTCATTCGCCCAATCATCAATGAAGTAAAATTTCATTGTTTCATTTCAATTTCGTGTTATTCTGTGTTGACTTACCATCTTTATATTATACATTAATACAATATATATCGAAACCCTTTTTTCGATTTCTACCCACGTTATGGGCTACCTATAGCGATACAGAATAAAAATATACTTTGAAAAATACAATTGATCAAAATATGGAACAATTAAAAATAAAATCTTGAAGATAAAGGGAAAACACGTTTAATAGCCTAAACTAATTGTAAAATTACGTGGGAAAAAATTAGCAATACAAAAAATTAAACGGTACCAATTTAAACACTAGCAACCACGAAGAAGAAGTAAGAAACAAAAACGTAGAAAACCAAAATAATGGTTGTACTTCACCCACATTAGATTATAGATTATATGACATAATATAAAATATGCTTTTTATGTGTAATTATATAAATATATAAAGTCAAATAAAAAGATAGGCTAATGCCGGGATGGTTCCTACAATAAGTCGGCCATGACCGCTTCCTTCCCATTATCCTTCCCATTACTCAACAACCGTCATCTCATCATCCCATCATCTTATTAATCATCCATCCGACGCCATTAGATCTGCGCTGTCGTAACAGTGCATCGTTAAACCCAATATATATATAAAAATGAATCAACATAAAAAACAAAAATAATGAATGTATACTTCACCTACATTAAACAATAGATTAAATGACATAATATAAAATATGCATTTTATCTGTATAGGCCTATAAAATGTAAGTATCATACTTGTATATATTCAGAGGGTTTATGGACAACATTATTCCATATTCTATTCTATTACAAATTCATATTCTGATACGTATATCTTGATTACAACTAGGCTATTCACACTAAACCGATGACCCACGACATCCTTGGAGTGGCATCAGTATTCCCCAGAGGTGGCTATTCACACGACCGGGTTGCGACTTGTGATTCGAGCAAAGTTTCCCTTTGAGACCCGACTGTCCGGGACAAATACGTGGTGGTCACGTATACGACACGAGGATGAGAGGGAAGGAATTATCTAGTGAATGAGTGAGTGAGTGAGAAATAAATGACCCCCGGCTCCCCACAACAAGTAGATTGTTTGTATTTTGGTGTAGAAATGATAAGTTTGGGCACGTAGACGGTGTCGCAAGAGTAAGAGGGAAGCAATTATCTAGTGAATGAGTGAGTGAATGAGACCCCCCCCTCCAACAAGTGGATTATTTGTATTTTGGTGTAGAAATGATAAGTTTAGGCACGTAAACGGTGTCGCAAGGTTGAGAGGGTGAGAGAGTGAGAAATGGAATGAAGGAATAAATGTTGGGTTTAGAGGCGCGTCGACACCGAGGTCATTTTGCGCCTATAGTTAAATGATTTCACCAGCAACTATATATTGATTATTTGGATTTTGGGGTAGAAATGGTACGTTCTGGCTCGTAGGACGGTGTCACAAGGATGAGGGGGAAGGAATTGTCTAATGAGAGAGTGAGTGAGAGTTATAAATGACCCCATCAACAAGGAGACTATTTGGGTTTTGGGGTAGATATGGTACGTTTTGGTCACGTAGGAAATTTATAATTGATATAATGTTTCACGCATCAATTGAAGGCATTTAAATCTATTCAAAGCTATTAAGAAGAGCAACAAGTAAAACTAATTGAATTATTCATGAAAATCGATAGAAATTAGAATAGAATTTAGAAATCGATTAGGGCCCGGTATTACCAAGTCCAATTAACCTTTATCTGAGAGTTTGGTGGAAACAAATAACATGGGTAACCATAGTGATAACAACTTCAAACTGCCAGTTAGAGCTACTACCACGTTGGTCATTCAGGCACTAGAATGTGTTGAGATAAAATAGCGAAAAGCACTGAAAGCAGTGAGATAATAGTTTAGAAATCAAAGTGTGCGTATACAGGTTTCCATAACATATAAGTATGTTATATATTTATATATTCCTCCTCAGCCTGTTCCTGCTCCTCTTCCGTCTTAAATCTTCTCACCAACTCCCTCCATTTCTCTCTGTCCTTCCACCATTTACCGCTCTCTACTTCAACCCGTATCTCCTCTCTCTCTTCCACAGCTTTTCTTACTCCCAACTTCCATCTCTCCCTCGGCTCCCCACTCTTCTTTTATCTCCATACATTTCCGACATTAAATACTCTGCTCTGGGTAAATATATAATATATAATAATAATATACATAATTATAAGAATTAAATTGAAATTACAGATAAAATTACGAAATTTGAAATATGAAACTACAGTTGTATATACACGTAGAAAAAGGTCAGCTACCAATATAACAAACACAAAATTATCGGCTATTTTTACGTAGCTAACGTTTTATTTTCAGGGTAGTTTGCTTCTTAACGACGAAGTTCACGAAAAGAAACGCTAATGCATCTGACAAAAGCGTTAAATTCTAAAATTCACAGTGACATTATATAATTAATCACCGAAGTTTTTACAATTATTTAGTTGGTATACGACCTTCTTCTTTCGTGGATAAAGTGAACCGATGGTCTACCGAGGCAGTGTGCCGATAAGTTTGCAACTCACCGCGAAAAGCGTGTGATGGAGAATATAAGGGGGGGAGGTATAGTCAGATGATTGGATTAATGGGGGTGGAAGAGAAGGGGAGGGGGAGAGGGTGGTTGAAACTGTAATTAATCTCAAGGACAAAACATGAATGAAGGTCACATTTTGGTTATTTCGACGCTCTGAAAATGAAGTTAGAACCATCTAATTCAGATAACGTAATTTCGAAGAGCATGCCTTTTTTAATGAGAAAGTTAATTTGAAATTAAAATATAATTTAATAGGAGAGGAAGGGAAAAAACTTGATAAGAAAATACTGTTCATAGCGAGCACATTTTCGATTTAAGTTTATAAGATGAACTTTTTATGTAATTTGTCAACTCTGGTAAGGAGAGACGAAGACATGCTTCTTAATCAGTCATCTGAGGCTCTGTGTTAGGAACTGTTGTAAAGTCGGACGCTATTTTAGATCCCGGTTAAGGCATAGGTATTTGTGTAGATCATTGATGTATCACCCACTCATTCGTACCCCCAAACAATCAAGCTCTTGGTGGGGTCGTTAATTCAACCCCGGTCTCCTGAATGACGGTTCAGTGTAGCTACCACTCGACTCGACCACTCGTCTCAGTTTCTCATTATTTGTCTATTGGGGCGCAGCTCTCAAATATCGCATTCCGGGATATATCTGATGTAAAAAATATCATGAATTAGTATAATTACATCGTACAGCACAAAATGCCCTCGGTATCTCATTAATTTATTAACTCATTAATTTAATTAACCCAACATTCCTCCTTTATTCTAATGGAAACTCTATTTAACTTGATACTAAAAGTTAACTATTGTATGTTTTCTAATCCCGCAGTGAGCTTATTAATCAACCAAACTTTATATGATCATTGCCATCTAGATATATTTATTGCGCTTCCCAATACTTTTCAACCCTTGAAGTTGGATCACTGAAGCCGTAGCTTTTCTCAGCATTCCTCATAACGTTAAATGAGAGAACAGTTTCTGTTTGAATACCTACTTTTTATCGCTTTTCATAGAAACCATGGCACATGCAGATTCCACTGACATACAGGGAAGTATTCACTTTTCACTATCGTTATTCCAACAATTCCTGTAATAACCTAGAATAATGATCGAGTATTTGGTCTTGCGCGCGCCTGTAGATTCTTGCTGCTTGAGGGGTGGACTGGGGGGTGGGAGGGGAGGTGGAGCCCACCTGTAGCGCTCGCTGCTGCCGCTGACCTACTAGCAGCGATCAACAGTTGGCCGGGGTCATGCTGGGTCAGCATAGAACATGTTGGAGCTGACATGCTAAGCAGAATTTTCAAAAAGAGTTTGGGGTATTGGTGTTGTTTTTTTAATGTAATTTGATTACAATGATTTGAGAATCCTAAAATAAATATCGAATATCTTCTTATACACGAGGCGAATTTACCCCGGTCAGTGTTGCGATCAATAGCTATGCCAATAGGTTGAGATCAACACTTCATGTCACACTATTGACCCATGTAAATCAGGCTCAACAATCCTGGTAAGGCGTTAAAAGGAGAACCTAGGACAACTAAATCGAGCGAAAGCAGAGCAATACCCAAGGAAGGGAGGGGGGGGGGGGGGGGGTAGCCATGCAGGAAGTTGTTGGAATATTGCATTTTTGCTAGTAAATTTTCTGCATTTCACTTAGTTTTCACGAGATCTTGTTTTAATACAAGCAGAGGTTGAGCTAGGTTGCGAATGATGTAAAAATGTTGGGGTGTCTGATATAACATTTTCTATGATATAGCTAGCTGTAGTGAATTCTTAAAATTTTAATTAGTACTCATATTATTATTTATGTTTTATACAGTTTATTAAAAACGAGATAACAATGCATCCCTGCCGACATTTCCTGCAACACCGGGTCGCGTATATTATTTTAACTAACAGCAAAAAGCAGTATTCTGAAAATGAAAATATCAACAGTGGTGTAGTCAGGGCTTTAAACGGCGCAAAATGTTTTTATTTTATGAGATTATGACAGGCTTACGTAAACCTACCCTCTATGAACGGGTTATACGCAGGTACACGCGGTATATTTATTAACTTTCAGGAATTATAAAAATACGTTATACAATGATTAATTTAATTGATGTATGTGTGCTTATTTTGTCAGTTAGAACTTAGAACCCAGATAAAGGAAGCTTTCTTTAGCTGCACAAGCAGCTAAATTTGCTCTGTTGGTTGGGGAAAATAAAAGAAAGTAAAATATGTGATAGCAGCAACTATAGTGTCAGTAGGAAAGGTTATAGATTTTGAAGGAAGTGTAGAAGTTGGTGTGTATGATAAAAACAATATATATGATGATGCTCATTGCTGCATAGCAATTAATTAGGATGAAAACGAGGCCTATTTTGACCTTTAACGAATGTGTATGTGAATTAACTATATAGCCTATACAGTAATTGTATGTCACAATTTAAATAAATACAACATTGCCCTTTCAACGAGTTATTAAATGACATGATGATGATGGATGAAAGTAATACTGTTTCTGATTCAGGAATTGATAATAATGGTATAGCTGTGTATCCTAATAGCTATACCACAGTTAAAACAATTCATCAAACAATTTTAAAAAATACGTTATTTCGAAAAACTTTCTGAAAACACAGGTAGGCTTTCCTCTCATATCGCCGTAGGTTGCATTTTTCTCTTACAGAGCGAAGTGGCTATAAGCTCAACAAATAGCTCTTTTGGTCACTGTTATATAGTATACAACTGTAAATTTGGATTAAATTGTGTTAGTTTTAGGTTATAATAAATTAGTTGAGGTTTGTTAGTTTGTGTTTGGTTAGTTTAGTTTGATCAGGTAAACTTTCGTCAAATTAGTTTACTCGTAACAACAACAAACAACAACAAACAGCGCTCGCCAAAAGGATTACGACATACTCAATCCAATAACACTTTAGCTGCACATAGACCTTGCACTTAGAGAGAGTAGGCCTATACTCACAACTTTTTTCATGAATACACCATAGATAACTACTCAGTACTAAAATGGTGACTAAGGCACGGAGTTATGGCAAAGATTGATTTTTTCCAGATTACAGAAACCTAGCTATCTGTATAAAATAAACGGTAGAGGTAGATTTGTTTCAATATGTCGCAAAGTAAACATTAAGAGATTGGTTATATTTTATGCATATCGTTTGGTTTCTGCAGGGCCTAGTCACATATGGAACATATTTTTTCCATAACTCTATGCTCAAGCTAAATATTTACCTTATTCATATTTTCAATTTCAACATATAGTGCCTTAGCTGTTTGTTAAAAAAATTACTCGTCTCCTGGACTTTCTCTCCAAGCGGGGATTAGTCAACTGTACTAAAAATCAACTCTCCCCAAAACTCGACTGACCTAAAAATCCACCGACTGTACTAAACACCAACTGTACTAGAAACCAACTGTCCTAAAAACCAACTAACCCAAGCAGAAGTAAGTAAAAGTTGCTCCCTCCCTTTACAAATTAATACCTCCCATTAAATGTTACATGCTTTTTAGTGATGGTTAAGGTTAGATGGGTAAGGTTTGTGTCAAGTGAAATTTCTGAAAGGAAGGAGCCAAACCTTCCACTTTATAACTTCTGTACAGGTTGCTCTCGTTGAGTAGAAGTTTCGGTCAGTTGTTTTTTTATTACAGTTGATTCTCGAGACAGTTGATTTTTAGGACAGTCGAGTTTAGGACGGTTGGTATTTAGTAGAGTTGGTACCTTCTCCTCAAAGCAAGGCCGATCCCTGCTAGTCCGGGACGATTGGTTACCCGGCCTGCCATAGGTGCTCTCCTTTTTATGATTTTGTGAGGTGTAACAGTGTTTGTTGTGAGAACGATGGACCGACATTACACAAATGTATTCATCTTCCAAGTACTGATGCATCACAATTAAAGTTCATATGAGAGGACACCAAACGGATCAGCACTTTGATTTATTCGAGATTTCAACATTTGGTCGTTGCTTCACCGGCAGCTGGGATTTGTGTTCCACTTCTGTTCCTATGTAGCGTTCTCACATCAACACATCAGTCTGTCATATTCGGATTTTCTCGTTTTATCATACTGAAAATTTGAAAATACTTTCCAAAAACAGTTCCAGTTCGATTTCGTACAAAAACAATGTGTATCTATTTGGATGTCCCATCAAAGTCCAGAAAAATATCCAAGTCGATTGGTTACTTTGTCAGACCTATAAATCGAACGCAAAAACAAACAATCAAACACAAAAACGAATCCTGATTTTTGTTCTCAATATAAAGTGAAATGGATGTCTTCGCTATAACTCTCGTATAATCATTTCAATTTGACAGATTGTTGTTAATCGTCGGACAAAGATCGCCAGTCAGCTAC
Organism: Brachyptera putata; assembly: GCA_907164805.1. NCBI lineage: Eukaryota > Metazoa > Arthropoda > Insecta > Plecoptera > Taeniopterygidae > Brachyptera > Brachyptera putata. The sequence continues at coordinate 21,210,658 of OU015465.1, forward strand.
ATGGGGTATCAAGGAAGTCTGAATATGTTGGTCCTGTTGTTGTTGCTATCTTGTTATCTTGTGATCGATCTCAATCAACTGAAGACGTGCGTCCAATCGTCTGGTAATTTGTAGTATACACAATGGTGTCGACTAGGATTAAAGTTGAAAGATCTATTAGTAATATTCTGTTCAAGTTGATGACGTTTGACGTCAAGTTAGCGAAATATCAGTTTTTTTTAGAGGGAGAGATGGAAGATGAGAGTGAGAAGAGCTGTGAAGTGAGAGGGGAGGCATGGATTGAAGTAGAGAGTGGTAAATGGTGGAAGAATAGAGATAAATGGAGGGAGGTGGTGAGAAGAGTTGATATGAAAGAAGAGCAGGAAGAGCAGAATTAGGCAGAGGAGGAGTAGTAGAAGGAAGAGGACTTGGGCCCGGCAAACCCAAGTTGACACGCCCTTTAGTAAAAGTAAATTGGATATAAAAAATTAAAACAAGTTTTTTGTTTGATAACTTTGAACGGTATTGGCATGGATTATGGATACATGGATACTCAATTCATGCTCATTCCTAATGAAGACTCTTTCCAGAGATAGGAAACATAAGGGAGAATTGTTGGATCGATATTTCAGTTTCACGTGCTGATTGAAGTTCAAATTATATTCGACGATTTCGACGATTTTCGGTGATCTTCGACGATTTCTATTTCTTGATCGATAAGTGGTATATACTATCCTCCGGTTACAGAGGATAACACGAAAGTATAAAAGGTAATGTCGGAATAGTCGTTGTAATAATTGAGAATTAAGCTCAATACTGTGAACAAGACCCACGGAGATTTCCCGAGCGATTGACGGATTGAACTAAAGTGAGATAAGGTAGGTCCTTGGAAAAGCTGCCAGGTTGTTCGTGCACGTGGGCTGTAGATCATACACGGAGCTTGACCAGGGAGTGGGTCTATTATCAACCAATCATGTCGGTGCAGAAATCTATGGATTCGACAGTTGGAAAGGGTGGGAGGGGGAGGGGGAGGGAGGGTTCCCAGATTCGCAAAGGAGAAGATAGATGATTAACAAACAGCACAGAGGTGATTTCAGATTATTGGAGATTTATACAGTACGGTATTCGAGTTGGAAACTTTCTCATTGTGGCATAGTAATTCCAGCCACAAAAGGATGTTCAAAACGGATTGTAATTTTTCTCTTTCAATTCTCAATCTCTGGTGATGGTGGGATTTGCTATTTTCTCGGCTCTCGGTTTAATTTGGAAGCTGTGAAGTTTAGTTTTTTATAATTTCACTTTTATAGTTCTGCGTTTGTTAATGATATAGTTATGATGATCGCCAACCTTCGTTAGAAGAAGGCACGTGAAGAAGAAGAAAATTAGTTAATTCATAATATATTTATTTGTCAGAACATTTTTTTATTTCTAATATGGTGAAACAGATTTTTATTTCGTCTAGAATGTAACCTATTTTATTCTAGAATAGAATCACAAAACAGTCGATTTGTATCGTATTGGTGCAAGTTCTGTTCACTTTTATAGCTCATTTATGTTTAGTCCCTGGCTCTGTAACCCGGGGCTCTGTGGATTGATTTGGCTCTGTACACTATACTGGCATTGTACACTTGCGGTCACATAAAATAGTCGATCAATCCCTTTAAAAAATGCATTCTCAAAGGACGTTACAACCCTGAAATTGGATTTCAACGAATCATAATGATATTTATTTCCCCAATTTTAGAGAAAACTAGAAATCATCAGCTCAATCTCAGGAATTATGATCAATGTAGAATATTTGTCATCCTTTTTTTTCTGAGTCGTGACGTAGAGATTACTCGTTTCTGGTTATGTTTCTATACAGAATCGGTAATGTCTACGTCATGACTTATCGTCTCTGGAGGACAAGAAATTAATTATAATATCTGAAATTGAGATGATGATTTCTAGTTTTCTCTAAAAACGTCATTATTCGTTAAAATCTAGTTTCAGGGTTGTGATGTCCTTTAACAATAATGTATTGACATTAAACACACAAAAATTAGCACGATATATTGGCCTACGCTCTCCTTCACAGTTGTCGAAAACGCTAGAGGGAAAATGAACACACTTTTTAAAAGAAATAATTAAATACAATTTCGGAAAAAACATGATAATATATTATGTGATTGAAAAATGAAAGTGTAAGTACGCGATGTGTCTCTAGGTGAACTAGCTAGCTATCAGTTTTCACAATTATTGATGTGATGTCTATATACCATCGATCATAAAGTGATGTTGATATTCTAATGACCAGAAACCAGTCTAAAGTGAGTAGTGTTATGACGTCATAAGATTCTCTTGAAGTTCTTCCAGCATAACCTCCACGCACTGCGGTCGTAAGATAGTCGTTAAACCGTTAACGACAAACAAGAATGGCCCAAAAGGAATGTATTACCATACTTATAATATATAAACAGATTAAAAACGAAATGTGTTACTTTTTCACCGACTAGATTTGTATACAAGTATTCACATAAAATCTTTATTACTCTTTGAACAATAAAGACGAAAAAAGCCGCTCATTTCTCCTTGCCGGCTGCTAGATTAAAGTGATGCTGTGAAACGATTTGATATGTTCTCAGCGTGAATCGAATATTCAATTTAGTACTAAACTGTTGATCCGTAGACCCACTCAAAGTGTTTATATCGTTTTGTGTGCTTGGATCTCAAGTCCATTGTGTTTACGAACATCTTTGTTTGCCAAAATAGGCCAAGGGTCAGGGGACAGAAGGCATGTCCGGTACGGGTCGGCACGCAAATAGTGGGTCTTACTTTTAGTCAAATATTTATTGCTACTAAAAAATAATCCAGCTGTAATATTTTTTTAATTATGAGAACGTAATCTTGATACACAATCATTGCTTCCCAATTAAGGCAAAGGAAGAATTAATGAGACCGAATAAATGGCACCTCTTGATGGTTTTCAAACTTCGATGCGGTCTTGTCACCAATTATAAATAATTATGTATACGCTGTTTAAATTGTGAGTAATTGATAATAAATACGAAAAAAATGTTACCTAAAAAAGTTTATTAAAAGCTAAAATGATCGGCGTCGGAAACTATAATCTATAGATTTTTCTCAATGTTTTCAACAGTGGAATGGAAGTCAAGAATAGTTGAAAATGGTGACGAATACTGAGACGTTTTTAATATGTACTGACTATGGCTATTCACCGGTTTTAGATTAGTTTTAATTTAGATTAAATTAGTTCATAACTTTTGTTCTGTTGGGTAAGTTTAGGTTAGTTTGAATAAGTTCGGGTGATCAAGTTGGTTAGATTGGTTTGATCACAGTTAATCCAGGGTGCGCGCAACAACAACAACAACAATGTCCGCATGTTGTGACAACGCCGAAGGTCCGGTGCGCGAATAGAGGCTGCCAAAGGCCACTGACCACCTCTACAGATGATGTATTAATGTCAATAAGCAGCATACTTGTTGTACCATCGTGTACATGTTTGTTGACTTATTAAAGTCTGACCTCATCATTCAGGAAGCGATGTTCTTTCGGTCAATAGTTAGAATGTGATTCCTATAACCCCTAATATATAATAAAGATTATTCCGGCACAGAATTCTCAGTTATCGAAAGGTTTCTCATTGGAGGATATCATCATCCTTTAGCTTGCAAAACCCATTCGAATGGTTTGTTGAAATTTTTCACGACTCGTCATTATATGAACAATTGTTAGTTTTTTATGGTTAATTAAAAGTCGCGTTTGTACGTAAAATATGTATTTAATTCAATTTTAATTTTTAGTCTGATATTTAAATACATATTTTACGTACAAACACAACTATGTATATATATATATATATATATATATATATATATATATATATATATATATATATATATATATATATATATATATATATATATATATATATATATATGTCGGAACTGTCATTAGGGTTGTTAATCCGCATATTATTACTTGTAATAATAAGGTTATAGGAAATAGGAATAAAACCAAGTATTGTGGAGAATAAAATATAAATATTCTTATTTGACAATAAAAATGACAACGACAAATATTTATATTTTATTTACCACAGTAGTTTTGTTCGTAAATCCTTATAATTTACCACATCTATGACCAAGAAAGAAACCTAGCGTAATTGGTAGCGCGTCAGACCGGCATTCTGGAGATCCGGGTTCAAGTCCAGGGGAGTTCGCGATTTTTCAACTGTTTTAAATCATACATTTATTTATATATATATATATATATATAATATATATATATATATATATATATATATATATATGATAATAATATATTTAACAGGAAAATTATAGTCGTGTATATATTGTGAAATCTTTATTTTCTCAACGTTTCAACCATTATATTATGGTCTTTATCAAGAGAATTATGTGTTTGAACTGAATATGACGAAAAAAACTGAGATCGATTATTTTTCAACATATGCACTTAGATACTATAGGGTCTTCTACATTTTTCCAGAGTCGAATGAAACCATGGCTTGTATAGAATGAAAATATATGAAAGAATATAAATACGAAATTGTTTGAATATAAAATAACAGTGAAATTGAAAAATAATAAAAAATATAAAAAGTGGCTGAATATGTACACGATTTCCAGTTCATCGTGGCCGCAGATCGTAAGAATATGTCTTCGGTTCTCTCGTTAACTCACTGCACTGGAGTTGTGGCCTTCTTTCAATTCTTTTTAAAGATGCGAGAGCCGTGGACCAACTGGCGGACATGTTATATCCGCTGTCTTCTCCGTTGAAATTGTGAGGGTGTTTTATTATTTCGATGGCCTCGCTTATTGCCCTTGGCCACCGTCTCACTTGTCGATCCACGACTGTCGCATCTTCATAAAGAATTTGATGCTTCTCTTCAATAGCATGTTTTGCTATCGCCGAATTGTGCACGTTGCCGACCCTCTCGTTATATTTGTGCTGTTTAAGCCTGGCATACACTGGTTTCATCGTTTGGCCGATATACGTTAATCCACATTCACAAGGAACCTCGTACACCCCACAGTTCTCCAAATGTATCCTGTCTTTGACAGTCACAAAACTGTCTCTCAACACGTTATATTCGACTCTGGAAAAATGTAGAAGACCCTATAGTATCTAAGTGCATATGTTGTAAAATAATCGATCTCAGTTTTTTTCGTCATATTCAGTTCAAACACATAATTCTCTTGATAAAGACCATAATATAATGGTTGAAACGTTGAGAAAATAAAGATTTCACAATATATACACGACTATAATTTTCCTGTTAAATATATTATTATCATAAAATGAGTCGTGAAAGTTTAAAAGTTTTCATATATATATATATATATATATATATATATATATATATATATATATATATATAAAAGTCATGTCAATATGTCGCGCTTTCATTGAAATCGCCGAGTGAGTTTCTATGAGTATTGTTTTGGTTCCACATGGTGTTCCGGCTAGGCTCAATGCGGGAAAACTATTGAAGTTGTGCTGAGTTTGATGACAATAGATTTTCATCAACAGAAGGGCTGGCTGTGGAGGCTGACAATACTGTGAAGCCCATTATGTATTCATATTCTCATCCAAGAAAAAAGAAGGTCGTCTGTGTACTAAATAAATAAAAGTATGCAATCTTTTGCAAATATCGAATCTCTTTTCAATTTTAAGGATTTAATGTTTTTGTAAGATGTAGCCGCATTTTTTAAATGTAAATCTCACCTGAAAAATCGCAATACCATTCTAAAAATACAGCTGTGCAAATATAACAGTGATATTTGTACTTGGTATGTTGGTATACGACCTTCATTCGTGGATGCAAATAAAAAAGGCAAAATGTTTGTTATAGTCCGGAAGAAAAAGGACAATATAAGAAACTCAAATATCATCTTTATATTTGTATAGCTGTGATATTTTGAGGGTCAATGACTTTTCAAGACGCGATTCACGATTATAAACACACAACTACATTTTGCAAATAACTTACGTTAAATGCTGAAGTGAATTTCGCTAAAATTACCGACGATATTATAATTTATTTATATTTTTTTTGGTAGACGACCCACTTCTTTCGTCAAAACTAATTCAATTTCAGAAATAATCACTTTTCAGTTATTACGAACTCTGTATAGTTTTAGTCCAACTTTACAACTAACATATGTGACATTTTACTCTGCGCGATGACAAAGCGTCAACCACACACTCCCATAACAATTCAACGCTATCAATATTGTATGTACGAGAAATCAATTACCATCTTCTATGGTTTCATTGAAACGTCTCTTGGTTGTCCACCATGTAATGAGATGACGTGAAACCCACGGTCGTTGACACTTTTCAGCTCGACACAGCCGGACGGTAATGTCACACGCACACACAAAGAGTCCCCGCGGTAAACACAGTTAGTAGTAACAGGTAGGCACAAAAGGTTATTGGAATGCTTTCCAGATTGTCTCGTTGAGAGTTCGGGTGGGGGGTGGGGGGTAGGGGGCGTCTTTTTTCTGAGCGAGTCGTGTGACGTCAAATGGAGGAAGCCGCTGAAGAGCGTATACTGGATTTTTTTATTTTCATAATGTTGCTCAACGGCCCCACCAACAGTTAGGTTGGGTTATACGGGGGTACGAATGAGCGGATGATAATGAAACGATGGAGTGATGATAGGTCTAAGGACGTTTACAAAAACCCATGCCATATGCGGGATTCGAACCCACGCCCAACGATGACTTCAGTTTCTACCGCTAGCGATAGTTGACTTAGCCACAGGGGCGGCCCCGGAATAAAGTATACTCAGGCTCGGAGGCACTTTCAATGGATGGTTGTAAAAGTGGTCCGGGGCTCAGGTGAGATTTGACACCAAAACCCATGTATACCTGGTATACAACATGCACATGCATCAACAACAACAACAACAATAAAAACGTCCTCATGGGACATATCCGCGGTGGTACGATGAAATTTTACTACAGCAATATTTATTTAATGAAAGAAGGAAGTCATTTTTAATAATCATACCTTTTCCATTTTTATATGATATAGACCTATAAATACCAACAATCATAATAGTAAACCTACCCTAACTATACTATATAAAAATGATGTGCATGGACATAACATTTTATCCAAACATATCAGTTCTGGGATGAAATTGACTCGACCAATGCGATATAACTTTATTGTTATTATATTTACCCTAATCAAAGTCATATTACGCCATAGCTCGACGTCTACTTTATTAATGTCTGAAACGGCGTGATTGATTGATTTATTACGTTTAAGAACGTGCTTTACGGCCATAGTATAACGTAACCCATACCCTTCAGAGCTTGCATTTTCACCCTCGCATTCCATCTTCGTCGCTTTTTTTTTCTTTTTTTAATGGTACTAATAACGATCTCACCAACATCTAGGTTAAATGAAATTTTGGTCAGTTAAAGCACTAGTAGAATGGGCTGATAAAATGCGATATGGCCGTCGTAACGACAAAGTTTGTTCATCTGCCGTCAGAGCTTTGCGTTATAGACTTGAGCAAAGAAAGTATACCACACATGAGAAATTTAGTAACAAAACTACAACAATTGGACATTTTAAATATATATCAGTGCTGTAATTTGCGTGCGTTTTTTTTTTAATAACATCGAAACTTGATACAAAATCATTGTTTCTCAATTAAGGTTATCGATGAAAGAGGATCGTTTGGACGGGGGCAATCTTTCCACCCCCAGAGAATAATTTCAATTAAGATAACTCATTTAACAATGAATAAATCTCACAAGGTAATAATTTAAGGGTTAGAAAACAATCCAAACATTAACAGTAGGAAGAAAAAATCATGCGAAGGTGACGGTCGTTGTCTCATATCACTCCATTATTCGCATAGACAACAAAAGGAAACTACGAAAAACCTCAGTCAGGATGGTTGACCACTGCGGGAATCGAACCTCGATCTCCTGAATAACTGTTCAGTATATTCTACCCACTGATTCATCCAAGACGCTTTGCTGCTTCGCCAACGCGACTTCGCCCACCCCTTTCCTCCTTTGGCTTCGCAATTTCTTCTTTTGAGTGCTTCTTAGCTGCTAATCTTACATCTATAATTATTGCTTCGCCCACTTACTCCGTTGCCATAAGACTTGTTACATTTGTGACATTGACTGGTAGTCTCGTAATCGTGTCATTCTCGTTACACAAGCTAATTATACGCGTCACTAATGTATAAAATGTAACCTATATAAACTGACATGACAGGTGTTAAGCCCGCTTTCTTCTCCGTATGATAATAACAATAATAATATTAATCATGTTATTACTATAGACAATAGACAATTCGCCTCCAATACTGTATTTTAATCTGAATTGGCTATTGTTTAATAAATGTTTCTATTTAGTCGTACAAATTGTCACACGTTTTGGTATTGTACCACTTTCTTCATGTTAAAGAGCCAAGGCGATCAAGTTGCCTGGTTAGTGCAGGTCAGTTAAGCAATGATGTTTACGCATGGTTTTTACCTCATGTCAACTCTGATTAATTGTCTTTTTATTTTTTTATTTATCGCTTACAATTGCACAGAAGTACGTAACGTTGGCAAGACTTGAAACTACATGAATAAACTGAATAAAAATAATTGGATGAGCGAGGCGAAGACTCAATTTCACTTTAGTAGAAAAAAATGAACATGTCATTTTTTGTGTTTGTTAGCACTCTACAGGTCAAACGAGATTACAACTTCAGCTGAAACTTGGATTACACAAGTGTCGTTATCAAATTCGATGCTGTGTAGTTTTGAAGCGCAATCGGTGGTGCCATTTCTGAGAAAACCCATCTCGAAGGTTTTAAAAACACCATGAATAACCCAAAGGAAAAAATTTGGGAAATCTTTCGAATAAATTCAAATTTTCACGGAGTCTTAATATGATACATTACGAAGTTTCAGTTTTCACATGAATCGTATCAGCCATTTTGATAAAAACAAATGAGAATGTAATTTTTTTACATCAATCAAAGGTAAACCAATTTGAAAAGTAAGCAATGGGCATAACTTTGAACTCAAGGTGTATATACAGCTTTTCATTACATTTCATATTAAGATGCCTATATCGCTCATCCAACAACACATATATTGCGTTTTCCTAATTAGACGAGCTTTAGCGAGGATTCAATTTGACATACTGGAAAAAATTGGTGTTCGTTATTATGTTTTTGTTTATTTGTTTGTGTTTATGTTTTTTTGTCGGTTCTCCACAGGTCAAACGGCTGCAGCCATCAACTTCGAACTTTTTTCCAATATAGTTCCTCATCTAACTTAGATCTGTATAGTTTTATGGCATTATCGGGTGGTAACTTTTTTTTTTATGAATTTAAGAAATTTCAAAAATACCCATTAAAATAACATGGCTGAAAAAAAAGAAAATATTTTTATTTTCCAAAAAAATGAAATTTTGCGTGAAGGTGAATTACATTTTGATACACATTTCTAAACATTTTCAGCTTGATCGGGTCAGCCATTTTGAAAAAAATAAAAAATAAAATGTACTAAATTGGTACCACTCGAAGCAGTTTTTACCCATTTTCACCTATACTATTACTATTCGCTCGTCTAACAACGCATGTATTGCGTTTTCCTAATAATAATAATAATGATGACAAATATAGGCCATACTGAATAATAAATGAAAATCAACAAAAACTATCACATATCCTCTCTATAATCATTTCTCGATGTACCTCACTTCCTTTATCTGGCTTCTCTATTTTCCCGTACTATCAGCTGCCTTCCTACACAATCCCCCTCAAACCATTCAGATCTTACAAATCTCACCATGCGAGGTAGAAATGCATGCTTCCATGGCTATGAATAGAGACAGGATAATAAAAGCTCCATCAAACAGTAAAAAAAGACGGGCAAATAGACTCTTTATCATCCTCCTAAAAATGCACTAAAAAACTAAAAAAGGGACTATCAAAATCGATAAATATATATAAAAGTGTAGGAAACGAAGATATTTGACTACTAGGAAAACGCCATACATGCGTTGTTAGACGAGCGAATAGTATGGGTAAAAACTGCTTCGAGTGGTACCAATTTAGCACATTTTATGTTTTTTCTTCAAAATGGCTGACCCGATCAAGCTGAAACTTTTTAGAAATGTGTATCAAAATGTAATTCAACTTCACGCAAAATTTCTTTTTTTGGAAAATTAAAATATTTTTTTTCCCGCCATGTTATTCTAACGGGTATTTTTGAAATTACTAAAATTCATAAAAAAAAAGTTACCGCCCGATAATGCCACAAAACTATACAGACCTAAGTTAGATGAGGAACCATATTGAAAAAAGGTTTGAAGTTGATAGCTGTAGCCGTTTGACCTGTGGAGAAACGACAAAAAAACATAAAAAAAAAACTTAAAAGCGAACACCAATTTTTTTCAGTATGTCAAATTGAATCCTCGCTAAAGCTCGTCTAATTACTGTTTATATTGATATTGGTATTCAGGATCTGGCTTAACTCGATGTTTTGTCCTAGTTCATTCAATTCACCTAACTGTTAATAGAATGAGTTTTTGGAAATAAAATAAAAAATAAAAGATACTGAAGATTAATGATTGATTATACATATAGACCTACCGTTTTATTTGACGGATTTTTGTAAACTGTCAAAGAAAAGATAGCTATACTTGTTCGAGTCCATCTGACTCAATTCGATAACATGCTCAAAATATACGTTCAATGCTGTTGCTTAACGACCCCACCAACAGCTAGGTTATACGGGGGAAACACGTTCAAACAATTTTTTAAGGGTTAACAATAGATGTTTTCATTCAGAGGGATGGATTATGGTTGATCACACGCTTCGTTGACATTTCTGTGCACGCAGTCAATTTTTGTAGAAAGTTTAGTCTGAACAGCGATTTTATAAATTTAATAGGGATTTTATCTATCGTCTATTGCCGTTTTGAGAAATCATTTATACACACATTAGAAGCATCATTATTCATCATTTTTATTTCATTTATTTTTATTCTGATAATATTGTTTATAAAATACTAATACTTTCTCATTATATTCTACCATCATTTTTTCACATTGTTGGAATTATTATTAATCGTTTTTCTTCACCATTCATTATCATTATTATTGTGTGCTTTTTCCTCTCAATTAATTCATATTTGGTTATTGTTATATGTGTTTGGCAACCTTATATATTATGGCATATCTAGTATTCATCTAATAACGATTTATATATAGGGCATATATATATATATAATTTCAACAACTTTCTGATTAACCACCAGCAGGTTATTATAATGACACGATTTAAAAAAATTATTCAAAAATCGCGGGGGAGGTCGCGATTTTTGAATAGTTTTAAATCGTATCATATATATATGTATATATATATATATATATATATATATATATATATATATATATATATATATATATATATATATATATATATATATATATATATATATATGAGAAATAGTTACACAATAGGCCCTACATAAAATTTTACATCAAATTATGGTGAAAATGATGATTTTGTACAAAATGTGCCAAAAAGGCGCATTATCACGCTCAAATAGGCAGTTATTCGCACTATGGGCTTCAAAGGCCAAAGAAGGCAAAATGAAAGCAATATTTCTGAAATGACTGAGAGATAAAAAGGATTTATATGCAACTCCTAGCAATATGCTTCTACAAGCAATATGATGAAATTGCATTTGCCTCTATATCTTTTATATTTTATCTTTGCCTGTTATATCATCTTACCGGCACATGCGGCTCAGTTGATAACGCGCTCGCTTCATATCAATTCAATTTTCAGTTCATTTTATTCACGAGTTTCTTACGAATAGGCAATAATAACATACATATTAAGAATATTATATGAACTAAGCAATAGGAATCGAGAATCCGGGATGTGAGGGGCACATCGAACCTGGTTCGTTCCTCGCCACCGTCCATATATTTACAGTATTTTTTTCGTCTTTTCCTCCTGTAGTATAAGGCAAATGCCGGGATGCTTCCTACAATATAGGTCACGACCGCTTCCGTCCTACTATCCTTCCCATTAACTGAGAAACCTTCCTATCATCTCATTAATCATTCAATCGACGTCAGTAGATCTTGGCCATCAGTACAGTGCGTCGTTAAACCCAATATAGATAAAAGAATTATTTTGTCTCTTGTTATGAGTATTATTGTTTGCATAACGACCCCACCAACAGCTAGATTATTTGGGGGTACGAATGACGGACGATAAAATGAATGCTGCTTACTCATGGCGTATCCGGGACTCGAACTCACGTCCGACTTGATTTATATTCTGAAGCAGTGTTTTTTTTTAGATGAATGAGCCTCAGGGGAGGCCCTTGGCTATCGTCAGATGACTGTTGGGCTATCTCAATTTATTAACCTATACAAACGTTTTTGAATATTCAAATTGGGGACACGATTGAAATTGAGATTTTTATAAAGTAGAATCGTTGAAGTGCGTCGTTAAATCCTTTATATGAAAAAAAAAGTAGAATAGATTGGAAAATATAGATGGAAATAAAAAGTAAAAAAAAACGATAATATATATAGTTGGTTTGATATTATTTAGAAGGATTGAAGAAAACAAACTATTATAAATGTAAAACTAATTGTTAACCAGCTCAGAATTAGAATAGATTTTAATTCAATTTCAATGAATCGATTATTCAAATTTCGATTCTTATGGCACTTAGGGGCTGTCCATAAATTACGTTCACACCGGGAGGGAGAAGGGGGGTCATCAACCATGTGACAATGTGTGACAAGGGGGGGGGGGGGTATACACTAATGTGACATCCACATTAATTTTACACTAGGCCTACATATTATTAGTTTTTCAGTTTTCAGGAAAATAATTTGGCGCCATATAATTTGTTTGTAAATTATATTTTAATTCGGAATTTAGGTGGCTGTGAATAGTTTTTGTCTTTGTGATTGAACTTCTTTGACCTTTGCTTATGAGTTTTGAGAGTTCAGTTAAGTTTATTGCATTGCATCTCGCGGTCTCATATGTCAATTGCTTTGGTTTAGAGGTCATGTTTGTCAAAAATGTCGTCCAGGCCATGTGCAATGACTAAAAAATCATTAAAAATCGAGGAAAACTTTTTTCAATATCCCAATCCCAGTTTTTCCAAATTTGCATGAATTATTTCAGGGGGGGGGGGTTAAATATTGTCTGGATTGTGACATCAATAAACGGGGGGGGGTCATCATCTCTGTGACCAACTGTGACAAGGGGGGAGGGGGGAGGGGTTCGATGTACCATAAAATTGTGTGACATCATTTGTGGACAGCCCCTTATACAGTTGTTAGTGCCACTGCCACGTTTACAGAATTATTGAAATAAACTTTGCTATAACTACATTGAAATTATGAGAATTGTATTCCCTAACGTTCATTGTGTGTCGAAGTAGAGCTTTTATTATCTTTTCATATAACATTTTATCAGTAAAAACAAGGTATTTATTTACTGCCTGTGATCACGAATCCAAAATCCAATTAATTCTAAAAGCTTTACGCTTTAAATTACGATTAATATCAATTCTCGTACCGTCAAGTCTGTATAGTATCTATACCTATCTGAGATTAAGAAGATCGTCTAACAATTGAATTATTGTAATAATTCCGATATTAGTTAACCTCATTGGATTTTCTGTGAATTCAACGTTTTTCAAAGATGAAGTTACGGTACTGTTTTTAAACCTCGTCTTGAAATATCACAGTATCCTGAAAATACCACAGCTATACAATTAATATACTTGTGATATTTGTTATTCTTATGTTGGTACAGCTTTGGATATACTTAGTGTTTATTGGGTGAATCTAATCTCTCATCTCTTTCTCTATCTCTTTCTCTCCCTCCATGTACAATATACTTGACCATTATCAATCCAGCAAAATGAAAGTCTCAATTCAAAATGACGACATCTCCTAGTTCCATATTTGCTCCAATATTGAGTTTCAATCATTTTCTCAGTGTATTATGTATCACGTGATGGACTACCACGTGACCACCTACGTCATAGAATGAGGGGGAGACGCACGCACGTATAGGTAGAATACATCTTGAGAAAACTCGTTTCGGAAATAAATCATTTTATTTCTGGAAATAAGTAAAAAAAGCCTGGTATTCTATACATTGATGAACAACGTGCTCTGACAGTATTTTAGTATTTTTATATTTTCATACTCGTTTTCATTTATAAATAGAAGTTATTTTAGCGAATATTGATAATTTTGTATTTGGTTTCAAAGAACTGATTGGAGACGTAGACCACAATTGAAACTATAAATTATCCTTTTTTTTAAAAAAAGGATGTCATTTTGCCATCCATCTGAAAATTTAAATTCTTTTATTATTATTTCCAAAAATTATTAATAATTATTCTACGATTATGAACTATAATCAATATATCATAATATATTGTCAAGTAGATATATGCTATATACGTATTGGGGGGAATAGAATATAGATCAATAATGCTCTAGTGCTGTCGATTGCAATGCAGTTCAACACTTCTAGATATATGGGCGCCCACCTATATAACTAAACTAAACTAAATACTATACCTGTAAATAACTCTCTCTCTCTCTCTCTCTCTCTCTCTCTCTCTCTCTCTCTCTCTCTCTCTATATATATATATATATATATATATATATATATATATATATATATATATATATATATATATAAAAATAATTATAACTAACAATAAACTTTAACTAAACCATATTGAACTAGATATATTTTATATTTTCATTATATCAACAAAACTAATCATTTTTAATTTTTAATTTTCAATTTAAATAAATTCTTCGTTCTGAAAACACATAAAAATGTTAGATAGGCTACCCTGAAAGTGTTCCGGTATGATTAACTGAAAATCCAGACCAGATAATGTTTTACTTTTTCTATAAATATTAATCTTCTTTTTTCCGGCATGTTATTTCATCTATTATCGGGTTACCACGTCGAGTCAAGCTTCCAGCTTGATTGATTGACATTACTACTTTATACACGTCACGATCAAGTCTGCTCTTGCTTTTCCACACGATTATATCAGATTTAGTTTATACGAATTATGCATTAATGAAATCATACAAATTTAATGTAAATCTAATAAATTAAAGATATATATATATATATATATATATATATATATATATATATATATATATATATATATATATATATATATATATATATATATATATATATATATATATATATATATATATATTTATAAATCTAATAGATGAGAAGATTCCAAGAAGAAAAGAAAGTTTTTTCTCCTCACCGTGAATGTTTGATTTGTTTCTAACCCTGAAATTACTACCGTTATTAAAGATGCATTGTTTGTTGAATGAGTCATCTTACTTTAATTATTTTTTTTGGGTGGTAAGATCGCCCTTGTGATGCGCCGTTCAAACGATCTCATCTTTCATCCAGAATGCCTTAAAAAGCCTTAATTGGGACACAGTGATTTTGTATTGTTTCAATGTTATTAAAATATATATTATATATGATAATTGAATAAATATAACTCTGCAAATAAACCGTCGTTACCGGATAAGTTCGTATAGCTATGTTTTACGTCCGGTCTCATTGTTTGCTCATCTCTTCTACAACAAACGAACAAACAAACAAACAAACCAACACACATTATTAACTACAGATATACATTGTGTTATTAATTAACTCGCTTACTGTTTGTTTTCTGCTGACCACATTTCCATTGTGAGGTTTAATAGAACATCCCCAGGTCAAGGGTCAGTATCGGGTTAGGGGGGGGGGGGGAGGGTGTTCTCACCTAAGCTGACCTTCGTAAGCTCTGTGATCATGTTCTCTATGTTCCTTGTTCTCTAATCCTTTTCACGTTATAAAAAACACGTATAGCCATTGGGTATTATAGCTATATGCGATGAGACTAGGAAAACGCAACATATGCGTTGTTGGATGAGCGAGCCGATAGGCATGTGTATTCGAAATGAAATAGAAAGCTTTGCACCTTGAGTTCAAAGCAATTATGTCACTGCCTTACTGTTTTGTTCATTGCTCACTTTAAGCACTCTAAACTGATTAGTGACACCTGTTGCTTAGAATCTTATTATTCTTCAGCTTTGTTTGATGTTGGAAAATTATATTATATATATATTTTTTGTTTTGATAGAGGTCTTCAATCATTGTTTCTCAATTTCCCAATTAAGATAAAAATTGAAATAATCAGACCATTTAAAAAAAAATACTAAAAATCCCAACATATTTTATTGAGAATTAATAAATTGGCTAAATATTCAAACTCGTCCCAATTAAATCATTAATTGAACTCATTTGACATGTAAATATTCCTTACTTGAATGGCAATGCAAAATGATATTACCTCTTTTATTGTAGAGACGTTGGCTAAGAACTAATCTATTTTCACCATAATAAATACTTTTAAAGTATATTTTAACGTCCAAATTGAATCAAATGATACTCAAATATATGTCTCGACTTCCTTCACCCGTTTGTATATCCTTTTCTCAACAGCTTATAAAACGCAAAAAAATAATCGTTCACGGGTCACTTGACTATGACTTTTTCTGCGTTACTAAAGAGCATACGAACACAGAAATACTCTGTCAAATGAAAGATATAGTTTTATCTCTTCTCTCAACGAATTGGAAGGAAGTTGTCAAAAAGCATTTATTTACTGCCTCACATTGACCTAAACTTGCCGTATGAGATTGATTTAAAATGTAGCGAACGACTTAGCCAATCAGGAGTGAGTTCACCCGTTTCTAGATATTATTGTTTTATAGGGAATTACAGTTTAATCTATAGAGGCGAGCTGATTTACGATACGTTGCCAAGGGAACTGCTGAAGGGCAGCGTACTGAATTTCGTCCGTTATTGGACTCGACATGGCACATTGTTATTAATCAATCAATCAATATATATATATATATATATATATATATATATATATATATATATATATATATATATATATATATATATATATATATATATATATATATATATATATATATATATTTCTCAGGTTTTCGCGGACATATGTGATATTAACTTTGAAAACAGGATTGCACCGCTTACCGTTGGAAGATGGCAGTGTAGGCCGAATCCTACACTTTGTCACATTTTCTCCCTTTGTGAACAGGGAAAATGTGACAAAGTGTAGGATTCGGCCTACACTGCCATCTTCCAACGGGAAGCGGTGCAATCCTGAATTCAAAGTTAATATATATATATATATATATATATATATATATATATATATATATATATATATATATATATATATATATATTTAAGAGCCGTTATATAGGGTCTGTATAGAAAAATAATTCCTACCCATTCTGGTATGACATCAATGTGCAGAATAAGTTTCAAGTCGATTGGTTATATACTTTTCCTGACCTGTATTCTGTACGCTGTATGTTAGCCTGTGAGCTGTATGACCTCTATAAAAATGAATACAAAATACAAAATACATAATACAAATTTTAAAGAAGCCCGATTTTTTCGGTGAGTGAAACGGAAATCTTCGCTACGCTCATCTGATAATTTGAAAATCAGTGTGTGTGTGTGTATATGAATGAATAATTAAATAAAAATATGAATAGATTAATAAATGAATTAATAAATGGAATAAATAAATAGAGGAATGAATGCATAGATAGCTGAATGAATTAATAAATAAATAAAACATAAATAAATGAATGATATATGAATATATACATATTTCAAAAGATGACTGAATAATCATTTAAACAACTAATTGGATGAATAAATAAATTAAATTTCATTGGATGAGCGAAGCGAAGACTCAATTACACTTGACCCGAAAAAAATGTACATGTTTTTTTTTTTTTTTTTTTTTTTTTTTTTTTTTGTTCGCGCTCTACAGGTCAGCCGAAAATTCAAATTCAATTGAAACTTGGCATGCCCATGTGTCATCATCTGGATTGAATCCCATTAGTTTTTATACGCAATCGGTTGCACCACTTCTGAGAAAACTAATTTTCCATTTTCCAACTAACCCATAAGAATAAGCCAGAGAAGAATTTTCATCAAAAAAATGTCCTTCAAAAAATTTCAAATTTTCACCAAATTTCAATATAATAATGATACATATTATTCCGAACTTTCATTGGAATCCAACCAGTCGTTTTGATATAAAATATTATATAATGACAAAAAAAAGCAAAAGAAGAATTTTCGTACAAAAAATGTCTTTCGAAAAAATTCAAATTTTCACCAAATCTCAATATAATGATGATACAGATCATTTCGAACTTTCAATAAAATCCAATCAGTCGTTTGGATATAAAAAATTATATAATGACATTTTTACACATCGTTTTGAAGCTATTAAGAAAACCTATTAAATCCAAGCAACAAGTGTCACCAATTAATGGAAAACGATTAAAACAAGGCCTTCTTTATTATAGAAGAAATTATTGAGAATGAGTAATGAATATAAAAGGTGGTTCTCAAGGTGTATATATGTATACAGCTGTCATCACGTTTCATATAGTAGTCTAATATTACAATATAATATAATATTAAATTGCATCTACTATTTCCTTCATGAGAATAGTCTACGAAACAAACCAACCAAATGGAAAGATTGATTTTTAGCTTGAATGCCGTCAAAACAGCAACTTGATATAACAATTTTTGAAAGAATTCAATGTCATTCATTAGCTCATCCATCAACGCGGAAACACATAACGCGTTTTCCTAGTATAATGAATAACAATCAATATTACCGCATTATATCTTCAATAATGACTGCTAAAATGGTACATTATCTCTTTGCTTTACAGACAGTAACTTCGTTCTGGGCAATGCCCAAGTACCGGCCGTGTACCCAATCGTCTACTGCTCAGACGGGTTCGTCGAGCTGACAGGCTTCGCTCGAGCGCAGATCATGCAGAAAGGCTGCGCTTGTAAGTTCCTCTACGGGCCTGATACCGCAGACGACCACAAAGTGCAAGTGGAAAAAGCGCTCGAGTGTAAATCCGAACTCAAACTCGAAGTCATATTCTACAAGAAAAATGGTGAGTGAACAGAAACATGTATTTGTTAATAAAAAATGTGAGGGATGGTCGGAGTAGAGAATTTCTAGTTGAAGGATAGTAACCGGTACCACAAAATAATATACATATATATATATATATATATATATATATATATATATATATATATATATATATATATATATATATATATATATATATACATATATATATAATCAATGGGGGAGGAAGGGGCACATGACATATCCCCTCCTGGAATAATTTGGAATCATGCTTTTTCGATCGTATTTCAGTGATTTTTCGAGTATGTAGTTTTCAGTTAATTCGATTATTAGAACTGAAAACTAAGCTGATCTGAGTATAAATAACACATATTACAATGACTGATACTGAAGCATTTCAAGAATGGTTTTGATAATGATATTTGTAAATTAAACTCAAGATAATGTACGAGATATAAATTTATCGGTGTATATATTATATAATATGTATTTCGTACAAACTCATATTATATTTATAAAAACGTATAGGTATATTTCTTTTAGGAGGATGGGTAACCAACATTTTTTTCAGGAGGTGGTGTAAGTGACAATTTGTCTTTGATGGGATGAATACTCCCATCCCCCCCCCCCCCCCCCCACCCTCCCCATCTGATTGGAACACTGAATGTAAGGTTATTTTCTAGGACGTGGGCGCCATCGTTTCTGGCCTTCGTGTCACCATAACAACATCTCTATACATCTGCAACACAATTTAGAAAAAAATCAATTAAAGAAGACATACAATTTTGCAAACAATTCAGTCGTATTTTCTTTCAGGAATAATGAAAAACGACTTGACAGAATGTTTTCTAATTTGGAACATGATTTGAATTTCGATCTGAATGAAATTTCTCGGAAAGATCTTTCGTTTATCAACAAAGTAGAATCAGAGAGTGCTCTAAAATATGAGAATTTCTTGAATTAGGTACTCTTGTGAAATTCTTAAATTTGAGACAAATATGTAAAAATGGAACATTTATAGTTGACATTCAATACAGATTTGGAACTTCTTTGTTTTGTTCGCAATTTTTGTTTTTTACAAAAAAAGTTGCAAGTGTTCATGCGTGAATCGTGAAATTATTGCAAAAATTTGCAAGTTCCAAATTATAAATCATAGATCAAAGAATATCAAATTTTATTCTTTGGTCTATGATTCAAATATCCTAGTTGACTTATGACAAGATATCCAACTTCCTATTAAACGCTTTTTTCAATGGATAAAAAGAAGATACATTCTAAATGATCGACAAGTTTCATCACTTGACTGCATGAGAGAAACACTGAATCTTTGACCCCTAATCTTGTACCGACGACAGAAGTAGTTATGCACCAACTAAATTAGTGTAGGCCTATAGTCTATACAGCTTCGGTAATTACATAATCTCACTACAACGTTAAGGATCTAACGCTTTTAAAGATGAAGTTGCGTTTCCTATCGTGAACCTCGCCCTACAAATGTAATGGTGATAATGTAATGGTGATAATGTATGTGTTATGATGGTAGATCACCTTCTTCTTTAGTAGATATCTACAATTTTAGCGATTTAAAATTAGAATATTTTCTTCGATGATTTTCTTCTTTGCTTCTTCGAACGAGTATCAGGAGGGATAGAAATCAGAAGCACCTATCATCCGTTATTAGAACCATCAGCAACACTAGCCGGTATAAAAACTGGCTTCTATGTATAATCTGTCGTGTGTGCTTTTATTGCAAGTAGAAGCATTGACTAAAGAGATACTCGAAACCTCCCATGTAAGTTACTTTACAAAATTCAAACCCCTGTCATTATCACCTGAAGTTACATCGTTTATCGCTACTCATTCTTAGAGCGCTGCTAACAGTCAAGTTGAAGACTTGGCAAACAACCAGGAAAGCAGCTATCATACCGTCGACTGAAGCACAATACGATTTTCAGCACTCTTAGCGATGAACGACGGAACCACAGGATAAGGGGTGTGGAGAGAGTAGAGACAAAGGAGTGGGGATAAGTGTGGGGATGAATCTTAATTTAACTTTGGGTGAACTGTCTTTGTATCTCTTCAGTCTATGGTAAAAGACATGCAACACCTCCAATATTTTCTAGAGGTTTCCGTCGATGATAATAAAAACGTCGTTTATTGATACCATAACTTGTCTCTTCAGGGACTCCGTTCTGGTGTCTGTTGGACATCGTTCCCATCACCAACGAGAAACGGGAAGTCGTTCTCTTCCTGGCTTCTCACAAGGACATCACGCATACAAAGATGGCGGAACTCCAGACATGCGAGTTCAACGAAAGTGGTAAGAAATCTTCTTCCTCTCTGGTATAGCCAATCAGGGCATGAAGAAAAATCCAGGGAAATTGCATTGGTCGCGTCAGTTCGTATTTTTATTTTTTTTTCGGGGGGAACTCTTTAATAACTACTCCTAACTAGTAATTTATCAGGTAATGTACATGCTTACATTCAATCCGTCCATTGTCTTTTTTGAGCTAGCTACCCCTAACGCGTAATTTATCAGGTATAAGGTACATAGTTCCCCTCAATTCGACCACTGCCCTCTTGGAGCTAGCTTCCCATAAGTGCATGTTTCCCTCTCAAATCGACCACTGCCCTCTTGGAGCTAGCTTCCCCTAAGACGTAATTTATTAGGTAAGGTACATGCTTCCCCTCAATTCGATCACTCCCCTCTTGGAGCTAGCTACCCTACCACGTAATTCATTAGGTAAGGATCCTATTTTCCCCTCAATTCGACCGCTGTCCGGATATATGATATGTCTTATTCCAGACTCTAACGACAACGTCGACCTGGAAGCCCCGCCGGCGAACTACGGGAGAAGACGCAGTCGAGCTGTGTTGTACCAACTATCTGGTCATTATATGAAACAGGACAAGATGAAAACGAAGCTCAAACTTAATAACGTGAGTTTTGTTCGAACAGAAACATGGGTGTATTTTTTCCGGGTGACACCGACAGCGTGGTCATTTCTTCACCCATTTTCCAATTTTATGCTGATTAATTTGGTGTAGATAATGAGAAGAGTCAGTCATATTTTATTCAATAAATCAGTTAAATTCAGGAATCTGAAAAGTTTGTTGATACGTACATTTCGAATCATCTGACAATATTTTATTCAAAGATATATCCATGGACAACTGTCGTCTGATTATGAGTATGTATTACAGTCAATAAGAATGTCTTTCACAGTTTTCATTGTATGTATAGGGTCTATCGCATCGCGGTTTAATTTGTTCCAATGTAAATAAATAAGCTTGTGTTAGAAGTGTGTGACCTATTCGCAAGCGGGTCAAAACTACTGTTGGAAAATAAGACACACATTTCCTTTTCGAAGTGTCTATAGGTCTACACATGAATTTTCGTGGCAGGAAAATATTGAATTTCGTGGATCCTATAAGTGAAGAAAAACTCTACACATAAATGACATTTCGTTGTAAGTTTTGGTTAGTTTGGTTAGGTTGGGTTAGTTAAATTAGATTTATTATGGTAATTTATTATTTTTGGGGGTTATTGCCTGCACCGCGCATGCGGACACAAAATAAAAAAATATTGTGTCCGTGTGAAATTCGTATTTTCTTTATAGTCTATTCATACAAATTCAAAATAAATATTATTTTTGTGTACCATGTAGTTGAGCCATATTCACATGACTCCAGGCACATTAGCTGGGTGCATGGTGTGCGCCCAATTTATCCAGCCCCACTTGTATAAACCACGTCTAGCCGCCACTGCCATTTACCAACTTTAATTCTAAATCTCCATTTTTCATTGAAACCCTCTCTCAGTATGAAACTTCTTCTCTCACATCACGTTGTACATGATCTGAGTAAATATAAACACTAAAATTATTTTTATTTTTATTACGAAATGGTGTTTTTAAAAGCTTCTAGCCGTGCAGTTTTGCAAGCACGGGTTTGTTTGCACGTGCTAAAGAGACACACACACCGTATGACGCAACAACACAGCGATAACGTTGTTTGATGACAACTTCAACTTGTGTTTCAAAGATTACATTCAATATGTCAAACACTTCTCGTATTATTTCATGCCAAGGGTGAAACGTTATATGTATGAAGCTTCCACATGGGAGTACGTGATCTACAAGTACTTTCTACCGGAAGAGTCCATGCTAATAATTGTTCAAGAATACCCTTGTTGTCTTTATAGCTATATTTAATCACAAACGATACAATCATAAAAAAGTGAACAATTACTCAACAATTCAACTCCCTTGTGCAATTCAATCTTCCAATTTCTTTTAAAATAGGTAGGCATGTGTATTATTTGCAGAGTGTGGACTATACTGAACGCGTGCTTTTAAGAGTCCATGGGAGTCGATTTAACGGAATATCAGTTTTTTGGGTGATAACGTTTGAACGGTATGATAAATCGAAATTCTGAAAAGGAAACATAATTTTCAATACCTTTAATATGGTGTAAGTAATAATTATTTATCTTACATCGCATAATTGTCAGGTGTATAAGGTTGAGACATGTGTATTTTTAAGCGCATACACCTGACAATCGGGTGATTTGAGATAGTTCTTTTTCACACCATTTTGAAGGCATTGAAAATATCTGTGTTTTCTCATTTTCATAATTTTGATATCTCATACCGTTCAGAAATTATCACCAAAAAACTGAAATGCCGCTAAATCGATTCCCATGGACACTTAATAACGTAATCTTTCCAGAAAAATGTTCTGATTAATCTACTTAATTAGTTCAAGTCGCACATCAAGTTTTCTGTACAAAAGAGAAAAGTTTTTTCTTTTAAGAACTTCGTCACATTTAATTTAGAATTTACATTTCATGACGAGTTATAAATTAAAGATTATACAAAAAACGTATTGACATAACGGAAGAAATGTAGCAATGACACCCTGTTCATTGGTACTGAAAATTAAACAATTCATTCACGAGAACTCTGATACGTCTTAATGTTTCTACAGTTCTTATTGTAGATTATATAAGTCTCATTTCTCATGCCTGATATTAATTCTGTATAAACAAGAGTCAACAGTGCATAACTAAGTTATAGGAAAACGCAGCATCTCGCGAAAAGATTAGGCCTAGGCTATAGGGAGATATTTATATGGAATTGACTCGAAAGTTATACACACCTTGATAAATCCCTGCCTTGGAAACAGTTGTTTTGGTATGATTTTGATTTCAATACAAGCAGTACAGATAATTAATACAACCAAAAGAACTTCATGATAAAATTTAAGACAGATAATATCGTAATGTGGTTTACATCTTCAGTTTAGTCAAACGCAACTGACAACATTGTTGAGAAAAACTAGACCACATTGTTGAAGAAAAACAACACACAGCATGGCTTTTTCCAGCGCCTTCTTGAATTGCATTTGAATATCATATTCATATTTCCAACAGTTACACTGTCAACTTGTTGATCAAATTTGACTGAAGCTATTTCTGTACACTAGGTAGATCTAACTAGGAAAACGCCTTATATACGTTGTGAGATGAGCTTAGAAGTATGGAAATGTAGAATTAAGAACATCTGGTCAGCTCAATATACAATGTACATAAACAGGCCATGGATCACTTCAAAGGTTTAAAAACCGCGGCTGTCTGTTGGTATATGGACCTTGGTTTCCCAACAATGGTACCAGTGCCTTCTTGATATCCATCACAGATTTTAATCGTTTCAATTTATTGGTGACACTTGTTGCTCACATTTAATAGTTCCTTAATTGCTTTCTTAATTGCTTTTATTGATGTGTAAAAAAAGTACATTAAAAATGCGATTTGTTCCATAAATTGCTTAATATATGTATGATAGTTCTTCCCACATTCAGTATAAATTTGAGAGCTTTTGGAAAATCTTTGTTTTCCAAGTATTTCTCTCCCGGCCTATTCTTATGGGGATTTTCTATACTTTCCAAATTATTTCCAGAAAAACCGTTCGACCGATTTTTCTGAAAAACAATGCCAACCTATTCTGGTGTAATACCAATTCGAAAAAAAAGTTTCGAGTTGATTGATTAATTTTCCTGACCTGTATACCACGTACAAAATTGCATAAAAAAAAAAAAAAATTGAAACCAAGCCCAACATTTTTCGGTATATGGAATGAAAATCTTCGCTACACTCATCTAATAAAATAATGATATCATTCTGTGAGAGTTTCATTTCAATTGGATAAAATTGAGAAATTTCAGAATTCCATCCAATGCTATTCTTATGAAAATTTTCAAAATTTCAAAATCATTTCCATAAGAAATTGCTCAACCTATTCTGATATAACCTGTATGCAATTCACAAGATATGTAAAATATAAACCTAATATATTCCAGTATCTGAAATATCATCGTCACTGATCGCTACGTTCATCTAATCATTTCACAGATTGAATGTCAGCACAGAGATAGCAGGTTTGTCATATTACCATGGCTACTAGAAAAGTTGAGGGGAAACAATCCAACACCATAGACAATATATATACAAGGTATATCTGCCATTGTCTTATCAAGTTTCAATATTGAATTGATAAAAACAAAATATTAAGGAGTATTATATTATGAAAGAACAAAAAAAATGTAAATATAAAAGAGCAGTCAACTGTTAACTAGAACTAGGAAAACGCAGAATGTGCGCTGTGAGATGAGCGTAGAAGTATGGAAATCTATTATCCATACTTTCCAATTTTTTTTCCGGAAAAACCGTTTGACCGATTTTTCTGAAAAACAATCCCAACCTATTCTGGTGTGACACCAATATGTAGAAAAAGTTTCGAGTTGATTGATTTTTTTTCCTGACCTGTATGCCGCATACAAAATTACAAAAAAAAAGAAAAAAAAAAGAAAAACCAAGCCCAAAATTTTTCGGTATATGGAATGAAAATCTTCGCTATGCTCATCTAATAACGAATAAATGGTTAGAAATTATAATCAAAATTTTAAAAAAGGAGATTTGCGAGAGTTAGTGAAGACTATTTCGTGAATTAGTACTTAATTGGTATATTGTATGATTTCAAAAATATAAAATAAAATAGAGATAGAAGCTGTGGCTAGTCAACACTGCGAGACTTGTTTGTTATTCAAGTCGACAAAGTAGCACAGACGGAAGGTGGATCTGCTTTATCAACTCTGTTTGTCATCAACAGAATCTCCTCCACTCGGCAACGGCTCCTTTACCAGAGTACAAGACCGCTGCTCTGAAGAAGTCGAGACTTATTCTCTCTCACTACGGCGTGTTCAAGAGCTGCTGGGATTGGTTGATACTGATCGCTACCTTCTACGTAGCAATCGTCGTGCCATATAACGCTAGTTTCGTCAACTCGGACCGTTTGTCCATGGTTAGCGACGTTGTAGTAGAGGCTCTCTTCATTATTGGTGAGTTTCTTCCTCATTATTCAGTCAAATAATACACTTGTATCTATGAAGAAAGGAAGTTTGCTTATCAATTGAATAACAATTGTCAAAACTTTGGAGTAATTGTAGAGAAACTAACTGCAGATTAGTAACCAGTCAACGCTTTACAAACGTATTTATGATTCTAAACATAATACTTGACCTGAAAAATCATAGTCTATCAAAATACCACAGCTATACAAATATAACATTGATATTTGCAGTGTTGGTAGGACACCTTTGTCTTTTTGAAAGTTTTAATTCTTCATATTGACAATATTATTCTTTGTGTTTCTTTGTCTTCGTAATTTTAATAATGAGAATGTTGTGGATGATATCCGAATACTAATTTCAAAATGTTTAGATTCAAACACAATTTACCCGACCAACATCAGCTTATCAGTACAACAATAATTGCAACAACATTGCATAGTCACAATTGAAATTGAGGATGGAATAATCTGTACGGTTGTATTCTTGAAATATTCCAAGACCAAAAGTACAATTTAACAAGCCAATATTTCTGATTGAAATATCTTCGTCTATTCTAAATTCACAGAATTACGCAATAACGTACTTCAAGTTTGTTATTCATTCGAGAAGTTTGTGAATAGAAAAGAAATGTGTACTTTTAATACTTCTGTTGGTTATCCTGGATTTATATGTGTTCCAGATATAATTCTCAATTTCCGTACGACGTACGTGAATCGCAAGGGAGAAGTGGTTTCTAATTCCCGCTCGATCGCACTGAATTACCTGAAGAGTTGGTTTTTCATTGACCTCCTAGCCGCACTTCCCTTTGACCTTCTTTACGCCTCTGACGTTTACAGTGGAGAGGTAATCACACTTTGTCCACATCATGTTTTACTCTGATAATATCTCCTGTATCATTGCATATTTCAGTGAAAACCTGTCAGCTCTGCTCACAATTCAACTGCAATATAATTCTTGAGAAGCAATATTAAAACAAAAAAATGTGTTAGTGTAACAATGGAGCATATTTGTTCAGTGATGTATTTACTTATTATAGATTGACCTACAGATTATCAAAAATGCTAATTTCTCAGCATATCATCAATTATGTAGATCTTTCACATTATGTTCTTTATACCGTATGATAGTTATGTTGTTATATATAATTTTATGTGACATATTCAGAAAATGTTGGATATTGTTTCAACACATGACTGTAGTAGGATTCATGTTGGCTTGTTACCTAATTGCCAACATTTCAAAAAAACATAAAAAAAATTGGCTCACACACAAAAATTCTTTCTGACGCAGGCTTCTTATTTTCTTTCATGGCAAGTAATCATGTACATTAAAAATTTCTTTTTTGTATATTATATTGTGTATGTATTCCATATTTATCATTTTACTAAGTTATATTGTAAATTAACAATTTTAATTTTAATTTGACGCAGAATGGACACCCGCAACATATCCACTTGTTGAAGTTGACTCGGTTGCTACGATTAGCGCGTATTCTACAGAAGATGGACAGATACTCTCAGTACAGTGCGATGATACTTACGCTGCTCATGTTCTCCTTCACTCTCGTTGCTCATTGGCTGGCCTGCATCTGGTACGTCGTGGCAGAGAAAGAGAGGTCGGCAAATGACAAAGAGTGGGATCTTGGTAAGGCAAAGTCATGCATTACGTTATTATGAGTAATGTAAGATGTTGTAACGTAAAATGATGTGTATAAAATATAGAACTTGAATTTTTGTAATTTTTTGTCAACATGGTAGGCCTATTTATTTTTTTTTATTTTTTTTGTGTGACACCGACAGCATGGTCATTTCATCACGCATTTTCTGATAGTTTCGAACTTAAATATATTTCATTTTTTTTTTATTTTGATTTATTATTATTATCATCATTATTATTATTAAAATTTTTCTCTAAACCATGTGAATATATAATTATGTAGGATAAATTAAATTTCATTTATTAAATTAGATTGCTTTAGGAAAAGCAAGTGTTATCCGACCTATAACCCTTGGCCAAAAGCATTTACAGTATATAATATCCAAAAAGTATCAAAAGAGTAGCACTGCATGGAAATCGAAACGGGATTTCTTGAGTGGCAGGCTGGCATAATACCGTTCGGGCCAACTCGACACAACAATTAGTCCAGGTTAAAAGCATATCTGAACAATCAAGGTTCCAAACCCTCCTAAACGAATCCGTTGGGTGGCCGGCGATCTGCTCGTCTCAAGCTGGCCTTCCATGAACGCGGTATTCGCTTAGGAAATTCGCTAAGCGTTGTTTTTATCTCGAATACCGTGCCGCCATGCGCCGCTCTCGTCAATGATTGGTCGTTTTTCAACATGGCGGCTAAAAAAACCGCTTAGCGAATTCGCTAAGCAAATACCGTATTCATGGAAGGCCAGCTTCAGACATGGCTACCAACTGAACAAGAAAATAAAGATAATTGCTAACAATAAGGTTTGTCGTTTGCTGTTCAGGTTGGCTGCACACGATGGCGGAACGACTCAAGATGCCGGTCTACAACGTCTCGCATCACGAGGTGTACATCACTGCGTTGTACTTCACATGCTCGAGCCTCACCAGCGTCGGCTTCGGCAACGTTTCAGCCAACACGAAATATGAAAAAATATTCAGTATTTGCACAATGCTTATTGGAGGTAATTCAGGTTTAATTGAAGTCTGAATAGGAGACCTGGTCACCTGGGGTACTATTTCCTGCAAGAAAATCTTTGAACATTGTATTTTATAATACAATATGATGCGTTTTGGGAACTATACAAAATTCACTATTCAAACAAAATTAATGCAACTGTCTTTGAACTGCCATTGCCCAGTATGAAGGCATTTAGAGCCAGAGTCAAGGCTGAATATTTAAAAAAAATATGTTATGAAATTAGATATACTTATCCAGAGTTTCTCTATTATTTATAGTTTTATAGTTGACTTAATAATATCACCCTAATATTTATGCATTTTCATCTTATGTTATATTTTATTTTGTATTACCGTAGTTTTATAATCAGTAGTGATTATTGTAGAGGAAAACTCAGACAGCGTATCTTTTAATGCTAAACTGTTTTAAGAACTAAATTATTTTCTTACAAATCCTACCTAATTTTGTTATTTAGTAATCGAAAATATTATAAGAAGTTGCTGATGACGCCTCCATAAACATTGCTCCATAAACAGTCGCTTGTTTGCCCGGTTCTAGGAATGGCATCGAGATCAGTGGTAGTCTCATAACTTCTCTACATCCTTAAAGTTGACCCTAAGTGTATACGTATTATACGATTTCAAGATACATCATTCTTGAATCGAATGAGAACATTCTTTCGTCTTCCAGCTCTAATGCACGCGGTTGTGTTTGGAAACGTGACCGCGATCATCCAGCGGATGTACTCACGCCGCTCACTGTACCAAACAAGATGGCGAGATCTCAAGGACTTCCTGATCTTACATCAGATTCCCAAGGAGATGAAACAGAGGATGCAGGACTACTTCAACACCATGTGGTCACTGAATCATGGTATTGATATACACGAGGTGAGGATGTTAAGGATTATAAGAAAGTGTAACGGATTACTGGATTGTATTGAAGGGAGGATAGGGACGTGAAGGTTCACTGATATTCTGGTGAATATTTATACTTGGAAATGTTATACTCATTTCGATGATCTTTTCATATATATATGTATATATACAAGTTATTGTTTTGCCGCCCTTGCTAGCTCAGTCAGCTGAGGCTTCGCTTCAGAAACTGAAAATCACTGTTGGGCGTGGGTTCGAGTCACGCATGGCATAGGTTTTTGTAAGCGTCCTTTCACCTATCATCAGTTCATAGTTTCATAATCATCTGCGGATTTGTACCCCCGTATAACCTAGCTGTTGATGGGGTCGTAAGGCAAACAATATATATTTTAAAAAAAATGTTCATATAAAATATTCCTATTTATATAACATTTTTGATATGGTTAAATGAATGATATTTTCAGCTTAAATTTTTGTTCGTTTTGTGTGTTTGTTTCGTTTGTTCCACTTATAAAGTGAACCTATTGAGATAACAATGGAATAATAATGGGACAATACCTAACCACGTTTATTTTACATAAATATATAGCTTTGCAACGAGAAATATTTCTCATTTTCTATTTTTCGTAATGAAATGTCCTGTGCACGCCTCTGACGATATCATTGACTCTATTTCAGACGTTGAAGGAATTCCCCGAAGAGTTACGCGGCGACGTGTCGATGCACCTCCACCGCGAGATCCTCCAGCTGCCGATCTTCGAGGCCGCTTCGCAAGGCTGCTTGAAACTCTTGTCTCTTCACATTCGAAGCAACTTCTGCGCTCCCGGCGAATATCTCATACACAAGGGAGACGCGTTGCAGTACATCTACTACATGTGCAACGGATCCATGGAGGTCATGCAAGACAGCATGGTGGTTGCCATATTAGGTCAGTAGAAACATTCTTAGGCCTATCAAGTACACGCACGGTATTTAATGTTGAATTAGAAGTGATAAATTTCAAGGGTAATTAGATGGAATTAGCAGTTTGAATTTGTATGTTTTTTCAATAATTGTTTAGATTGGGTTTTGATTTTTTCAGCATCTGAGTGAATTTCTTTAAATTATAAAAAATCACAATATAGCCTATGGAGACCACTGTAAACTAATTAAGTGAAGTCCGTTTTTCTTTTCGTCTTCTTCTGGTCAGGGAAACTTCCAGGCAGCTGGCAGTGTATAGAGGGATTTATATTCTCTGCTAGTTGGGAAGATGTATATTAACAGATGGAGCACATATTTACAAGACAAATAATCTGTGGGTTCATGATAAGAGCTCAGGGAAGTGTTAAGATAAGGTATGTGAGAGTTTTTGTTGATTGGTTTTTTAATAAATATCATTTGTTTTTCGTTATACGTGTTCCTTTTTAGAGTTGTGCTATTTAGTTTGAGGCCTTGCCACCGCACTTTTGCGCAGTTGTAAGTGTACAGTGAAATGATTGTTTTATATGTTTGACAGGTAAGGGTGACTTGTTTGGCTGTGATATCAGTATGTATCTACAGCCAGTCGGCGGCGGTGGCGGCGGTGGCCAACAAGAGAATCGTACCAGTGATGTTGTCATCAAGTCAAGCTGCGACGTGAAAGCGCTCACGTACTGCGACCTCAAGTGTATCAACATGCAGGGCTTGGTCGACGTTCTACGACTCTATCCCGAGTATCAGCAAGAGTTCGCTCACGACATTCAACACGACCTAACCTACAATCTACGGGAAGGATATGAGGCCGAGGTACGATCCTGCATCACGTTATAATCTCTTATTAGACTATTCTAGAGCAAGGACGAGGATTCTGTTGGTGCGAAGGAGACTTTATGAGCACATGTCTGATCATCTTGAAATATTGGCTAAAGCATTATATGAAATTACTATTATGTACGTTTCCCTAATCACAAGTTTAATGTTTGACCAATTCAGAGACATGTACAACTGCATCTAGTTAGAACTTTTTCTGATCGCACAGTGGTAGGATATTTTTCATTGCATTCAATCTTACGTCATTTTTTCAAAAAATAATGTATCTATCCCCAAAAAATGAGCCAGGTCAGATAACAACAGGTAGGTACCAATTTTGCTATATTATTATATTTGGACTAAATTGTTAAGAATACAATTTTCTGGGGTGATTTGTTGCTATTTTTGG
Organism: Brachyptera putata; assembly: GCA_907164805.1. Classification (NCBI taxonomy): domain Eukaryota; kingdom Metazoa; phylum Arthropoda; class Insecta; order Plecoptera; family Taeniopterygidae; genus Brachyptera; species Brachyptera putata. Next base: position 21,242,864 of record OU015465.1, read on the forward strand.
ACTCTGTTTGATGATCAATGGTTAAACCAGAGAACAAAAATAAAAAATTCATGAGAAATCATTTTTACTAATATAAAAAAACGGAGATTTCCATCTAAGCTCATCTTTATCACAAGTATTCCAATATAGACCTACAACATACTTAGCATTTTCTCAAACTAAAAAAAAAAAAAATTAAACAAAAATTCTACGTGTCTACGTGGGGTGCCACCCCATGATGGTTTTGCTATGTCAGAGTCATATTATTAAAGCACCCCTCAAAATTTTCGAATGTTGGAATGTTGTGAGTAATGTTGTAACCTAGGGGATTAGTGATTTGAAGTGTAATTCTTGGAGTAATCCCAGAACAAATATAATTTTAGAATTGTATTATTTCTAGGATGAGTCGGAAATGAATGGCGTGCCATCTTTAACTCTACCGTCCATTAGTGAAGACGACGAGAACCTGCCAGAGGAGGGAGAAACATCGCCCTTGGCCAATTTAAATAGATCACCCCTTCACGGCAACTCTACTAGCCCTAGGCATGCCAAACTCAACTCTAGGTAAGTTGAGCAACCACTTCACATTCATGGTGCACTGTGTACCGTAATTGCCAGTTTTCTACAATGCTGTACAAAAATGCTCCCATTAAAATCAATAATGAAAAATCATCCAAGGGGTGCATTAAAGTTGATTTAGCAAAATATTTTGTTTTGTTCATAACTTTTGAACTGTATGAGTATTCTCTGATTCAACTCGCTAGGTACGTACTATTTACTACAACGTACTTCAAGTAGTTCAACCAAATAGTTTCAAAAAGCTAAATAGCTTTGTGGGTAAGAATTTTCATCAGTGAAAATATTCCCCAAGACTGCTTTATTAATTGTCTCGATTAACTAAATAACGTGTTATATTCATGTATTCTCTAAAACCAAAACAAAGCATTTCAATGTTTGTCTATTCGCTCTATTAGGTTGGAAGAACTACGAAGTGGTAGCGAAAGTGGCCGAAGATTGCGAGGCGGTAGGAGAAATCTGCTCAGCTCTCACAGATCGAGCTCTCTCGAAGGCTTGAACACGGAGCTGCGTGGTGAAGTGGAGCAGACGAAGAGTAGCGTAGAACGGCTCGACACTCAAGTCTCGTCCTTGCACGAAGACGTAGCCACTTTGAGCCACGAGGTAAGCTGTTGTTATAGTAATATTATATCCAAGCCCTGCAAGAGCTAGCATCTATCAATTATTATTACTATCGACAAATTATTTGTCAGGTATAGAATAATTGATTACCATTAGATCGATTGATTATCATATAAAGTTTGGTTCATCGTTTTAACTTTTTGACGTCGAATGGCAACCCTGGTAATAAATAAATCCACTCAAACTTAATTTCCATGATTGAAGGTAAGAAAGGCAATCCAAGCCCTGCAAGAGCTAGTTTCCATCAATTATTATTATTATTATTACAATTATTTGCTAGATGCACAATAATTAATCACCATTCGATCGATCGATTATCATAGAAAGTTTGATTCACCGTTTTCATTTTTTGACATTGAATGGCAACCCTAATAAATAATAAATAAATCCACTCATACTTAATTTCCATGATTGAAGGTGAGAAACGCAATCCAAGCCCTGCAAGAGCTCGCATCCAGCAACTGTGCCATGGTCTCAGACATACTGCCACACCGCTCCAACCCGAATCTCCCGCAAGTCATCGGTACCGGCATGTTACCGCGCAGCTCCTCCCACCCCCCCGACATGTTCAACTGGGACGAGCCAATGGCCCGCCACGTCGACAAACAATCGCAGACCGACGCTCCAATCGATATGCTCACTCAGTTTGTGCTACAAAATCCTCGCCAAGTCCTCTTAATACTAGGACTAGACGCTGACAAATTACTTGGCGTGAAATCTCGAGGTGCAGAAGACGTGTACACCACGCCAAACCCTAACAATAACGCGGTTAAAAATAGACATAATTATAAAAATAACGTAATCACATTCCACGAATGGAGTAAGGAGCAACAACGACAACATCGATCTAGCGCTGGCGATTTAGATGAAAGAACGGGCACGAGGTCACTGCCTACATCACGCTCGATGAAGTTCAATCCTTGTAGTTGAAAGCTTGACAAGAGAAGAAAAGTGTGAGTGCTCAGTTATAGCCGGATGATTAACTTCTATTTATGTCCAATGCTCAAATTACTATGAAACTATCATAGTCCGTCCAGGGGCGGACTGGCATGCGAAGGGCCTGGTGTACCTCCGTACCGGGCCAGTCCACCCCTGAGTCCGTCCCTCTGTCAGTCTTACTAAGGCGCTTGAGTTGAATCCCGTTATTTATTGCCTTCATACTTCCTACTACTCAGCACTGTAGCTTGTTTCTAACTTTCCCCTGCAATCAACGAGTTGAACCATGTTTGCTCGTGGAGTCAGACTTGACTGAGGCAAAGAGTATAAAGTTACTATGTATCCTACTTAATCTTCACGGGTACATACTTTCACTTAGTATAAACTTCACTTCAATCTAGGCAATTCAAACCATTTATTTAAGTTAAATGAGGTCTAAGCCTAGATATGTTGATATAAATAAACGAGTGTAATTAAGTAAAAATGGTAGATTGAACCTATATGCTAGCTGAGCGTGTTCGAATGTATTGGCAATTGGTGCAACTCCCTTTAGTGGGGGGTAAAATTTATCATTTTGTTAATTTTTGATACAGTATTTTATTCATTATTTTATTTTTGTAAGAGTTGTTGATATTACAAAAATATGTTTTCTATTTTTAATGTTGAATGGCAATATCTGTCAAGAATCAAAATATATTTTTAACATCGAACAATTGTCCATTTGATATAATTTTAAAATTCAGAAGTAGGCTTTTATGAATAAAAACAGTATTTTAAAACATTTCATTTAATTTGTGTGGATGTGTTCAACAGAAGAATTTCATCATCCAATAATTCAATGTAATTGAGTAGGCTAGATGTCAAAAAAGATGGAATTATCAAACAAATTCTGTAAAGTATGTACCACATGTCTAATACAAGGTGTTCAGCGTTTTTAGTGTTTGACGTTAATGTAGGGCCTAATATTTTTTATGTTATATATGGTATATGTATGTTGGCCTACCTAGGCCTGAATTGACATATACGTATGGTATGTGTGTTGGCCTTACCCAGGCCTGAAGTGACATAGCTTAAATTACATTTGGTTGAGCTTGAAAAATTAATGAAGATTGCCGTGCTAGATAATAATTTAAAAACAAATTTGTATAAAGAATCACATTAATATCAACAACAAGTAATTAAAAAAGTGCATAGATAAATATTTGACAATGAAGTTCTTGCACTTCGTATTACTGGTACTTCCAAAAGTCACGAGACATCATCGAAATACCATTAACTATAGATATGGCCTAATCATTGATTGTACTAAACACAAGAACAGAAATCGTTCACAACAGAGTGCACGTAAGGAACCTAGTTTCAAAACGCATCATTCACAAAGCAGTTAGTCTTAAGTGAGGGTCAACATTTTATTAACCATCTTAAAATAAGAGGTTTTGAAAGAAGCGTTGAAGAAGAGATGGGTAGTGAAGAACAGAATATAAATATGTGAGAAAAGTAGTGTAGATTAAAAAACATTTAAAAAGATGATGAACTAGATGAGAATGGAACGTTATCTATAATAAATTACATAAATGTAAATACAATAAATGTAATTACAGATCGTTATAGTTAGGTTTGAAGATTTAGGATGAGTAAAAAATTAGCGTTGAAAGTAAGCTAGTGCCTCGAATTTATATACAGTGAAACCTCTATCTATCGTTTTTCAAGGGACCAGGAAAATAAACCTTCCATCCAGGACAATTCAAGATTGATTACATGGGAGCAGGGAACAAATTAAATTATAGATGCGGGAAAATGATGAACCTGGGAACGATGCATCGAGGTTAACTGTGATCACTATGGAAAGGCATGGAAGATCATGAAAGATAATATGTGAAGATGGATGGGTACAGGGGAAGTAGCGACCATGGCTTCAAGATACTTAGAGCCAGTTTTTCAAAGTCCCGTTAGAGTGGTCGTCAGAAGTTAACCTCCGGTTGAGCAATTTTTTCGTTTTTCGACCTGCCGTCAGCGATAACGCGCACCTGACCGACGGTTATCTACTCACAAAGATAAACCCTGGATTGGGTCTTCGTTTAAGTGCCCGTTACTCCACTGCCTTCTAGCATACAATTTTGCATACGTATTTAAGCACAACCAATCATAATCGTTGTTGTTCTGGTCAGGTTCTCGTTAGAACGAACAGATAACCGGGAGTTGAAAAACGATCCTGTAGTTACAGGTCGGGGTTTGATATAACCGTCGGTCAGCTAACGCAGACATAACGAGGACTATTGAAAAACCGGCTCTTAGAAGGCCACTGAACACAGTTTAAAGAAATTATTATTTATTGGGAAGAGGGGATATCAGACTAGAATGAATTACGTCCAGTTGCAAGGCGTTTAGAGACACAGTGAAGGCTGGTAATAATAAACGTTGATGTTTAATAAGTTATATATATATAATTATTCTATTAATTAGTTACAATTAGTATTACTGTAGCAGTTAAGAAAATTTAAGAAACTCATACACAGTATTATTTTAATGCTATAACCTGTTTAAAAAATATAATAGTGACAAAATATCAATATTAATAACAAAAATGAACATAAACTGCCATGAGCTCGTAAGGTACAAATAAGAGCAACACATTAAGAATATTATAAAATCATGTATTTACGCTCAATAGTGTAATATGGAATCTGGTCGTACTAAACATTGCCGTTGCTATAGCTACCACATTATAATCAATTGAAAATTCCGAACCTTCTTAATTTTGCTTTTTACTGTTATAAGAGATGTATTAAAACATGTGCAATAGAAACGTTTGTGGAAATGACCTGTGCTCTTGACGTACCGTTAAACCCTAATATTAGAAACATTTGTCAATATTGAATAAATCGATGAGTGTTCAAGTTGTTGAAACATGTAAACGAGTTATTAATCTTTACTGAAGCATTCAGTATGATACGCTACCCTACGCTTATGCCAATGGCACATCTTGACAAGAGGTAGATTTATTTGAAGTTATATAATTTAATCTAACTACCTGAAGGACAAGTTCGTAGAGAGTGAGGTGAGAGAATCAGGAAAGTAACAGACTGCGCTGTTTTCCTGCTGGGTAGGAAACTATTGTAAATAACTTTGTTTAATCGATGTGAACTACTTTTGTCCAGGCACAAGAATTCACATGTATTCTGTGTATAAATACCATATCATCCCCTCATATCAATGTTGAATCTCACTTTCTTAAGAAAAGTAGTGCCTAAAATGTTGGATTTGCAACTAATCTTTCTAATTGTACATAATAATACTATATTTTACATACCTTCTATGAACATAATAAAGGATGGTTGATTTTAAGAGGAAGGCTGTTAGATTGTTCATCATTCCATTTTGTACATTATAATTAATTGTAAGTGTTTATATATGATGTAAAAACTACTTTGAACTCAAAAGGCTTTTTAATTGAAACCATACCCCATACCTTTATTCCTTGTACTATGGTATATGCTAATGTAAAATTAGCTAAAATCCCAATACCTGTCATCGTTTTCGTTGGCCACATATTAAGTGGTCAAATAGTACGTAGGTGGTCATGAAAACCATCCAAATTGAAGACAAGAAATTTCAAATTTCTGAAAATGAAATTCCCATAAAAACTATATTGAAAAATTCGTATTCATGAAAAATATCAAATAAGTATTTGTAAAAATTAGAATTCTCTGGAATTTTGAATCTATTTGTAAAATCATTACTTTTTGAACATTTCATTTGATTCCAGCATTGATTTTTTTTGATAAATAATAATTTTTTAAAATCAAATTTGTTGAAAAAACAATTTTGGAAAATAATATAAATATCAAGTTAAATAATCAAAAAGTGGAAAAATATGAATTCGCGCATGCGCAAATAGTCATGACAATACGCGCGTTCGATTTGGTTGGATTGGAAGTGTAGGCCTTGTCTTGTCGACTCTTTTTATTTTGTGGCAGCTAACACAGTTTCTGGAGATTTTCAGCCATTACTGGGAAAACGAAAAGCAGTTTAAAATAAAATATACATGTCTGAGGGCTGGGGCGAAAGGTGTGGGTTTATGTAGTACGATTAAAAGAAACCAAAATTGTGCTGTAACCATAATGAACGTTGTTCGAGGAGAAAAAAATTTCAGGTCAAATCATGCAAGGATGGGTGTTTTGGGACGAGGCAGAGGACACGGGCGGCAGCCAGGTTGGTTTAACTTTAAGTAGCCTCGGACAATTTTCTTTCTTATCTTATAACCAATATTTTAACAAAATAATTGCGAAATGGCTGTTCACACGATTCATGGCGCACGACCAAGTCGTGGTAATAGTCCCCAATTCCACATGGGGTAGCTATTCACACTACACAGTCCATTGGGCAAAATTTCCGACTGCATAATTTTCGTGAACACATAAGTCCTACATAGTAGAGTCCTAGGCCTACACGAGCGATCCCTGCAATTTCTTGAAAATAATAAAATCAAGTTGTAGGCCAAGGGTATTCCTGAAGTATTCTTGTAGGGAAATACTGTGGGGGAATCCTGCAAAGGATTCCAAATTATCTCCAGACCGTGCTCTATATACAATCCGAAAATATTAGTATATACTACTTGATACAATCATAGGCCAAGTTGCCAGTTGACATGCAACTCGAGAGGGAGTTTGTATGACTCGGGCCTTGTGTTTGTAGTGCTGTAAACTCAATGACTCAGGTACGGTCTTTGACTCAACATTGAATTTGTTCAATGACTCGATCGGATACTCGGCCAGATTGGTCATGCAGAGTGCAGACTAACCTCCCACCCATTTGGTCCCACCCAAAGACCTTATTATATAACCTGGTCCCACCTATCCAACTCACACGAAGTATTGGCGCTTTTGGGACACATAGGCCTGCTGTTTGCAGCCAAACCCACATTGCAACTCATGTGGGCAACTGTTGTTATTGTTGCATGCCATTATGAAGTACCTAATAATACAATTATGATGGTCCTTGGTTGCAGGCTGAAGTAAACAATTCAATTTAATCTTGGATAGCCTTTCAATGCCTAAGCTAACAGTGTGCTGTAATTAAATCCAGGTCCAAAGCTGTAATTTTTGAATGCATAATAATAATAAATAATGTACATACAGTTTGCATGTTTGGTGCATGCCAAAGAGATTTTTACCATAAGCCTACATCAAATTTTATGCCATCCAAACTTTCATGCTATCCAAACTTTCATTGAAGAGACTCTGTGGGAATAGCACAAATGGATACTGCTTTGTATGGTTTGTGGGAATTTTTGGGCGATATCTTTTGAACGACGTAGACCTATAGGATATCAAAATTAAAATTAGGAGAAACACAGTAATCTCTTTGTAATCTTCAAAATGACGAGAAATGAATTAATAACATTGGATTCTGACATTTTCACAGGTAGCCCTTGGCGGGAGCTGATAAGATGTTATATTAGTTGTATAGGCCCACATATAGGCCTGCCTTTGAAAGATATGGAATATAAGTTGAATAGTGTGTTTTAAAGCCATTTCAAAGGTATTAAAAATATCTGTGTCTCCTGCATTCAAGATCTGATATCTCATACTATTCAAAAGTTATTAATTACCAAAAAACTGAGGAACTGATTTCGCTGCATCGACTCCCATGCGCTCTTAATTTGTTCGAATACCAAGACATTGACTTTATAATACAATCCCGCGGAGCTATCTAAGACTTCTCAATAACACTTACATCAAATGTTACAGTATTTGCTCGTTCTGCCGCAACTGGTATGCCCAGAAATGTTGGTGGAGCAACTTCCAGACCGAATTTTAAAACTCCGAGACCGGTTACGAGTTCAACCACTTCTCGGAGCCTTACGACCACATCGGGAGACAGAAACTTTCATCACTCCACTAACACGAGTGGAGGACGACAACGGTCAATAAGGTGTTATTCTCGAAACAAAATTAAGATTGTTAAGTGTGATCAGATAATAATTTATTCTGAGTATTACTGGTATTGAAAATATGTATTTGGAAAAATTTCAGGTCTTCTTCAATCAGTGGAGGAGGACGATTGCACACCACTTCATCGGATGCTATGCGAACACCAATTTCAGTAACAAGCTATACTACTGACAATGCAGATTCGTGCTGTATTATTGGTATGACTTGAACTTCTAATTGGTCCATTTTCAAATTATTTTTTCAGTTTTCAACTCAATTTTATAGGTAGGGCCGACATCCAAATCATCTTCTAGATGAGCATTTTTTTTGAAATAAGAAACGGCAATTTTGTGAAGTTTCGGCCCTGAGTGATATTGTGGACATACTAATTATACTTATTCTGTCTTGGTTTCCGGTTATTGTTTTTGAGTTTTTGGTTCCTCTTTTGTTCTTCATCGCTTTCTTAGATGAGTGAGCATTGACTTCCATTTCACTTACAGGATAAAAATCGGGCTTCAATTTTATGATTTTTCGTCTTTGTTTGTAATTTTGGACGTGGCATATAAACAAGTTGGGGAAAGTGACCAATGTGAAGACTTTTTATAAAATAAGTTGAGCAAAAGGGCAAAGTTGAGCAGAGGGTAAAATGTTCCCACTAAGGGGATTTCACCGATACGGTGATCATACAAAATCAACAGTGTAAGATACAAAATTAACAAATAGGCCTACATGAAACTGTAACACCAGCAATATTTTTGCTACTACGTATATCTATTTTTACCTTACTACAGACGTGATATATTAATAAAATGTAACATAATGTGAATGTTTATTTTAGCTCAACATTATTTTAGAAAATACTTCTGTGAAATGTGTGGAGCAACTTCAATATAATTTATTCAAATGGAAAGTCTGCACGATATGCACAATGTATGTAGTATGTACCGGTATTCTACCTTGACTCTGAAAATGTTTCTCTGTATTTTTTTAAAAAATATGTTTTTTGCTTTCAGTTGCAGTTCCCATCTTCAATATATATTGTTACTTCTGAATGGTTCTGAATGGTTTCTGAAAGAACATGCAATTTTTTGGGGGGGACATGTTTTGTGTCTCCTAATATTAGTTTCATACAAAAATCTGAAAAACGTATTAGGCCCCTAATTGAAAAATAGAAATGTGTGCTGCTTACTCTATATATGTAGGCCTGCTATACTCGTGTTCTTGTACTTGTATTGTGTGTTGTTGTTTGGGTTCATGTCAAAAATATCTTGATATAGCGCCCTTGGATGTTGTCTCTTAAGGCCCACCACTGTAGCTCACAAGTCACGGTAAACTCATTTTAGTTGTAACGTCAATTTGTTTTCGTGAATTTGTTTGTTAATCAATAAACGGTCTGTCTTGCAGCCTTGTCTGAAGGACGTGGTCAAGCCCGAGGTGAAGTAGGCATCGCTGCATTAGATGCACGTCGCCCGCATTTGACTTTATGCCAGATAAGCGACAGTCAGTCTTACGTCAATACTCTAACAAAGATCAATGTTTTCAACCCTATTGAGGTAAGCCTATTATTGATACAACAAAGTCATTTCAATTTGTTGTATTTTTTCTGGAACTATTATTTTATATTATTAATGCCATTTCACATCACATAAAATTGTACCACATATTATATTTTATCAACTTATAAGTAACTAATTATTAATTGATATTATTGAATAGTTATTACTTTCACCAACTTGAAGGTATTTAAAATATCTGTTTTTCCTTGTTTTTAGAATTTTAATATCTTCAGGTTGATCAGTAGTAGGGCCTACTTTCTGCCTTCTACCCTTCTTCTACTCCTTTGTATCTGCCCTACCATTCAATAGTTATCACCAAAAAACTGATATTCCACTAAATCGACCCTCATGGGCACTTAAATACTAAAAAGTAAATAATTTACATTCTAATTTGTTTTTCCAGATTTTGGTGCCCAATACGTTCTGCGAGGGTCAGCAGCCGAACAAACTATTTACGAGCGTGCGTGAAATGTATCCGACTGTGACATTGACTACAGTGCAGCGGAGACACTTCAGCGATAGTCGTGGCTTGCAACAAATACAACACCTTTGTGCCCCGGAATACTCTTCTGTTGAGATGCTGATTCTTCACAAGTAGGCCCAAGTTTGTGTTAAGAGCGTACGGGAGTCAATTGAACGATTTTTTGTTATTGTGATAAATTGAGAGAATTCTGATGCAAAAGAAAACAGATATTTTTAATAAATCTTTCAAAATGATGTGACATGATGATGATGTGGTATTCACGCCATTAGATCTGCGCTATCATAACAGCGCGTCGTTAAAACCCAATATATATGATGTCATTGATGTGAAATGAAATTATTAACCTTGGATTCTAAGATTTTCACAGGTATAGGCTCACGCCTGAAATATGTGATTTTTCAACCATGTGCATGTGAAAATTATGCAATAGGCCCTACAAGTTGAATAATTTTTACACTTTAAATCTTGAAGGTATTAAAAATGTATGTGTTACTCCTTATTAGAATTTTGATATTTTTTATTGCAATTCACCGCAAGTCCGTGGTGTTTGTAGTTCTTGAGATATACGGTGTGTTTCCAAAGTGCACCCTGTAAATCTGTCCAAGATGCAGGTTCTTAACAATAGGCTGTGACTGCTACTTTCCCACCATACAAAACAACTGATAAAATAAAATAACCTTGCATCTCATCATCTCATCATCACATTTATCATCCTTAAATGCCAATAGGTCTTAGTTATCAGTGCCGTGCGTCATTAAAAAAACTAAATACAGACCGAAATAAACGTCCAGGTTTGCCTGCAGACAAATTGCACCCTTAGTCATTTTAATGACTACGTTCAGTTTCAGAATTATTTTCCTTTTTTCAGATTTTATGCATTGTCATCTGCATCAGCACTATTGAAATATATCGAGTTTATTCAAAACGTAATCTTTGCCCCGAAGTCGTTGAAAGTCGAGTACCAAGGATCGCAAAACACGACTGTTATTGGTAAAATATAACGTATTATATTAGCTACTCAGACTAAATAGCGTCATTAGGTGAACGTATACTTTGAAGCTTGACCTTGGTTATTGAACAGTTAATGACGGAAGTAGGCCTACAAACAAAGTGTGTCTTGTTCAGAACCGACTCTGGATAGTTATGTATAATGATATATATTTTTGTAAGCGTATACTTTACATAGGACAGATGCCCTGAAAGTGTACAGAACTCTGGATTCGGAGGCCCAAAGACAGAAATGAATAGTTATTTTACAATTACTATTGGGCTAAACAAATTTCATCCATCCCATAATTGAATTCAAGAAAATTCCGTATGCATAGAATTAACATTGTGAGAAAACACTTCAATAAATATAGGCCCACTTGAGTGAAATTTTCAAAACCTAACATGGTAATTTGTCTCTCGTTTTATAGAAAATCTTCAGTCTAGTGATCATTTCTGAAGAATTGGTAAATTACCGTACATGCCGAGATATTGAATCTTACGGTGGTACGTAAGTGAGCGCTAGTCCATATAAAATATAATGTTTGTATTATTGTACTCTAGACGTAGATACGTCTCGCAGGCTGGAGCTGGTTCGAAGTTTGCGTGGCTCGAGTGTTCACCACAGCCTCATGGGTATCTTGAATCACTGCCACACGGGTGGTGGTGCACGACTGTTGCGTGCAAGCATACTCCAACCTCCTTGTCTGTCTGCCGTCATTCTGTCGCGACAGGCGTGCGTACAGGAGATTGTGGAAAATCCTGAACTCTTCCAGGCATTGGAGGTACTACGATTTATAAACTGAACTTGATATTTTAGAAGTGATTTTCTGCAGTGCAGTATTTAGTGAATTACAATTTATTAGAAGTTCTTAAAGGTTCGGGTAGCCATTCGATTGCAATATTTTTTATTGATTCAATACTTTGGTACTTTGAATCGATTTGTATTTGGTATTAGTATTTGATAAATAGGATACATAATATATATACAGTGAAATCTCTATCCATCGCTTCTCAAGGGACCAGGAAAACTAAACCATCCACGCAGGAAAACGATCCATCCAGGAAAATTTAACATTAATTATATGGGAGTGGGGTGAGAGAATATGAATGATCCAACCAGGAAAACGATGAATCCGGGAATGATGCATAGAGGTTTTACTGTACATGAAAACAATGATCTTTATCGATTAAAACTAAAATAATGCTGCCAGGAATTTCGTATTACTCGAGCCTTAGCCATTCAGTCGGATGAAAGTCACTGTGCAGTGAACGTCTGATCATCTGCTCTAATGTCTACGATTCAATATTGTCAATATTGATTAAAAATTGAACATTTCGATTTTTTCAATCAATATTCCTGATGAACATTTCTGTACCGGTAGGCTATATGATGGCATTTTTTTTTTAAAGACTGTAGAGGTTTTAAAAATGGAAGTCCGTTAATATTCATCATATTTTCAGTATGATCCCGTCCTTTAGTACAAACTTGAAATTTCCTTTAAAATGTTTTCGGAATAATTGAGAATTTTACAGCGTTTTTGGATTTGGATTCATGAATTATAATCTAATGCACGTTGCCTATATTGCAGGGTATATTGTCCAAGTTCATTAACGTGGAGCAGTTACTGTCCCTGTGTATGCACGTGCCGCAACAAGAAACGGCGCGCGCCGCAGAGATGCAACTAAACTACACGCTGCTACTCAAGACAACGCTCGAACTGATTCCGCCACTCAGTACCGCACTTCAAGACGCGCGGGCAGAGTTCTTCTGCTCGGTCAAGGAGGTAACGTGGCCATTTTCACTGGTAGTTGACCGGAGTCGTATATCGGTAGTGATTGACGACTGATTCGTGGAGTACAGTAAACCCTTGTTAATCCGAAATCGAAGGGACCTAAAAAAAATGATTTCGGTTTATAAAAATTCGGATTAATCAAAAAGTAATTTTTCCCGCTCAGAATATAGTTAATTTCGTATTGCGTGCTAGAGGAAGCTGTGTCACCGGCTGAGACTACGTGATAGATCTGTTGGTAAGGGCCTCGCTGATCATGTGTACTCGGCTATCTCCGTGACGCGTGATCCTCATTTGGCCCGTTTCTATTGGCGCTCGGCCGTCCCGAGTTGGACGAACGAGTGTTCCGAGCTCAGACTTCGTCAAGGTCGACTGCATTCGGTACACAAAGCATGGAACAGCTGAGTGTGCTTCCACTCATTCTTACGCATCAAATAAAAACGATGGAAATTGGGAAAACAGTGATAACTTCACGGAATTCACTCGAATTATTTCGGATTATCCACTCCGAAATCAGTGTTGAAGCAATTGAAGGAACGAAAATTAGTTCGAATTACGGTTTAACCGAAATTCGTATTAACCATATTAATTAACATTGAAATGCCTATACCTTCAGCTGGGGACCGATTTCAAGTTCGAAATACGTCAAATTTCGGATTAACCGAGTTTGGATTAACGAGGGTTTACTGTATAGTCAAAATATACAAAGATTGGTTACGCAAATTGAGGACCGAGCATTTGGACCGCTCTCGCTGTTGTTATCACTACTTTTTAGCTATCAAACCTGTACCCTGACCTGACCTTGACGTCAGTCACCATATTGATGAAGCGTAAACACACTTTTCCCTGAAAATAGAGTGCCACACCCCAGATATTAGTTCTCGCATTTGAAAGTCCTAAGCTTGATATGCTATTTTATTTAGTACGAGTGATTCTTCTATACGTTACATTTGAAGTTCTATACTAACAATATGTGAGAGATTACAATGTTATGTTTTCTTCATTCTTTTGGTCAACACACTGACGGAGCAAATAAAACTTGGTCTAGCTGACTTGAACACGAGTTTGTTTTGTGACAGAACTTGGAAAATGAGCAGTACAAGAAGATCATGCTGCGTATCCAGGAGACGGTTCATGACGATGCCCGGATGACGAAAGGTTTTGCAGCTTCGCACATGCAACGTAGCTTCTCGGTCAAGCCGGGCCTTAGCGTGCTTTTAGACGTTGCTCGGAAGACTTATTGCGAGATAGTTGAAGATATTACAAGTAAGTAACAATTTACAAAATGTTTGAATTTTTATTCTTGTGTAGGCCTACTGGTAGGCTACTCACCGTATTGTATTTCTAGGAAGTTGCAATTTTTCACTGTTTCAATTGTTATCAAATTTTATACAATGTTAAAGTGGGCCCACTATATTAAAAACTCCCTATGGTTTTGAATGTAGAAACTAGAAATACAATTATAAATTAGAATATAGTAGATGAATAACACCAATGGCTACATTTAAATAACAATTGAATTTTTGCAACAGTTTGAATAAGTTCTATTTTTCGAAAATGTTGAACTTTTTGAAAATTCACTACTTTAATACTGATTTCGGATTGGATAACTTGAAATAATTTGAGTAAATTCCTTGAAGTTATCATTGTTTTCCCAATTTCCATCCTTTCTATTTGACGCGTAAGAATGAGTGGAAGCACGCTCAACTGTTCCATGCTTTGTGTACCGAGTGCAACCGAATGCAGTCGACCATGATGAAGTTTGAGCTCGGAATACTCGTTCGTCCGACTCGGGACGGCCGAGCGCCAATAGAAATGGGCCATACAAGGATCTCGTGTCACTGAGATAGCCGAGTACACACAATCAGCGAGGCCCTTGGCAACGGATCTATTACGTAGTCTCAGCCGGTGACATAGCTTCTTCTAGCGCGCAATACAAAATTGCCGATATATTCTGAGCGAGAAAAATGACTTTTTAGTTAATCCGAACTTTTATAAACCGAAATCTTTTTTTTGGGTCCCTTTTATCTCGTTTAACGAGGGTTTACTGTAATAATTTTCAGCACTTGTATCAGATTTAGCGGAGAAACACGACTTGCCGATACGGGTTGGCTACAATGGTAGTCGAGGATTCCATATTCAGTTGGCCAATTTGAAAAACAAAGTGAAGGAAGCTAATCTGCCACCTCTCTTCATCCAGGTAACTACCACGTACACAATTAGCCCATACCTGTTGGTGAGAAATATGAGATAATATATAAGAAAAGGTGAAACATGAATGCCTGGGCTGGCTTCTTTGCCCTTCAATATAAGTTATACAATACATTACGACAAGAACGTTGTGGCGAGTCTCACAGAGTGGTACTGCGGCAAGGTGTGAACTCAGGACCCGTGCATCTTCCTACCGCCTTTCTGGCCGCGTCCCGATGAGATCCACTCCTGAAACTTGTCCCTTGCTGTTAATGGTTGGTCAATGGTTCGACAACTATTGTGCCTCATGGCACTAGACCACCATTATAGCGTTGAAAATGAAAATTGGAAAAATAAAAAAGGCCCACCAAGAATATTTTCTCCCGAAGATTAACAAATTGTGTTTGTTTTAAACTTGTAAAACTAGATAGATAGAGATAGAGATGACTTTATTCACATACAGTAATGAAAAACAAATGTAAAAGGGCGAGGTTCGGTTTGTTTACCGCTCTTCCATCTAACCGTCAAACTAATTCCAGATTCTGAAAAGTCGAAGTACCTTGACGTTTACGACTCAAGAGTTAGTACACACTGATCAGCGTGCAAAAGAAGCATTGCACGAAATCAAGATGCTGAGTAACATGTAAGTGAAAATATTAATATTGATGTAAAGAGAGAAGGAGAGTTTTCAGCATATTTGTATTGAGAAGTTCAAGCTATACTGTAAACCGTTCCTCTCAAGGTTTAAACTGTTTTTGGATTGAGAGAGAGAGAGAGAGAGAGAGAGAGAGAGAGAGAGAGAGAGAGAGAGAGAGAGAGAGAGAGAGAGAGAGAGAGAGAGAGAGAGAGAGAGAGGATGTCATAACGACCGTACCAACAACTGATAATTTACATTAATATACGGTAATTGTTGAACGTGTATGTTACAGTGTGATATTCAAGTTGTTGAAGGACATTCGTGTGGACATCGGCTGTCTGTACAAGCTGTGCGAGAACATTGCCGAGCTGGACATGTGTGTGTCGTTGACTCACGTCAGCGCGATGTCCAACTACGTGCGGCCAAACTTCGGCAACGTGCTCGACGTGAAGAAGTCTCGACACCCGATGCTCGACTTCATCAACCAGGCAGAACCCGAGCCTAATGACGTGGTGCGTTACGGGAATTTACTATATTTACTATATTATGTATATACATTGAAACCTCAATGCATCGTTCCCGGATCCATCGTTTTCCTGCTTGTATCGTTCATTTTTTCCCACACCATTCCTATATAGGCCTAATCAATGTTACATTCTTCTGGAAGGCTCGTTTTCCTGAGTGGATGGTTTTATTTTCATGGTCCCTTGAAAAACGTACTATTCTTGGAGTTATACTTATAGATCTACTTGTATCCAGCCCCCTCCCGTGTCACAATAGTTTTGAATTATTTTCGGCAAATAATATTCAGACTCTGTCATATTTTCCAGTTTGCGTCTCGTCACTATAATTGCAGTATTATTACCGGTCCGAACATGAGCGGCAAGAGCATCTATATAAGACAGATCGCCCTCATTCAAATCATGGCGCAGGTAGGTCATCAACAGAAATACCGGTCCTTAGTTTCTTCGCATGCGAGTTTTGAAATTTTATCAACTACAACAGCTTTAGAACAGAAAATATTACATTTGTTATAATTTTCTATTTTTCGTGTCTCACACTTGAAAAGGCTTAATCATTTAGTTGACAATATTACAGATCATCACCAATATACAATCAATGCTTATACAAATACAATGCTAATATTAATATACAATGCTCATAATATAAAATTGTATTAAAATTGTAGAAAAGTATCACGCCCAAATATGTTTTAAATATGGCAGGAGAACATAAAATATTTTAAATGTAATGTATGAAATTAAATGAAGTATAAAATATTTCATCATGTCTTTAGACTGGCTGTTACGTTCCGGCTGAAAGTGCCACGTTCCGAATCGCAGATCACATTTTCACGAGGGTCGGTTTCGACGATAGCATCGAGTGCAACGCTTCGACTTTCGTCCTGGAAGTGAGTTACAACAGAGGTCTACTAGAAACTTGAAGAGTGGTACAGCGAAATCTCCATGCGTCGTTACCGGATTCATCTTTCTCCTGCTGCTATCATTCAATTATTCACCCCACGCCTGGATAACAATGTTAAATTCTCCTGCATAGATCGTTTTCTTGCGTAGGTGGTTTTACAGTGGTCCCTTGAAAAACGATACATGCAGGTTTTTCACCGTACTAAGAAAAATTGACACGTCAACACAACAAATATTAAAATAACTAGTCTACTGACTGTCACAATATCGATTGTTAGTTGTTACTCACTGGGAAGAATTGTGCTAGCAGGCAAACCATTTTATATATTGAAATACTGTTTCCAGGGCCGGCTCGGGGGATTTTGGCGCCCAGGGCTAGCCCCAAGACACTACTTGAAATGTTTTCAAAGATCCTAGACGGGGTCTCTGCCCCAGCCGCCGGAGGCAAAATTTTTGGCTTTTTGAACATTTTAAACTGATTTTAAAAGATATTATAGAAACCCTCCGGATATATAAAACATTCTTACCCTTCTGTTGATCCAAGGAAAATATTAATTGGGCTGATGCATACTGCGCGAGGTCATCCAATCATCATGCCATGTTCACCCTTCGACCGTCAACAGGCCGTGACGCGCTCATAAACAATTAGTATCATCATTTGATGAGCAAGTGCAAATGCAAAAAAACATTATGAATGAAGATTATATGGAGAAAATAAGAGTTGAATAGGAAGAGAAGAATCATTGTTACTTCCGTATACTTTGGTTTTTTAGTCATTCCTATAATATATATATATTTAAGAACTCAACTGACAACTTGTCACCTTTCAAACGGACCTCCTTATCACTTCGTAATCGCATATTAATAACAATAATTTTGTATCAAGTATTCCATGTTCATTTATTTAAAAAAAAAAAATGTAGCGCCCCAAACATTTTGCGCCCCGGGCTCCCGCCCGGGTCGCCCCGCCCACGAGCCGGCCCTGACTGTTTCGTAGGTACCGTAATATAGAAATCCAGAGAAAATAATTTCCAACCGTCCTTCTTGAGCATCTGTGCGTACCCTTCGCAGATAGTCAACTATTCCGGTGTTTCAGCTTCGAGAGCTGCAGTACATCAAGCAAACTCTGACCCCCAACTCTCTGGTGATAATCGACGAACTGTGTCGAGGTACGTCCAGCGAAGAAGGTACGGCCATCGCATTCGCTTTGTGCGAAGAACTTCTGCAGACGGACGCGTTCATCTTCCTCACAACGCACTTCTTGTTTCTTACAAAACTACAGGATCTGTACTGCAACGTTACGAAGTAAGATATTGTGATCAGTGAGAACTTCGTGGAATTGTCCCAGGTTTTCCTATTTTGAATATGGTCACCCAAAGTCGAGATTATCTATAACTAACCTAACCAAACTACCAAACCAGAACCAGTACATAGTTATGCCAGTTGGCACAACTGAATACTGTCACAAGTAAAACGGTAGTTACACTGAACCTTCTGCAGAAAGATGTCTTAAAGAAAGAATTAAAAAAAAAAGTAGTGTGCATTTAATTCAAAATAAATTATTTCCAATTTTGAGTACTTCACAATGTAACATATTCAAAATGAGTCACCTTGCTTATCCGTACATAATTATTATTTATTCAACTGAAATACAACTGTTTGGTATTTAACCGGTTGGTTCCAGTATTCACTTCGAAGTGGTCGAAGAAATGACGGAGCAGGGTCGGAGTCGCCTACGGTACACTCATCGCTTGCTGCCGGGAATCACGGAGATTGAAAACTACGGTTTGCGGTTGGCTGAAGCGTCGGCCATGCCTGATTCCGTCGTGACTCACGCGAACGAACTGGCCAAAGACATCTCGCGTAGCCGTAAGGTGAGAGAAATTGACTGCCGGTCGTAACTTCTGAGTCCAAACGAACCTACTGTTATCTATCACGTATTTATACAGTGAAACCTCTATGCATCAATCCCGGATCCATCGTTTTCCTGGTTGTATCATTCATTTTTCTCACCCCTTTACCATGCAGTCAATGTAAATTTTCCTGGATGGAACGTTTTCCTGCATGGATGGTTTTATTTTCCTGGTCCCTTGAAAATCGATGGATAGAGGTTTCACTATATTCACGTTTGTATCTGAAGTGGCCTTCAGCCGTACTGTACGGCTGGAAGGCCTTCCGTCATGACAGGCAGCACACATCCAGCAACCATCCGCGGGCGAACTCGATTTCAGATTGACGCACAACTAAAAGTCGGGACTTGGAAAAAAGTTTTCGGTCGGATTGAGGTGTTTGCGGATTAGAGGAGGTTGTTCTGGTTGACATGGGTGACTGATTTTACCTTCCAACTCACCATTGCAAACTGTTAATTTACAACCGTATTTAATTGTAACCATTCAGCATCCCATTATATTGACATTTAACCTTACCAAAGTGCGTATAAATATCATTGGCCTGACATCCATTCTAGACCCACAGCTAAATCCTCATCGTAGTGCCGAGTTTTGTAGTTTCTGGACCGAGTTTTATACTACCAATAGGCAATAGGCAGCATGCGTGCATTTTAGATTTAGTTTCAACCTACAGTGAAACCTCTATGCATTGTTCCTGGATCCACCGTTTTCCTACTTGTATCAAGCCATCAACGCCCAGTTGATATGAAATCTTATATTGAAACATATACGGTTGATAGTTTTGTCTTTTTTAGCCAACTTTTGTAATGCAGTTTATCACTTGAGTAAGACCTACATTTTAATAGTGATTGTTTGTACGTTACTTAACAAGATGAAAACTTCTCAGATAACGTTTTAGCCTAAAATGTAGGTTTCTTGTAAATTGTATGTACGGGGAACCACAAGGGCGATCTTACCACCGTGGTACCCCGTTCAAACGATATAATCTTCCATCCATAGCCTTATATGGGGAACAATGATTTTGTATGAAGTTTTGATGTTATTGAAAAAAAAAAAATTGTAGGACACTTTTATGATTTGCTATTTTCTTTGCGTTCACTAAACAGCTTTTATCTTGAATATTTTGATACCGATATATTCTTTCAGGCTGTGACGGGATGCACGGGTACCAACGCGACAGAACGAACTCGATACAAGTTGGTAACGTGCGTGTTGAAAGTGTACGAGGCAGGAGACCTAACGCTCGAGAAGTGTCGTGATCTTGCAGACGCCAGGGAAGCAAACGAAGGCGAAACGCCGATGGACGTCGACAGAATTGACGATAACGAGGTAAACAGTGGGATTCTCTTCAGGCAACAAATCTCCTCAACAAATCCTCAAACAGTATCTGCTATAACCCCTCTTCAATCTCCTATACATAGACGAGACCACAGTTTCTCTATCTAAGTATCCACACTTTACCAATTTTTAATGTGTCCTGGTTTCCATTATCTTAAACCCCCACCAACGTATTGTGTTTCTAGTTTTAATTACGGAAATTGCTATAATTAATTTCCGCATAGTTGTACGTAGCCTTTTGCCTTGATGTACGTTGGTCTAGAAAAAGTGCACAATCGATCCAACCAATGGATTTATAGTGTTAGTACTATCTTGAAGCAAAGATATTTCAAAGTAGACCTACTGGTAAACTTGAGTCAAGTGGGCCTACTAGGATAAATACAAAAAACTAGGCCTATGTATAAGAAATAACAGCGTTGGGGGTGGGTTGCGGTCCCTTCCCCCTTCTAGCAACTGAGCTAATAATATAATATAGGCCTACCACACACAATAAAAAATGGATCACTATCATTTTCATATATTTTTATTTATTCAACTTTTAGTCTTGAGATATTATTACGTCACGCCATCTCGACGATAACGTTAAAATCAGGGTCCGGCCGATTATCGATAATCAGACATCGAATCACTCATCTGTCCGAACGATTAATATTCTTTCAATTATTTTTCACTATTTTGAAACTGTTTTAAAGCTCTTGTTGTGCTTCCAATACGAGTGGTTGACGATAGGTATACAATAATAGTTAAAATACATAGGCCCTAAGCCTAGTATAATAACAATATAATGTTATGATAATCCAGTTAATACTTGAATGGCTATATATTGGCTTATTTAGTCACACGACTTGCGCTGCGTCGAATTTCTGACACGAATGATCACACTATGGACTCATGATACTGCGTTGTCCATGATCAAACTACCGGTACTCATTATACACATCATGTGTCAAAATGACATGATTGTACTGTTTTAATCGAAGGTTTATAACTGGGTAGGAAACACATAGGAACACATAGGAAACGTAGCATTAGAAATGTAACATAATTAGGAGAAAAACTGAATACGCAAAGCTCAGTCCATTTATATATTCCCAATTTACTAACTGAATCAACAGGTACATAATATTCAATAACACAAATAAATTATCCAAATCTCAACATCGAAGTACATCGAAAACAACTACTGCGGCTTTTGGCATGTAGGCTGTTAACAAGTGCAGCTTTATAAGGTTATATTATACTATTCAATTCAAGTTCAGGCCTACAGCCTACTATTTGGTACCATGAGCCTGCAACTCTGACAATAGAGTTATTAGAGTAGGGCCTACTGAGATTTCAGAGTAACTCTGACACCACTTACAATTAAACTACCAAATTGAACTACACTGTATTGTTAAATAATTACCGGTATTTAGGCCTATTATATTATACATTGTATGGTATTACATCTTGTATTGTATGTACATCTTGAGGTTTCTGTACGAAAGTTTCAATCAAGCAGTAAAATATGACTACAAAGCATTTGATAAACACTAACAATAACAATACAGTACCTATGTACATCCTCGTTGTACATTACAGTACCTAGTCATAAGAACACAATTCATTTTTAGTAGGCTATAATCTCTTGGACATAGGGTTGCCAAAATCAAAACAATTGAAGCTGTGCATAGGTGTGCATAAAGTTGTGTATAACCGGTATGAATAACCACACTGACTTTATCAAAACAAGGATATTTACAACTTGATACTGAAAGTTTACGGTGGACCTATGGACTGACAGCCGAGACTTACAAATTTTAAATCACGATCCAAGTCAAATTACTAACGTAAATTGAAGTCAATTGTTTGAGTATTTGGAAATCGTACCATACATTGTAACGCTGGTTACAAAAGCAGATTTCTTGTCCCGATAAAAGAAATAACTTCTCAAGCTTGGCAGAGAATATATACGGTACGGGTATTCAGTTGTGACGACACATCGTCACAACTCTGCTTATGCTGATTTATATCACAGCTGCCTTGAACTTTTATGATGTCACGATTGTGGGAATAGTCAATGCACTCAGGCTGGTGTGTCGTATGTAGCTCACAGTAGAAACCGAAGGTACTGTAGTCTGGGTTGTACTTCACTTACTGCTGGATGCAACCCGCTGTTCTCTCTTCTCTCGAATCCATGCCTCGATTTGTTCACGCAACTCGTCGTTTGGTTTCACCAAATCCATCGTGAGCGGGGATCGATTAAAAGGATCCGTCTGGTCACTTAACAAGTGTCTGGGGGAAAGAAATACGTAAACTTTAGGCTCACCGCAGATCAACCTAGATCAATGTCGTTTTCTTTATTTATCAATTATACCGTAATTCGTACTCAAATATTATTATTGATTTTCTAATTCCTTACCAACCCTACCTACAGCCAAGTTATTTAGAGACTTGTGGGCACAAATTTGCGGATAAATAATGATTCAATACTTTATATATTTTATAATAATATGGAGTGTGTCATAATATTTTCACTGCAATATTTTTTATGCACATTGGGTGTCAGTGTCACTAAGAATTGATATTGGAGTTTAGAAGCACATCAACGACAAGGCTGTTTCGCAGGGTGTCACCAATCGTGAAATATGTTCGGATTCAAGTCAACCTGACTCGCATAGGTCTAGATTATACTGACACAATATGCACCTTGCATTAAACAGAAACAACAAAGCAATCCATAGAGCTCACTAAGAGTTACTTACGTTAGTACTGAACTATATATGAGTGTAGCGGTAGGCCCTACGGCAATTTGTAACAAGATTCTGGTCCGAATTTTCAAATATTGCTCATCGATCGAGCTCTGGACCCACGACAAAACACAAAACATTAGGACTTGCAAACAATTTGTTTCAATACATGTACCGTATACCGTAATAATTAAGCTGAATATTGAAGGACTTGAAGTATTACCTTGCAATAGTCGATCGATCCATTGTCGTGTGCGAAGATGGTAGTATCACAGGGTCCAACATGAGCGTGTTCATGATGGGATCGAGGAATTCTTCTGGCGCCTCGGACAGGAGTTCTTCCTCGGTCTGCTGTTTGGAAGCCACTTCTGCAACCTTGTTGGCGACCGACTGTAGATCGGCAATCAGCGAAGCGCCACCAATACGAGCTGAAACAGGATCGTATTTATCTCTCTGCTCCGTGCCACTGAACATGATCAAGGTAAGCCCAGAGCTTATAAAGATATCAAAAGGAAGGTAACTAATAGCCCAGTCTTGAATGAATAAATCTTTATCTAACTTAGAATATAGTACAATACAATGAACATGAGTACATGAGTATTCGGTGGTAAATGTCCCAATATCTATAATTTAGTGATAGTCTTATTAATAAATTGAACAAGTCTGATGCTCATACATTAATCCTAATTAGCTTAACCTAACACTAAATCTAGACCTAAAACTCGTTGTCTGAAGGTTTTTTGCTGATGGCCAGTCAGCAAATACCGTCTGAGGTACCGTAACGAGTTCCATTCAATTATTCCTTGGGCTACCAATGAATTCAGCCCCTTTCTCATTTGTCTAGTTCTCTCTATCTTGTAACTATGACCTACCCTGCTAATAAATCTAGGTGGTCCAAACCGATCTCCGATATCTTTCCATGCCTTTTCTCCATTGTATGCCTTATATATTGCTACCAATCTGGCTGCCTAGAATTGGCAATCTTGAAGTGAATGTATTGTTTTTCTAAAGTTGAAGTTGGTTTACCTTATCGTTATTGTACATGAAGTATTTATGTTTATATGTGTTTACGTTTATAGAAATAATGTTCATACACCATGCACTGCTTGTTTTACTAGTGAACAAATGCAGCTCATGGATTGTTCCAAAAACACAAGGCTATCATTTCATGTAGGCCCCTACACTTCCGGTCACATCAATTTTTTTTTTTCAATTTTTAATTTGACTAAATAAAATCCACGCATATTTTACCACTGATTTTTTCATGGTCTATAAATACTTAAATCGTGGTGTGCGTTGTCTGGTGGTTTTAGTAGGTAATGCCAACAAATTTCATCCGGATGCTTATCAATATGACTTGAAAGTTGATCGACCAAGTGCATGATGACATCGGGTAGTGAATTTAGCAACCGGGTTGATCTAGTATACCGCAAATGTGATACACCGAAAATATCCTACACCAAAAAAAGTCATATTTTCATAAAATGCCTAGGTCTATCTTTTATGCTAGTACCTATTGACTTACCAAGAACATCTTCTGCTAATCTGAACAACTGAGGACTGTACGAGCGGCCATCTTGTGATACAGCCAGACAAAATGAATCGCTTTTGTACAAATTCACGTAAATCTTGCATATGTCCATCACGATATTAGCTGGTTCAAACTCAAACTCCTTTTGATCTTTCACCTAGAACAAATAATTTTCAAGTTTTTCTCTATAGGCCTATCAATCAGAAGAGAATAGTGAGATATAGATCAACAGTTGATCAGTTGAACGGTATTGAAGTTTACGTAACTATATACCCAGACCTCACAAAAACTTTGACAAAACGCAATGGGACGTGAAAATCCTCATGAGAATAAGATAGCCACATGAAGATTGTGTGAGACAGATAACGCACACTGCATGATTGGTAGGTAGATGTGAACTAAATTAGGCCTAATGAAAATGATAGTGAAACGTAAAATGCGCTAGACCTACCTTGAAATTCTTCATCTTTGGTCCGACCAAGTGATACAGGAAGTAATTAAGCATGGCTGCCATACGGTCAACCATTGTTGGATGGGAGAAGATGGATGTAATCTTCGATGTTAAGAACTTCAACGTCTGAATTGTTTCGCGTCCAAGAATATTGTCAAACCTAGAAATTAAAATCACACAGTAAAAAAAATGCAAAATACAAAATGCAGTTAAAATTAACCACACATGACATGACAGTTTCTTCGAATGTAGGCCTATTTAAGACATCGTTTTATTGGTCAATACAGAGCACATGAACTATTGTCGACTACGAAACTACAAACTGGTGGGAGTATACACTCAAGGAATTGTTCGTCGTTAATTGAGTGATTAACAAATTTACAACTGAACAAAGATACATTAATAAATTATCGAATGACAGATCGATTGTTATCAATTAGCAACAGATTGCTGGCAACCTTACTAAAAAATAGACATTCATATATTACTTGATAAATTGCAGATTTAGGCCTACTTACCGTGCGATCATACCAATGTGCTGGAGATACCCCTCGTTTTGCTCTCTCTCCTGAGCCGACAGTTGCTGCCATTCGCCTGCCTCTCGTGCCGTCTGCATCTGTTTCAGCTGCGCCATATTGGTCAATGCTTCATCCAATAGGAACACAGCGTCGTTTATCAGCAAGTTTACGAAACGAAGGAAGAGCGGTGGGGTGACAGCCTCCATGTTAGCTTCTGCTTCCACTGCCAGTTTTCTGAAACAATAGTCTTGCTTCAGTTGAGCCACTGAACTTTCGAGAGAATTAAATCATTCAATCCAACGAGAAAGAGGTATCATCTTATGAATAAAAAGACCTATTTATTTTTAGTGCACGGTAAAACAGCAAGTTCTTAGTTAGTGTTAGGGTTTGAAGGCGCGTCGACAGCGAGGTCATTTTGCGCCTATTGCAAGTTCTTTGAATAATGATAATAATAATAATTTAACTGTCCCTGGTTGAAGTAATTTATATCAAATACAGTAGTAATCTATGCATACGACTAGCAAAAACTGGTTTACGGTGCGAGACCTAGTACACGTATGCTCAGGAGGTTCCCTTGTGCTAGGGTAAAGCAGTTGTACGAGGAGATTTTAAATGCAGACAATTTTTAGGGTCAAAACTTGAAACGTAGGTCTACAGACATACATTCACATTAAAATAACTTTATTGAAATATAAAATTCATCGAGGCAAATCATAATTGACAATACAGAATCCATAGGACCTATGACAAAAATAAGTATCGAGAAAGAAATAAAGAATGTAAAAGAATTGTGTGAAGTAGGCTAATGCACGGATAATCTACTGTCAGCCAGAGATCGGCATCCTGTGCAGCGTAGTTCATCAGGCACTCACTTGAAACATTGCTGATGCTCTTCTATCTGCCACAGATACTCCATGACGATGTACATTGGCCGTCTATAGTTGAACTTCTGTTCGAAGGCTACACTTTGCCCCGTCATCTCGATACCAACAAATACGTCCAGTAGATTTACCACAATCTGAAACATTACTCACATTATCAACTACCGGTATGTTACATCTTGAAATAATACGGATTAATACCAAATAACTGACTTTGGTGAAAAAATTCCATCACTTGGAAAAATATATTTTGCAAACTGATAGCCTTTTGAATGTGAATTTTTTTTCTAGGGTTGTCATTCGTTCGTTACGAAAACTGCAAACGATATCAGAATTTGAATATAAAATAGGCCTACTAGTTGATTGAAATATATTGAAATTTAAGATTTTCGCAACGATATTGAATCGAAAAAATTGCTAGATTGAAAGTCATAAGTCTTGACCATGTATTATGGGTAGTTATAAGCAGGACTCAAGAGCGAAAGAAATGGAAATCAAAATTTGTATTCTGAATTCATGAAAACTGGAATCAAAATTGAAATCATCATTCTGAGATTGACTTGAGTGAAATCGAAACTGATACTATTTGATTAATTATAGCAGGCCTATACACAAAATATGTCATAATAAAATATTCAATACGTTATTTGACTTTTTGTTGATATGTAGGTGAAGCGTGTAGTAGAACTTGACATATTGTACCCATTTATTTTAAAATCTAGAAACTGCCGAGCGGTAAAGGTTTGTGATAGAGTAGGGTCAGTTTTCCAAAGAACCCTGCGAACGCTAGAGCTGCCAATAGAATTGCAATCAAACGAGTATCTGAATACCTTCGTCGGCTCATTGAGTGTTGTACGCCTAAATCTACAAGTTTCAATAGGCCCAATGGAGATATTCCTATCTCTTCTCCAAAATTTTGGTTACAAAAATAGCAAGGCCTATGAGTAAAGTTACCCTGTGGATAGCTAAAAGCTTTTCGTATTCTGACCTGTTTTCTGTGCGGGTGCTGTTTGAATAGCTGTTTGCGGTAGAAGCACGACTGCAGAGGAACACCTAACTGCGATTCATTTTTATCGGGTAAAAGAGCTTCGAGCGCCTCGGCCATTCGTGCTCGAAGGTGAGGGTTGCGCATTCGTTGAACGGAACCCATGAACACAACTAGCATAGTCAGTATAGGTTCCAAAAAGACAAGACCTTGACTCTCCAAGGTTTGGGGACTGAATCGACGTGCAAAGCTCAAAAATCCGCACACATTTTCAATCAGAAACTCCGGCACACAACTGAAACATCAATTAATTACCAGTTATGAATTATGATCCAAAAAAAGACGACTTATCAAATCTAGTAAAACAATTTTTATTCTAAATAAAGAATTTCGAAATGTAGACCTACATTTTCTTAGTGTGCCTAGGCCTATGACAAAATTATAAATATTGTGGTGTCATAAAATGAAATTCATATCACCCACTAACTTGAACAATGTTTCAGTACCGGTAATAAAAGTTACAAAAAGCTAATCAATGAGTAGGCCTATTATTCAAACTCAAACAACTTTACATTTTGTGCATCATAGGCCTACTCCAAATTTAAAGGCCTAGATGTACAGTTTAGTTTCTTTGTCAATTTTTTAATTATATCTTCCTTTCATTTATTCGTATTCACCTGAGAGTTGGCAGCTCTTTATCTGGGAGTGGAAATTCAATATTCCTGAATGCGTTTGGAGCATAACTTTTCCGAACAGAAACGTCCGTGTCCAATGTAACTTGAACTAACCAGACAGACGTGGCCAAGTGCAGCTGAGCCATCATTACTAAAGCTTTCGGTTCTAACAGTGATGCTCTCAATGACTGATATCTTGTCAAATCAACTTCGATCCGTTCTTGCAGAGCCTCTAGAACTTCCGCTCTGGTACTCCCCTGAGTTTGTGTGTCTTGAAAAACTCGTTGTATGCGTGCAATGTCTTGATTCAGTTTCAAGAGTCGTTCCGTCACCACACGGAATCCCAAGTCTGACGCACGATGTGCCATGTAGAAACACTCGGTGACAAATCCAAAACTCTCAGCCACAGGTCGCTGTATTTCTTCTACACTTGGGATCAAGCACGTCTCCTCATCCATGTTTTGCATGTGAACTCCCTTCGTTTGCATCTCATCGTCATTATTGACACTGGCAGCACAATAAGTCGGATCAATACGCAATAGTTTTGGGTCGTTGGTGTTTGAGCAAAACGGTTGACTTAGACGGAGTAGCACGCCACCTAGGTTCAACATGAAACCATCGGAAACGCAAAGGGTGGCATCGGGCGAAGGATATGGAGAATGAGAGTTCCACAACTGACCACGAGCTGTGTTAGCGTGGATGCACTCACCGAGCCAGCATAATGCTCTGTGTTTTACCTCAGTTGAGCACTTCAATAATGTGTGAAATACTTGGTATAAATGTTCTTGAACTGTTTGAATGGCACGCCAGACATTTTCCTCCATTATTGACGGTGCTTCTTGAATATTCCACTGCTTGTCAAAATATTCAAACATACCATCTTGTGTCTTTGGCAAACATGATAAGCAAAGAATACTTCCTAACAAGGTATTAGAGTAAGTTATGCCGGATATCCCTAAAACTCCCCCTTTTGGTGTACTATGAGCAAGTAGTACTAAGCCCAATTGACTGTTTGTGGCAAAAATGTTGATGAAATCAAAGTATGATTGCTTGAATGTGAAAAGATTACTACGCGACAATTCTTTGTGTACTCTGTCTAGAGTGATATGGAATGCAATCAATAGAGAATGTACAGAATCTTTTTCACCATCATCACGTTTAAATTCGTCAGCTATACCGTGGATGAACGAGGTAATGTCTCTAGAACTGTTCTCATTGGAGAAGAGGTCTAGAATTTGCGAATGAAGGTCTTGGCATTCAAACAATTCAGGCTGTCTAAGTGCTGTAGCAGCATTCCGCAAGACAAATTCCATCATCTTTGAGATCAGTTGCTTACGACGTTCAACTTTTTCCTTGCACATAATTTCCACTAGTTTTCTGTGACATTTATACAAATATGTTATGACAGATTTCTCAGTGGCATGTGTATTATTACAAGCTTGGCTTGGCTTGGGTTGTGATAAGCTTGTTGTGGTCTGAGTAGGAATAAGATGATTGCCTGGATCTTCTAACAGCAACCTTTCAAACAGTGCTTGTTCCAGTGTTTCAACATCTATCCAATCTTGAGGACTAACTGTTGCAGCAAAGTCTTCCAAATACACCAAAGGGCTCGATGTTTGAGCATCTTTATTCAATGTGAGGTAGAAAACTTGTTCTACAATTTTATTTATTTCTAGCTTCTCCTTTGCCTGACTTGCATACAGGCCTGTATTTGGGCCATGATTTTCTGCTCCACGCTCACCTCCAGGTGGAGATTCACTTTCTGTAAAACTTTGTGCATCATTCATGGACGTAAAAAGGGCAGAGAAAGGGTTTTGACCCAAGTTTCCAGACATCACTGTTTATTATTATTGTCAGCCTCTAGTTTAATCTACCAATGATATGCCTGGCTGAGCAAATTTCACTGTCATTGTACCTTGCCATAGGCACATCAGTAAGAGAAGTATCCATACAGCAAGTTCAATGCTAAAATTGGCCTGCACATAACCTAATTTTTAAAAAATACGCTGATCATGACTCGGAATATACCGATTCAAATGTGATTAAAACTCGTGCACGGTGCCCTGCTGTTGCGAAGATGTTCTTAATACGTTATTATGACTACCGAACTCTTTTTAACAGATTACAATGTACATTTGATATTATAATTTACGAAAAATGATAAAATACATCCTCCACTATTTTACGTGTAATACCAATTTGACACAAGTCAGTGTTTGACATTTGGTAATTATAGAAGGCTGTGAGAATATCAATACCAACACTGCAATCTAAAAGTAATTTGACGACGAAAAAGCATTTCGAAGAGCCGTAACTAATCCTACGATTCTGCTACACTTTCGTGCCATTGAGTTTCCTGAGTATAAGATATTGCAATCAAATTCCTAAAAATACACAGGAACCTTGATGTGTTTGTTGCGTTGCTAGTTCTGTTTAGCGTCCAGAGCATTATTATTATTATTATTATTAAAACTCTTGCAGTTGCACATGAATGCACCGTGGCAAGTTCCCTATCCATCATCCTATCACACCACCTCCCTAACCTTCTGACGGAATAGCTTCAACCCTATTTCATCCCCCTCGAATATACTTCTACTAAGCCCATTCCAGTCCCTACCTGTCCTATTCAAGAAAGAGAATTTACCGACATCTAACCTAGCCCCCTTTATAACTACCGATCTATCATGACTCCGCCTACCTCCATACCCCAACTCGTTTCTTTCTATCTGCCTATTCAACTCCCCCCAGCCCCCTTCTCCTTCCATCGCCCTGAAAAAATTACATATCCGATCCTCCTTTCTCCGTATTTCCAAATCCTGCCATCCCAATTCTTGGATCATCTCTGATGGACTCTCCAATATTCTTACCCTCTCCCCCCATTCGTTTTCCCCCCATTTCCACCTCCTAACCCTACCTGTAACCCTTCTAACTGCAATCCTTTGTACCCTTTCCACATCCCTAATCTCACCTAATCTATATGGATCCCAAACTGAACTAGCATATTCCACCATGGGACGCACTAGTGAGAAATATGCTTTTTCTTTTATCTCAATACTTGTCCCCCTAAGCTGCCTCATTACAAAGTTTAGTGCATTAATACTCTTTTTAACTATTCCCTCAATCTGACTCCCCCACCCTAGACGTCTATCAAATACCACCCCTAAGTACTTGTAATTTTCTACTGACTCAAGTGTCTTCCCTCCTACATCATACACTACCTCTGCCCTAACCCTCCTCCTACCAAAGGTGACTAACTTACACTTCCCTGCATTTAACCCCATCTTGTTTGCCTGAACCCAACAATTAAGTGCCGCCAGATCTACCTGAATAGCTGCTACATCCTCCTCTGTATTGATTTCCCTATATAACACACAATCATCTGCAAATAACCTCATTTTCGAATTAACAACGCTAGTCAGATCATCTATATATAATTCAAATAATAACGGACCTAACACACTACCCTGTGGAACTCCTGACGTAACCTCAACCTCGCTTGAGACCTCTGAACCTACCCGAACTGTTTGCACTCTATCCTGAAGAAAGTTTCCAATCCATTTAACTAGCCCAACATTCCCAATAGACAGTTTCAACTTCCCTAATAAAATAGTATGATCTACCTTGTCAAAAGCCTTTTCGAAATCTAAAAACACTGCATCAATACACCCTCCTCTATCTACTACCCCTGCCAGTTCTTCCGCAAAACCTAACAACTGCGTCTCACACGAATACCCCTTCCTAAACCCATGCTGCACTTCTGAAATACTCCTTCGTTCATTTACTTTCTCCATTACTCTCTTTATAACTACCCTTTCCATTATCTTACAAACATGTGACGTTAAACTGATTCCTCTGTAGTTGTCTACCCTGCCCCTTTGCCCTCCCTTTGAAATTGGAACCACCTCCGCTTTTTTCCAATCTTGTGGTACTCTACCTGCTGTGAGTGAAGCTTGGAATAACCTTAGCAAATAACCTACAACCCCCCTACCCGCTAATTTAAGTAGATCGCTTTGCACCCCATCTATGCCTGGTGACTTCCCACTTTTAAGTTTTCTCAATACATTCCACACTTCTCCCTCTGTAAGCAGGACCTCTTCCCCATCCCCTTTCATTATTGTTTCCCCCTCCCTCATACCTCCAGTCACATTGAACACCTCTCCGCAGAATCTATTTAGAGCTGCTGCCTTCTCCTTATCCGTTTTCCACTCATTCCCTGCCTGATCAACTAAAGTGGGCAGCTCCCTACCACTACCCTTCAGACTTGAAACAAACCTATACATTCTATTCCAGCTACCCTGCACATCAAGTTCACTAAACATCCCACCCATAAAGTTTTCTTTCGCATCCCTCTTAGCTCTATTAATTCCCGCCTTAGGTCCCGGACCGCTTCCTTTCCCTCCCCCGACTCCCTCAATTTCCTACTTATCTTTCTACCCTTTCTCTTAAGCCTCCTAACCGTACTATTATAGTAAGCAGGATCTGCATTTGCCTGTAACACCTTATAGGGAACCAACGTATCTCTAACCTCCTCATATACTTTCCTAAAATTGAACCAAAGACCCTCAACATCATGCTCGTCTATCTCACACCACTTCTCAAACCTATCCTCAAAAGCTTTTCGAACCTCTCTTGCCTGCACCCTTCTGTACCCCCAGACTTTCTTCCCCACGTTTTTTGTTTGAACCGGCTCTAAAGCTAAGCTGACTATGGGTACTCGATGATCGCTGATGCCTTCAACTACTACTGTCTTTGTCCATAACTCTGTCGGCCTTACTAACACTACGTCTAGAATATTTGTACCCCCTAGCCTTCTATTCCTAGTTCCCTCCTCCACAACCTGATGAAAGCCTTCGTTTAGCATTAGCATTGAATGTCCAAAGTGCTGCACGCCTCCATGACCCTTTGCTTTCTCATTTCGCGATTTATTGTACAGCTTAGGCCTAAAGATTCACTAGTTATCAACATTTAAAAAGTGTTCAGTAATAATTATGGTCATCATAACACCTTGTGAACGTGTTCAGGGGATGTTATGAATATGATGACTTGCATGGTGATGTTGGACATGTCCGCTATAGGCCCTATATGTTATAATAATACATAATTTTTAGACAAGCTTTAGCGAGGATTCAATTTTACATATTGAATAAAATTGGTGTTCGTTTTTTTCATCAACTTGAAACTTTTTTTCAATATGGTTCCTCATCTAACTTAGATCTGTATATTTTTGTGGAATTATCGGGTGGTACCTTTTTTGTATGAATTCTAGAAATTTAAGAAATACTCATTAGAATATAACACAGCGGGAAAAAAAAATATTTTTATTTTATTCTATTTTCTTCTTCTTTTATTTTCATTCAATATTTTTATTTTCCAAAAAAATGAAATTTTGCGTGAAGTTGGATTACATTTTGATCCACATTTCTGGAAATTTTCAGCTTGATCGGGTCAGCCATTTTGAAGAAAAAACAAAATGTGCTAAATTGGTACCACTCGAAGCAGTTTTTACTTTTTACCCATTTTTACCCATACTATTACTATTCGCTCGTCTAACAACGTATATATGGCGTTTCCTAGTTATATATAGAGATAAAAAAAAGTTCCATGATACAGGCATCTCTTTCAACACACATACTAGAGTAGAGTATAAACGCGGAATACGCGTTGTGAGATGAGCGAAACTCTATACACACCTTGATCATATAAAATGAACTTTATCCGATGCCAATGGATCTGGGAAGCCGTGAATTTAACAATGCAATATTTTTCCACTAATATTTCTATATTTTCTATTAATAAGAAACATGTATTAAATTATTTTCTTCGAAACGGCTGGTCCGAATTACACGTCACTTCTTATTAATGTGTATTATTTCTGTGTTCACATTTGAGGAAAATTTGGATTATATTGGAGAGATTTTATTTTTCAATTTTTTCCGCCCAGCCTAATCTTATGGGGTTTTTAGAAACTTTGAATTTTTGTTTCTCAAAAATGGTCCAACCGATTTGACCCCAAAACTATACAGTTTCAAGTTGGATGAGTTTGCGCATAAAAAAAGTTTCATGTCGATCGGTCAAACCCTGCGACCTGTGCAGTGCTTACAAAAAAAAAAAAGAGTTGCATGGAAATCTTCGCTAGCGCTCATCTAATCAAGGTGTGTCGAGTTTCGCAACGCATGCACGTTCCGCTTTTGCCTAGTAGATACAATTATGTTGATTAACACGTTTTCTGGACCTTGAACTCGAAATGTTAAATTTTAGCAATGCATTATTGATACTGACATAGGCCTGTATGTTAATTCCCTATCTGAAATATGTAAATGAATCTCGATTTTGAAAACAAGACCTGACTTGCATTTAAAAAAAGTCTGAATGCACAAACATAACAACAGAGCTGGTAAATTCAAAGGAAAGTATTTTGAACATTCTGAGATTTGTGTGAATCCTTAATATTTGAAACATCGTATATATACGTGCCAGAGATAAAAATCATATTTCTCGAACTGATTCATGTTTTTTAAATGTTTCACTATGGTCCCACAAAATTATAGCAACATCCAAGATCACGATTTTCCTGTCTTCACTTCATTCAAATTTGTTCACTCGAATTTGTGTTGTGTTTGAAAATCTAAAAACATTCGTCAAGGCACTTTATAATGATATATAAATCGTGAAGTTACACTCAGGAAAGAATAGATACTGGAACATGATAGATCTCTTCTCTTTATAGAAATTGATCGCGAAAGGTCGAAAACCAGTGTGCTTATGCTTGTTTTATAGCAAAATGTTCAAGTCCAAGTTCCAAGTAGCCAAATTGCCAACATTCCGATCATCTTTTTGTTGAATCCTTCAGTTATATATCTTGCCTTGTAGGTGTGAAGTGATCAAATTGAGACTCAAATCAGATGTCAGTTTGAAAATGATTTTCAATTCAGAGATTTCAGAGAACAAGAGCTCAGCAGGTATATATCTTTTTGCATGAATCTTGAATTTTGAAATGTCAGGAATTGAAAAAAAAAAAAAACTGAGGAGATTTAGATTTTTTGAATGTCCTCTTCCTTCGTTTCTCAGGAATTTTAGCCGAAGCAAGGATCACGAATTCTCATTTTTTTGCTTCAAATTCGATTTTTGCTTTTAATGTTGATTTGCGAAAGGTCGATTACTAGAGTAGACCTACTCGATTAACCCTATGTTTTATGTCCGAATTTCCGAATGTAACAAAGATTTCCGAAAATTTCCCATCGATTTAGATATTTTATTTGTCCTTGCATCTTCTTCACAAAATTTCTCTTCGATAATTGAAATAAAAAAATCACGTTCCTTTTCATTTCATGCGAATTTGATATTTGATGTCAATTCTAGTACTTGAAATGTGATTATTTTCAAAAATTCTCTACTGACAGTTTAAATGAAAAAAAATCATGTTCATTTTTACTTCAATTTGATTTGATATTTTAATTTGATATTTGACGTCAATTCTGGTTCTAAAAATGAGGTTATTTTCAAATGACTCATTTTTCTTCCGTCGGAATATATCCATACAATTTAATAATTTTGGTTACCGTAGGCCTTTTTCAAAATAAACTTCGGAAATCTCTCTGAAATGGCAGTGTACTGATTATTCACAGAGGTTTTCCCTTGGCCAGCTTTTTTCCTTCCCTGTTTGAGCTCTGTTGTTATGTAGGCCTATGTGTAGGCCTAGCGTTGATATTTTAAAATCCAAATAAGGTACCTTTCTCAAACTATAGATTGATTCACATATTTCAGAGAGAAAATTAGCATATATATTTACATCAATAAAACATTGGTTAATTTAAGCAGTTCCGAGGTCAAGGCCAAGAAAAGTTTTAATTGTCATCAGTGGCGTGCAGTGGATAACAATCGAAAAGTGAAATGTTGCTAAGACGGTGTTACGCGATATCAGAGAGAGGAACTGAGAGGCGGAAGCCCCCCAGTGTAACCGAAAAGATATTTTATGTTTTCAGTGTTGATTTCAGGTGTTTGTAACGATATGGGTGTACAACATTACAACTACTATAAAAATGGTAACAATGGTAAACATCCATCAACTACGGAGATATAATAGGCAACATGCATGATATAGGCCTATTTTCAATATTTTATATCGATCAACGAACAACGATCAAAACTCTGTGGTTCCTTTTTTTTTTGAATGAGCAGTGAAAACTGATTGCTTCAAAAAATCATTTAAGAAATATTCTATTTCAGCATGGTCATGGCGGTCATGATACATCGTGAGAGTCTTCAAGCATAATCTTATCGGCCGTGACAGTCGTTGCAGAATCTCTGAAAATCACGTGTGACCGGCTCTAATCGAATCAACAGGTCTTGATCCACAGCTAGTGATTTACTTATTTGCAATACCATTTCAATACCATTACCATTTCAAGCCTATTGTTAATTTTTACAAACTCGCTTGACTGCCTTATTATTGAATCTGTTGACAATCATTCGTGTTTTGTATGTTGAAACAGTCTAAAATACGTACAATTTTGTTTTTCTACTCTGATTGTAAGATTGATATTTGCAAATCCAATTGAATGCTGAACCATCCAGCCGTGTTATTTTAGCGTACTGCACGACGTAAAACTTCCGGAAAGTCCTCTACGTTCGTCTCACCTTTGAGAACTGTATCTGATGTTTCTATGGAAGGACTCGGTCTGCCAAGATCTGTCACTTCTTTCTTTCCAGTATAAGGTCTCCTGCTAATTCGTATGTCGATCAAGCAACTAATTCACATATAAACATAATATGGAGATATGTTTGTATAGTGTATGATATTGGTGAACAATCATTGTAATTCGCCATCACTCGATGAGAACAAATAAAAAATAGCGTGTCTAGTCAACACGTGTTTTCGAGAAACGACCCAGCAGGTTGACATCGAATGGTGCGACACGCACGACAACGACTTATACAACTGTTGAAGCACACGATTGTGAATCAATAACCTCGCACGACCCGGATACCACGGAAATAATACTATATTTTTCTGCTTATTCGATCTCAGGAAGCTGAGCCATCTACTTATGTAGGCCTATAACCTCCACCGACCTCTCATAGACGAAATCACTCATGTTGCGCACAAACGTCGACTTGTTCATTACTCCGTTTTGCCTTGATTTAGCTGTCGTTCCTGCCGCCTAGTCTGGCACGCATAAAACTAAATCCTCGACCCTAACTCGCACTACTGCTGCAGAACCACTTGAAATACTTGAGTAGTGTATGAGAGCATTTTAATTTTCTTTTAAATATTATTATTATTACTTATGAAATTCGTAACACAATTTGATTGTTTAGAGATTGATTGATTAATCTGTTACAACAAAATAAGCGGCTATGCGGCTCATCACATTCCCTGACTGCTCGCCTCTGATTTTCGCATATTTTATGTAAATAGATTGATTTACATAAGTTTAAGAAACACCCGGAAATAAGGACTTGGTATAAAAGCGATTCTCACCAAATTATATTTGATTCAATTTGAATTGAGGTTCGAACTCATAGCCAAATTGTACTCACATTGAAAGGATATAAATACTCGGTCAAAAAGTAATATTCAATTGGTTAATAAAAATCAAGTATAAGTGATAGTGATAAAAGAGGTAGGTAATATTTCTCCATCCTATTTATATATGTGTATTATGTAGGTATTGTACATTCCATAATAACACGGGCAGTCCCGAGGTACTTTTACATTCTATACCTTTTAAGAAGCATTTGTGCAGCCTAATGAAGTGGGAATTGGGAATTCCCGAGTAGGGACCCATCAGGCAGACACCCCTCTAGGAGCACCTCCGTACAATCATAGAAAGCAGTTTCCTCCTCACCTCTACCTATAGGCAGTAAACTAAGTCTCAAAACTAAGTAACCAAGTAAACTAAGCTCACCCAGTTCTATATGAGTTATTAGAGTTACAATAACAACGTTGCTGCATTGACTAGAGCTAGGCCTACTAAACTAAGCATGTAGTCGCCATTGTTTTATTTAATTGAGCCAATCACGAGGCACGATCACGTCACGTGATGACAACAACGCTGAACCACGATGTAGTAATAGTAACATATTTCATCATCATAGTTTGCGTACATTAAAACCTTTAGTTAATCCTTCTATTTTGAAAGTAGTTTATTTTGCCCTAGTAGAGTCTATTATCAGATACGGAATTTTGGCTTGGGGAGCTACTACAGAATCATATTTTAAAAAAATTAGTAACATTCAAAAACAAATTTTCAAAATCATAAATCCAAATCTAAGTTCTATTACGCCTATACCACAGCCCGATTTTCTAACTGTGCAACAACTCCATCTATTCATCTTCTTGACTACAAATTATTTTTCAACGCAGCATAAACAGATTGCATTACATTTACATCAAACTAGGAATAATGCGTATGGAGCTATAATGCGTATGGAGAGCAACAGAAGCGAGTGTTGATACCCAAACTATTCAATAAACTTCCGAATCATTTACATGCCTTATTGACTATTTCGGAAAGTAAGATAAAGAAGGAATTGAAAACATGGACTGTTCGTCAGAATATTTGATGGTTACTTTATTTAATTTATTTTTTGTACAAGTATATATTATTCATTGTTTCGATTTTATTGTTTATATTTATATGTTTATATTCATTGTTTTGTTTGAATTATGTCTGCTTGTAAAGAAAAACAGGTTATTTTAATGTGCTATGCGCACTACTTTATTATTATATCCAGAAACGTGTATTTTCTTCATTATTTGTAATTATATGTATCATAGCCCTACAGACAATCCACGCTTGTGGCTTCGTGGGGCTGAGAATTTGTTCATTTCATTCAACGTGCTAAACTTCCAAAAAAAAAAAAAAAAAAAAAAAAAAAAGGTGTACACACTCGCGTCTTCCGAGTCTTGGGTCAGAATCTGAATCCATGATCCTATTTTCCTGTAACGCAACTATCTCTTTTATATCCAACAATATAAAACAACAATGCTATACACGGCTCAGTAACTAAATTTTGCATTCGTTTTTCGCGAAAATTGTAGATTTTATAAGTTCAACAATATCACCGGTACCGTAGCCACTCTCATCTACATCTAGCTCACAAATGAATCCGCTAAATCGCCACAGGCAAATGGGACCGTTGCCTCTGATTTGACCGCAAGAAGCCGCATGTGCATGGCATGTTATTAGTATGGGAGTCGGCACACCTTCTTGTTTTTCTCATCAAGTAGGCCTAACACAATAAAGTGTGTGCATTTTACGTTTCTCATCATATTGATAGTTTTTTGTAATGTTATAAAAAAGAAGAAAATTCTTCCTCATACAGATGTAATTGAGATATTTTTTCAAATAGCACTACAAAAAACTCAATTACACAGTGCCTAGTACATGCATACCAAAATGCCTGGATTTTACGCCCAAATCGGTATTGAGGAAACAATGTCCTAGAGAGTTCCATCTAGGCAAGCGCTGCCTTTCTGGGCAAGCACTGCCTTTCTAGGCAAGCTCAATGCCTGGTTTATGCACAAAGCGCCCTTGAGGAATGGCTAGCATGCCCATCTAGACAAACTCTGCCTTTCTATGCATGCCCATGTCCCACTTTTGAGAATTGCTTCAGAAACTCACAAAGATTGTCATTTGTTACCTAGTGAGGCATGATACTGGCACTGTAAAGGCACAGTTTGAGAGGGACTGAGGTATGCTCAGAAAGCCGTATGTGAGTGACTCAGTGCCTCCTCTGGAATACCCAGTGTCCTTGTGTACATAATACGGTCAACATATGTGTAGGACTACACTATAGATGTATTATATGTATAATGTTAGAAGTATTTCATTATAACGGATTGCACTCAATTCGTTTTCTCACTAGATTGAGCATTAGAAGAACTGGAAATCGAAAATCCACGTTCTCACGGCGTTGATTATCATGGCCGTATGTTTTAAATTACGATATATCATTTTCAAAATTGAATAAAATAAGTTTACGCCAATACAGCATTAAAAAAAAGTACACGCATTGAACTCAGCACGTGCTCCACTATAATGTACCTTTATTACGACATAATTAAAGTTCACTCCAATGAATGTGTTTCTTTTCAGTCATCTCAGTGATTGCAAATGGCTCCCAATAACAACACTACCGAAGCTGAGACGACAACTCACCCTCAGTTATCAACAGCAACTGAGGCCGGCAGGAGGTTAGCCCGACCGCCTGCAGGAGAAGAAGTCTGTATATCTGGATTATCTGGACTCTATCCAGAGTCTGACAATGTGTACCAGTTCAGGGACAATCTGCTCAGTAAGAAAGACATGGTCGTAGCGAACCACGGCAGATATAACATGGGTGAGATTTTAACAATATCCCCAGATGCTTATTATCGTATACGATATGTTGAGGTATATGAGATCGCGCTTATGGTACCTCGTCCGAGCGATCTCACCTTGCCACCTCAATCTTACTATGGTCGTGTTGGGCAAGGCTAGGCTGAGTCAATTTAGACTAGGATAAGTTTGAATTGTTCAGTGCCTATATATTAAAAATACTAACATACAGTTGGATGAATGAGTTACATTTCTTTTGCATGATTTGTTTCGGGGTGGTAAGTTGACTTTTGTGGTGCCCGGTCTGAGCAAACTTGACTCAGATTACCCTTGGGGTGAAATGACTTTGTGTTAGTTGTTCCGACGGTGATGAAAATACTCAACTCGTTAACCGTCGACGTCAAAGAAGTACAATGTTCTCCATGTTTCAGTACATCCCGACCTTCCAACTCGCATGGGCAAGATTAACGGCCTCGATAAGTTTGATGGGTCATTCTTTGGTTACCATTACAAGCAATCCAACTCAACCGACCCAACGGGTCGTCTGATAATGGAGCAAGCCTATCAGGCGATTGTCGACGCTGGTAAGTCAATGAAAACTCGATAATTGAACTAGCAGTCCAGAAGGCCAGAATCCAGAATAGACTCAGTAACTTCATTGTTCTACTCGAAACTCGAAAGTGTTTGAACTATTAATTGTAACTTGTAACTATTGTTCAATATGATATGACATTGCACTTGTGGGGTCTTGGCCCTGTTACCAATGAAGGTTCAATGAATGATACATGTGTAACATATATTGAAAGCTGCTCGTGTGGATTTGTGGAGTCATTTTTAATGGCCATTGTTACAATTTACATTCATTGTTGTCAGGCCCGAATGAGTCTATAACGATATATAGGCTTACGCATTGGCACAACAATACGTGGCCTCCACATTTACGAAATCTTTATATGGTATCTAAATTAGGATTTCTGCTTCAGGTGTGAGGCCAGAAGAGCTACGAGGTACTAGAACGGGTGTGTTTGTTGGTATTATCAACACCGTCACTGGTAGGAGGCTAGCCGATCTCTCCGATCACAAGATGTGCAATATAGTGAGCACGGGCAGGACAACTTACGCTAATCGCATATCATACTGGCTCCAATGTACAGGTGAGTTAAGTACAAACTGTTTTCACAGCATTATCTACTACCAGGCCAGTTCACTTTTACGACAGAACAGGAATAAATCCTTTTGCACATCTCCATTCCTCTCGCCCAAGTCTGCAATAAGTAACTACTTCATAAGTAATCACTGAGTGCTCGGTAGCAGCACTATGCGGCGTGCATGTAGCACTTAATTTCTAGTGATTTGCACAGATACTGCCAGGTGTGACAGGTTAGGGTTAGGAGAGAGTGTTGTTCAGTGGGTGTTGAAGTAGGGTCCGTTTTATTTAAAAAAATATTGATTCATATTCATTCCATTCTGCATATTTTTTTTTTCTATTGCACTGTAGGCCTATATTCCGTCTGTTGGTATGCCCAAGATACCAGAATTTGTCCGATTTGTGGTTTCCATTAAAACATACTGTGCTGTTTCGCTTTAAAACAAATTCTTTGTGTTGACAATAATCGATAATTTCACACATTTCAGCCATTAATTCTCCAACAATTCAGCTGACCGATGTTAGCCCAAAACTGTTCAGTTCCAAGTTAAAGGGGGCCTACCCACTGAGTAACATTTTCAGATTCAACGTAACATATAATCCCAAAATGGATAAAAAACTTCTTTTGGTTCAAACATATTACAATGCCTCGTACCATTCAGAGAAGTATCTTCTCAATCACTGTCTACCTACAATGCACATTCACACAAGAACATGAACATGTTTGGAATGAACATGTTGAATGAACACAATGAACATGTTATTTGTATGGAACGGTCCGCAGTGAGGTCAAAATTGATGATGAATCATCGGATTCACTGTTCCATACAATTGATTTTTCTACATTCATGATTGATCATGAGATTTTCGAAATTTCGTAATTGTTGCTTCAGAAAGAGCTCTGAACGACTTGACCCAAACCAAGGTATGTGGCCCAAAGACTGCAGTTCCAAGCTGGATACGTCCACGTGTGCACACAAAGTGCATGCTGATCAGTCAATCCGTGTTATCTCTGCAGCCTACAAAGCTTTGTAAGAGTGGATAGAGGTCCCAGCCAACATTCTCGTAATGAGCTTGTAGTCAAGAACTCCAAGTCATTCTCAGCGTACTATATATGCGCTTGTGGTTTCTTTCTTGTTGCAACCTTGTTCATAAAAGTCCACCAATAGTTTCAAGTTGATTGGCTAGAGCTTCATCTGATATCGGGAAAAAAATCTGATGTGGTGGAAAAAATCTAATTTCTTTCAGTATTGAGTAAGCCCATCTCTTTATCTACAGCTTTGAATAAATTACATATCAAATATAACATGGCTAAAGTGGTCAACAGCAAATAAATGTACATTTCTATGTACGTTTTGATCAGATTACGGAAAGCTTTATTTGACATAACATTTGTCCTAGGTCCCAGCTATATAGTAGACACTGCCTGCAGTTCGAGCTTGTTCGCCGTGGAACATGCGTACACTGCAATCAGAGACGGTATTTGTGATCAAGCTATTGTTGTTGGTAGCAATATGTGCACCAATCTCAGATTGACCGTGCAGTTCTGTCGTCTCGGGGTTTTGAGCAAAGACGCCGCATGCAAGTCTTTCGATAACAAAGGTAAGCTAGGCATAGTTTTGTGAACCAATGGTACTTTTCATGTACTCAAATAAGGATGTTAATAACAGGAAAACGGAGCATGTGTGTTGTAAGATAAGCGTGGTGTTTATATGAAATGTACTCGGAATCTATACTCACGTTTACTTCACATCTTTTGATTTTAGAAAGCCGTGCATTGCCGTGCCGTGATTCTGAACATATTTCAAAGTACTTTGTTGCAGCTAGTGCGATGAATGTATACCAGCTTTTTTTAACATTCAGTAAAAATTTGGATCTTCCCAAAGAGAATTGTTCTCCAAATCTTTTCCATTGAGTCGATCTTATGGGTTTACAAAAAGTCATGATGCTATTTCTCAAATGTGTAGATACAATTTAGCCTAGAATCTACACGGTTCTGATTTGGTCAAGTTGATGTGTCTATATTTCACACATCAACATTGAAAACTTTTTCTCACTGTTTCACTGTTTAATTCACTATTTAATTCTAAACAGTAACTTTCTGTTATGTAAAATATCCTCACACTGAGAGCCAAGTGCACAGTTTTACGCTGATTTTTAGTTTATTTTGCAGTCATTAGTGAATCACATCTTATCCTGTTGCTTACTCATTCTTTTTTCGGAATTTCTCCAATTCTGAGCGAATTAGTAATAGATATCGAGTGAGTTCAACCTGACTCTATTCATTATTCTTCCAACAGCTGATGGTTACGTTCGCAGTGAAGCTATTAGTGTCATTTTCTTGCAAAAAGCAAAACACGCCAAACGCGTTCACGCAACTATTGTTCATGCCAAAACGAATTGTGACGGTTATAAGGAAAACGGAGTAACTTATCCTTCTGGAGATATGCATGAGAAATTGTTCCGGGAATTTTATGAAGAATGCCAGATTGATCCTGCCAGTTTGGCGTGGGTGGAAGCTCATGGTACGGGAACTGTGGTAAGTCAAGAGTTACAACACTGACACTGTGATTTCATGCCACGTCATTCAATCAGATTCTTCATTATCCTCATACTTTATTGAGTAATGAGTATACACTTGTACATTTTTTCTTTTTTATAATTCCAAATCAAGAATTAAGGTTCATAATATTGATATCAACATATGGATCGAGGTTAACAGATGATATTTTATATCATCAACACCATTTTTTAATATGGG
Source organism: Brachyptera putata (assembly GCA_907164805.1). Classification (NCBI taxonomy): domain Eukaryota; kingdom Metazoa; phylum Arthropoda; class Insecta; order Plecoptera; family Taeniopterygidae; genus Brachyptera; species Brachyptera putata. The sequence continues at coordinate 21,287,228 of OU015465.1, forward strand.
AAATATGCTATGCACATGAATAGGTCTACAACTTCAATATTCATGAACATACAGAACTCGTCATGAAGCCATTGTGTGATGAAGTTGAAATTGTTATTGAAATCTACACCGCATGTCAACAATGTGATGGAGTTGAAATTGTTATTGAAAATCCCACCGCTGTCACCAATGTGATGGAGTTGAAATTGTTATTGAAATCGCCACCGCATGTCAACAATGTGATGGAGTTGAAATTGTTATTGAAATCGCCACCGCATGTCAACAATGTGATGGAGTTGAAATTGTTATTGATAAAATTAGATAGATAATCAAATCAATAAGTAAATCGTCACCGTTTGTCACCAATGTGATGGAGTTGAAATCATCACCGCTTGTCACGAATGTGATGAAGTTGACGTTGTAATTGATAGATTTTTATGATAGTTCAATAACGAGAATGTTCACAATAATAGCGTTGCTGTCACCAATGTCCTTAACAGACATAAATATAAAGAGCGGTCGGAATTCGAAGGAAACATGGGAACGCCAAGCATTAAGCTGGGAATTCATATAATAACTCGGAGTTTCAACCATCACGCTGAACCAGGGTACAAATGAGATAGTCGCAGGATTCATGGCTTACCAGAGAAAGAAACACACTTAATCCCAGTTGGTTTATTATTATTATTATTATTATTCAAAAACTGTAATTCGTTGCAAAGAGTAGAAAATGATCAAGTAGCACGCAAATAGACACATATTATATCGACATATTGATGGAACGTCTCGAAAGACACACTTCGAAATCTATTACAGACATGTTGATGTTGCGAAGAGAGAATCTAAAGTCAGACTGCTCTTATTTCCTATTATAATTCTATATCTTTCACACAAGATGCAGTGGAAAATTCCATAAATTAAGGGTGAGTCTTGTGACTTGAGAGTTCATTTGTGCCATGTGATGACTAAAGTTATACAGAACAAAGGGTATGCAAATACAAAGTTACAATAATATGTTATTCTTATAGATTACAATATTATTAGTAAGATTAATCAGTTGTTTGTTTTAAACAGATAATGAGTTAAATGTAGAACTATGTCTCAATGCTAATTATATTGAAATGAGTTCTCATTAATATAGAGAAGTATATTTTTAATTGATTTATCAATTAATAGAATAATTTGTAAAAATTAAAATGAGCGCTTTATGACATCATACCCCCCTACGGAAAATTGAGATATATCCTAACGGATATATATCAATAATAATCGCGGCATATATACATTTGTATAAATAAAGCGAACATTTGCTAATTATAGCTAATAAACATTATCACACTGAATAACAATCTGTTTTTAGATAGTGTACATTGATTCAGTAGTGTTATGTAGATAATGCGATAGTGACAAGGAGTCATAAGAAGATGAATAAAAATATATGAGATTAATTGAGATAAGTATAATATGAGAATAAAATAAGAATGAAATAATTGGATCTTTATATGGTATTCACTTTTCCTCTTATGATATCAAAATTATATCCAAACGGATATGTTATTATGAGTACATACGAAAATTTTAACGTACATTTCAGAGTAAACAATAATAATTTAAAATTATGTATGCTGAGAATGTTTCGTAAGATTGATAATAATTATCATTGTAGATGTAAAAATCATTCGTAAAGTAAAATAGTATAGATATCACTTTATCCGGTAATGCATGTAAAAATCACATTTTTGCGTACGTTCAGGTCATACACTTGAGAATAAACGTAATTGAAATTTCACTGAAATTTTATAAATTGCTCACTGTTCGTAGACATTAGAGGTTCATAACAATAACTTCGAGTTTAACACTTGGTCCATGAGGATATTTAATGAGGCTGGTTGAGTTTTACCACTTTCGTTTGCTGCATTTTTGTCGACTTTGAACTTGTTGTTATGTGTAGTTTCGTTTCTTTGAGATGAGAACGAATTATACAACGGAAGTTGATGAGTCGTACAGGTGGTGATCGTGATACCAGGTCCTCCGGGTGTTGCTCCCGTTGTTTCCTCCATGGCCAGTGCCGGAGCATTGTGATGTCCCCTTAGGTCTCCGAGCAGATGACAAGCTATAAAAATGGAAATGAATAGCAGTTAAAAGTTGCTAAAGAAAGGTAATAAAATAAATGTGAAGATTTTAAGCATTGAAATTCATTAGTAATTTATAGGTACATTTCCATTGATCTCTAATAATGGGATTCAACAATACTTGTAATTAATTATTATTACAGTAGTAGTTACACAAACGTGAAATGGAACCCAATAGATTTGAGATAATAGTCGCATCATATTTCTTTAAACGTGGGTAATATTGCCAGTTCAAAAACGTAAAACAAGGTGAGAGTTTCTCTTTTTTTTGTAACGAAAGAATGATCTCTGATGATGGTATTCAAATAGTACTTGTAATAATTCATTATTACAGTGGTACGTTCACAAACGTGAAATTGAAACCAATAAATTTGAGATAATAGTCGTAACGTATTTCTCTAAACGTGGGTAATATTGCCAAATTAGAAACGTGAAACAATGTAAGAGTTTCTCTTTTTTTGTAGCAAAAGAATGATCTCTGATGATGGTATTCAAATAGTACTTGTAATTAAATTTTATTACAATGTGTTACACAAAACGTAAAATTGAAACCAATAAGGTATGAGATAATAGTTGGAAAATATTTCTATAAACATGGGTAATATTGCCAGTTTAGAAATATTAGACAAGGTATGAGGAGCTACTGCTTCTATTGTGAAGAAGGAATGTAGTCCTAGAGCTACTTCTTCTTTGGTAAAGAAGGAATGGTAGTTGTAAAGTAATAAAATAAACGTGCAATAAGATATGAGATAATAACTTAGTCGTAACGTAGTTCTATAAACGTGGGTAATATTGCCAGTTTAGAAACATTAGACAAGGTATGAGGAGCTACTGCTTCTTTTGTGAAGAAGGAATGTAGTCCTAGAGCTACTTCTCCTTTGGTAAAGAAGGAATGGTAGGCGTAAAATATTCGTATAAACCTGGGTAATATTGCCAGTTTTTGAACGTATGATAAGATATGAAGAAAAGGAAATTAACAAAATGGATTAAAGTGATTCATAAGAGTTTTATCTGAGAGGAATAGCTCGGACATATAAAGATAATTAATATGTCTCTTTTATTTTCAAGTGAATATTTGTAGGATATGTGAATATAAGAATATGTAATATGTGCAATGAAATGCAAGATAAAAGTGTAAAAATATCTTATATTATGAATATTATTCATAATTGATCATAATTATATCGTAAAAGTGAATACGAGAATTTGTACGAGATGAACAATACATGATAATATGCCATTAATAATAGCAATAATGATTAACACGTTAGACATTATATTCTGCGAAATGAGAGATAATTTGTAGTGTAAATCGAATACACGACAATAATAATATTGATAAGAGGATTAAAGTATAATTTTAATTAGTTAGTAAACTTATGTAGGTATATACGTTTATGTATGTATATTCAAATATGTATAGATAATATATATATATTTTTTTTATTATTATTATTTGTTTGCTCTTCTTATGGAAATCAAAGTAGCAGTATTGTTGAACATGATATTAAAGAAATAGTTAATAATAATAATAAGAACGTAGTTACGGTAGAGAGAAGAAAAGAATTGCAATATTATCAACGTTATTGTTGATGTGGAACATTATAAATTAGGTTTAAAAGTAAAAACTTAACTTGTAAATAGTTGAAGCTGTGAAGTAGACTGGAAGAGATGACGTTGATGGAGACTCTAGTGAAGCTGGTAGATGTTATGTGATGATGAGACTGTAAAGATGTTTTGGAGATGATGACCGAGTTTGTCGCCGTCCTCACAACAAATATCACTTCTTGGGGAACGATTGTCTTCCGTATTGTGCGTACCGCAATGCGAGTAGGTCGGATGAGTTGTCTATCGTCCAGGGGTAGAGATGTGTTTTGGGGAAACTGATGATATACGAATGTTATCCTTATTTCAAAGGTCAGGTTTTGTTAGATCTATTTCCTTTTGACAATGAGAGAAACTAGCGCTTTGTTCTCTATTGTTTTGTCGAGATATGCCTATCTCAAACGTTTGACACGCAACAGTTTTATTTGTCACTTTTTTACGTTTGCTACCCTCTCGATAGCTTGGTGTAACTGTCCGATAGGTATTGCAAGAGTCGCGACTTCCTGTTTTACTGTCAGATAGTTCCATTGTTGCTATAATTTGCGACATTTGTTGTATCATCGTTTCAATTTTATCTTCCTCTGTGGTTTTTGGTTTCTTCAGTGTTGTCGGCTTCTGTCGTATTCTTGCCCGTGTGAGTAATTGACCGTGACGCAGCTTCTCTTTCACCTTCTTCTCTGTTCTTTCTTCCTTTCCGGTACCATGATTATCGTATAGTTTCTATTCCAATATGTTCATGAACGAGTTTGTGATGTTGATAGTTGAATGAGTTAATTATATAAACACTTTGAAAATCGCCACCGGCTGTCACCAATGTGATGAAGTTGAAATTGTTATTGAAATCTACACCGCATGTCAACAATGTGACGGAGTTGAAATTGTTATTGAAATCGCCACCGCATGTCAACAATGTGATGGAGTTGAAATTGTTATTGATAAAATTAGATAGATAATCAAATCAATAAGTAAATCGTCACCGTTTGTCACCAATGTGATGGAGTTGAAATCATCACCGCTTGTCACGAATGTGATGAAGTTGACGTTGTAATTGATAGATTTTTATGATAGTTCAATAACGAGAATGTTCACAATAATAGCGTTGCTGTCACCAATGTCCTTAACAGACATAAATATAAAGAGCGGTCGGAATTCGAAGGAAACATGGGAACGCCAAGCATTAAGCTGGGAATTCATATAATAACTCGGAGTTTCAACCATCACGCTGAACCAGGGTACAAATGAGATAGTCGCAAGATTCATGGCTTACCAGAGAAAGAAACACACTTAATCCCAGTTGGTTTATTATTATTATTATTATTATTCAAAAACTGTAATTCGTTGCAAAGAGTAGAAAATGATCAAGTAGCACGCAAATAGACACATATTATATCGACATATTGATGGAACGTCTCGAAAGACACACTTCGAAATCTATTACAGACATGTTGATGTTGCGAAGAGAGAATCTAAAGTCAGACTGTTCTTATTTCCTATTATAATTCTATATCTTTCACACAAGATGCAGTGGAAAATTCCATAAATTAAGGGTGAGTCTTGTGACTTGAGAGTTCATTTGTGCCATGTGATGACTAAAGTTATACAGAACAAAGGGTATGCAAATACAAAGTTACAATAATATGTTATTCTTATAGATTACAATATTATTAGTAAGATTAATCAGTTGTTTGTTTTAAACAGATAATGAGTTAAATGTAGAACTATGTCTCAATGCTAATTATATTGAAATGAGTTCTCATTAATATAGAGAAGTATATTTTTAATTGATTTATCAATTAATAGAATAATTTGTAAAAATTAAAATGAGCGCTTTATGACATCTGTTTGTCAGTAGGGCCTAAAGGTGGAGGATGGAAATTTAGAATCGTTTGAACAAAGCCCTACACAGGGCGATTCATCCACCCCAAAGTAACAGTCAAAAATGGCTAGTGTAACTCATTCACTAAATTGTGAAAACTATTTCGACAAGTTGAGAGATGAAAAACTGCTTAGAAGTTATTTTTGAAAAATATCCATCTCATTCCATAATAAATCGATCCAATCTCTCTTCTATTTTTCTATGTCTTCCGGTTAAAGTATTTTCTAGACTTTCTCCAGTTGAATACAACTTCAAGACATATGAAACCTTCGTTAAATCAGACTCGTTACGTCAAGTTCGTTAAGTTTGAACCAATGGATCGAATACATCACTCGTTGATCACATAGCATGAAACGTACTATAGCTACTCTGTCCTCGAAACTCTCAAAATTTCCAAATGCGATGACACAAAACACTCTACATGTTTGGGTTATAAAGGAAACTCATATATCATCAGTAGCACATGGTCAAATGTGACTTGATGCGAAAACATATAGGGCGTTGCCAGTACAGCTAATGGTACACTCAAATACTCAGCAAATATAGATTGAATGACATCAAACACTCAAATATAGTTACATAAATATCCATACAAACTGCGTAAAAGATGAAGCAATCTGAAATAATAGTATTAATATGTTCCGTTCACCAGGTTGGCGACCCTCAGGAATTGAATGCGATTAGTGAATTTTTCTGCGAGGGCCGACAGACTCCTCTACCAATTGGTTGTGTCAAGTCCAACATTGGTCACACTGAAGGTGCTGCTGGGTTGTGTGCAATCACCAAGGCAATAATTGCGATGGAAGCTGGTATTATACCCCCAAACTTGCATTACTCTGAGCCAAGAGAAGGGATTCCGGGTTTGGTTGATGGATCATTGCAGGTAAACAAGAATTGATGAATTAACTAGGAAAACGCCTTAAATGCGTTGTGAGATGAGCTTAGAAGTATGGAAATGTAGAATTAAGAACATTTTGTCAGCTCAATGTACATATACAGGCCATGGATCACTTCAAAGGTTCAAGAACCGCGGCTGTCTGTTGGTATATAAACCTTGGTTTCCAAACAATGGTACCAGTGCCTTCTTGATATCCATCACAGATTTTAAACGTTTTAATTTATTGGTGACACTTGTTGCTCACATTTAATAGTTTCTTGATTGCTTGCTTAATTGCTTTTATTGATGTGTGAAAAAGTACATTAAAAATGCGTTTTCTTCGTTATTTCACATCCGATTGTTCCATAAATCGCTTAACATAGGTATGATAGATCTTTCCACATTCAGTATAAATTTGAGAGCTTTTGAAAAAACAAAAATTCCAAGTATTTCTCCCCTGGCCTATTCTTATGGGGAATTTCCATACTTTCCAATTTTTTTCCGGAAAAACCGTTCGACAGATTTTTCTGAAAAACTATCTATTCTGGTATAACACCAATTTGTAAAAAAAGTTTCGAGTTGATTGAAACTTTTTCCTGACCTGTATGCCGCGTACAAGATTACACACAAAAAAAATAAACATAAAAACCAAGCCCAAAATTTTTCGGTATATGGAATGAAAATCTTCGCTACGCTCATCTAACTAGGAAAACGCCTTATATGCGTTGTGAGATGAGCTTAGAAGTATGGAAATGTAGAATTAAGAATATTTGGTCGGCTCAATGTACATATACAGGCCATGGATCACTTCAAAGGTTTAAAAACCGCGGCTGTCTGTTGGTATATGGACCTTGGTTTCCAAACAATTAAACCAGTGCCTTCTTCACATCCATCACAGATTTTAAACGTTTTAATTTATTGGTGACACTTGTTGCTCACATTTAATAGTTTCTTAATTGCTTTTCTTAATTGCTTTTATTGATGTGTAAGAAAGTACATTAAAAATGAGTTTTCTTCGTTGTTTCACATTCGATTGTTCCATAAGTCGCTTAAAATGTGTATGATAGTTCTTCCCACTTTCAGTATAAATTTGAGAGCTTTTGAAAAAAATAAAATTCCAAGTATTTCTCCCCTGGCCTATTCTTATGGGGAATTTCCATACTTTCCGATTTTTTCCCGGAAAATCCGTTGGACCGATTTTTCTGAAAAACAATCCCAACCTATTCTGGTATAACACCAATTTGTAAAAAAAGTTTCGAGTTGATTGAAACTTTTTCCTGACCTGTATGCCGCGTACAAAATTACACAAAAAAAAAAAAAAAAAAAAAAAAACATAAAAACCAAGCCCAAAATTTTTCGGTATATGGAATGAAAATCTTCGCTACGCTCATCTAATAAACCTTGGTTTTCAAACAATTATACCAGTGCCTTCTTCATATCCATCACAGATTTTAAACGTTTTAATTTATTGGTGACACTTGTTGCTCACATTTAATAGTTTCTTAATTGCTCTCTTAATTGCTTTTATTGATGTGTAAAAAAGAACATTAAAAATGCGTTCTCTTCGTTATTTCACATCCGATTGTCTCACAAATCGCTTAAAATATGTATGATAGATCTTTCCACATTCAGTATAAATTTGAGAGCTTTTGAAAAATTTTGATTTTCCAAGTATTTCTCCCCGGCCTATTCTTTTGGGGAATTTCCATACTTTCCAAAATTTTTCCGGAGACACCGTTTGACCGATTTTTCTGAAAAACAATCCCACCCTATTCTGGTATAACACCAATTTGGGGAAAAAGTTTCGAGTTGATTGAAACTTTTTCCTGACCTGTATGCCGCGTACAAAATTACACACACACAGAAAAGAAAAACAAAAAAAAAACAAAAAAAAACAATATAAAAACCAAGCCCAAATTTTTTCGTATATGGAATGAAAATCTTCGCTACGCTCATCTAATTAAGAACATTTTGTCAGCTCAATGTACATATACAGGCCATGGATCACTTCAAAGGTTTAAAAAACGCGGCTGTCTGTTGGTATATAAACCTTGGTTTTCAAACAATTATACCAGTGCCTTCTTCATATCCATCACAGATTTTAAACGTTTTAATTTATTGGTGACACTTGTTGCTCACATTTAATAGTTTCTTAATTGCTCTCTTAATTGCTTTTATTGATGTGTAAAAAAGAACATTAAAAATGCGTTCTCTTCGTTATTTCACATCCGATTGTCTCACAAATCGCTTAAAATATGTATGATAGATCTTTCCACATTCAGTATAAATTTGAGAGCTTTTGAAAAATTTTGATTTTCCAAGTATTTCTCCCCGGCCTATTCTCTTGGGGAATTTCCATACTTTCCAAAATTTTTCCGGAGACACCGTTTGACCGATTTTTCTGAAAAACAATCCCAACCTATTCTGGTATAACACCAATTTGGGGAAAAAGTTTCGAGTTGATTGAAACTTTTTCCTGACCTGTATGCCGCGTACAAAATTACACACACACAGAAAAGAAAAACAAAAAAAAAACAAAAAAAAACAATATAAAAACCAAGCCCAAATTTTTTCGTATATGGAATGAAAATCTTCGCTACGCTCATCCAATTATATAAATATAATATATAGATGTAGTCTACGACAGTGATTGTCGGATCGTGCAGGCGCATAAGGTCACCCAGAATATAGTTCTCATCTATGGTCGAAAAGGTTTCAGAGTAAGTCCAATGATCGCTATGTGGAATAATGGTTCGAGAGAGAGAGAGAGACGCTCTCAAGTAGTTCAGTCAAATAAGGCACATATGTAGAACCTGGTCAACGTTGACATGGGTTCGAGTCCCATATAGCATGGGATTTGTAGACATCCTTTTGTATTGTATTGTATTGTATTGTATTTATTTTCCTCCCGTAGACTAGTACATAATATAAGTATGGGTATCGTCAGAGTAAGATTTACATAGTATATACATTGTAATATTAATATAAAAATAATAATATAAAATAAAAAATAAAAATATGACATGCAAGAATAAGAATACAGAGTCATTAGCAGATAACAGTGTCATGATCATTTATGTTAGGTTTCTATATGTAATAATAGCACTTAAGGTGTGAGAAGGTAAGATTTAAGTTTAAAGTAAGGTTTCATGAGGAAAACCATTAAGTAATGTTTAAAAAGTGAGGTAAAGTAAGGTTTCCCCATAGTAAGGTTTCATGAGGAAGAGCGATTTTACTTTTAGGTTATATTTTGACTGTATGTATCAATTATGATGAAAGGAACTCTTCTAGAGTAAAGAAGGGATTTTGAATTAGGAAGGTTTTCAGGCTGGATAGGAAGGCTGCATGACAGATTGAAGTGGTTATGTGTAAGGGTAGTTTATTGTAGATGGTGGTGCAAAGGTGAAGTGGGCTGTGTGTGAAGAGAGTGCGATTATGGGTAAGGGTGCGGAGGGCGTTGCTGTTTCTGGTTGAGTGGTTATGGACGGTTGCATTTGTGAGGAAGAGGTTAGCGTGATTTCGAGCAAAGGTGCTAGCAATCTGGATGAGTGTACAGGTGAGGGTTAGGATTCTGAGGTTAGTGAAGTGAGGCTTGCAGGTTTTCCGTCGGGAGATGGCGGCTATTATGCGGATAGCCTGTTTTTGAATGATGAAGATGCGTTTGGCTTGGGGACAAGTTCCCCAGAAGAGGAGGCCGTACGAGAGGTGGGAGTGGAGATGGGCATGGTAGACGAGTTTCAGGGACTGGGGGCTGACAATGGGCTTGAGTCTACGGAGGAGGAAGTTACCACTTTCGATTGTGTTGAGGGAGTGTTGGATGTGGATGGACCAGTCCAAGGTAGGGGTGATATGGATTCCTAGAAACTTGGTGGAGTGGGTGCTGGGGATGATTTTATTGTCGACTCTGATGAGGGGAGAGAAGGAGGGAGGGTTTGTTTTGGTATGGAAGTGTATATAGACTGTTTTGGTGGGTTGGAGAGCAAGTTTGTTATTGAGACAGTAGCTGGACATGAGAGAGGTTTGCCGGTTTATTGTCTGGGTGAGGGAGGAGAATGGGTTTGAATTGGGGGTTGTGATAAGGTGATTGGTATCATCGGCAAATTGGAAGAGGTGTCCTGAGTTTAGGAGTTGAGGAAGGTCGTTAACATAGAGGAGGAAAAGAAGAGGGGAAAGGACTGAGCCTTGTGGTACGCCGTTAAGGACATTCAGTGGGTTCGAGATTGTAGGAGAGGGCAAAGAGGGGATCCTGACAACTTGGGTTCGATTGGAAAGGAAAGAGGCAATCCACTTGTTGGCGATGCCCCGGATCCCAAGTGAGGAGAGTTTGGTGAGGAGGTGGTTGTGGTCAATAGTATCGAAGGCTTTGGAGAGGTTGTAGAAGAGACCAACAGAGTGGTCACCTCTATCAAGGGCAGTGTGGAGGGTAGTCAGGAAGTTAAATATGGCAGTGATGGTAGATTTATTTTTTTGGAAGCCATGTTGGCATTGTGCAAGGATTTTATGGGATTCCAGGTAGGGAAGTAGTCTGGACAGCATAATTTTTTCAATGATTTTGGAAAGAGAGGATAGGAGCGAAATGGGTCTATAGTTATTCATGTCTGCAGTTTTTCCTTTTTTTGTGGATGGGGATTACAAGGGCTTCTTTAAGTTTAAGGGGGAAGACACCAGAATTGAAAGAGCTGTTGATAATGATGGTGAGAGGGTAGGCAATGAGATGAGAGGATTTGGCCAGGAGGGAGCCTGGAATTTCATACAGGCCACATGAGTGTTTTCCACTGAGGGTTCTAAGAATTCTCGTTACTTCAGCGGTGTGGGTAGGATGAAGGAAAATGGTTTGGGCGGGACTAGGTCTTGGTAGGGGACGCGTGGCGAGGTTTATGGGTGGCGCAATGTTACCAGCAAGGATGAAGAAGTTATTAAGTTCTTCTGCGAGGATGGTGGGGTTGGTGGTCCGGAGTCCATTGATGTTGAGGGCGAGACTTTCAGGGCGTCGTTCAGAATTGGAGGCAGAATTTATTATGGTCCATGAGGTTTTTGATTTATTGGTGGAGGAGGCCAGGATAGAGTCATGATAAAGGCGTTTGGCTTTATGGAGGTTCTTTGTGTGTTTTTATACTTCTTTGATAGTGACTTTTGAGTTCTTTGGAGTTCGGAGTGGTTTTAACTAGGAAATGGAGGGCGGGAAGGTTGTCACTGGTGGTACGTAGGTCATGGGTGATCCATTTGTTTGGTTTGATAGACTTTGTTTTCATTTTTTTTCTGAGAGGAAAAGAGGTAATGAAATGGTTAGTTATAGTTTTCAGGAAGGAGTTGAATAAGGTATCTGTGTTCGAGGACTTGGAAAGGTTACTCCAGTCTTCATTTTCGAGGAGCGAGGTGAAGTGTTGGGTATTGGTTTCGGAGAAGGAGCGCTTAATTATAAAACTTTGTTCCTCTGGATGAGTATTGGTGGGTGTGATCTTCCACATTAGGGCAAGGTGGTCCGAGAGGCCACTGTTGAACGTGTCAGTTTTGATGATGGGGTGGGCTAGGGTCGTAAAGATGTTGTCGATTAGGGTAGATGACGTAGAGGTTACTCGTGTGGGACTGGTTATAGTTTCGTTAAGGTAGTATGAGTGGAGAAGATCGAGGAATTTGTTTTTCTGTTGTGAATTTTGGAGGAGATCTATGTTTAAATCCCCACAGATTATGAGGTCTGATTTGGGGTAGTGTTTGGTGATGTGGATGATTGAGTCTTCAAGAGTGGATAGGAAGGTGTTGACGTTAGATGAAGGTGAACGGTATATACATTTAATGATGATGTTGGTAGATTCGGGTCTATGCCAAAGAATAACAGTACATTCGAAGGACTTGTCAGATGCGAAGGATTTCAAGTCAATGGGAGTGGTAATTAGGGTTGGTTTTGTGAACATGGCAACGCCACCATGACTTGAGGAGGTTCTGTGGAAGATGTTGGCTTTGCAATAGTGGGGGATATTGAAGAAGGTGTCGGAGGGTGGGAGCCAGTGAAAAGAGACAGAGAAAATCAGGGGAGAGTTTATTTGTTAGGATTTCCAAGCTTTCTACTTTGTTGCGGGCTGACTGAATATTGAGGGAGATGAGGAGATTTGGTATGACTAGGGTTTGGTTTTTGTCTGTTTTTTTATTTTAAAATTTGAATTCTGGTTGAGGATTTTGTGATGAGATTTTGATGTACGAGTGGGTTGGGCTCGGCTAGCTGTGGTTGAAGTGGTGATTTTAGGAATAGTACAGTGAAGAGCTGGCATCGCCGTGAGGGCGTTGGCAGCTGGCGTCGCAGTGTGGGCACTGGCGGCTGGCGTCGTAGTGTTCTCCACTTCACAGTCTCATCGAACACTTGCGTATTTATATCCCTACATATCCTAGCAGGCTGTGGGGGTCATCGAAGCAAAAACTCGGTTACGTATATGGGCAGTCAGAGGTTAGACGCAGTAGAACTGGAATTGAGGGAAGAAGAAACAATTTTCTTCCAATTTAGCACATCTTGGATGAGGAGATTGGAGAGCAAACGAGAGTGGAAACTACAAGAATTGATTTAGGCCTAACTCGAAAGAATGTGGTTGTTATAAACAGGACGAGATCAGCGTATGCGAGAAAAAGAGGTGGCCATAGAGCACATGTTTGAGGCTCGCTAAAAGTGAACTATACCAGGCAGAAGAAGGTGATAATGACCTGGCGAAGAATGGTGTTGCATCAACTTGGCCATCAAGCATGGTGTCCAGTAAACTCAGTGTGTGACATTCTGTTCCCGGGATACTAGTAAATGCTTCGTCAAATTCTGTGAATTGTCAATAAATGAATGTAAATTGTAATACCACTGAAATGGATGTTGATTTCCTCGAATAGGTGATAACCGAGCCGTTGTCTTGGGAAGGAGGTTTGGTGGGAATCAGCTCGTTTGGCATCGGAGGTGCCAACTGCCACGTGTTGCTTCGGTCGCACTCGAAGTTGAAGATTAACGGCGGAGTTCCTGCTGACAACATTCCACGTCTTGTCACTATATCGAGTCGGACAGAGCTTGGAGTAAATCAAATTCTTGACGATGTGAGTAATGTGGCATATATTCTAGGTATATTGTAGGACTATCGGTATAAATATAAATATATATATATATATATATATATATATATATATATATATATATATATATATGTATATATATATATATATATATATATATATATATATGTATATATATATATATACATATATATATATATATATATATATATATATATATATATATATATATATATATATATATATGAATATTTAGTATGTAATTGTCATGTCATAAAAGATACGCCTCGACCCGCACCCAAATATCTCGATATTGGATCGTATACAAGGAGTTAATTATAATTTGTATATAGTTTGTATATGTTTCATAATTGAAGATATACTGTCTTTCTGGAATATGATCTACCTAATGACAATTTCAATATCTTGCTCAACTATATTTTCATATTTTGATATCAATCAACGAAAATAGCACGATTTTTCTAAAAATTGTGAATCTTACTCCTCGAGTGATAAACATAGATAATCTGCGAGATTCCACCATGAAAGTTCAATAATTATAATATATTATTTGGATTGTACCAGTTAATATTTCCCCAAGATAGAGACGGGTTATCTAAAAAGCTATTTGAATAACAAACATCTGACGAATATAATAAAATCGCACAGTATTGCGAAATTACGCACCACATGCACTGTCAGATTGGCGCGATATTCATGTTCTGTATATTCGAATTCTCTACACACCTTGACTCGTATAAAATATACTTGACTTGGCGACTGTCGGGCCCGTGATTCAAAGACCGTGAATTTGACAACATAGTTATATTACTATTTTCATCCATCTGTCGAAAAGGAAACATCAATTCGATTATCTAAAAAAATCGATAGTGCATCTGAATCAAAATTGACTCTGTGTTTCTAGTTGGAATCGAGGCCCGTGGATGCTGAATACATTCGTTTGTACCACGCGCTTCATGCTAAAGAGATACCAGCACATATCTACAGAGGCTACACTATCCTCACAAAGCCACATTCCATAAGACATGTGCAGGTGAGTTCATTTCAAGGTACTTTTCTACAAACTCAACTACATCGAACGGGATCGGCCCTACTGAAAAACAGTAAATGTAAGATTGGATGTTTTGAAACTTCAGTACCATTATTATGGTAATCTGTCTGCAATATGAATGCATTCTCTTGAATTGATGCAAAATCGTTCATCGAGTAAATTTAAAACTATTGCATTCATGTATTTCCAGTGCTACTCCAAGACAAATCGACCCGTCTGGTTCATTCTTCCCGGAGTGCACATTCAGTGGTCTGCAATTGCCGGATCACTCCTCACAATCCCTGCGTTCTCTAGCACCATCGATATTTGTCACCAAGTACTGCTACCAACTGGACTTGACCTCCATAAGATTATTACTGAAGATAATACGGAAACTCTTGTCAACAGTGTGGTTGGCACAACTGCAATCCAGGTCAGTCAATCTAGAAAGTACTAGTTAGTAACTTGATATCAATTCATTTATTTTCATTCACATCATTCTGTTCAAATATCATTTGACTTCACTTTCTGGTCTCATACATAAATTTTTCTCTGTTTTTAGAAAATGTTAACAGAATACAATACAATTCCAAAAAATAGTTCGAATTCGAGTGTCAAATTGTTGTAGAAAAGCTGTTATTCATTCTTCGTTTCTTTATCAAGCAAGTTCATGATTTGTACTGAAATTAAAGTGAGGTGCGTAACTTGGAATACAACCACAAGTTATACAGTTCAATGCCTTGAAGAACGTATATGAATGAAGAAGAATACTCAGTCATGATTATGATAATATTGTACCATGATTGAATTGAATTGAATATTGAGTTTTTTCGGCCCGTCAACGAGTAGGTTGATGTTTAAAATCAATACGTCTGAGTCATGACATTGAAACGTAGAACAGGTGTTTGTATAAAAAACGACACACTGTCTAGTGATATAGTTCATAGAGTGTGTAACTTTCATTACACACATCCATTGTCTGTAGAAAAATAAATTCATGCGTATACACCAGTCATGCATAATGAATAGATTCACACGAGCATTCACACAACTCTCTCAGACGAGTCACAAAACGATGAAACACAAATAATACAACACATATACTCAAACAATTACATCGTAGAATAATTGAGCCAATTCTAGATAAAATGGTATAGGTCAGCTTGTTTTAAGAATAAAATGAGGCGATCAGCCGCCCTCTCATCGTCACCAAGGATCCGTGACAGGTCCTCCGGAATGCGCAGAATCCTGCGCAGATCACGGAGCCTGTCACAGTCGACCAGTAGGTGGTGCACTGTGAGTGGCTCGAGGCACTCCTCACATTCAGGCGGCTCTTCTCTTCTCAGGATAAAGCGGTGCGTCAAATGAGTGTGTCCAATGCGTACACGAGCTAGTACAACCTCTTCCCGGCAATTTCTGCGACGGGAAGTATGCTATCGGCCAACAATTGCTTTCGCAGCCCTCAATTTGTTGTTCGTCACGGCGACCCAAGATTCTTGCCAGGAATCTGTCATTGCAGCCTTGAAATGATTTCTGAGGTCTGTTATAGGGAGCCGTGAGTCGAATGTTCTCGTTTTGCCTGTCGCTTTCTTCGCCGCCATATCAGCGCGTTCATTTCTAGCAATCCCTGCATGCCCTGGTATCCAGCAGAAGACTACCACATCGCTGAGCCTCGAGCTAAGCGAGGAGGGTTTGGATGTTTTGCACCAGTTGGTGCAGATTATAGTATTATTGTTCCAGATTGGACTTATTGAAACTATGAAAACGATTGGAGTACGACCAGATGGTATGATAGGAAATTCCGTTGGTGAGCTGACAGTCGGTTATCTTGACAACTGCCTCAACTTGGAACAAACGATACTGTCGGCTTATTACATTGGGTTTGTTCTTGAGGGGTTGAGGCAGAAAGGAAATACGGAGAGAGTTGGTAAGCTATTCAACATGCTTTACATATAATACACCTCTTACTAACTAGGCCTACAAACTTTTTGAATTATGCTTGACTTATACTTCTCACAGATATTGGTTTGTTTGACGTTTCAAATCCTTCATCTGGAGGCATCTCGCACAATTCCAGATATAGTTCTTCCAGTTGTGTTATCTGCAGATCTATAAGCTCCTTGTCAAAATCTGTTGGAGTTAAGGAAGGCAAGGATATCGTGAAGGAAAACGGCATGTGCAACAATTTCGCATCACATAGTCGGATCATCTCTGATGCCCAGATACAACTAAATATCCACTTGAATAAGGTGATTATGTCTGCAAACTTGCAACCGTATAATTTCCACAAACAATTTTAGGCTCGATTTTAGTATCATAAACTCCCGATGTTGTAGGCGTACATAGAGTATACAATCATAGACTAAAGAGATACAACAGTATCTCTTTAGTCAATGATACAATCAATACAGTCAGAAATATCCACAAATTGATTACAAAGGAATGTTTCATCTGTGAATTTCAGTTTTTCATATTGATTTATGCAATCAAGGTGACGGAGAAATTGTAAATATGATTGATAAATTGAGTGGCAACTATGAATAATAAAATAACAAACATAATACTATCTGACAATGAATAGGAAATATGGATGGAAAGCCAACTTGGAATTATTGTACACTATGATTGAATCATCCTCTACTGGAATCACACGGCCGAAACACGAACAATTGCCTTTCAAGGAACCAACATGAGCAATTCATGGCCGTCAATGGACGTGCAAACAGAATGGAGAAAGTTGTGATTGTATAGAGCCCAAATAGAACCAGATCATGGCCTAAGCACGGACTGAAACTGAATGATATTGAACGGTTGAAATAGGAGTGAAACACGGCCGATCCTGCATAATAACGATCAAATTTCTGTCTCGTCAAGGGAAAAACACGGGCGGTCTGCAGACTTTTGTGTCAATGATACAGACACGGACAATATAGCTACTTTCATAGGACAATATAGAGCAGACTCACTGTGGGAACTATAGAATGGATAATTTTAATTGTACAATTATTTTTTGATTACATGTGACATTTTTATAAGAAGAGAAATTACGTTGTTTCGAATAATTTGATTGAATTTGTAAGGTTCAGAGTATTGAAGATGACGCTCACCGTATTTATATATACAGACCTAAGTAAGCATATTTAATCATCAAATACCTCATATCTAGTGAAGGTATCTTATTAGAAGAGTCGTTATAATATTTTGGAATGAATTCATAATCAATGAGTTAATGACGGTTCAATGACGGTTCGGTTCAAATTTATGTGGAAATGTCATATTCAATGATTTTTTCCTAATCAGGTATCATAAATTTTAGCAAGTAGATTTGTAGATTGAGCATAAATTTGTTGAATATGCGAGTTCGAGGCAACACCAAGAGAGAATATCAAATGAAATTGAAGATCAAGCCCAACAATTGGAAAGTTGGAATGAACTTGAGTACCTATAATTCAGATGCACAAGATCGCAGTTTATTATAAAAGAGATGAGATCAGCTCCAAAATGTGTTGTTGGTTTCTTATTATATAGTCACACCTGTGTTTTCTCAGTTAATCCCGTCTCCTAAACCTCGCTCCGCTGCTTGGGTGAGCTCTTCAGTTTCCAAGGGGCACTGGAATAACGATGAAAGACGTCTGGCATCTGCAGAATACTTCAGTAACACCGCATTGCATTATGTTCTGCTCCAAGACACATTTCATCAAGTGTCTAGAAACGCCATCATGATTCAGTTGTCGCCAAATGAAAGCGTAGGAGATGCTCTTGCGAATATTGGAAAACACACATCTTACGTGTCATTGACTGATGCTAAGCAGGATGGCGTGGAGTTTCTACTAACCGCTTTAGGAAGGTAACTGGAACCTTCTCGTTAATTGTATGGATAGAATATGGTAGAAGTATTGACACTGAGTGAGAGAAGCGGATATACCCCTTATAAAAAAAGCTGAGGTGATTGACTGAAACTTTGGAAAACCCGAAATAACCAATATCGAATTTTACGGGTTTCACTTTCCATGACTTCATTGGAATTATTTCCGATTTTTTTATCACCGAAATTTCTTACCAAATACGGAAGTTTCGAATCTGTCCCATAATTGTTCCGCTTCATTCTTAGATACAATTAATTTTTGTTTTCGATGAAATTATGAACTACATCGATTCCGTTTGACATGTGAAGTTTGCACAAATGCAATATCGCATATCGATAATTACAAATAGTGAGCACTTTCCTCCAGAATGTGACTTCTACGCTCATCCGATTAAGCCTTCCTAACCGATCGAATGAATCAATTGGTTTGTGTTAGTTCTATGAGCGCGCCGCACATTTTGGAAAGTTTGGTTGATTGGTTGCGTAATTGGAGCAGATATTCTCATTTCTTCAAATATCTTATTTTCCATGGAGAAACCAAGTAAGAGAAAATCTGAAACCCATCGCTTAAAACACGTATGAACGATGGATAATCATGACTTTCTTCTAGTACCCAGATTGTACACTTTTTCTTCTAGGTTGTATGAGTGTGGTGTGGATCTTGAATTGGCGAACATGTACCCTGAAGTACAGTTCCCTGTGAGCCAAGGCACTCCGATGATCTCTCCTGTCATTGGTTGGGATCACTCAGAGAGTTGGTATTTCTATACTGAGGACTTAACAGTGCAAAATACAGGATGTGAAATACCCTACAAAATTTCTATGTCCAGCAAGATTGAGAATTATAACTCCGGACATGTGATAGACGGCAGGAATCTTTGTCCCGCTACTAGCTACCTTGTGAGTTCACTATTTATCAATCATTATTGATATTATATATTCATCTTGATACATTCTTCGAAATTCACCATAGATTCTTCAATAACATCAAATTTGATGAAATGGTGAATACAATTAGACTGGAGTATGTGTTCTCAAATACTATACCAACGGTTATAATATGTTGGAAAGATTTAATTGTGTGGTGTTAGGCCCACTCAATAGGCCTATCATGCCCATCAGTTATTCAAACACACTGACATGGGTTTCTTATCTTTCTTTAAAAACATTTCTATTCGTTTTGGATGTTTTACCTAGTCCCGTAAAAATATTGAAAATGTTACAATTTTATAAAAATATGCTTTCTTCTTTGTTACAGTGTATGGTGTGGGAGGCTGTCGGAAAGATACACGAACGCGTATTCAATACAATCGAAGTTGTTTTCGAAGACGTTAAATTTCATCGTGCCACGATATTACCGCAAAATGGTATGACATGTTGACATGATGAATTTTGTCGGTTAAATTTATCCTCGAGATATATATATATATATATATATATATATATATATATATATATATATATATATATATATATATATATATATATATATATATATATATATATATATATATATATATATATATATATATATATATATATATATATATATATATATATATATATATATATATATAGATAGATATATATTTATATAGATATATAGCATATTCCATATATAGTATATTCCAGACCATGTTTGTACCGTCCTAGCGTTTGTAACTTATTTCATTTTATTTTCTCGCTACTTTCCTTCTCATCTATCGTCTTCTTTCATTTTATTTTATATCATTTTATATCATCTCCTCTCACTTTGCTCTTCCTCCCCCGCTCACTCCAAGTGTTTGAAACACCCACAAATGTTGTCAATCATGGCAAAGTACACGGACAACAACATAGTCCGTGCTTTCGAAGTGCCTTCAAACTGTAACATTCTATATCCCATGGGTCTCAGATATAATTCTAGGTATATTCCATGTACATACTGATTCACATGGATGAGAAAATTACCGTGGAGAGTAAAAGCCCTATTAGTATTACTTAGTTCGTAGATAAGAACACTGAAATAGAAACTGAACATAGAACATGTGGTTCTTGTTTATCCAGGTGAGGTTGAGTTCACCATCGTCATCCAGAAAGTGACCGGCAGCTTCGAAGTTGTAGAAGGAGGTACTGCTATTGTCTCCGGTCGTGTCTACCTTCCTGATGACGTTAAGAAAGAATTGGTGCAACAACTTCCGCCAGCAAAAGATTCGGGTCTCGGGAAACTGTCTTCAAAGGATATCTACAAAGAATTTAATTTGAGAGGATACAACTACAAAGGCATGTTCAGAAGTTTGGTGGATGCTGATAATGAGGGTGGGTAGACACATATTCAAAAACTGAAGATTGTGACATTTTCGATCGTCTTTGAATTGTTCAGATGAGTGTAGAAGAAACGTGGTCATCTACAATTTAATTTTGGCATGCTAGAAGAGTTGTCGATGAAATTCCACATTGACTAGATTCTCGGTTGAACCTGTGAATCACGCGAAAAATATCACACGAAACGAATAATTAATATAGTACGGTATGTGAGAATTATGTACAAATCAGATACATTCTGAAATACGGTAGAATTCAGCCAATATGGTTAATGATTTATCAAATTGCATGTCAATAACAGAAACACTACAGCTTGTGCTATCATTTTGTGATAAAAAATATATTCCATTATTTCAAACTCTCATGCATCCTATCTTTTATCCAATCATGTATTCTTCATGAGATGATTTCGTGATTTGTATACATGACGAATGTGAATTAGTGTTTATATTGTTTAACGAATCAGATGTTCTCCAGGTATGAATGGTAAGATACGCTGGCAGGACAACTGGGTTGCGTTCATGGATAACATGCTCCAGATGCAACTCATCGGTAAAGATACTCGAAGTTTATTTGTTCCAACGTCCATCGACAAGATTGTTATCAACACAAATCATCATCTGAAGCTTGTAGAATTATCAGGAGAAAATTGTGGTAAGTTTCAACCAACAACACAATCTTATCCAACATTTGAACAATTTCAAATCTCAACTTATCGTTTCTTATGTTCATACCCTATTACTCGTACAACATAGCTCGTATCCTCAGTTTTCATAGGTCGATGATGTATTCTCTTGTTCTTAGTAATGGATGTATCTGTGTACCCGGATCTCGGACTCATTAGAGCTGGAGGTATTGAAGTTCGAGGCTTGAAAGCATCGGCGATTCCCAGAAGAAAACAGGCCAGTGTTCCTGTCGTGGAGAAGTACCAATTTCTTCCAAACTGTGTTGGTAGGTATCAAGTTCTATTCACCGGTAGAGCACCAATAGTTTGAAATGACTGTTTCAAAAAACAGTTCGTAAGTAAAAGTGCTCAAAAAAAGTAGTGCTCGAAACTCACAAATTGGACTGCCTGGTTGAAAGGTTTGACGCTCTAAATATTATAAAATGGATAAATAATATTTCAAGGACAATAAGATTTACCCTCGGGCTGCGTGCAGGCTAACCAAAATATTTGAAATGTCACTTTTTAGTGAGAATAAATCTCATAATTATCATTATTCTGAAATCTCTCTAATCTCTTGATATACCCTCCAGTTGCCTGACAATACAATTATATATAAGATATTATTTAATCTCGACAATTTTCGTTACGCAGGCCTACCCTTCTCGAATAATCCTCCTCCAATCCCATAAGTTAGCTGTCGAAGTACCAGATGCCTTTTCAAATTCAACTTGTTGTCATTATAGTGATACCTATATATTTCAACTCGTTAACACTTCATTTTTCATCTCAATATCTCTATCTCATCATTCAGCATATTGTTATTTCCAATACCACTTCCAGTTAAACTCTGATTAGTGTTTGACTTATCCGTCTATATTCAGATCTTTGCAATGTCCAGCTACGCATTCATCACTGTTATAGTTCGATCAATATCTTCGTCGGCTCATAGATGTTAATGTATCATCTACGTAGACCTATTATGTTCATGGAACTATTTTCTAAACATATATATGCAATTCTTAAATTTGATTTAAAGAATATCCGCCCCAAAGTGGATCTCTTTGGTACTCCATTTTTATACTTCAACAACTATATCATTCTTCTCGCATCGTAATCGATGTTATTGGTTGACTTGTTTCTACGGTTTGGATTTCAGTGCTTCAGAGGATTTATCTAGGGACATATTTAATTGCTTCAATACATCATAATGACAACCATATATAAATATATATATATATATATATATATATATATATATATATATATATATATATATATATATATATATATATATCAAGTTCAGTACAGAGCACTGAATCATCTTTGATGTTTCTGATACAGTAGTACCAATGAAGACCGTGCCACTGGATCTCCAGACTGCATTGAGAGTATGTGTCCACGTCGCATTAGAGAACCAGTATGCCGTGAATGTGTCGAGCGTGGAATTAGCAGATGAGGCAGCAGATCCTCAGAAAACACTTCTTGCTTCAAGTGTGTTGGCCGTGTTAGGAGACCTGCCCCTTGTCAGGGTAAAACATTTTATTATTACACACACAGCAAAAATATATATCCCAATAATGGCATACCATACCTTGTATTGATGAAAATATTAGGGTAGGACTATACCAAATTTGGCAGGTACTCTACGAAGGTGGAGCTCATTATGGAATCTGTTCAATATTTGAATGTTATTTCAATAAAAAATAGTATACGTACGCTAAAAGGATATAAACAAAAAATCATGCAATATAATGTTATTAGAGTTATCCAATTGAACAGAAATCTTGAAAACCGTACTGAATGACGGTTCTGAACAACATTGAATGACGTCATTTGTGAATATCGTTTCTGATAACCTAACAGGACGAAATTAATTATTGTTAATTTTCCTGTAATCCGTAAGTGAAATTTGTCTCATGTTTCCAGCCTGTCGTCACAGTATTATCTAAGGATGGTAACCCGCTGACACGTGACCTTGGAACAACCATCTTGGTCAAAAATGAGACTCTTGACACCCAAAAAAACTGCCTACTTGTTGTTGGTACCAACCTACTAACAAGACAGCGAGTGCTTCAGTCTGCAATAAAATGTACTGGCAATGTTGGATGTATTATATCACGTGAGCCAATTAATCAAGAGACGAGCCACGTGACAGGGATACAAGTGCTCAATGAGTATACGGTCGGCGATGAGAAAATCGTACTGCTCAAAAAGGTCAGATTTATTTAATGAACTTGCTCGTATTTTTCTTCCAAATTCATTGTCAACGACTTCATTTGACGTAATTCAGTTAGTGAGCTATTCTGACCTTCAAACTTGCTATACTTGACAGTGACAAACATGAAGACCAGGCGCCCATTCTGCCAAATTGTCAAAGTTCCGACTACCCCGCCAAAGAGAATAGCTATATCCGTATATTGAATTAGTATATGTTCACTTATTTTCACACGTGCACTATATTATCTACTATTGACGATTAGATTCATTTCTGCATTCCAGTTATTTACACTATGGAAAATTATTAGGAAAGAATGTAATTCCAATTTGGTTCAAGGTCTTCAGAATTTTAAATATCTTCCGAAAGGAAAGGAGGGTAGTGGTGTGCGAGACGGTGAGTGCTTTTTTTGGACATGTCATATGTTTTTCGATGGATTCGAGATACTTTTCCACCGTGTTAACGAAAGTGTAAGCTGACACTGAAAATTATACAGATGAATGCCGAAAACGAAAACTATCCAACCGAGCAAAACTAAATAGTAGTGGATTCACTGTCTTGTGAATACGTTATTTATCTGGTCTCTGATTGTTGGTGGATATGATTCGATCGAGTGCTGTCAAAGGTACTGAGTGAAAAGTTTGGGTTGAGATTCAGTATCAAAGTTATTGCGCTAGAATTAGACGCATTTTTCTATTCATTTCTCTGATCAAGCTGGGCTCGAAGTCTGTCTCACTTTCTTCGCCTATCGATGGATCACGCTTTAACATTAACCATTATTTTCTCTCTTTCATATACGATTCGTAATCTTCACTCATGGAAGTGATGAGGTGATGTTCTGAGTTACGTTCTAGAATACTTCGATTTGCTTACATAATAACAATATTTTCCATTTTATTTGCGCAAAACTGATACTAATTGGCTGAATGGTCAATTTTCTAGAAATTATTGTTCGAATTCGTGTGGCCGAACTCTATACGAGTCTTTATTTCAGAATGTTCATATTAATTGAAAATTTGAATGTGATTATAAGAATGCTCTGTAACTATTTTAAGGGCGTGGAATTGGGAGAAATGGTAGTGATCATAATAGAAGAAAGTAGTCACAGTTGGTTGCCCAAGCTGCAGGCTTCCATGGCAAGCGAAAATTTGAAAAAAAATGATCGCATTATATTGGTCGCACAAGGTCAGCCATTGAGCGGTATACTAGGACTGTTCAACTGCCTTCGGAAGGAATCAAGAGGAGATTGCGCACGGTAGGACTAAACATCTTACATTGTTTTATCTCATGGAGATGATTTTCAAAAATGAATTTCCATTGCAATATAGGTCATCGATAATATCGTCATATTACGTCGACGTGTAGGCTTTTTTCATACACACAAATGTGTAGACAGTTCGATTCAAATTTTCAATCGATTACCAGCTTTAACCCTACGGGTGATAATCCTGTGCAGTGATTGTCATGTGACCGGATGCAGGATGGGGGCACGGGTAAAAAAAACGGCCGAAGATAGCATCATGTCTGGACACTTTACTTATAGACAATCGGTACCTGGCTGGTGCCAGGTATCGGGGTGAAATGGCGTGTATCCGGTACCCTAGCCAGACGCTGTATATATTATTCTAGGTTAAATCCCCCTAGGTATAATGCGATGTATAGTACGACTGTATTGGCCAAGGATTCCAAACATACAACTAAGCGAACATTCTGTCGACTATCCAACTCTGGCTACCTCTTTCACAAACGTCATAACGCCTCAGCTTCCACTACATTTCATTGATGATGATATAATTGTAGTGTGTCTACCTTCTCAGCTGTTTCTTCATCTTGGATAATGACGCTCCTGAGTTTGATCCTGAGTTGCCGTTCTACAAGGATCAAGTTGTTAAGGACTTGGCACATAATGTATTCAAGGGTGGATGTTGGGGCACTTACCGACATCTGACGCTTGAAGATACGCCACTGGTCGGAGCTACTCACACGTACGCCAATATTATGACCACTGGTGACTTGACCAGCTTCAAATGGTTCAAAGGTCCATTGGATCAGCAGAAGTAAGTTCACCTCACAAACTTGAAAGTCGATTTCGCGATAGATCGGTGTTAATCTGATGATATTTTAATAGTAGCTAGGCCTATGTAGTTGTAGATATTTTATTTAGCAATGAATGCTATTTTCACATAGATACATTAGAAATACAAAGTAGGTAATACAGGTAATTAATTTTACAATGAAAGAATAAAACAGAGATAACATCATATTATATAAGGTACATTTTCAAATTAAAATAAATTAGTTGTCAAACAAGTCCCAGAACTGCATCCTCTCGTTGGGATTTGCCACTAGCTTTCCTTGCTTTATTATCATACAACAATCCCGTCTAAACTTCTTTACATTTTTGCAATTTCTTATATCTATTGGTATTCTATTATATAATCTCATACCTATGATGATTCCATTAGTCCAATCCAATATAAACACAATTTACTTCCGTACCCATTTCCGTACATGTGTTCCATTGAAAGCATGTCTCACAATTTCTACAGGCATACATCTATGAAGCGGCATATTGAGCGAAACATGCATGTATAAGTTACCGTGTATGAATTTGATGTATTCTAGATACGCTGTGTTTAGATGGCAATTATCAGATATGAGCTATCAGTATTGTTTTTTCAAGGTTTCCTATTTAGAACAACATGTTTCGCACTATTTGTGAAACTCGTTTCATTTTCTCAGGAATATACATCTTCCACCTAGAAGTGAATTGGTACATATTTATTACTCGGCGCTGAACTTTAAAGACATCATGACCACAACAGGAAAACTTTCTCCAGAGGTCGTTTCTAAGGACAGAACACACCAGGTATAATTAAAGCGTGACATCATAACAATAAGTTTCGAGCGTGTACGGGGGTTTTAGATATAGCTAATATTTTAAGCTTTCAATAATCTGAATAAGGTTCATTCACGAAACACTTAACGCCCAAGGTATGATGTGAACATATTCTATAGTAATGTCAACATTACTTGGAGCTTGCATGCTTTCAGGTCATTCATTCACAATGGGAAACCCGACACTAACTTAACATGTAACACCAACGCATAACGTATATATGACAAGAACATGAAAACCAAACTGTCCATTCAAAAAGACAAACAATAACATGAAGCACGAAATTATTAGCCAATCAGGATGCAAGACTTTTGCCATTGTCACTGCACACTCAATTATCGACCCAAATCTGGAACCAGTCCATGTAGTTCGGCTCACTTGACACTTGTCTCTCATTGTTCCGAAATTGGAGATTATTGGATAATTTGATTATTCCGTTTTATAATTTACAGTAAAGCCAACATGAAAGTTTGGAGCTTGGAAGTTTTCATTTTTCCGTCTATCGTAGCGTTTTTTTCAATATGGGTTGGGATTAGACCAAGGACATCCCATAAGACAAACAGTTCTCTTGTTGGTGTTGGTGCAAATTGGAATCCAAAACTCACTCACAATATAGGCATGAACATTGAACGTGAACGATCACCTCGATTATGGAACAATATTCGGAAAATATCATTGTTGTTTTAGTTTAATTTGTATTTGAATGGAAATAATATTTCTCTGAAAACTATAATTCGGTACATATAAAACAATATAATGATACAAATATAACACTGAAGGAAGAAAACAATTTCTCTCGTCATTTTTCCAGGAATGCATTCACGGTCTTGAGTTCTCTGGCCGTGACGCAACAGGTCAACGTGTGATGGGCTTGGTGCGTGCCGGTTCTTTAGCATCAACTGTAATAGCAGAATCGGACTTGCTCATCAAAGTTCCTGACCACTGGTCACTCGAAGAAGCTGCTACCGTACCAGTTGTTTACGCCACTGTAAGTAAGAGCTTCTAGTTTCAGGTTCCATTTATTCCTCTGATGGTTTAGGAATGCGACTTCTTTAGCATTAGTACATTAGCATGTGGACTGAAGTGTGTAGGCCTATTGCATTCGAAGAAGAGTTCATCATACAATAAACTACAAAAAAGTTACGCCTTTCATGTTGTCCATTCAAGTTATATTGTAAAAAATGTCATTTGTGTATCGATTTCCTCGAAACAGGTTCAAAGGAATTCTACTACTACTACCTGCGCTGCCTGGAATGCTGAAGCATCTTTTTGATAAACTGAGAAGTAATAATTGCTTTTTTGTTGCAGGCATACGATGCGTTGTTCACGAGTGGTCGTATGGAGAAAGGAGATACTGTGTTGATACATGCAGGTTCGGGAGGAGTCGGTCAAGCAGCAATCAACGTCGCCTTGCATGAGGGATGTCAGGTATTCACTACAGTTGGCACGCAGGAGAAGAGAGACTTCATTAGGCAACATTACCCTCAGGTAGGATCTTGGATCTCAACCACATCGTAGTAATGCAAACATTTTCTATATTACTTACATTATTATATTACTCATATTACTTATGTATTTTTTATATTATTATATGTCCGGATATATCGCAAAAACAGTTTATATTGTGTTCCGGACTTTTGACAACTGAAGACTTTTATCTGTGCCGAAGATGTGTGGTCACAGACAGCGTAGACCTGGTGTCAAAGTTTATTGCTTTAATTTAAAATAATAATAAAATGGGGTGGTAAGATCGCCCTTGTGGTGCCCCGTCCAAACGATCCTACTCTCATCCTCAGCCTTAATAGGGGAACAATGATTCTGTATCAAGTTTCGATGTCATTAAAAAAATATATATATATATATATATATATATATATATATATATATATATTACTATTTTAATCGAAATTTTCAAGAGAAATGGGTGTTAGCTACTCACTTTTGAATCTCAAATATTTTGTTGTTCAGTATGATAATAATGACCTACTAATCACAAAGCCCTGAACAATAGATACCCGAGTCTCACATCGGAAACTCTCGAGACACCTCGTTCGAGCAGATGATAATGAAACAAACACAAGGTCGAGGAGTGGACATTGTTCTGAACTCCTTGGCTGCAGAGAAACTACAAGCATCAGTGCGTTGCTTAGCAATCGGAGGCAGATTCCTAGAGATAGGCAAGTTTGATATGGCTGTCAATACCCTTATCGGTGAGTAAATGACTCCTTTATATATTTCTACCCTTATATCTTTATTGTATTCTTGATTGATCTGAAAACAGATGTCGGACATGTCAGAAATTACATAAATCATCACAATAAGCACAATTGAAAGTATACCGGCACATGCAGCGCAGTGGTTAACGCGCTCGCTCCATGTGATCCGGGAGGCGAGGGGAATTTCGAACCTAGTTCGAAACCCCGCGGCCGACCATTTTTACAGAGGTTTTTCATGGTTTCCCTCTGTAGTCTAGGCTAATGCCGGGATGGTTCCTACAATAAGTCGGCCATGACCGCTTCCTCCCCACTATCATTCCCATTACCCAAGAAGCTTCATCTCATCATCCCATTAATCATCCATCCGACGCCATTAGATCTGCGCTATGATAACAGTGCGTCGTTAAACCCAATATAAAAACAATGTAAATTGAAAATATACAAACATATAAAGTGCTGTGCCTCTAACTGTGTTTTTTTTGACATGAGTAATTGAAACTTATTATAGTTTTCAAAATCTTCAATCGCATAAAAGCATTGTTTTATTATAAAAGTTTTTGAGCTCACTTTCGAAATCCATAGTGATTTTTATAGATTTGATTGATGACGGTAGACAATCAAAAAGTTTGACACCCCTAGTTACTGGTTCGTTATTATATTCACCATGATTCATTCGATATCTGTATATGCCTATTATTGTGGCTATATGTATGTCATCGGCCTCTAACCTCGAGTGTTTACATTCCATTACATACGTTATAATTGCAAATATATACATGCTCACAAGTAGGGATAATATTTTAAATTGAATCAATATGGTCTACAGGCATCTTTAAAATACACGCCTGTTGTAGTATAAGGATCAAAACTTGCTAGAGCTAAATAGCGAATTGCTTTCTTTTGTAAGACAAAAGTTTTTTTGGATCTGGGAGAGTGACCCCATAGGATTATACCATAATTCAAGGCTTCAAGCTAGAATTTATATGTAAATGATATACCAATTTTGCTATACTGTAATAAGATAATTTCAATAATCTTTCAGTAATCATCCTTTGGTCTTTTTTTAATTCTTGACATTCATAAGACAGAAATAAAAAACTTTGATTCGATTGGGAAGGGGGGGGGGGGAACCCATAATTCCAAATCAAAAAGTATATATATATATATATATATATATATATATATATATATATATATATATATATATATATATATATATATATATATATATAGAGAGAGAGAGAGAGATAGCGCTTCCGTACATACGACCTCTCATGCCCCTCATGCCACTGGAGGCGGAGACTTCAAAAACCTCTTAACGCTCTTGAACCATCTTAGAAGCATATGTGGCGTGTATTCAGACGACCGTAAGTGATTGATCAGGTGTCAACAGTGGGTTGGGGGAGAGGGAGATTAAGACACATTGATGACACATTATTTCCCCTCTATCATACTTCCCTTTCCACGCACCTGCAGAGACCGGACCGGTATAAGTTAGTATTTAGTAGCACATAAACTGCCCTTTAGAACACCAGACTGTGATCAACGTTTGTGTATTGAGAAAGCATCAACCACGAAGAGGGTTATCAATAAAAAATGATAAGAAAATGAATTATTGAATTGATTAAGCCCATATACACCTCATCAGTATACATTTTCCATTCAATCTATCCCACAACCATACTCTGCACTTTTGGAAAATGACGTAAAATATTTTGTGTAGGTGATACTTTGCTAATTCAAATCACATTCGATAGTCGTTCATAGTACAGAGACTTGGTATATTCTGTCGATATTATGATAGTCTGTCAATCGTCTGTCAATATTATGACTGTTGTGATTTCCTTTCTGTGTGGTGTCCTTGTTCTGATGTCGCGCCTCACATGGCAGACACCTACGCGATAAGAGTAAACGAATGTTTGAACTATAATGTTGGATTGTACTGAAGACTTGTTTTGAATGCAGGTATGAACGTGTTCCTGAAAGAGACGAGTTTTCACGGTATTTTACTTGAAAACTATGTTGACCCTGACTCGTCAGTTGGTGACAGGGGAAAGTTGTTTGACATGTTTATTAAAGGTATTGCTGATGGAGCAGTTAAACCTCTGTCAAGAATAATATTCAAACATGACGAAGTGGAGCAGGCTTTCAGGTGAGAGAGAAAAAGAGAGAGAGAAAGAGAGAACGAGTACATTTATGTTTTGAAACGTTTCATGACTAGTAACACAACAATGGTTCGCAACACCAGTCTTTCCGCACGAATGATGATGATGAATGATGATAGCTCACATCTTCACTTTCAAATGAGAAACACAAACCATTCTTTCTGAAATTGACTCATTGAGTACTTAATTAATGGGCCCAATATTTATTATGACATTACAAACCTGCTTTTGGGTTCGAACGAGCTGTTTCTAATGGATGTATAATGGATGCCATGTGGCTGCCTTTATGAGCATCGTCAATTTGGCTCAGTTATGTGCAATCATTATAATATCGAAACATGTGAGTGTTGCCTTGATATGGGTTATTCTCGTATGCTCCAATTTAATACAAGTTCTTGTGTTCGTTAGATATATGGGTGCTGGGAAACACATGGGTAAAATACTGGTGCAGATACGTCCAGAAGAAGATCAGAAGATTATTATTCCAGAACCAATGGTCATGAAAGCAACTCCAAGATTTTTCTGCGACTACAGGAACTCTTGCATCATTGCAGGTAGATTAATGTTTTGTTTCTACTGTTCATATCATTCTCTAGGTGAGTCCGCCTTTAAAATCATGAGACTATTCAGAGAAAATGTATATAGACAACTTTGTGTTGAAATAAGGAATGCCGCAGTTGCGATTATCAATTCTGTTAATCCATGCTTCAGGTGGTCTCGGTGGATTCGGTTTAGAGCTCGCCGATTGGCTAGTTCTAAGGGGTGCCCGCAAGCTTGTTCTTTCATCTCGCAATGGTGTCACTACTGGTTACCAAGTCTCGCGTATACGCACGTGGCAATCCTACGGCGCAACAGTTGTTATCAACACAGCAGATATCACTACGTTGGCTGGCGCCACCACCTTGGTGAATGCAGCTAATGAGCTTGGTCCAGTAGCGGCCATCTTCAATCTTGCAGTTGTGAGTATGAGATTGTTTCACTAGGATCTTTTGCACTATTGTAATTCAGAAATAATTGTTATAGTACTATAGACTGATTCTGGGAAAGAATTGTTTGAGTTCTGAGATGATTTCCTTCAACAGGCTCTCAGCGATGCTTTATTCGAAAATCAGACCGAAGCGAGTTTCATCAGTTCGGCAGCTCCCAAGTGCGAGGCAACCAAACATTTGGACGTCATCTCTCGTTGTCTGTGTCCTGAACTTCGTCACTTTGTCGTCTTCTCTTCTGTGTCTTGCGGCCGCGGTAATACGGGTCAGACCAACTACGGCATGAGTAACAGTGTCATGGAAAGGATCTGCGAGAAGAGGGTCATGGATGGACTGCCAGGACTGGCGGTGCAGTGGGGGGCGGTGGGAGATGTAGGCCTAGTGGCAGATATGATGGAAGATAAACAAGATTTTATCATCGGTATGTCAATCAACTTGTTCCTCACGATGAAATGTTTGTCATAACTTCATCACTTACTGCAGGTATCATTATTGACTAAAGTGATACTCAAGACGTCCCATGTAAGTTTCTCCACGAGATTCAAAACTCTTTCATTATTACCTCAAGTTACGTCGTTCATCGGTACACATTCTCAGAGCACTGCTAGAAGTCAAGTTGAATACTTGTTAAACAACGCAGGCACGAATTCATGTTACCGTCGACAAAAGCACAATCTCCGAAACGATTTTTAGTACTCTCAGTGGATACTGACGGTACTACAGGGGAAGGTTTGTGGGTAGGGTAGAGACAGAGGAGGGTGGATAAGAGTGGGGATGAATAATAATTCAATGTTGGGTAAACTGTCTTTGTATCTCTTCAGTCTATGGTATTACCACCGTGAGAGTTGTTCTTCAGGTCTAACTGGCTGTAGAGTGTTGTTGTCATCATGGTTGTCTATGCCATTTGCTTCATTGACTCTCAAACTGAGGCTATCTGTACTTGGTTTTACCGGGACTCAGTCAAATAGAATATAATTCCTTATGTAACCGACATAGAGAAACAAAGTTATATTAAGCTCAGTCAAAATCAATGATGCAGCACTAATTCATTCGAGAGTATTTCATTTAGTGACAACACATTGATTCAGTAACATGTAAGAGTTTTAAATTTCAATACTCCATCCATGCACACTATTCCGTTTCAGAACTAAACTGTCATCCAACAATATTGATTGTATGTTCTTTTCCAGGTGGTACACTTCCGCAGCGTATTTCCTCGTGCCTATTCGAGTTGGACCGGTTAATGTGTCAGTCACACCCCGTGGTAGCCAGCATGGTTGTGGCAGAAAAACGGTCAGGTGGAGGCTCTGAAAGGCTTGTAGACTTCGTCATGAACATATTGGGTAAGGTTACCTCAACTCTGAATTAAGATAACAGAGAGACTGAACATATTTTCAATCCCAGGTTAATCGCGTAAACTAGTCAGAAACAATACGGAAATGTTTTTATTAGTTCCCTTGAACTGCCGGGAAGGAAAAAGCCGTGCCAGCGTGTTACAATGAATCATGCTTGTCAACAGTAAATTTATATTCGTGATAAACATATCCTATTGTTTCCACAATAACATACTGCAAGCTGCATAGGTCACCAGAAGTCTTTCATTGTTTCAATTTCTTAAGCTCGAGTCCTATATAGTTCAATTGGTAGATGTGTGTATTTTCGAAGAACGCTCAATGTTGATTTACAGCAACATGGCAAATGTGTTATAATAATAATATGGAACAATATTAGCGATTGAAAGTGAAGCGAATCTCCCAACAAGAACAACTCATCCAATGTGGTCTACATGGTTGTTCCAATTGTGCAAATTAACTTATATTTGATGTCCTGCCATTCCAGGAGTGAATGACTTGAAATCAGTGAGCTTGCAATCGTCATTAGCCGAGTTGGGCATGGACTCCATCATGGCGGTGGAGATCAAACAATTGATGGAACGAGACTACGAGCTGTTCTTGTCTCCGCAAGAACTAAGATCGATCACGTTAACCATGTTGATCGAACTCAGTAACGTGAGAGAAACTGAATTAACCAGTGACAGCATGGACACAAGTGGTAAATACTGAAGAAATAGAATTTCAAATCTTCAGAAGAAGTGCGAAAGAAAATCAGTTAAGAATCTACGATAATGATACATTATTTTTTCAAAGCATATACTATTACACACCTAGGAATTATTGAACTCTTGACTGGAGTCAGAGGCACAATTCCTCCTTTTTTCGTGTATTGTAATAGATTACTGAAGTAGAAGTAGTTGTCGTATATCTTATTGCTCTAAGGTTCAGATGGATACATTCAAATCGTTAGAAACTATTCATAAGCTATTGTGTGAACTTTTCAAGTGAAAGATGAGTCTGTGATCGAGCGCACAGAAGAAATTGATGGAATCTATTTAACACCCGAATCTATTCATATTTGTGATTGAATTGAAATTATAAGAATTAGATCACACATGAAAAAGGATAAATCGATGATGGTTCAATTGTCGTAAGATTCACAAGATAGCGTAGCTATCACCAGGTTTCCATCAAGGTACTAAAGAGTGGCCGTGATTCGGAAGGTAGTGATAACGCTTGCTAGAGGGTTTAAATACATCATAAGAATAATGGAAATAATTGAAGGAGATATGAATATGGTATACATAAATAGAACGTTGATTATTGAAACAATAATAGCAATAAATAATACAACTTGAAACGGAAAATCTTATCAATGTTATCGGAAATCTCATATTACAGCTGTATCTTGTTGCAGATATTCACGAAGAGGCATATCAGTTTATGATACGCGCGGTTGGAAACGAGGAGTCTGCATCCCTTCCATCCATTCTCCTTCCATCTCTGGTTGATTCTAAATTGACTCACTACAAGAACACTATCTATATGATCCCGGGAATGGAAGGCATGGCTTCTGTGCTAGAACCAGTGGCGAAGAATCTCAACTGCCGCGCTATTGGTTTGCAGTTCGGACACACTGATGAGTTAATGAATGATACGCTGGATTTGGCCAAGTCGATGCTGTCGGTGAGTGTTTGCTATTGATTCGGAAGTCACAATTCAAATCACATTTGATAACTTCATCGAGTAAAAAGACAAGCAATAAGAGATAGAATAACAATTTGCAATACATATTTAATAGTTATGCTCATACAATTTCGTAGGAAGCTAGATATTCGCAAAATTTCGTTGTAGCTTGTGTATTGATAATATGTTTCGGGAGTTACATAAGATGAGGAACTCATAATGTTGATGATATTTTCCAGAAGGTGAAGGCTGGCCTCTCCCTCAAAACCCCATTTAACCTCCTTGGCTACTCGTTTGGTGGTCTTGTCGCTCTGGATCTTGCCTGTTTACTCGAAGCAGAAGGTTACCGAGGTCACGTCATCTTATTGGATAGCTCTCCAGAGTACGTCAAGGCCATATTCCACAGTATATTACAGAATGAGGAAGAAGGCCAGATGGAGACTAATCTACTGCTCAATATTCTCAACCTGCTCAAGAAACAGAAGAGCAGTGTTCATGATCACGTAAGTTACCTCTTTAGAAACCTGTGATTAGGACATTTATCCTCATCTATATCACATTAATACCAGTAGTATATCATTACTTGGTGGATGGTTCACCAAAGTAAGACTTCGATCAACTTCCGCACTCTAAAACCAAGTCAACGCAGGTCCAAGATCAATATATCTTTCTGATCCAGGTACGCTCTGAATTGAGCCAGCTCGCTAACTGGGACGAACGTGTCGATTACTTTTTGACATTGGTGCCAGAAACTAAACACAGTCAGGCGTTTCTCCGAGCAACTGCGAACATGTTCTACATGCGCATACAAGCAATAGTAAAGCACACCTGGACGCACGCAGCTAAAGTACAGTCTGATGTCACTCTGATCAGGCCTACTTACAAATCTATGAAAACAGAAGAGGATTACGGTCTTTCGAAGGTAAGCTCGTCTACATATGAATAATTCGAAAAATAATATTGAAAAAAATTGACAGTGACCACAGTTGTTATACCACCACCATCCAAAGTACTACCAAACTCTACCTAACACCAACTACTAAACAGTACCGAGCGTTACCAATCCCATGATAACATTATATTATATTAATAATTAATTATTAATAATTAATAATTAATTATTACTTATTATTAATTATTATTAATTATTATAATTATTAATTAATTATATATTAATAATTAATTAATCATATTTCACCTGATTTCAGTTTTGTGAGAAGATAGTGAACGTTCATTTTGTAGAAGGCACCCACGTGAGCATCCTTGATTCGTCAGAACTGGCAGATATTATCAACAATCGACTGGCAACAATAGAATCGCTTGAGGAACTCAATAACACTGAGAACATTGTGACCATCGATCATTCGACGCACAAGTCAATTTAGAGTGAACATGTATACCATAAAACCGCACTGCACATGGAAGACTAGAGCAGCATATTAGCTATATCTCAGAGCGCGTATTCCTCTACTTAGTTCAATACCTTCAAGGTGGTGTTATAGTAATAACTATTTATCCCATATCGCATAATTGTCAGCTGTATACGCTTAAAAGATGTATATTTTTACGCGTATACGCCTGACAATCAGGTGATTCGAGATAAATAGTTACATATTTACATATTTATTTATTCATTACAGATTGTTCATAAAACAGGTGGTAATGGTTACTATATCTAATGAAATTACAGTCAAACATAGGCCTACTCGATATAATTATACTTCATTTTTTTCTTAGCTCTCTTCTTAAATCACCAATCTTCGTTATGTTCTTGATATCTTCTTCCAATTCATTCCATTCTCGCGTCGTTCTTTGTATAAATCCATATTTACCTACTTCTCTATCCACTTTTTCCACTTTCATTCTTACCCCTCCCCTTGTACTTCTTTGTAATCCCTTTCCAATTATATTGCTTAATTCATCCCATCCTGTATATTCATTCTTGACTCTAACAAAATTGCACATTCTTTCTATTTGTCTTTGTTTCGCCAAATTTTCCCATCCCATTTCCTCAATCATTTTACTGGGTCTTTCTATAACTTTTTCAACCACATTCTTATCGTTCCTGATAATCTTCCAGCGCTTCTCTCTCCCCAATACCCTTCTTGCAGCAACCCTCTGGACGTTCTCCACAGCCTTTATTAGTCCAACTTCATGCGGATCCCAGACTGAACTAGCATACTCAAGCATTGGCCGAATCAGACTCATGTATGCCTTCTCTTTTATTTTCATCCCTGTCCCCTTCAACTGCCTCATAATGAAATTTAAGGATCGTATTCCCTTTTTTGAGATATTTCTAACATTTCCCCCCCACCTAAGTTTTTATTTATGTAAAGTCCAAGATATTTATATGCTTCTACTTCCTCAAGTGTAGAATCTCCCATTTTATATATCTTATTCACTTTTTTCTTGTTGCTGCTGCTAGAGAAGTGCACCACTTTACATTTTCCAACATTTAGTCCCATTGAATTTATTTCAACCCATTCATTAATTCTGTCAAAATCTCCTTGTAACTGATTTTCCTCCCTCTCACTCCTAATGGTGCTATTTACCACACAGTCATCAGCAAATAGACGAATTCTTGATTGAATTCCGATTTGAAGATCGTTTATAAATATATTGAATAGAAGGGGTCCAATGACACTCCCTTGTGGTACCCCAGAAGTAACTTTTACCATATCAGAAATTTCATCGCCTACTTTTACTTTTTGTGATCTACCTTTTAAGAAGGACTCCACCCATCTTGTTATCCTCTCATGTTTTGTTATTTGTTTCAACTTTGAAATCGGAAGTTTATGAGGTACTTTGTCGAAAGCTTTTTCAAAATCCAAAAAGACGGCAGATATTTTACCCCCCTTGTCTAAAGTATCAAACAGTTCCTGCGTGAATCCTTGCAGTTGGGTTACACATGAGTAACCCGTACGAAAACCATGTTGTCCATCAAATATTCCACCATTATTATCAACAATTAATTGGATTTCTGTATCAATTAACCTTTCCATAATTTTGCATATTGAGGAGGTGAGGCTAACTGGTCTGTAATTACCCAAATTTGATATTTCTCCCCCTTTATGTATTGGAGTGATCATTGCTTTCTTCCAGTCCTCGGGCACAGTTCCTGAATCTATTGAATTTTGAAAAATTAACATTAAATACGCTATCAACTCTTTTCCCGCCAACTTGATAAATTTGTTATTAATCCCATCGTGACCGGGAGCTTTATTTCTATTCAGTTTATCAATTATTCTCTGGATTGCTGTTTCAGTGAATTTTATTTTATTCTCCTCTACTCCCAATTGTTTTATTATTATTTTAATTATTTATTATTACACTCGCAATTGTCTGTTGACGGTGGCGAGGACTTACAACATTTACAATTATTCTATTTTTCTAATATATATATATATATATATATATATATATATATATATATATATATATATTTATATGAATAATGTTATATATATATGTGAGCACGGAGATTTTCGCGGCCAATGGTTGATGGTAAAAATGTTTCCACGGTAAGTTTGCTGCGATTAGAAAGCATGTTGGGTCCTAAAAAGGACCGGTTTATGCGACGTTTCGCTGGAATTTCATCCAGCATCATCAGGCGACGGTGGTAAGTGGTCGAATGGCTGGGAGCGCTCTTCGACGGCTCGTTTTATACAAAAACGTCAAAACTATCCGGCCAATCAGGAGCGTCCTCCCTCCAATCGGTGCGCTGGTTGGTCCGTGCGGTGTTTGCAGGCGCTGGATGAGGAAGAGACGACAGCAAGACAGGTACGGCTGGTGGTCAAGTCCGGTGGGATGACTTGTTTGGCTCTGCTCTTGGTGGTCGGGCCGCCGGATGGTAAAGGAGGGCGGTAGAGCACGATCCAGTCAAACAGGAGCGTCCTTCCTTCAAATATATATATATATATATATATATATATATATATATGTTATGAAAATGT
Source organism: Brachyptera putata (assembly GCA_907164805.1). Taxonomy (NCBI): domain Eukaryota; kingdom Metazoa; phylum Arthropoda; class Insecta; order Plecoptera; family Taeniopterygidae; genus Brachyptera; species Brachyptera putata. The sequence goes on from OU015465.1 coordinate 21,326,076, forward strand.
TAGAGAGATAAATGAGGAAGGGTGTGAATCATCTTCTTTATTCTATATGACTTTTGAACAATCTTCTTCTAAGAACCTTCACACTCAATTTTGTTTCCCCTCCCTCTAATAGCATTTCTTTACTCAAAACATCCCATTTGTTCGCCCGTTCTCCGCAGTTTTCCCACGTCTGACCTTGCCCCCTTAACTTCAACCTTCAACTTATGTCCTCTGTGAGCTCTTACACTACCAGCATCTGTCACAATCTTTTCACTCAATTCTGCCCAACCACCGATTCCTTCTAGTACCCTTTTGAAGTTACATAATCGATCGATTTTTCTTCTCTCATTCAGCGTTACCCATCCCAGCTCCCTAATCATCTCAGTTGGACTTTCCCAATACCTCACCTCCTCTCCTCTCTTGTTCAACTCGACTCTCATCTTTTTAACTCTACCTGTAACCCTCCTCGCTGCTATCCTTTGCACTCTCTCCACTTTTTTAATATTTCCTACCTTAAAGGGGTCCCACACTGATCCTGCATATTCTACCAAAGTTCTTACAAGGGTTGTGTATGCCTTCTCTTTAATATTCTTATCAGTACCCCTGGGCTGTCTCATTGTGAAATTCAACATTTTGATTCCCTTTCCAGCTATGTGGTGAACCTGGTCCTCCCATCCCAGACTTCTGTGGAAAACCACTCCCAGATATTTGTAGATTTCCACAGCTTCTAGGATCCGATCGCCAATCCGATAGTCCGTTAATCCCCCCCCCCCCCCCCGCCTTCTCCTGTTGAAGCTTACTATTTTACTCTTGACCACATTTATTCCCACCCTGTTATTTCTAACCCAGTCTCCCACCAAATCAAGGTCAGATTGTAGCAATGCCTCGTCCACCTTGCCTTTCACCTCTCTATAGAGTACACAATCGTCGGCAAATAGTCTCATGGTCGATGAAAGGCCCTCGACAATATCCTCTACGTATAAGTTGAATAGATTTGGCCCAAGAACACTTTCCTGGGGAACACCAGATATCTCCCGCCCTTCTGCTGAAGTGACACTCCCCACTTTAACACACTGCTTTCTACCTTTCAAAAAATCTCTAATCCAATTCACCCATATCCCCTCACCAATTGCCAATTCCACCTTCTCTAACAGTATCTCATGGTCAACTTTATCAAATGCTTTTTCCATATCCAAGAAAATAGCATCCACTCTCCCTTCCCTATCCAATACTCCCGCTAACTAATCGGCAAACCCCAACAATTGCGTCTCACATGAGTAACCCTGTCTGAACCCATGCTGCGCACGAGAGAACCCACCTCTCCTCTCGTGTTCTAACTTCATATCTTCTAATACTAATCTTTCCGCCAATTTACATATGACAGAAGTTGTGCTTACTGGTCTGTAACACCCAATCCTTCCTCTCTCTCCCCCCTTGAAAATTGGAACCACTATAGCCTCCTTCCACTCCCGAGGCAATAAACCTTTCTCGACTGTTAAACTGAATATTCTTCCCAAGTAAGGAATGACCGCTCTTCCGGCAAGTTTAATAAGATCAGTTTGAATACCGTCCTTTCCTGCCGATTTACCATTCTTTAATTTACGTATTATCTCCCATATCCTACTTTCTCCCCACCCCTTCCAACCATCTTGCACTCCTATTCCTTCTACTCTAATCTCTTCATTTATTGTGTTAACGGCCGAGCTCACATTAAACACACTTATATAGTAGTTGTTCAGAGCAGTAGCTTTCTCCGACTCAGTTACCCACTCCCTTCCCTCAAGATCCACCAATGTTGGTAAGTTTCTATCTCCTCCTTTCTGACTGGCTATGTAGCGGTACATTTTGTTCCAGCTTCCCTGAAAATCATGTTCGTCTAGCATCCCATCCATGAACTTTGCCTTTGCAGATTTTTTGGCTGAAGCAAGTTTTCTCATTGTTTCCCTCACTAATTCGACCCCTATTCCTGACCTCTTCCTCCCACTATTTAGCCTCCTTACTCTTCTCTTCAGTGATCTAACTTTCTTATCGTAATACGGCGGGTCGGCATTACTAGACAAAACTTTCGACCTAATACACTCCTCTCGTACATCCTCACAAACCTTTTTAAAAGCATCCCACAAATTTTCGAGATCGTCCCCATTCTCAACCACTCCTCCATTCTACGTTGAAATGCTCCCTGTATCTGACGTTAATCTCCCGTTTTATACCTCCATATCTTTTTCCCTTTACTACTCTTCTTTTCTACTCCCAATGTTATAGTGACTATTGGCACTTTGTGGTCGCTGATCCCTTCCACTACTTTCGACCTAGCACATAGTAAAAGTGGTCTCACAAGTACTACATCAAGCATATTACTGCCTCCTGCTCTTGTATTTCTAGTACCTTCCTTTATAACCTGATAAAATCCCTCCTCGATTATTCCCGCAATAATATTCTGCACTGAACTTTCGCCCTGTCCCGCAACCCCTGCTTCCCATCTGACCTTTGGTAAATTTAAATCACCAGCTATAATAGCATTTCCACTTCTCTCCATCTCAACTATCCCCTCCTTCAATTTTATAAGTGTTTCAATTCCATCCCCAGGAGGTCGATTTACTGCAACTAAGTCGAATGAATTTTCTCCAATCTTTATATTCATACCAAGATGCATTGAGGGTTGCGTTGGTTCGCCGTGTTCAGATGGTGTCTCAACTTAAACCGGAAATGCGTTCCATTTCCTGATCTCTTTCCTTAGAACACCCGATCGCTTCTCTACCTAGTATTGTTTTGTAGGAACTTGATGTCATGCCTTCTATGTACCTCAAATATTTGCATCTAAGTCGCAGTACAGTATGCCATCCAAGATGCGGTGGAAGTAAACAACTGCGCTAGTCTTATGAAAAGGGATATTAACTGGTAATGCAATTGAATGAAATGTGAATACTTATTTGTTTGTGGCATGTGGATTTCTCACACGAATTCGATTACATCAACAAATCGTCCACATGTAAGTTACTTGCAATATAGTTTGCGTTATTATGAATAATTATTATGAATTACTTCACAGTTTTGATAATGCTCAATTTAACCTCACTATCTCATTTTTAATTCATATAAGAAACTGTTTCAGACAACTGAGCAAACGTAAACGTCATTTTGCGTGTATTTGTAAACAAAATTGGTTACTTTTATCACTCACTACTCACTACGCATAATCGGTTGTTCTAACAATTTGGATGTTAAATTGGTACATATTTCTAAAATGGGATGGATAGGAAGAAAATTCACCATATCGAGGCCGGCGAACCAACGCAACCCTCAATGCATCTTGATTCATACCCATTAAATCCCTCACCTCATCCTTCCACAGCATCTTCCCTTGCACCCCTCGTCTCACAGCCACCATCACCCCACCTCCATGCCTATCTCTGTCCCTTCTGAAAAGTGCATAGTCAACCAGTTCTAATTCGGCATCCGTGAACCCATCATCTAGCCATGTTTCAACCACTACCACAATGTCAGGCTCATACGACTCCAGAAGGGCACCGAATTCTTCAATCTTATTGGCTAGGCTTCTGCAATTCACAACCATCAATTTTGCCTCTCTACCTTTATGTTGAACACAAGGCCTACTTGCAGATTTTTCCTCTACCAAAAACCCCATATCATCTAAACCCCATATCATCTAAACCCCTTTCACACCTGATGGCGTCACCCACACCACTCCAATCTGCTACCCACTCTCATGAACAACTCAGTGAGTTTTAGTGCACCCATGCCCGTTATGTGAATTCCATCACTGGCCAGATCGCTTCCTCCCACCCAACAGTTAGTTTCAAGGAAACACACTCCTTGTCTTAGACACAGGTTGCCAAGAAACCTGTTCATCTCATTGATCACTCTATCATTTATGTATTTTCTGTGAAGCAGACCACATAACACAATTTTCCATCTGCCAAACCTTTCAGTTGTCACTTTGATTAATTGTTCCATTTCATTAACTAGCTTAACCTTGCCCCAACGGCCTCCCTTAGCACCAATGTCATTTGTGCCAACGCTTAGGATTAAACCCGCACTCTCTTTCACTTCCTCTTCTTTGATGTTGCGTATGACTTGAACCATCATCCGGACTCCAATCCCCGGGAACGCCTTGACGTTCAGTTCCACTCCTTCCGTTTTCTCCTTGAGAAACTCACGGTCAACTTCACTACCTCTCACGATGCCTACCATATTCACTAAAGAATCGCCGCACACTAAAAGTCTCCTTTCTTTCTTATTTCTTGATGCCATTGGCTCAACTTCCCTTGCCCTTTCTTCAAATTCATTGTTCTCCACCACTCTTTCACGGCCTTCTGTTACTTTCCAATTGCCTTCCAAATTCTCAAAAACTTTCTCCTTCTCATATTTTTTCATTTCTCTCTTCTTCGTTGTCTTTTCTTATTCTTTTTTTTTCTTATGTACCTTCATAGTTGACTTTTCTTCTTCTCCTTTTTTCTGTTCATCTAGCAGGTTCTTGGATATATTTTCAACTTCTCTTTTCTTTTTCTTCTGCCCCTTCTTAGTTATATTATCTTCTTCTTCTTTTTCCTGTGCCTTTTCAGGGCTTTCTTTATGATTCATATCGTAGGAATAGTTTAAATCCATTATGGAGAAACAAGATTCCTTTGTTGCTTGATTAATTATCATTCGATTATCTAGTTTGAGTTGATCGATAACTTCCTTCTCAATTGCAATTTGTTTTCTGATAGTTTCTTTATGATTATACTTCTCCTTCTGTGACTCTAACTTCTCTTTTTCCAATTCATTTACATTTCTTTCCAGAGAAATCACTTTCATTCCCATTTCAGTCTCCCACATAAATCTATCCGCTAATGCGTCATATAAATCTGTTTTATTTTCCTTGTCCTTCAACTTCATTTCTTTCACCTCTTCGATAAGTTCCATCACCAACTGTATCATTTTTACTGCCCAGTTTTCTTGATATTCTCCTTTTTCTCATTTCCACAACTCTACTATGTTGGCCTTAACTTTACTCGAAAGGCATTTACTGCACACCCATGATCTGCTCTTCAGTTTTTTAAAATCTCTCAATATCAACCCCGCACATTTATAATGACTCCAGCTTCCACACGTATCACACTCCAATCCCAAAATTGTCTTCTTCTCACACACTACACACGTACGGCTCATTTTGAGGTGTTGGATTGAGAAATTGATAATTATTATTCATTAACAAACATGTTCAATCGAAGCCAAACTGAACTTATTATTATTCTTCAGTCTCTATTGATTATAGATGTCGCGCAAATATCCACTCAATGTTTATTGCTTTGAAATGATTTTAATACTTGAAAATATATGGATAAAAAGGCATGAAAATGGAATATTGCCCAAAAATGTCCTTAGCAACAGTGAATAAAGTAAACAAATCGTTATTTTTAGTACAGGAAATAATTTCCAAACACAAAAACACGAGTTTGAAAGTCAATATTGAGTCTAGAACTGTCCTTATCTACTCACACTCGTAGAAACAAATCACCTTTCGTTGAATATATCTCTTGCTCATTAAATAGCTATATAACTGATTTTATACGTAAATGTTCTTTTCATAACATTCACGAAGCTATTTTTCCATAGATTTCACGGCCTTCTTGATCATTCTCTACTTCGTTCTCCCCATCCAAAGTCTGTTTTTGAAAAACTTCACCATAATAATTATTGAATGCGTATGCCTTTTCTTTATTCGATATGAACTCCACTCCTTTTCTGTTAATAAGAGTTGGCATATCGTTTCTTCCTCTTTTAGTATTATTTATGTACTTGTACATATTATTCCAACTTTTATTCTGGTCCTGCTCATCAAACATCCCCCGTAGAAACTTATCCTTTGCACTTTTCTTTTCTTTAATTAGATCTGATCTGAATTTCCTTCTCATTTCTATATCTCCCCCTTTACCTATGTTCATATTATGAAACTTTCTTGCTTTCCTTTTCAATTTTCTTATTGATTTATTATAATAGATTGGATCTGCACTTTCAGATATTAATTTATTGGGAACAAACTTCTCAATAGCGTTTAAACATATGTTTTTGAAAGTGTCCCATTTTTTGTTTATATCCCCCTTCTCCTCAATCCAGTAATTCCTCCAATAATTTAAATGTAACTTGATTTTGTTGGTATCCGCCGTTTTATAGAACCAGACTTTCTTCTGTACCTTTATTTCATCTTTTACTCTATTTGCAATTAATTCTACTTTTTCATATAATTAATTAATTAATTTCAATTAATTCCACTTTTTCTAATTAATTCAATTAATTCTACTTGTTAATTCTACTAGTTGAACCCAGACTAGCTTGAAGCCGTGCTCAACATGATTTCAGGAAGCTTAAATGTGACTTGTCAAATCAGTTTCAGTGGTGACTTGTATCAACGAAAGAAAAATGCTGTTTTCTAACATGACAAACACATTTGTCATAGTTAATTTGTATAACCTGATATTTGTGTGTGGTAGGCCTTTTGTCTTTCCTCAGTATGAGATTTTCGATAAGAAGTGAAAACTACAGCTTTGGAAAGTGTAAACATCTCAAAGTAGAAGCGATATTATGTAATATTGAAGTATTCACAATTATTTTGTTGTTGGACGTCCTTTGGCTTTCTCGGATACATGTATATTGAAATGACGAAACAAAATAACAACAGAATAACAATCACTTTTACCAACAACCAGTTGCCACCTTACACCTTGCTAAATCTACATTCTACCTCTAGTACGTCATCAGAGAACAACACGGATAATGATTACAATTTGAAGGTCGCCATATTTGTACAACTGCTATAGGCCCATTCCTATGTGCAATTTTTTTCTTTTGGTCCAATGTCTGAAATCAAACTGCTGGGCTGTATATACCCAAAGTAACTTCTTTTTCATCTGTCGATTCAAGCACATTATTCGAAACTGTCTGTACTCTATTGCTAGGGGCTTACAACTCGCAAATTTGGTGTACACCTGATTTCAAGGTTTCATGGATTTAAAGAGATTTCATAGAGATTTCATAGAGATTGCAATGGGATTTCAAGAGATTTCATGGCAAGCGTACGCCAGATTTCAGGAGTTGTTGACCCCTCGCTCTGTGGCGCGTTCGTTGTTGATTTACTGCTTTGAAAGCCAAACTGACTGTATGATATCAAATTATTTTCTCCCAGATATGTTGGTATCCTCTCCTCAATCACATTTTCGAATATTTTTCCAAAAATATGCAACATTGATAATGGCCTGTAGTTAATAATTAATTCTTTTGTGGTGTAAGTTGATTCAACCAAAGCTATCTTCAATGTTTCAGGGAAGATTCTCGTATTTAAAGTTTGGTTGATTGAATATGTGAGAGCATGAACTAGAAAAGGGCTACTACTGGATGTACTAATGTATGTTCTGAATGTGCCTATACCGAATGTATTGTCTTTTTCATAGTCTTAGTTTGTACAGTACACCATCTAGCACTGTCGGCGCTGTCGCTTTGCTCTCTTTCAAGTTTTGTGCAGTCTATAAAATTTCTGTTATTTTGACTGGTATCATGATCAATACATTTTTATTGTTGTTATCAATTTTATTCAGTATTCGTTGTCTTTCTGTCTCTGTTCACAATATGTCTATTGATTTCAGTTGCTATATATGGTCTATTGCAATTTGCAAGAGAAATTATCAAATAAATTTGTCACCCTCAGCTGGATTAGTAATTTCTTCATCTACTATAGGTTTAGGGAAATATTCACTCGGTCCTGTTCCTTACTATTCCCTGTCTCTTTTCTCACTATATCCTGAATAACTTTGGGTGTATTCGATGCTTTGTCAATAACTGTTATTCAACAGAATTTGGCAGTTCCATATTTTTTCCATATTTCTTTTTAAATCCATCACATTCGTGTTTCTTCATTGGATCGTCATAGAATCTTCGACTAATTTTTGCATATTTTACAACGCAATACTTGGTTTTATTATTGATGGTGTTGTCCACTCATTTTTTATCCTTTATCCGTCTATTTGAACCTGTTCTACTTCGTACCATCGGAAATAAATGTTGTAGGCCTACTACGGAGTCTTCTGTAAGCCTACGTTCCATGAACATCAAAATCCAGGTTTATTGTAGGCCTATTCTCCACCCTAAAATTCAACCAATCTTCCTTTTCTAGTAGGTTATTGAATGTTTTAATGTTTTCGTCATGCATATATATAATTTTAAATATATATATATATATATATATATATATATATATATATATATATATATATATATATATATATATATATATATATATATATATATATATATATATATATATATATATATATATATAGAGAGAGAGAGAGAGAGAGAGAGGGAGAGAGAGAGATTTATCTATACGAAGTTGTGTGACCGTTTGTACCTATTCTTTGTGTTATAACGACTATGATTTCCTTCAAGTCTATGCCAATTATTCGAGACATTTGGTCTGCTATACCATCAGTAACACTTAGGGTCTACTTACAAAAACATAATTCAATAAATCACTTGTCAAAATATGGTCAATGCATAAATATATATTACCGAGATATGTTACTCGTACATATTTGTGTCTCGGCAGCAACTTTACACCGGTTTCCGCCATATTGGACAACTTGAACAAGGGTACCGTGAAGTCGAGAAGTTAGTGGCGTGCCAGAATCAAGCGCTAAGTTGGCCCAGCATACGTCACGGCTAGATCAGCCAGCTTGCAATTCTGGAACGACCACGAGCATCTTTTGCAACTAGCTGTCAAAGTCATGGCGGGAGATCAAATCGTGATGGGAGCTGCAGCAATTGTATTAAGTGCAGGCATTTCTTCTGATTCCTCCTCCAGTGAATCAGAAGAGGATGACGAAGTTTTCACTCTTTTTGCCAATAGAATTGAGTATTTTCAATAACTTTTTGGTCATTTCCTATAACCGCAACGTCGAATTTTTTGCTGCAGTTATTTACTCATTATATTTAGATATTTAAACTCGCCATTATTTAATTGTTCTGCAGTACTTTCTCCACAGTTATTGACATTATTTCATTATCATACTCAATCTACAGCTCGACCATATCAAGCGACCCCATGATCTTTGAATTGGCGCTCAAAATTATGGCTGAACTCTATAGTGGCGTGCCAGAATCAAGCGCTTTGCTAGCGCTAGGTTGGCCCAGCATACGCACGGCTAGATCAGCTAGCTTGCAATTCTGAAACGACCACGAGCATCTTTTGCAACTAGCTGTCAAAGTCATGGCGGAAGATCGAATCGTATTGGGAGCTGCAGCAATTGTATTAAATGCAGGCATTTCTTCTGAATCCTCCTCCAGTGGATCAGAAGAGGATTACGAAGTTTTCACTATTTGCCAATAGAATTGAATATTTTCAATAACTTTTTAGTCATCTCCTATAACCGCAACGTTGAATTTGTTCCTACAATTATTTACTCATTATATTGAAATATTTAAACTCCTCATTATTTAATTGTTCTGCAGTACTTTCTCCACAGTTATTGTCATTATTTCATTATCATACTCAATCTGCAGCTCGACCATATCAAGCGACCCGATGATCTCTGAATTGGCGCTCAAAATTATGGCTGATCTAGCAAGTTAGCAACCTTTTTCACCGCTAGATGAGCTATGTCAGCGGACTTAGCAGGCTAGATTCTGGAACGATTTGCTAGATTCTAGCGGAATTAGCCGCTAGAAATTGGAACGCCATTTCGACAATGCTAATCTAGCGCTAGCTAAGCGCCTAATTCTGGAACGCGACTGTTGTAATACCCGCGCTAGAATAAGGCCTTCTATATTATTATATCCACATAATAATACATAGAAGGCCATGCATTTTAACGTCCAATATGGCCGCCCGATCGGAAAGAGCATTTGTCGCCAGTCGGCCGAGGAGTCACGTATCTGGTAAATGAATATAATATCCATGGTCAATGCATGTAGATGATATTTATGTAAATCGAGTTGGTTCATTAATGCATGCTTGAATCTTGAAACCTATTTATAATAATATGTCAGCCGTCCCGGTGGCTCCGTCAATTATCGCTAGCGGTAGAAACTGAAGTCACCGTTGAGTGTGGATTCGAGTCCCGCATAAGGCATGGGATTTTGTATAACGTCCTTTCACCCATCATCACTTCATCGTTTCGTTATTACCCGCTTAACGTACCCCGTACAACCTAACTGTTGGTGGGGTCGGCAGCATTCCCCCAAAAAATCTACTTATACCAACTGAGGTGAATTACCTTGGAAGTCTATATCGAAGCCACTTGTCATCTCCATTCGCTTATTTTTACTACCCAGAGTCTGTAATACTTCTCTAGTCTATCTAGAAAAATGATAATATCTCCGTTTGGGCGATCTATAAACCGTTAAGACGACGAAATTTGATTCACACTTTTGGACTTCTTAATATTTCACTTCTATGACCGGCATTCAAATGTTTCTTGAATACCATTGATATGTTTAAATTCAGTTGTCTGAATAGCAGTGTGAACTTTGTTTACATATACAATGGTTCAACCTCCTATGTTTACATATTTTTACATATTGTCTACAGACACAATCTATTATTAATTTTTATACTCTGGCAGGTTGTACATCGTGCCCTCGGTTTTCTCAACCAATGTTCTGTGAACGTAACAACATCATATCTAAATGTTTTTTTCCCACTCTGGTAACTCCACATAATCTTGGATCTAATACTTCTAATATTTTGGCGATGAATATTAATTGTGTGGGTATATAACGCGAGTTATTGTTACTTACATTTGAACTTTTGCACAGTTATAATGATGCGCGAATCATGCATAATGATTCAGTCCTATCCCTAACAACAACTAATTCTTTGTTTTCAATATATTTCTCCTGATACCTCATTCACCTCTCAACTACATTTTCTGAAACATTCTTTCCATGTGGTTCAATTTCCTCTTTTGGATACGCGAAGCGAAGACTCAATTTCACTTGACCCGAAAAAAATGTACATTTTTTTTTTTTTTTTTTTTGTTCGCGCTCTACAGGTCAGATGAAAATTCAAATTCGATTGAAACTTGGCATGCCCATGTGTCATCATCTGGATTGAATCTCATTAGTTTTTATACGCAATCGGTTGCACAACTTCTGAGAAAACCAATTTTCCATTTTCCAAATTACTCATAAGAATAAGCCAGAGAAGAATTTTCGTGAAAAAAATGTCCTTCGAAAAAATTCAAATTTTCACCAAATTTCAATTTAATAATGATACACATTATCCCGAACTTTCACTGAAATTCAATCAGTCGTTTTGATATAAAAAATTATATAATGACAAAAAAAAGCAAGAGAAGTGTTTTCGTATAAAAAATGTCTTTCGAATAAATTCATATTATCACCAAATCTCAATATCATGATGATACAGATTATTGCAAACTTTCACTGAAATCCAATCAGTCGTTTAGAAATAAAAAATTATTTAATGACATTTTTACACATCGTTTTAAAAAACCAATTAAATCCAAGCAACAAGTGTCATCAATTAATGGAGAACGATTAAAACAAGGCCTTCTTTATTATCGAAGAAATTATTGAGAATGAGAAATGAATATAAAAGGAGGGTCTCAAGGTGTATATATGTATACAGCTGTCATCACGTTTCATATAGTAGTCTAATATTACAATGTATAATATTAAATTGCATCTAATATTTCCTTCATGAGAATAGTCTACGAAACAAACCAACCAAATGGAAAGATTGATTTTTGACTTGAATGCCGTCAAAACATCAACTTGATATAAGTTTTTGAAAAAATTCAATGTCATTCTTATTAGCTCATGCATCCATCAACGCGGAAACACATAACGCGTTTTCCTAGTTTTAAATATCATTCATTAGCCTTTTGTTGATACCATTATATACGAATTATAATTAGTATCAACAACATAACAAGCAGGTCCTAAAAGTTGTGTGGATTAAAGTAACAATAATGATGATAACAATAACAATAAGTAACCATAATTACGGTAGCAATATATCGAATAGAGTATCAAATATTGAAATAATGAATTATCAAGTAAATAAGAATGATAGAATAATTATTGAAATAATAAAATTATTAATTATTAAGGTATTAAATATAATATTCCAAGAAAATTACATTAATTGACTACATATAGCTATACAACTACTCTCTTCCGTTCGATAGATACTCATCCACAAAAAAAACATGGTGTATTAGAAACTTCTTGCCATTAAACTTGAAATACATTCTATTGCTAGCAAAACTTCAGCTAGCAAAAGTTATTATGTATGTCTTTCACAGTATTTGAGGAATTATCTCTAATTAGCCACTTATCCAGAAACGTTTTGTTGTCTTGTTGATATTGTATGGGAGGCAGCTACATCTGTTGGACCCAGAAGGTTATTTCGTTTATTCGAAGGAACTGGATCGAGATGTTCAGTGGTATTTGCATCATGTGTGATGAGTATTGCGATATAGTGTTACCAATTATATCTTTCTTTCACTTGTCAAATGTATTTCCGATTTATTATAATGATGTGAACACAATTTTGAGTCAATGAAATTAATTCTGATTCGCTCACTACGCTTGTTGCTACACTCATTCACACTTTTATGCAGAATTTTGTTCGCAAGCTTAATCATAACATATGTTATGATTCTATCAAGTCTATTGGTATATGTTCTCAGAGTCATAAATTATTATTCCATTCAGGTCTCGTTCTCAGAACTGAGATTCATTTGAAGATCTTGGTAAAAATCAACCAAGTAGACCCTATTTGTAATTTTTGGATTCTCGTCTATTTACTTTCCCAAAAAATAATTACGAAAATTACCAATCGATTCAAATATTTCAATTGTCTTTGCATCCTCTCTACAAAATTTCTGCTAAATCGAAAAAATCATGTTCTTTCATATTCCATACGAAATTTTGATATTTGACTCTAATTCTGGTTGCGAAAATGAAATTTTTCCAAACGACTCATTTTGAATTTTACCTTTGTCGAAATTGTCTACATAATTTTATAATGATTCTCGTCTTATCAAAATTCATTTCTAAAATCACCCTGAAATGGCAGTGTTCTGATTACTCAGCGATGTTCTCCTTTGGAATAGTTGGAGCGACCTTGACGAAACTTTCCAATGAATTAGAGATCATACAATTATACTCATGAAAAATACTAGCATATCCTAACTCTCACCAGGTCAAAGAAATCAATTGCCAAAATTGTGAGCTCTTTGATTTTATGAGCTGTCAAAATACTTCTTGTTGAATGTACCAGCTCTGATGCTCTGATTTTTTTTAAATCCAAATAAGGTCCCTTTCTCAAAACTTGAGTTCGATATAAATATTTTAGAGAGAAAATTAGCATATATATATTTTTTAAACAACTAATGGATCTTGGAAGACAGTTTTGCCCTGCCACATGCACATCAGATACAGTGTACAAGGGTGAGACGAACGTAGAGGATTTTCCGGAAGTTTTACGTCCTACAGAACTAAAACAAGATGACTGGATGGTCCAGCATTAATTTGGATTTTCAAATGTCAATCTCACAATCAAAATACAATAGTCAATATTCGACCCATTTCAGATTTAGTTTCAGCATACACGAAACGAATGTTGGTCAACAGATTCAATAATATGGCAGACAAGAGAGTTTGCTCAAATTAACGATAGGCCTATACCTGAAATAGTACAGCAAATAAGTAAATCACTAGCTGTGGATCAAGACCTGTTGATTCGATTAGGGCCGGTCACACGTGATTTTCATAGATTCTATCTTGATCGACAACGACTGTCACGGCCGATAAGATTATGCTTGAAGACTCTCACGACGTATCATGACCGCCATGGCCATGCTGAGAGAGTATTTCTTAAATGATTTTTGGAGCAATCAGTTTTCACTGCTTGTTTAAAATCAAAAAGAACCACAGAGTTTTGATCATTGATCACCATGAAAAATAATGAAAGTATATCATGCATATTGCATGAGTTCAATGCAATTGCAACATTGTTTAATTTAGACAGTTCGAGTTCAAGCAGTGGTTCAAGGTCAAGAAAAAGTTTTAATTGACATCAGTGGCGTACAAGGAGGGATTCTGTCGAAAAGTGAAATGTTGCTAAGACGGTGTTACGCGATATCAGAGAGGGGAACTGAGAGGCGGAAGCCCCTCAGTCTAACCGAAAAGATATTTTTTGTTTTCAGTGTTGATTTCAGGTGTTTGTAACGATACGGGTACCTATAAAACATTATAAAAATGGTGACAATGGTAAACATCCATTAAGTACGCAGATGTCTGATGTTTCTACGGCAGGACCAGGGGCGGATACAGGAGGAGGGGGGGGGGGAGGGGGGAAGGGGGGAGATCGCCCCCTCATGAAGTGGAAAAGAACCAAAAAAAAGAGGGAAGATAGAAGGAAAGAAAGAAAAAAAAGAAAAAGAGACAGAAGGAAAGATATGTATATAGATGGATAATATCGTGAATAGATTCGTATTTTACATAATTGCAGAGAAAATCAAATATCAGATGGGCACCTATTATAGTTCTATAATTGATTGTGGCATCAAAATCTCATCTGAAACACGTTGAACCATATTAAAAAAGGTGTAATTTAAATAACTTTGATGTACTGTTCCAAAATGACAGCTCTGGTTTAGTTTATAAGTTAGCAGATATCAACAAACAACACTATGCTTCTTCCAGATGTGTTCTTTTATATATATATATATATATATATATATATATATATATATATATATATATATATATATATATATATATATATATATATATATATATATATATAATGCTGCTTAACGACCCCACCAACAGCTAGGTTATACGGGGGTACGAATGAGCGGATGATAATGAAACGATGAAGTGATGAAAGGTTAAAGGACGTTTACAAAAACCCATGCCTTATGCGGGACTCGAACCCACGCCCAACGGTCAGTTCAGTTACTACCACTAGCGATAATTGACTTGGCAATAAATAATGAATTATTCATTACAATTTTTGTAAATAATAAATTTCCGAAATGATAACAAATGTAACAATGACAATAAAGTGAAATGGAGAAAGGGAACTTCCAATAAGGGTCGTTTCTAGGGGTGGGCAAAGAGCGTGACTGCCAGCGACGCCAAATTCAAGGGGCGATATAGGCGCACAATTGTTGCATTTTATTATTAATAATCCATACATCATATTCTATTTTACTTAATATACATTATTGAATGGAGTAAATGTTCTTATTTGAACAGCCTAGTTATCGTATGATGGAATTATTTGGCGTTTCACTTTCTTGGAACAGCCATTCAGTAAAACTAGCTTCCTTACCACACTAAAGAATTCATGAATTCCAGAAATTTCGTGTAGTTCCCAACCCGTAGAATCGTATTTAAAAAGAGAACTTTTCGCAAATTACCCTGAGGGGCTTGATTCCTCCTTCAATTGCAATCACTTCCACTATGCGCATTTATTTTTAGGGGCATATACAATTAAGTCCGTGCACGTGGCGCTAAAATGACCCAGAACGACCCTGCAGTTACAATAACTAAACTTATGATTGGCAAATATCAGTTGGGCTCCTTTAGTTATTTAGGACAATTGATTTTGTCATCTAAATCTCATCTGAAACTCGTTAAATCGCGTTAAAAAAGGGTAATTCAAAAACATTACCTGCAGGGCCAGAAGGGGGCCTTCCCACCTTGCCCCCGCAGGTCGCCGGCTTCGCCTTAACTCGCCGTTCTTTTGCAAGCTGAGATCGCCCCCTCCCATGAATATGACCTGGTTCCGCCCCTGGGCAGGACACGGTCTGCCAAGATCTATCATTCGTTGCTTTTCAGAATAAGGTCTCCTGCTGATTCGTAAGTCGATCAAGCTGCTAATTCATATATAAATATAATATGAAGATATGTTTATATAATGTATTAAATTTGTGAACAATCATCGTAATTCGCAATCACTCGATGAGAACAAATAAAAAATAGCGTGTCTAGTCAACACTTGTTTTCGAGAAACGACCCAGCAGGTTGACATCGAATGGTGCGACACGCACGACAACGACTTATACAACTGTTGAAGCACACGATTGTGAATCAATAACCTCGCACGACCCGGATACCACGAAAATAATACTATATTTTTCTGCTTATTCGATCTCAGGAAGCTGAGCCATCTACTTATGTAGGCCTATAACCTCCACCGACCTCTCATAGACGAAATCACTCATGTTGCGCACAAACGTCGACTTGTTCATTACCCCGTTTTGCCTTGATTTAGCTGTCGTTCCTGCCGCCTAGTCTGGCACGCATGAAACTGTATCTTCCTCGACCCTAACTCGCAGTACTGCTTGCAGAACCACTGGAAATACTTAAGCAGTGTATGAGAGCATTTCAATATATTCTTTGTTTACTTCGTCATTGTTGGTTATGATTTTCGTTACATATTTTGATTATTTAGTGATTGATTGAATAGTCTGTTACAACACAATAAGCGGCTATGCGGAGCATAGGTCATATACCCTGACTGCTCGCCTCTGATTTACATATTTTTTCGCATGTAGATTGATTTACATAAATTTAAGAAACACCCGGAAATAATGACCGGCTATAAGAGCGATGCACACTAAATTATTTCTTATTGAATATGGAATAAGTTCCGAACCCATAACCAAAGTGAACGTACACTGAAAGGATATAAATACTTGGTCAAAAAAAAAATCAATCGCTTGATTTGAATCAAGTGTACGTGGTAGTGATAAATAGAGGTAGGTAATATTTCTCCATGCTATATATGTATGTATTGTGCATTATATGTATATCCACATATACATACAGAACGTCGATGAACGCCATATAAATTGAGATACGATTTAGTTTCTATTTCCGAAATTTTGGACATCGAAGAAAAACATCACTCAAAAACCAGTCTTTATCTATCAAGTTGAACCAACTGGAAATCCATTATGACTGTTCTAACGAAATCTTGAAGTATATCAAGATAATGATATAACATTTTTCACATTTCTTGGTTATGTTGTTAATAATTATTCGTCTATAATAATTATATAGCTCATTAACGTTGTATCTCGATATTATACAAGTTAAAAATCTTGTTGTAATACTAGAACGTCTCCAGATTTATATGTGGAAGCAAACTGCCTGTGTGACAAATTAGAAAAAAAATCACACTTGTTTATGAAAGTGTACATTTAAGCCAATTTAGCCAAATAATCATGATTTGGGCCTGCTTAGTGTTCACGCCACTGCATTTGAAAAAATATTCACGTATTGACCTCAACACGTACCCCACTATAATTTACGTATACGATTAACTTTATCACGTCCTAAAGTTCACTTCAATTACTGTTTTTTTTCCAGTCATCTCAGTGATTCCAAATGGCTCCCAACAACAATACTACCGAAGCTGAGACGGCATCTCACCCTCAGTTATCAACAGCAACTGAGGCCGGCAGGAGGTTAGCCCGAGCGCCTGCAGGAGAAGAAGTCTGCATATCTGGATTATCTGGACTGTATCCAGAGTCTGACAATGTGTACCAGTTCAGGGACAATCTGCTCAGCAAGAAAGACATGGTCGTAGCAGACCACGGCAGATATACCATGGGTGAGATTTTAACAATATCCCCAGATGCTAAGATATAGCTTATTATCGTATATGAGATATGGGGTATACGAGATCGCGCTTGTGGTAGTTCTTCCGAATGACCTCACCTTACCAACTTAATCCTAATATTGTGATGTTGGGCAAGACTAGGCTGGGTTTAGACTATTTTATCTAGGTTATGTGCGAATTGTTCAATGCCTATAAGTCAAAAAGACGAATGTGCAGTTGGTCAAAAGATTTGCATTATGATTGGATAATCTTCTGGGGTTGTAAGTTACACCTTGTGTTACCCCATTTGAGCAAAGGTACCTTAAATTACACTTGTTCTCAATTGGGAAGGTAAGATTTTGTGTCAGTTGTTTCGACGGTGATAAAAATACCCAACTCGTCAACCGTCGACGTCAATAGAAGTACAATATGCCCAATATTAAACACTTGCTCCATGTTTTCAGTACACCCCAACCTTCCACCCCGCATGGGCAAGATTAGCGGCATCGATAAGTTTGACGGATCGTTCTTTGGTTTCCATTACAAGCAATCCAACTCGGCCGAACCCATGAGTCGTCTGATAATGGAGCAAACCTATGAGGCGATTGTCGACGCTGGTAAGTTGATGCAAATTCGATAAAGGAACTAGGGCAGAATAGACTGAGTTTATTTATTTATTGTTATACTCGAATTGAAAGTAGTTTGAACTATTAATTGCCATGTAATGTGTCTGTCTTCAAATCTCATAATAAAACTGTGTGTTATGACGAAGAACTAATTGTTGCTGATCTTTTTTCCGAGTTGTTTATTCAAGATCCGTGAACCCCCGCGAAGCTGGCCCAGGTGCGATTAGCTCACTTTACGGAGGTCCATCGTAATATTGTAACCATTGTTTTATATGATACGATAATGTTCTTGCGGGGTTTGGCCCTGTTTCCAATGAAGATAATTAAATGAATGTTATATGTGTCACATATTATACTGCAAGCGGCTCGTATGGATTTTTGGAGTCATTCTCAAGGCCATTGTTACAAATTACAGTGATTGTTGTTGATCTCGAAATGGTCTATAACGATATTCACGCATTGCCACAACAATACGTGGCTTCCACATTTCCGATATCTATATTTGGTATCTAAATTAGAAACTTTGCTTCAGGTGTGAGCCCAGAAGAGCTACGAGGCACTAGAACTGGTGTGTTCGTTGGTGTTTGCTCTACCGTAAAGAATGGACAGCTAGCCGATCTCTCCGGTCACAAGATATGCAATACAGTTAGCACGGGCAGGACAACTTACGCTAATCGCATATCATACTGGCTCCAATGTACAGGTAAGTTTAGTACATGTATACTGTTCTCACAGCATGTTTATGACATAGAATAAAATATATACTATAAGAGAGTTCACTCTTATGACTATACAAGGATAAATAAGAGTGGCGTAACTAAGAATTTTGGACCCCGGGGCAGAGGACTCACATAGCCCCCCTCCCCCCAAAAAAACCTATCTAGGGCCTATCAATTCAAATGATTATATTTCTGTATCATTCAACATGCAACCTCCATATTACATGTTTTTTTTATTTACTATCGAAGACGATTAAAATACACTCAAAATTATGATTAAAATACATTCACAATCATGTCATATATAAAACAAAATGGTTCTATTGACGATACAGATGAAATTACACTTACTCTTGAGAGGACAAATAGTCGACTTTTCACCAAAATGTAGTCAAAGTAGCAAGCTCATATTTATTCTAAGTGCTGTAAGTTCAGCGAAAATATATGCCAGTGTTTCTGATACGATTCGTATTCAAGAATAGGCCTGTTTAATTAAGTTCAACTTGAATTTCCTCTTTGTAGAATTATTTTTGAAATTACATTTCCACTTGACCAAACGACGGAATGATTTTAATTACACTTTAATATGACTTGGACTTGATAACGTAATATGATACTAATACTATAGTGCGTGCTTAGGTTTTCAACAATAACTTGACTGGACGAGAAGAATGCATTTATTCGCAAGCTTGGATATTTTAGCTTTATATTGCTGCTGAATCTTTTTTCTCTGTGAATCACTTACACATGGTTTATTAAGAGACATACTATCTACAGCCTATCATAACTTCACAAACCATACGGCCACAGTTATCCCTCCCGAGGTACTACTAACTAATTCATTGTTCTCAGCCCTTCGGCAAATATTAGAAATAAGAGAGAAAATAGCATTATAAATACGACTGAACGTCAGTAACATACATAATTCATTCGACCATGTGTCGTATTCACAATAAACAACGCCGCATTAATTTCTGAAAAGAGCTACATTCTGCAACCGTTCAGTAACCCTTCGGCGGCACGTCGCGTAAAAATATTCGAGTCAGGATCATGTTTCCAACGATGAAGCTGTACAACTTACATTGTTGAACGCAACTATATTTTCAGTACTATGAAGTGCTACTTCAGACCTAGCTTTAGACAGGCCCCTCCTCCCCCCTCCCCACTCAGGCCATTATTCATCTGTTGCTATCACGAATCGAGCCATGAAAGTCAGTTATTTTTCAAATAATTTCAGATAATGAAAAAAAGTTATTTTTTTCAGTTACCGGTATATAAAAATACTTTAATTATTTTTCGGTAACCGTTGAAACGTATTTCTGATGATACAGCCTGGGTCCCGGCTGCCCCTGCGGTAGTTACGCCACTGATAAATACCCTTAAAAACCTCCGTTCCTCTCGCCTAAGTATGCAATAAGTACATATACTCACCGCTGACTGCTCGGTAGCAGCACAATCCAACGTGCATGTAGCTTCATCTGATATAGGGGGAAAAATCTGGTGTGGTGGAAAAAATCTAATTTCTTTCAGTATTGAGTAAGCCCATCTCTTTATCTGCAGCTTTGAATAAATTACATATAAAATATAACATGGCTAAAGTGGTCAACAGCAAATAAATGTACATTTCTATGTAAGTTTTGAACAGATTACGGAAAGCTTTATTTGACATAACATTTGTCCTAGGTCCCAGCTATATAGTAGACACTGCCTGCAGTTCGAGCTTGTTCGCCGTGGAACATGCGTACACTGCAATCAGAGATGGTCTTTGTGAACAAGCTATTGTTGTTGGTAGCAATATGTGCACCAATCCCAGATTGACCATTCAGTTCTCTCGTCTCGGGGTTTTGAGCAAAGACGCCTCATGCAAGTCTTTCGATAACAAAGGTAAGCGCGTCCCAGTTTTTGAAAAAGTACATTTCATGTAGGCTGCTCAGATAAAATGTCATTACTAGGAAACGGAGCATGTGGGTTGTAAGATTAGCGTGATATTTGCATGGAGTATACTCGGAACATACTCACGTTGATTTTGCATCTTTTGAGTCTAGAAAGCCGTGCATTGCCGTGTTTCTCAATATCGTCAATTTTTGTGTGATTTCATACTAGGAAAACGCCATATGCGTTGCTAGACGAGCGGATAGTAATAGTATAGGTAGTAATGGTTAAGAACTGCTTCGAGTGGTACCAATTTAGCACATTTTATTTTTTTTCTTCAAAATGGCTGACCCGATCAAGCTGAAAATTTCCAGAAATGTGTATCAAAATGTAATTCAACTTCACGCGAAATTTCATTTTTTTGGAATTTTTTTTTTTTTTTTTTTCCGTCATGTTATTCTAATGGGTATTTTTGAAATTTCTAAAATTCATAAAAAAAAAGTTACCCCCCGATAATGCCACAAAACTATACAGATCTGAGTTAGATGAGGAACCATATTGAAAAAAAGTTTGAAGTTGATAGCTGTAGCCGTTTGACCTGTGGAGAACCGACAAAAAAACATAAAAAAAAAAAAAAAAAAAAAAACATAAAAACGAACACCAATTTTTTCCAGTATGTCAAATTGAATCCTCGCTAAAGCTCGTCTAATAATGTATGGTTTTGATCGAAAGAAATATATTTCGAGGAATCTGTTCAAACGGCTAGTGTTATGAATGTGTATATTGGTAGAATCGTGCATCATTTTGTGTACATTCAGTAAAAATTTGAATCTTTCTGAAGAGAATTGTTTTCCAAATCTTCTCGACTGGGTCGATCATATGAGTTTTCTCATTCATAATGATATTTCTCAAATGTGTAGGAACAATCCTGCCTAGAATCGATTCGGTTCCGAATTGGATAAATTGACATTCTACTTGGAAAACGCCTTATATGCGTTGTGAGATGAGCTTAGAAGTGTGGAAATGTAGAATTGAGAACATTTGGTCAGCTCAATGTACATATACAGGCCATGGATCACTTCAAAGGTTTAAAAACCGCGGCTGTATATGGACCTTGGTTTCCCAGCAATGGTATCAGTGTCTTCTTCATATCCATCACAGATTTCAATCGTTTCAATGCATTGGTGACACTTGTTGCTCACATTTAATAGTTTCTTCAATTGCTTTCTTAATTGCTTTTATTGATTGTAAAAAAGTACTTTGAAAATGCGTTCTCTCCGTTATTACACATTCGATTGTTCTATAAATCGCTGAAAATGTGTGCCTTGGTTGTTACTACATTCAGTAGAAATTTGAGAGCTTTTGAAGATTTTTGAGTTTTCAAGTATTTCGCCTCCGGCTTATTCTCATGGGGATTTCCATACCCTGCAAATTTTCCCCGGAAAAACCGTTCAACTGATTTTCTGAAAAACAATCCCAACCTATTCTGGTATAACTATTAGTATAGAAGTAATCTATAGGTGGAATATACCCTGCAAGTGAAGAATTGTGCGTGATTGTTTGACGAAAGAACTCCACGCCGGTTGACTGTTTGTAACGAAGTGAGCTTTATTAAAACGTTGTCCACTGGGGCAGCACAAGTCAGTACACAATTCAATGTTGCCAACTGTTAAAAGATTACAATTAGCAACCTGTTCCAACAATAACACCAACATGAAAGAGTTTCGAGTATCGAGTTGATTGATCCTTTTTCCTGACCTGTATGCCGCGTACAAAATTACACACAAACAAAAAAAAAACATAAAAACGAAGCATATATTTGTTCAGTATATGAAATGAAAATCTTCGCTACGCTTATCTAACAAAAGGGTCCCATGATTTTCATAGTCCGTTCCCTTCTGAATAATGAGGACTTTTTCTTGTTCAAAAATGGAGTTAATCAAGTTGAAAAGTAGACAATTCACAGTTCAATTCTGAACAGGAATTTTTGTGATATGAATTATCATCACACTGAGAACCAACTGCACAGTTTCACGCTGATTATTAGTTTATTCAGCAATCATTAGTGAATCACATCTTGTACCCTGTTGCTCACTCAATCATTTTTCGGAGTTTCTTCAATCCTGAGCGAATTAGTAATTGATATCGAGTGAGTTCAACCTGACTTTATTCATTATTCTTCCAACAGCTAATGGTTACGTTCGTAGTGAAGCCATTAGTGCCATTTTCTTGCAAAAAGCAAAACACGCCAAACGCGTTCACGCAACTATTGTTCATGCCAAAACGAATTGTGACGGTTATAAAGAAGAGGGAATAACTTACCCTTCTGGAAATATGCAGAAGAAACTGTTCCGGGAATTTTATGAAGAATGCCAGATTGATCCTGCCAGTTTGGCGTGGATGGAAGCTCATGGCACGGGAACTGTGGTAAGTCTAGAGTTACGACACTGGCACTATGATCACAGGTCACTTAATTCATTTGGATTCTCCATTATGCTCATACTTCATTGGGGATTAAGTACTACTATCAATTTTTACATTTAACTAAAAACTTTCACATTTTTACTTTTTCCTAATTTCAAATCATCAGTACCGTACAATTTATAATGAATATTTCAATTTTTTCATGAACATCGAGAACGTGACGTGACGCTCTTGTTTCTCAATAGAGGTGGAGAATGAAAATTTAGAGTCTTTTGAACGAGGCACCACAAGAGCGATCTATTCACCACAAAGTAACAGTCAGATTAGTAAAACTCATCCACCGAATCGTGAAAATTATTTCGACAAGTTGATGGATAAAAAACTATTTAGAATTCATGTTTAGAAAATTTTCAATTCGCTGTTATGATAAATCTTTTCTTTCTTCGATTTTCAAATCTTCTCCGGGGTTCAAAATGTTTTTGACATCCTCTATCTGAATCCATCTGAAAAATATACCAAACATTTGTAAGATATACGTATAGATATAAGATATAAGATGTATGGATTTCAGATGTAAGATATATTGGAACATATTCGAAACAGGCACAGCACAGCCCATTTGAAGCAATGGAACAAATACAGCACTCATTGATTACATAAAATTACAAATACTATAACTACTCGCAACTCTCATAAGATTCGAATGAGAACACAAAACTCTCTACATGTTTGAGTAATAAATGAATATATCATCAGTGACATGGTTAAATGTGACTTGCTGCAAAAACATAAAGGGCGTTGACAGTACAGCTTATGGTACACTAAAAAACTCATGACAAATATATAGGCCCAGAAGAGATAACATCAAACACTGATATAGTATTATACAAATATCCATCCACACTGTGTGAAAACGGAGCAATAACTAACAATACAAATATTATTATGTCTCGTTTATTAGGTTGGTGACCCTGAGGAATTGAATGCGATTAGTGAGGTTTTCTGCAAAGGCCGACAGATTCCACTACCAATTGGCTCTGTTAAGTCCAACATTGGTCACACTGAGGCTTCATCTGGGTTGTGTTCGATCACCAAGGCAATAATTGCGATGGAAGCTGGTATCATTCCTCCGAACTTGCATTACTCTGAGCCAAGAGAAGGAGTTCCGGCTCTATTTGACGGGACATTGCAGGTAAACAAGAATTGATGTAGTCATGACAAAATGTAGTCATGACAGAATTACTACATCAGATGGATGATACAATCACATTGAATTTCTTGTCTTGTCAATATACAAGAAGTCTGAAAGTTTTCAGAGAAAGTCTTTGAAGCGTTTTGTTGAACAATGGTTCGACATAAAGAGACGATCTCGAGTAGTTTCTAGTCAAATATGGGACTGCTGTAGACACCGCTCAACGTTGGAGTGGGTCTGAGTCCCATATAAGGCATGGGCATTGTAGACATCCTTTCACTCATCTTCACTCCACAGTGTCATCGATATCCAGTGTTATCCAGTGTCATCGATAACTTGCGTTTTGGTATCCGTGATTATTGTAGCAGGTTGTGGGGTCGTTGAGCAAAAAAAGCGGTTACGTACATGAGCGGTAGAAGCTAGTCAGAGGCCAGACGCAGTAGAACTGGAATTAAGAGAAGGAGAAGCAATGTCTCTTTAAACGAGCACATCAGAAATGAGGAGATTAGAGAGAAAACGAGAGTGGAATCTACAATAATCAATGTGAGGCAAACGAAGTGGTTGTTATGGGACAGACAAAATCAGTGGCCGCCCCGGTGGCTAAGTCAATTATCGCTAGCGGTAGTAACCGAAGTCACCGTTGGGCGTGGGTTCGAGTCCCGCATAAGGCATGGGTTTTTGTAAACGTCCTTTCATCTATCATCTCTTCATCGTTTCATTATCATCCGCTCATTCGTACCCCCGTATAACCTAGCTGTTGGTAGTTGTTAGCGTTAAGCAACATGAAAAAAAAAAAAAAAAAAAAAAAATCAGTGTATGGGAGAAAAAGAGGTGATCATATATCACATGACCGTGGCTCGCTCACAGTGGACTATCCTAGGTAGAAGAAGGCGAGGATTCATGACGGAGAATAACAGAAGCTCTCTCTCTCTCTTCATATATATATATATATATATATATATATATATATATATATATATATATATATATATATATATATATATATATATATATATTTATATTTATATATATATGCACATATAATGAATGATTAGGTTTTGCTTCAACTTATCCATCGAGAATGATGTTCAATAAATTCAGATTTGTGATATTTTATTCACGGGATACTGGTATGCGAATAGAAATTTTTCAGTCAAAGTCAACGAATGAATGTAAAATGTAACTTCTGCGATGAATGTCCATTTCGAAAATTGATATGTCCTCCAACAGGTGATAACGGAGCCGTTGTCTTGGGAAGGAGGTTTGGTGGGAGTCAACTCGTTCGGCTTCGGAGGTGCCAATTGCCACGTGTTGCTTCGGTCGCACTCGAAGTTGAAGATTAACGGTGGAGTTCCTGCTGACAACATTCCACGTCTTGTCACTATATCGAGTCGGACAGAGCTTGGAGTCAATCAAATTCTAGACGATGTGAGTAATGTAGCATATATGCCTATTCTATGTATATTGTAGGGCCATCTGTCTGAATATATTTTCATATATTCATCATTTATATATTCATATATATGTGTATATATATATATATATATATATATATATATATATATATATATATATATATATATATATATATATATATATATATATATATATATATATATATATATATATATATATATATATATATATATGTATATATATATATATTATATATATATATATTTTTTTGGCGCCGAGTTTCCCTTCAGCCTGGAAGCTTTCATCTCGTTGTCCCCTTTTTCTACTTTTAGTATTTCTACCCGGTCGGAACTGCATTCTGCTGTTATTTCGTCATACTACTCTACACGTCAGTACTAGTCAGTACATTATTATTGTCTTTACCCTTGACCGCTTCACTGATTTTCACATCATCTCTTCAGTTGCAATCTCGGTTTGGTCGGAACTAGTCGTGTAGTTCTTGTTTTCGCCCCGGTTTCGGACACTCATTCGTCAGTGGCTTTTTTCGTTTATGCAAGTCGCATTAGTTTTTCTACACGATATTCTGTGAAGATTTATTTAGTTGAATCACGCAGTATCATTCCGTTTCGTATCGTTTTCGTTCTCTACCGCAACCCAACCTAAACCTTACGAACGTATTTCTCCCTCCCACCCTCGTCTTCGCACATAGTGCATTCCTTTCAAGTGCATCGTGGCGACGCTTCAAGACACGCCGCCAAGGAGAAACTCAGGTATCGTGCTTTATATTCTAAACCCTCATCTTAAACCCTATACAGTTCACTTATATCAACCCCAGTCGCCGATAGTCGTAGGATTATTACCATCCCGTGTCGCAAATGAATCCTGTTGGATTCGTCACGGCGCAAACATATATATATATATATATATATATATATATATATATATATATATATACCGTATATATATATATATATATATATATATATATATATATATATATATATATATATATATATATATATATATAATATGTTCAGGATTAGTAGCACAGTAGGCCTAATCAAAAGTGACTCTCTATTTCCAGTTGGAATCGAGGCCCGTGGATGCTGAATACATTCGTTTGTACCACGCGCTTCATGCTAAAGACATACCAGCACATATCTACAGAGGCTACACTATCCTCACAAAGCCACATTCCATGAGACATGTACAGGTACGTTGATTTCAAGGTACTTCTCTGCTAACTCTAGAAGACCGAACGGAATACTGAAAAAAAGCAAATATATGATTAGATTTCTGAAACTACAGTAGGTAGGCCTACCATTCATCACGCTAATCTGTCCGCAATTTGAATGCATTCTCTCGAATTGATGCAAAATCGTTCATCGAGTAAATTCAAAACTATTGTATTTATGTATTTTCAGTGCTACTCCAAGACAAATCGACCCGTCTGGTTCATTCTTCCTGGAGTGCACATTCAGTGGTCTGCAATTGCCAGATCACTCCTCACAATCCCTGCGTTCTCTAGCACCATCGATATGTGTCACCAAGTGCTGCTACCAACTGGACTTGACCTGCATAAGATTATTACTGAAGATAATACGGAAACTCTTGTGAACAGTGTGGTTGGCACAACTGCAATCCAGGTCAGTTGAATGGAGTAAAGACTATTAGTAACTTGATATCAATTCATTTCATTATATTCACCTCATTCCATTCAAATATTATCATTTGACTTCACTTTCTGGTCTCCCTCATACATATTACATACATATGTGTTTTTAGTTCATAGAAAATGTCAAAACAATGCAAATGGTAACAGAACAGAAAATAAATATAATATAATACTTCGAATTACTTGAAGTATTTCGTAAGCTTATTCGAGTATCAAATTATTGTAGAAAAGCTGTCATTCATTCTTCTTTTCTTTATCGAACAAGTTCATGATTTGTACTGAAATTAAAGTGAGATGCGTAAGTAATACAAGTTATACAGTTCAATGCCCTGAAGAACGTGTATGAATGAAGAAGAATACTCAGTCATGATTATGCCAATATTACACCATGATTACTTTGACATATTACTGTTCCAGATTGGTCTAATTGAAATTCTGAAAGCGATTGGAGTACGACCAGATGCTATGATAGGAAATTCCGTTGGTGAGCTGACAGTCGGCTATATTGACAACTGCCTCAACTTGGAACAAACGATACTGTCGGCTTATTACATTGGGTTT
Organism: Brachyptera putata; assembly: GCA_907164805.1. Lineage (NCBI taxonomy): Eukaryota > Metazoa > Arthropoda > Insecta > Plecoptera > Taeniopterygidae > Brachyptera > Brachyptera putata. The sequence goes on from OU015465.1 coordinate 21,354,181, forward strand.
GTTCTTGAGGGGTTGAGGAAGAAAGGAAATATGAAGAGAGTTGGTAAGCTATTCAACATGGCTCACATATAATATACCTCTTGCTAACTATAAACTTCTTGAATAATGCTCGACTTGTACTTCTCACAGATATTGGTTTGTTTGACGTTTCAAGTCCTTCATCTGAAGACATCTCGCTCAATTCCAGATATAGTTTTTCGAGATGTGTTATCTGCAGATCTCCAAGCTTCTTGTCAAAATCTGTTGGAGTATCTGAAGGCAAAGATATTACGAAGGAAGACGGCATGTGCAACAATTTTGCACCACATAGTCGGCTCATCTCTGATGCCCAGATACAACTAAATATCCACTTGAATAAGGTGATTATGTCTGCAAACTTGCAACCGTTTGATTCCCACAAACAATTCCAGGCTCGATTCTATTATTACTACCCCCTAATAGATTATACAATTAATACAGCCAGAAATATCCATAAATTGTTCGAAGAAGACTTAACAAAGAAATGTGTCATCCTCAAATTTCAATTCGTACAGATTCATGCAATCAAGGTTATGGATTGATTGTAAATATTATTGATAAATTGACTGACAACTATAAATGAGAAAACAATAAACATAATACTATCTGACAATGAATAGAAAATATGAATGGAAAGTCAATTTGGAGTTATCGTTCACTATGAATGAATCATGCCTCACTGGAATCACACTTGTATAGGTTGTATAGAGCCCAAATAGAACAAAATTGCGGCCGAAGCACGGGGGAAAATAGAATGATATTGAACGGTTGAAATAGGAGTGAAACACGGTCTATGATACATCATAGCAACCAAATTTCCATCTTTTCAAGGGACGAAACATGGATGGTCTCCAGCCATATGCGTCTATATTACAGACACGGACAAGATGGAGACTTTTCACGGACATTATAGCTACTTTTCAAGAGCAATACAGAACAGACCCACTGTGGAATCCAAAGGCTAAATAATTTCAATTGCATGATCATGTTTTGAATATCGATATATTCGACATCTCTATAAGAATAGAAATTACGTTGTTTCGAAGGAATTTGATTGAATTTGGAGGGTACAGAATATTCAAGACGACTCTTACCGTATTTATTCATATTAGTAGGAATATTTAAATTTCCAAAAACTCCATATCTATTCTTATTTCAAGATCATTCGATATCTTATAAGGAGGGTCGTGATAATAGTTTGAGATTATTTGATAATAAATCAGTAAGTGAAGGGGTAAATATGGTTCAAAATTGAATTTATGTAGAAATGGGAAAGTCGATGATTATTTTTTCTAATCAGGTATCATACATTTTAGCATATAGATTTGTAGATTGAGAATTTGTTGAATATGCGAGTTCTAAGCGACACCAAGAGAGAGTGTCAAATAAAATTAAAGATCAAGCTCGAGCTAAATAAACAGTGCACAACAATTGGGAAGTTGCAATGAACTTGAGTAGGCCTACCTATAAATCAAATGCACAAGATCGCTGTTCATTACATCAAAGAGATGAGATCAGCTCCGAAATGAGCTGTTATTGGTTCCTCATTATAAAGTCACAACTATGTTTTCTCAGTTAATCCCGTCTCCTAAACCTCGCTCCGCTGCTTGGGTGAGCTCTTCAGTCTCCGAGGGGCGCTGGAATAATGATGAAAGACGTCTGGCATCTGCAGAATACTTCAGTAACACCGCATTGCATTCTGTTCTGCTCCAAGACACATTTCATCAAGTGTCTAGAAACGCCATCATGATTCAGTTGTCGCCAAATGAGAGCGTAGGAGATGCTCTTGCGAATATTGGAAAACACACATCTTACGTGTCATTGACTGATGCTAAGCAGGATGGCGTGGAGTTTCTACTAACCGCATTAGGAAGGTAACTGAAACGTTCTCGTCAATTGAAGAAGAAGAATATGGTAGAAATATTGAGTGAGAGAAGCGGTTATATTAAAAAAGTCGAGACGATTGACTGAAACTGTGCAAAACCTGAAAAAAGCAATATCGAATTTTATGTGTTTCACTTTTAATAACACCTTGGAATTATTTTCGATTTTATTACTCTCATAATTCTCACAAAATGATGATGAAATTCCTCAACAAGTACGGAAGTTTCTAATTTATTCCAAAATGGTTCCACTTTGGTCTATAAGATATAATTAATTTTTGTTGATTATTATTATGATTATTGTTTGCCTAACGACCCTACCAACAGCTAGGTTAAACGGGGTTACGAATCAGCAGGTGATTATAAAACTATGAAGTGATGATAAGTGAAAGGACGTTTACAATAGTCCATGCCTTATGCGGGATTCCAACCCACGCCCAACGGTAATTTCAATTTCTGAAGCATGCCTCAGCTGACTGAGCTATCGAGGGCGGCCTAATTTAATTCTTGTTTTTGATGACATTATGAACTACGTCGATCGCATTTGACATGTGGAGTGCGTGCAAATAAAATATCATATATCGATTGGAAAACCACCGATCACTTTTCTCCAGTATGTGACTGCCGTTATCCGATTGAGCCTTCCTAACCGATCGAATGAATCGATTGATTTGTGTTAGTTCATCTATGCGCGCGCTGCACAGGTTGAATATGAAATTATTTATGAATACGCAGATTTGACTAAAAATTGGTTACGTAATTGAAGCAGATATTCTCACTACTTCAAATAACTTTTTTCAATGGAGAAACCAATCAAATGAAAACCTTAATTTCATCCATAAATCTTGAATCTTTTCGACTGCTACTACACTCCGTTCTTCTAGGTTGTACGAGTGTGGTTTGGATCTTGAACTGGCGAACATGTACCCTGAAATACAGTTTCCTGTGAGCCGAGGCACTCCGATGATCTCTCCTGTCATTGGTTGGGATCACTCAGAGAGTTGGTATTTCCATGATGAGAACACAACAATTCAAAATACAGCAGCGGAAATACCTCACAGAATCGTTATGTCCAGCAAGACTGAGAATTACAACTCCGGACATGTGATAGATGGCAGGAATCTCTGTCCTGCCACTGGCTACCTTGTGAGTTCACTATATACTAATCATTTTTGATCGAGTATATTATATATTCATCTCAATAAATTTCTTCAAAGTCAACACATATTCTTCAAAAACATCAAATTTCATGAAATGATGAAGAACATTAGACTGAAGAATATGTTCTCGAATACTAACATACGTTAAATGTTGGAGAGATTTAATTGTGTGATGTTAGGCATACTCATTTATCATGCCTATTAGTTATTGAAACACATGGACATCATTTTGGGATCGTTCTATGAAAATATATTCATTTGTTTGGATGTGCCTTGACTCATATACAGTAGATACATCGGAAATGTTACAATATTAATGAAATATGACTCCTCGTGTTACAGTGTATGGTGTGGGAGGCTCTCGGAGTGGTGAGCGAGCGATTATTCAATACAATCGAAGTTGTTTTCGAAGACGTGAAATTTCATCGTGCCACGATACTACCGCAAAATGGTATGACATGTTACCATGATGAATTTTGTGGGTCAAGTTTCTCATCGAGTCTAGGGAAAAACAACGTTTCAAATTGCTTACTGTCTCAAATTTGGCAGAAAATGATCGTTCTGATAGATGTTCGATACAGACGATGAAGTCAAGTTGAGAGTTATGGGTTCTGGTTATGTTTTGTTGAGGTCCTTTCACTTGTTTTCACCCTTATCGTTCACGTTCATCATTACCCCTTCATTCATAACTCCTAGGGTGGATTCCAGAGACGAAGTTCAAACCCCAGTGAAATTGCATTGCAGAGGCAATGCAATTTTGTGCTTGGACGGCGTCTCAGGTAGGGTAGGTTTGAACTTCGTCTTTACAATCCACCCCAAATAACCCAGCTGTTGAACGGGTCGCTAAGTAACATCCCTAGAAAAATGTATTCTTTTTTGTATTACATTAATTGAAATCATATATATCAATTGCAAATGAATACATTGCAATTCATTTGATCCCTCAAGGGGCCGAATGAATTGCCATGGCAATAAGATTTGAAGTGAGGTTCCGGACCATGTTTGTACCGTCTTTGTCGAGTGGAAGACTTCTGGTGACCGGAGTATATGGACGCAGTACCGAACTTTGCGTTTGTAATTTATTCTATTTCATTCTCTGCTATTTCTCTCCTCATCTGTCGTCTTCTCTTATTTCATTTTATTCTATTTTATATCATCTTCTCTTATTTAATTTTATTCTTTTTTATATCATCTTCTCTTACTTTTCAGTTTTATCTTCCTACCCGCTCCCTCCATATGCTTGATACATCCACAAATGGTAACAATTATGGCAAAGTACACGAACACGAACATAAGAATAAAATCACTGTGTTGTCGGTCGCCTCCTGGTGACCGGAGTGTATGGAGGGAGTACTGAACTTCGCGTTCGATACTTATTTTATTTCATTTTCTCGCTATTTATCTCCTCATCTATCGTCTTCTTTTATTCCATTTCATTTCATTTTATATCATCTTCTCTTACTTTTCTCTTCCTCCCCTGCTCCCATCAAGTACTTGGTACAACCACAAATGGTTACAATTATAGTAAAGTACACGGACATGAACATATGAATAAAATGACCGTGCAAACTATAAGATTCTATATTCCATGGGTCTAAGCTATGATTCCAGTTATTTCATTTACATATCGATTCACATGGCCAAGAAAATTTCCGTAGAAAGTAAAAGCCCCACTAGTATTACTTAGTTCGTAGATGAGAACACTGAAATAGAAACTGAACATAGAACATGTGATTCTTGTTTATCCAGGTGAGGTTGAGTTCATCATCGTCATCCAGAAAGTGACCGGCAGCTTCGAGGTTGTAGAAGGAGATACTGCTATCGTCACCGGTCGTGTCTACATCACTAATGACGTCAAGAAAGAATTGGTGGAACAACTTCCGCCAGCAAAAGATTCGGGTCTCAGGAAACTGTCTTCAAAGGATATCTACAAAGAACTTAATTTGAGAGGATACAACTACAAAGGCATGTTCAGAAGTCTGGTTGAGGCTGATCATGAAGGTGGGTGGAAACAAACTGAAGAAATGAATATCGCATCTTTTTGTTATTGTTCCCAAATTGTCAGAATGACTGTCGAAGAAACGTGGCCATCTTTCTCATGTGACTCTACAATTCAACTTTGGCATGCTAGAAGAGTTGTTGATGAAATTCAACATTGACTAGATTCTCGGTTGAACCTGTGAATCACGCAAAAAATATCACACGAAACGAATAATTCATATGATACTCTATGTGAGAATAATGTACAAACCATGTATATTTCGAAATACTGTAGAATGTATTCAACATAATTGATTGCATCGTACAATTGTAAGTCAATAACAGAAAACTGCAGATTGGTACAGATCCTTTCATGATAACAAATATATTTCATTACTCTAACCTGCCATGCATCTAACCCTTGTGTACAATCATGTATTATTCATGAGATGATTCCGTGATTTGTATACATGACGAATGTGAATGAGTGTGAATATTGTTTAACGAATCAGATGTTCTGCAGGTATGAGTGGTAAGATACGCTGGCAGGACAACTGGGTCGCGTTCATGGATAACATGCTCCAGATGCAACTCATCGGTAAAGATACTCGAGGTTTATTTGTACCAACGTCCATCGACAAGCTTGTTATCAACACAAATCATCATCTGGAGCTTGAACAAAAACTAGGAGAAAATTGTGGTATGTTTCAACCAACAACACAATCTTATCCAACATTGGAACAATTTCAAGTTTCAATTGATCGTATCTTATGTTCATATCTATATAACTCGCACAACATAGATCGTATACTCAGTTTTATTAGGTTGATAATGTATCTTCTTGCTCTTAGTAATGGATGTATTTGTGTATCGGGAGCTCGGACTCATTAAAGCTGGAGGTATCGAAATTCGCGGCTTGAAAGCTTCAGCGATTCCGAGAAGAAAACAGGCCAGTGATCCTGTCGTGGAGAAGTACCAGTTTCTTCCAAACTGTGTTGGTAGGTATCGGGTTCTATTTACCATGAGAGCTCCAACAATGCGAAATGACTGTTCGAAAAAACTGTTCTGATAATAATTTCATATCCTTGGGATAGGTTGGGTTTTCATAACTTACAAATTAGTCTGCTTGGTTGTATAGTAGGACGCTCTCAATATTAGAGAATGTGATCAATAATATTTCAAGGACAAGACGATTAACTTGGAAGCCATTTGCAGGCTAACCGAAATATCTAAAATGCCGCTTTTCACCGAGAATAAATCCATAGCATCATCCTGCAATTTCTCTCATCACTTGATATGCCCTTTAGGTATACAGTGTATCATTACTTCAAGTGTGATCAAGTTATACAATTCAATATGAGATATTATTTCATCTCGACAGTTCGTTGCAACTTTACTCAAGTAAGCCTCCATTCCTCCTCTTCCAATCCTATTATTTTACTTCCTAAATATCAGATGCTTCTTCGAATTCAACTTGTTGTCAATAGTGAAACTCGTCAACACTTCATCATCAATCTCAGCATCCACCTGGTCATTTGGCATATTGTTACTTCCAACATCACTCATAGTTGAACTCTGATTAGTATTTGACTTATCCTCCTATATGCATATCTTCACAATGTCCAGTTACTCATGCATTACTGTTATAGCTCGATCAATAACTTAACCGCCTCACAGAACCATATCATCTACGTATATGTTCATGGAATTATTCTCTAAACATATATGCAATTCTTAAATACAATATGAAGAATATTCGCCCCAAAGCGGATCTCTTTGGTGCTACATATTTCTCGCATCGTGTTTCGTGATCAATGCTATTGGTTGACAATTGTTTCTACGGGTCGGATTGTTTCAGTTCGCCAGCGGATATTGTCACAGTAGTTCATAAACTACTGTTTTTCTTTAATCATAACTTCTATTCTAATCGACCATTAACCACGATCATCATCTTTTACACGTTTTGTTCCGACGTCTGTCGTTAGGGAGAATGAACTATACATTTACTTAGTCAGCGTAAATGTCCCTCTCGACAGACCGGACACGTATTATCATCATGTGAGGTGTGTGTATAAAAGTGTGTGTGATAAGGGAGCTCGGTCTCTCTTTAGAAGACACCAGAAGACGGGATGGGACAGAGCCGCTGTTAACATCTTAGCGTGCTACTGTCCCCGATCGACGTACTCTTTCGGGCAATGGTCTTCACCATGTGGCTAAGTATTGGTCTGGTTGACCATTTTATTTTTAACTTCTAGTTTCTTTTGTCGTCGGTCCGTTAAAATTTTATTATTGATAGACGACAGGTTCATTTCATAACCTCTTTCGGCATTTGTACTCTAAATTATCTTTTATTCAATAAACACTTATTTCAAGGTCCAATAACCTATAGATTTGTAATTAACCCAAAGATCCCTACAACCAACCTCTCACTAATTCATAGGTAAGCGCTCTTCTAAATTATTGGCTACACCCTTCCTTAGAATCCTTTTAGATCGTAACATCCAAATTCCGGTTGTAACAATATCTCGAGGGATATATTAATTCACTTCAATCATATTATAATGATCACTAGATATATATCAAGTTCAAGTACAGAGCACTGAATAATCTTTGATGTTTCTGATACAGAAGTGCCAATGAAGACCTTGCCACTGGATCTCCAGACTGCATTGAGAGTATGTGTCCACGTTACATTAGAGAACCAGTATGCCGTGGATGTGTCGTGCATGGAAGTAGCAGATGAGGCAGCAGATCCTCAGAAAACACTTCTTGCTTCAAGTGTGTTGGCCGTGTTAGGAGACCTGCCCCTTGTCAGGGTAAACAGAATCTTATTCATAACACACACAGTATAAATATATATTGCAATGATTTAATACTATACGTAAGAAAATGATCTATTTCTAATTTTCCTGAAATGTATAACTGAAATTTTTCTCATGTGCCCAGCCTGTCGTCACAGTTTTATCCAAGGACGGTAACCCGCTGACACGTGACATTGGAGCAACCATCATGGTCAAAAATGAGACTCTTGACACTCAACAAATCTCTCTACTTGTTATTGGTACCAACCTACTAACAAGACAACCAGTGCTTCAGTCTGCAATAAAATGTATTGGCAATGTTGGATGTATTATATCACGTGAGCCAATTAATCAAGAGACGAGCCACGTGACAGGGATGCAAGTGCTTAATGAGTATACGGTCGGCGATGAGAAGATCGTGCTGCTCAAAAAGGTCAGATTGATTTATTGAACTTGCTTGTAATTTTCTTTCAAATTTATTATCATCCAACGACTTTATATGACAAGATCCAGCTAGGTATAGCTATTATGATTTCAAAACTTGCTGTACAAGGACAGTGACAAACTAAAAGACTAAGGCACAGACGAAGACTACATGCTGGGACGGACTAGAATGATGAGATATGCCCATAATAATAAACATGGAGACCAGGCGGTCATTGTTCCGAATTGTCAAAGTTCCGACTACATCGGCAAGAGAATAGCTCTTGCTGTTCACTACTCGCACATTGAATTGGAATATGTTCACTTCATCTCACACGTGCACGATATTATTTAATATTGACTCCAGGACTCAACGGTACGTTGTTGCTGAGAACATATTTGTTTTCCGATATATTCGAGATTTTGTTCAACCGTGGAAACGAAAGTGTAAACTGAAACTGGACTGCCGAAAACCGAAAACTTGCCAACCGGACGAACCTAAAACAGTACTGGATGATAAGTGTCTTCTGAATCAGTCATTTGTTTGGTCTATGATTTTGATAAACTCGATCGATTGTTATCGAAGAGAATGCGTGTTGAGACTGGGTTGAGATCCAGTATCAAAATGATCGCACGAGAATAAGACGCTCTTCTCTATTATTTCCTTTGATCAAGCTGGGCACGAGGTCTGTTCAACTCAATACGTCTATCAATAGACAACTCTGGACTATCATATATCAATTATTCTACATCATTTACGGTTCGTAACCCCCACTTCTGTAAGTGATGAGGTGACGTTCTAGAAGACGTTGCAGAATACTCCAATAAGCTCTCATAATAACAGCATTTTTCTTTCGATTAATTGAACACTGATAATAATTGGCCGGATGGATCAGATAGATAATTTTCAAGAAATAATTGCTCGAATTCTTGTGTCCAACTCTCAACCATGTTATAATTATAAGTCTTCACTTCAGAATATTCGGGTAGATCAACGATTTGATCATGAAAATGCTCTGTGACTATTTCAAGGGCGTGGAATTGGCAGAAACGGTGGTGATCAAAATAGAAGAAAATAGCTACAGCTGGTTGCCTAAGCTGCAGGCTTCCATGGCAAGGAAACATTTAAAAAAAAATGATCGCATTATATTGGTCGCACAAGGTCAGCCAATGAGCGGAATACTAGGACTGTTCAACTGCCTTCGCAAGGAGTCCAGAGGAGATTGCACACGGTAGGGCTGAACATCTTTCATAATTAAATTGTTTCATCTCATGGAGATGATTTTCAAAAATGAATTTCCATGGCAATATAGGTAATCGATAATATCGTCATATTACGTCGACGTGTAGGCTTTCTTGCTTGATACACGCAAATGTGTGGACTGTTTTATTCGAATTTTTATTCGACTGACAGTGACGATTCTCAGCTAATGTCCTAGAGCATAATGTTTTGGAAACTTCACACACCGATATTCCGTCAATCGGTCAGTCGATTCTTCAAATTATACCGTGAAAACTATTTTTCAATCTGGTTCAATTTCGAACGCTTCTTATCAAAATATTCATTCAAGGGCAAGGCATGTATTATACTTGTTCATTTTATTGTGGTTGTAGTCGTTTTCTGGGCTTCTAATAATGAAGATCATGGTGTTATAGACATAGGCTATGACTGAACAATATATAAACACTTGTTTCAATCACTTTGCGTTTGCGTGAAAAGGAAAATCTCGAATCGGAGAGATTAATTTGTTGAACTCTGTGGTGGGATGTGTGTGGTGGTCGTAGATTCCAATTACTCAAACGTCACAGTCGTGGAAGGGTTTAGGAGGGGTTGAAAGCATCGCAGATTCAGCTTTCTCACTTTCTCATCAGGAAGCAAGCTGCCCTTCTCTATTGCATGATACAGCAGAGTCTTTCTTTCGTGGTGGTCTTTTCACTGCAGTATTTCTTCTTTAAATTCCTTCCGGAATGTCTAACCAACGAATAACTTGATAAGCAATATGACAGCCGAAAAGCTGAACAATGCCACCTACACTATCTGATACACACCAGCTCCCAAGCATGATTCCTAGCAAGACTGATTCGTTCGAAGCAAGTAGTCAAACTAGTTTTGCAGGACAGAGGCGATAATCCTATGTAGCGATCGTCATGTCACCGAATGCGGGTTGGGGCTACCGGTGAAGAAAATGAAAAAACAGCCGAAGAAAGCATCAACTGTGGAGACTTCACTCATAGCTATCAGTACTTGGGCTGAGAATTCGGCTGGTGCCAGATATCGGGGTGAAATGGCGTGTCCGTGATATTCTAGCCATCGATGTGTATATAATTCCAGGTTAAATCCCCCTAGGTATAATGTGATGTATAGTACGACTGTATTGGCCAAGGTTTCCAAACATACAACTAAACGAACATTCTGTCGACTCTCCAACTCGGGCTACCTCCTTCTCAAAGTTCTTCACGCCACAAGTTTCCACTACATTTCATTGATGTATTTATATTTACTAAGTATCTACCTTCTCAGATGTTTCTTCGTCTTGGATAACGACGCTCCTGAGTTTGATCCTGAGTTGCCGTTCTACAAGGATCAAGTTGTTAAGGACTTGGCACATAATGTATTCAAGGATGGATGTTGGGGCAGTTACCGACATCTGACGCTTGAAGATACGTCAATGGTCGAGGCTAACCACACGTATGCTAATATTATGACCACTGGTGACTTGACCAGCTTCAAATGGTTCAAAGGTCCATTGGATCAGCAGAAGTAAGTTTACCTCACAAACTTGAAAGTTGATTTTGCGATAGATCAGTGTTAATCCGATGATATTATAATTCCAATCAAATAGAAACACAGTTCATTTCCGAACCTATTTCTGTACATGTGCTCGATTAAGAGCATGTCTCAACTTTTCTACAGGCATATATATCTATGATGCGGTGTCTTGAGCTAAGATGATACACATTAGATATGAGCTATTATTATTTCTATTTTAAGATTTCCTATTTAGAACAACATGTTTCGCATCCTTAATATTTGTGTTCTTTTCTCAGGAATATTCATCTTCTACCTAGAAGTGAATCGGTACATATTTATTACTCGGCGTTAAACTTTCGTGACATCATGACAGCAACAGGAAAACTTTCTGCAGAGGTCATTGCCAAGGATAGACTAAGCCAGGTATAATTGAACCTTCACATTATTATCTATTATTATTCATTTTTCATTTGATTCTGCAATTCTTGGCATGTTACATACCAAACAAACATAACAATATATTATTGACAGAAGCCCGCGTAAGACCAGAGGCTTGTGTGCGGGCTGAACCAGTGTTAAGTTAGTAGAATATGTATACAAATGAAGAAAAACAGGTAAAAATGACAATGAAATAACTTCTGATATGATACAGTTGCCTAATGAACGCTGATGGTGGAAGAAAATAACAGAAAAAATATATAAACAACTTATGTTTGAAACTTAGAACATACACATTCGATATAACAAGTATCATAAGAAAAACGTGAAAACATAGATTTTTAAACACCATATTTCTGAAATTAACTGGAGACAAAAAAATTTATAAGTATTCTAGAAATTTTAAATGGTTGTGTTACTTAGTAATACAAAAGAAATCTCTGCTTTTTTCTAAAATCCAAGCTCTAACATGTCGTTTGAAAGCAACTAAACAATTATGAGTGATTTAATATTAAGGGGAATTTTACTGTAGAAGTAAGGCCCAATGTAATCAGCATGTTGTTGACCAATTAATTTTTTCTTCCCAGGTATAGTTTTATCAAATGAATTATACTGAGCAACATTTCTAGTCAAATGTGAACAAATTTCATTCTCTTTGTCATATAAATGAAAGTTTTTATGAAAATGAATAATGACAGTTTTCAAAAATAATTGTTTTATATCTAGTATATCAGAGAGTTATAAGTAAGATCAGACGAAAACTGCGTGGGTTTATTAATGATTATTTTGAGAAACAATTTTTGAGTTGAAATTATTGGTCGGATAATATTTTTGGAGGCTCCACCCCAGCCGATTATTCCATAGAGAAAGATGAACTCGACAAGTGATTTGTAAATAATAGACACCAGATCCTGACTCACAACATGCTTCAATCTATAGGAAGCAAACATTATGCTAATGACATGTTGTCACTGCTGTCACTTTGACAGTCACTGCCCCCTTGACTATATGTAGTTGAGGTTGTGGCCACTAGGGCAGAGTTAGACAGGAAAGGGAAGTCAAGTCGAGGGGATGGCAGAAAGGACTGTACAGTGGAAGAGAACAGTCCCCCGTATAACCTAGCTGTTGGTGGGGTCGTTAAGCAACACAACGAGAATAGTAAACGAAGTGGTAAACCAAACATCAATGTGAATCCGATCATTTATCTCTAATCCACAGTCCCAATTCCTTATATACACAACAGCTACGAGCCTTTTCACAGTGGCTGAAACATGAATGTTCCATATCAGATGGTTATCAATTCATAATTCTAAATATTTGATGGTACTATTGGTTTGGAGTAAACAACAGTCACAATGTAAGTCTTTTTTGCATTGTTGAGAATGCAATTTTAAAAGACAATCTTGAATCCAGCATAGTTTTTACATTGATTGTGAATGGTAAATAAATGGTTTTAGAAAGGTTTAATGTAAGTAAGTTTGAGTTTAGCCATTTATTACCAAGGCTCAATGATATATTTGCTGTCCTGTAGACGTCATTCCAAGTTGTGCCATGAATCAACAAAACTGTGTCATCAGCATATGTTATAATATTGCCCTTAAATCACATGAGTTATTAATGTAAATAAGGAATAACATTGGGCCCAGTACTGTCCCCTGTGGCACACCATATTCAATAATTGATTTAGAACTAAATATAGTCAATTTTGACTGATTGCTCTCTATTTTAAAAGTAGTTTCCAAAAAGTTCAAACCAGGTAACCCGCGTATGCCTAAATATTCTAATTTGCGTAACAAACGAATGTGATCAACAGTGTCAAAAGCCTTTGCCAGGTCTAAAAAGATGCCGAGAACTTTTTGGTCGTTATGCAGAAAACTATAAAGACAACTAGTTAGTTTTAATATTGCGTCATTTGTCCCCAATTTGGGTCGAAATCCATATTGATTCTGAGAAAGTATATGGTGTTAATCCAAGTAATTCAAAAGCCTGTTTTCAATGCATTCTCTAATAATTTTGATATGTTGGATGTAAGCGAAATGGGTCTATAGTTACATACTTTCTTTCTTTCATTGTGTTTATGAATAGGAATAATAATAGTTGTCTTCAGTTTTAGCGGGACAATACCAGTCTCAAAACAAAGGTTAAATATGTGTACCAAAGGTTTAGTTAGATACTCTTTAACAGCTTTGATAGTACTGACCTTAATATCATCAAATGCACTTGCTGAATTATCTTTTAAATTTACTATCAAATCAATTATTTCATTTCAATTTCCGTCACTGAGCATAAAAACATTTTGGAATTTGTATTCTATTCATTATTCCTGTTGTAACTAAATGTAGGATCTGATTCTTTTTCCTGGGTCATCTGACCAAGTGTACTATCTTTGGCTAATGTTATTCCTATATTTGAAAAGTATTTCGAAAACTATCGGCAACTTTAGTTGGTTCTATATCAGCACGAATTGAATACTCATTTACAAGAATTTCAGAGATAGGTAGGGAGTCACTTCTTGCTTTCTTACCAGATATTTCATTTATAGTTGACCATAATTCTATAATTCTATAATTTATTTCTATAATAAAGAACTTCAGATTTATAAATCAGCCGAGTTGAAAAATTCCGATATAATTTATACCTATTTTTAACATGAATGGGATCTAGTTGATTACAGTGTGCGTGCCTTTGCATTTTGATCAGCCTCATATGGACAGCATCCCTCTTCCGCATGGACACAATTAAACTGGAGCTTATGCTCATCCATGGTTTAAATTTTCTCAATTTTGAGGCAATCTTGGGTGCCGAAGTGGTTGAAGAATTATTTGAAAGATGATGAGTTTCAAGCGTGTACGGGGGTTTGGGATGCAGCTGAAATTTTGAGCTTTGAATAATATGAATGAGGTTCATTCTCGATGCAACTAGCATCAACAAGTAACACCAACACCTAACAAATAATGAGAACATATTCTATGGTCACGTCAACATGAAAGCTTGAAGCTAGCACGCTTCCAGATTATTCACAATTAGACTCGACACTTACATGAAAATGTACCATCATCGCCTAACGTCTAGCGTATGAAGAAAACAAGAAATTCAAACTATCCATTCACAAAACAAACAAAACATAACGTAGGCACGAAAATATCGGCCAATCAGAATTCAAGACCATTGTCACTGCACCCACAACCGTCGACCCAAATCTTTCGACCAGCCCGTGCATTTCGACACCCGCCACTTGCCTCTCACCGTTTCGAAATTGAATGTGATTCTTATGTTCTACAATTCACAGTAACGCCAACATGAAAGTTCAGAGCTTGAAAGTTTTCATTTTCGCATCCATCAGCGTTGTTTTTAGTATGGTTTGTGATAACACCAAAGACATACCATAATACAAACAGTTATCTTGTTGGTGTTGGTGAAAATTGAATTCGAAACTCTCTCACAATAGGCATCAACATTGAACATGAACAATCACCTCTATGATAGAACAATATTTGGAGAAAATTAATGTTGTTCTAGTTTAATTTGTATTTAAATGGAAATAATATTTCTCTGAAAATTCTAATACATATAAAACAATATAATGATACAAATATAACACTGGAGGAAGTAAACTATTCCTCTCGTCATTTTTCCAGGAATGCATTCAAGGTTTGGAGTTCTCTGGCCGTGACGCAACAGGTCAACGTGTGATGGGCATGGTGCGTGCCGGTTCTCTAGCGTCAACTGTAATAGCAGACTCTGACTTGCTCATCAAAGTTCCTGACCACTGGTCACTTGAAGAAGCTGCTACCGTACCAGTTGTTTACGCCACTGTAAGTAAGAGCTTCGAGATGCAGGTTCCGTTCATTCCTCTGATGGTTCAGGAATCCGACATCTTTAGCATCAGTACATTATAATATTCGTTCTGAAGTGTGTATTGCACTTGAAGAACATTTCATCATACATCAAATTACGAAAAAGTAATGCTTTTACCTGCGCTGCCTATATAATGCTGGAGCATCTTGAAGAACTGAGAAAAACTAATTGTTTTGTATTGTTTCAGGCATATGTCGCGTTGTTTAATAGTGGTTGTATGAAAAAAGGAGATACTGTATTGATACATGCAGGTTCGGGAGGAGTCGGTCAAGCAGCAATCAACCTTGCCTTGCATGAGGGATGCAACGTGTTCACTACAGTTGGCACGCAGGAGAAGAGAGACTTCATCAAGGAACACTTCCCTCAGGTAGGATTTTAGATTTCATACACATTGTAGTAATGGCAAATATTTTTTATATCACTTCTTCAGCGCGAATGATCCGAGAGAAACCTGTGTTTGACACTGACCCATAGTAGGCTATCACAACTACTCTGTTGTTTGGTATGATAATGACTTACTAATCACAAAGCTTTCGAACAATAGATACCCGAGTCTCACATCGGAAACTCTCGCGACACCTCATTCGAGCAGATGATAATGAAACAGACTCAAGGTAGAGGAGTGGACATTGTTCTGAACTCCTTAGCTGCAGAGAAACTACAAGCATCAGTGCGTTGCTTAGCAACCGGAGGCAGATTCCTAGAGATAGGCAAGTTTGACATGGCTGTCAATACCCTTATCGGTGAGTAAATAATTTCCTTCAGTCTCATTTCAATTCTTGACATTCGTAAGCCAGACAGACTGAACTACGATTCGAGCGGGAAGGAGGAGGGGGGGGGTGGAAGGGAGCTAACATTGGAAATCGAAAAGTTATATATAAATAGCTCTTTCGTACATACGGCCTCTTATGCCCCTCATGCCACCGCAAGCGGAGAATTTAAAGGCCTTTCATTGTTCTTTAACCATCTTTGAGGAATATTCAACTTAATTTGACATGTATTCTGAAGACCGTGGGTTATTTTTGGGTGTTGGTAGTGGGGGGGGGGGGGGGGGCGGGGTGCTGGTTAATTGAAACATTTTAGTGGAGAAGAAGGTCACTTTCCCTCTATCATTTTTGCCTTCCCACGCACCTGCATAGACCGGTACAAGTACAAGTACCGGTACAAGTACATGAACTGCCCTTCCGAGTATTCAGCGAACGTTATTATTATTATTATTATTATTATTATTAACTCTTACAGTTGCGCAAAAATGCACGGTGGCAAGTTTCCTATCCTTGATCACGACGGTTTGCCCGCCTCCCTAACCTTCTGCCGGAATTGTTTTATTCTTATTTCATCCCTCACAAAAACACTTCTACCAAGTTCATTCTAGTCCCTGCCTGTCCTATTTAAGAAAGAGAATGTACCCAGATCTAATCTAGCCCCCTTTTCAACTACCGCTCTGTCATGACTTCTGCCCCCATACCCTAGCTCATTCCTTTCAATCAACCTATTCAATTCTCCCCAGCCCCCTTCTCCTCCCATCGCCCTGAAAAAATTACACAACCGATCCACTTTTCTACGTTTTTCAATTCCTTCCACCCCAATTCGCGCATCATCTCAGATGGACTCTCCAACATTCTTATCCTTCCTTCCCTTTCATTCACTACCCACCTCCACCTCCTAACCCTACCTCTAACCCTTCTGACTGCTATCCTCTGCACCCTTTCTACGTCCCTTATATCACCTACCCTATATGGATCCCATACCGAACTTGCATACTCTATCAAAGGACGCACTAACGTAAAGTAGGCTTTTTCCTTAATCTCCGTACCTGTGGGGCCCCCTAAGCTGCCTTATCACAAAGTTTAATGCATTAATACCCTTCTTTGCTACTCGCTCAATTTGACTCCCTCACCCTGAGCGTCTGTCAAATACTACTCCTAAATACTTATAGTTCTCCACTGATTCAAGTGGCCTCCCTTCCTACAGCATACACTACATCTAGCCTTTCTCTACTCCTACCAAAAGTAACTACCTTGCATTTCCCTACATTTAACCCCATCTTGTTTATCCGTACCCAATAATCTAGTGCTGCGAGATCCGCCCGGATAGCTTCTACATCCTCCTCCGAATTGACTTCCCTATATAGCACACAATCATCCGCGAAAAACCTTATTCTCGAGTTAACAACACTACTCAAATCATCTATATATAAGTCGAATAATAACGGCCCTAACAGACTACCCTGTGGAACTTCTGACGTCACCTTAACCTCACTTGAGACCTCTGTACCTACCCGAACTCTTTGCACCCGATCCTTAAGAAAGTTTCCAACCCAGTTTACCAACTCGACATTTCCCCAATGGACACTTTCAACTTCCCCAATAGCCTGACGTGATCTACCTTGTCGAAAGCCTTCTCAAAGTCCAAAAACACTGCATCAATACTCCCACCCCTATCTAAACCCCTGCTATCTCTTACGCAAATCCCAACAACTGTGTTTCACATGAACCCATGAATCCTTTCTGAACCCATGCTGCACCTCTGAAATACCCCTACGTTCACCCACTTTCTCCAATACTCTCCTGATAACGACCCTTTCCATTATCTTACACACTTGTGACGTTAAACTGATCCCCCTGTAATTATCTACCCTGCACCTTGCCCCTCCCTTTGAGATTGGTACCACCACTGCTTGTTTCCAATCTTTCGGCACTATACCTGTTGTAAGTGAAGCTTGAAACAGCCTTAGCAAATAATCAACAGCCCCCCCCCCTGCTAATTTAAGGAGATCGATTTGCACCCCATCTGCACCTGGCGACTTCACATTCTTCAGCTTCCTCAGTACGTTCCACACCTCCCTCCTTGTTAGTCTAACCTCCTCCCCATCCCCCTCTATAATTTCGCCTTACTCCTCCTCCATATCTCCGGCCACATTGAACACTTCCCCATAAAATGTATTTAAAGCTACTGCCTTCTCCTCATCTGATTTCCACTCATTCCCTTACTGATCGACTAAAGTTGGCAGCTCCCTACCACCACCTTTCTGACTTGCAACAAACCTATACATTCTACTCCAACTACCCTGAGTGTCCTGTTCATTGAACATACCCCCCACTAAGGTTTCTTTTGCCTCCCTCTTAGCCCTGTTCAAGTCCCTTCCAATATCCCGTATCTCCTCCTTACCCTCCCCTGTTGCCCTCAATTTCCTACTTATTTCCCTACCCTTCCTTTAAGCCTCCTAACCTTACTATTATAATAAGCAGGATCTGCGTTAGCCTGCAACACCTTATGTGGGACCAACTTATTTCTAACCTCCTCATATATTTCCCGGAAACCGCACCACATACCTTCAACGTCGTACTGCTCTATTTCACACCACTTATAAAACTTTTCCTCGAAGGATTCCCAAACCTCTCTAGCTTTTACCCTTTTATACCCCCAGACTTTCTTCCCAACGCTTTTAGTTTCAACCGGAGCTAACGCTAAACTAACTATAGGAACCCGATGATCACTAATACCATCAACGACCACTGTCCTTGCCCACAACCCACTCGGCCTGACTAACACTACGTCTAGAATATTTGCACCCCCCAGCCTTCTAGTCCTAGTTCCCTCCTCCACAACCTGCTGGAAACCTTCATTTAATATGTCCGTAGCAATATTTTGCAACACCCCCCTCCCTTGTTTACTAACTCCTACCACCCACCTTACAGTTGACATGTTAAATCCCCTGCTATAATCAAGTTGTCTACATTATCCCTAGCACTCAGTCTATCCTCCAGACCATGAAGTAGTCCTGAATCCCCCCCCCCGGAGGCCTATATGCTGCAATTAACTCAAGAGACTGGCTACCTACAAATATTTTCACCCCCATCATCTCTACTTCCTCTTCCTTCCAGAGCACTGTCCCCTGAATACCACTTTTAACTGCTACCATTACCCCCCCCCCCCCCGCGCCTATCCCTATCTCTTCTATGTAAAGTGTATCCATCTATAGTTAATTCAGCTTCAGTAAATCCCTCCCCTAACCATGTCTCCACTGCCACCACCACCTCTGACTGATACATTTCTATCAGCGACCTAAATTCATCCACCTTGTTTGCTAAGCTTCTACAATTCACTACCATTAACCTGATTTCCTGGCTGCTACCTACCCTCACCCTTTTCCGCCCCCCACCCATTTCACAGCCTAATACTTCATCCAGCTTTTCTTCATTTACCTCATCCCTCCCCAGTCAGACCTGTGCACCCAACCTACCCCCTACCCTCCCTAACAGCCCACCAAACAAACACTGCCCCTCAACTGACAGATGAAGCCCATCCCCACTAAGCCCTTCACCTTGCAGCCAACAATTGGCCTCCAGAAAACACACGTCCATTCTCTCACACATGAGCCCCGAAAATCTATTCATTCCGTCTATTACCCCCCTCTGCATATCATTACGGTACAAAATACCACTAACAACCACCCTACCTACCCCAAACCTCTCACGAGCTACACTCACCAACCTCTCCATCTCCTGCACCAACTTAACCTTACCCCCCCCCCCCTCCTACCACTGATGTCATTCGTCCCTACGTGAATGATCACACCCTTCCCTTTGGCATCCTCCTCCCTAACCTGCTCCAACTTTTTCTTCATCCTGACAATACCTATCCCAGGTAAAACCGTAACATCCAGCTTCCCACCTGCCTGCCCTCCTACTCCTCGGACTAGTGAGTCACCTAGCAATATCACCCTGCTCAACCCCTCCTTACATTCCCTGACTTCCTCTAACCTAGGTCCCGCCCTATCAATAGCTCTCTCCCCATCCCTGATCCCAACACTATTTTTCGATTTGGATCCTATTATATCTCCCATGAGCTCTCTACCCCTAACTTCATCCTTCCTAACACTAGTTGCCTTTACCTGAGACACCTCCCAACCACTAATTCTTTCTTTACCCCTACGATCAACACTAATCGTTTGCCTATCCCCCACAGCTACGTCCTCATCAACCGCACCCCCTACCTTGACTCCTTCACACTCCCTACATGCAGCTCCCTCCCCACCTACAGAACTTACACCACTTTCAGCTACCTCTACGCCCTTTAACCCTTTGGCCTTCCACAACTTACTCCTCAACCTAGTAATAGTAGCCCTCAATTGCGCTTCTAATTCCTCCCACTTCCCTGCCTCCTTCTCAAGTACCTTGCCCTTCCATCCCCCTACACAGCCACCACACAACCACAGTACAGAAGTTAGCTTACCCAAAACCCTGTACTCCTCCCCTGTAATCCGCGGCACACTGCATGCGATATGCTCCCACCCCTCACACATCACACTGCAAAGCCTTTTTCCTACTGTTTACAACCTTCCTACACCTCCTACAACTACTACAATCTTCCTCAACACCCACTGCAGCAACACCGACACCACCCTGCATTACCCCACTAACTTGACTTTGTTTCCCCGCCAACCCTACTGCTACACTACCCTGCATTTTCACAATATCTAGGTTGATACTACAGAGTATGTTGCCCTCTAGTACTACTTCAGCAATAATGACCCTACAAACAATTAACTTATATGACCAACTAGCAACTACTAAATTGAATTTCTTCCGCAATAACTTCCTACACAAAGATATAATTAGGATATAAGTGTCCTAAGAGCCTTCAAACCTACGCTTGACACAGACTAAACAAACCCGGACGACCTTAACCTCAAAAACAATAGGCTAACACCGGCTACCAGCACTACCGAACTTTTAACTACTTTTAAACACAACTAAAACTTTTCGAAATTCTCCACTGACAGTTCACCACACTACTACAACCTTGATAACTAATTTCTCCACAACACCCACCAACTGTTCTGAAAAGAACAGTGATCTACTAGAAAATCACTACACACGTGAACGTTGAACGTTGATCAACTACAAAGGAGCTTATCAATACAAATTGAAAATTGTATTATTGAGTTGATTGAGTCCATATACAACTCACCAGTTTACAATTTCCGATCACTTACCCACAACCACACTCTGCACCTTTGGAATATATCGAACAAATATTTTATCCAGATGATACTTTGGTAATTCACACTATAATAGATATAGTCATTTATACAGAATTGACATGCAGAATGTGATGTATTTTCTGTTTGTTAATATGTCGCGCCTCACATGGCAGACACCTACACAATAAGAGAAAACGAACGTTTGAACCACAGTGTTGGATTGTACTGATGTTCAAATCTTGTTTTCAACGCAGGAATGAACGTGTTTCTGAAAGAGACGAGTTTTCACGGTATTTTACTTGACAACTATCTAGACAGCGACTTTCCAGTTAGTGAGAAGCGAACGTTGTTAGACATGGTGATCAAAGGCATTGCTGATGGAGCAGTTAAACCTCTGTCAAGAATATTGTTCAAACATGACGAAGTGGAGCAGGCTTTCAGGTGAGAGAGAAAAATAGAGAGAGAGGGCGAGTGCGTGTCTGCTTTGACACGTTTCATGACTAGTAACACAACAATGGTTCGCAACATTAGTCTTTGTGTATGTGATAGATACGAGTGTTAATAGCTCACATCTTTACTTCCAGATGAGAAACTCATACCGTTCTTTCTGAAATTAACTCATGAGTACTTCACTAATGGGCCCAATACTTATTTTGACATTACAAACCTGCTTTTGGGTTCGAACGAGCTGTTTCTAATGGATGTATAATGGATGCCATGTGCCTTCATGAGCATCGTAAACTTGGCCCAGTTATACGCAATCATTATAATATCGGAACATGTATGTGTAGTCTAGATAGGGGTTATTCTCTTAAACTCTAATTCGATACAAGTCCTTGTGTTCGTTAGGTATATGGGTGCTGGGAAACACATGGGTAAAATACTGGTGCAAATACGTCCAGAAGAAGATCAGAAGATTATTATTCCAGAACCAATGGTCATGAAAGCAACTCCAAGATTTTTCTGCGACTCCAGGAACTCTTGCATCATTGCAGGTAGATGAATGTTGTGTTTCTACTGCTCATATCGTCTTCAACTTCAGCTCACCTTTAAAATAATGAGCCCGTATAACCTAGCTGTTGGTGGGGTCGTTAAGCAACATTAAAAATAATGAGACATCCCTGAGGAAACGTGTACATAGTCTACTCATTCCTCTGTGTTGTAATAAAGAATACCTTAGTTGCGATTATCAATTCTGTTATTCCATGCTCTAGGTGGTCTCGGTGGATTCGGTTTAGAGCTCACTGATTGGCTAGTTCTAAGAGGTGCTCGCAAACTTGTTCTCTCATCTCGGACTGGTGTCACCACTGGTTACCAAGTCTCGCGAATATGCACGTGGCAATCCTACGGCGCAACCGTTGTTATCAACACAGCAGATATCACTACGTTGGCTGGCGCCACCACCTTGGTGAATGCAGCTAATGAGCTTGGCCCAGTGGCGGCCATCTTCAATCTTGCAGTTGTGAGTATGAGATTGTTTCACTAGGATCTTTTGCACTATCGTAATTCAGAAATAATTGTTACCGTACTATAGACTGGTTCTGGACGAGGATTGTTTGAGTTCTGAGATGATATCCTTCAACAGGCTCTCAGCGATGCTTTATTCGAAAACCAGACCGAAGCGAGTTTCATGAGTTCGGCGGCTTCCAAGTGTGAAGCAACCAAACATTTTGACGTCATCTCTCGTCGTCTGTGTCCTGAACTTCGTCACTTTGTCGTATTTTCGTCTGTGTCTTGCGGCCGCGGTAATACGGGTCAGACCAACTACGGCATGAGTAACAGTGTTATGGAGAGGATCTGCGAGAAGAGGGTCATGGATGGACTGCCGGGACTGGCGGTGCAGTGGGGGGCGGTGGGAGACGTAGGCCTAGTGGCAGATATGATGGAAGATAAACAAGATATTATAATCGGTATGTCAATCAACTTGTTCCTCACGATGAAATGTTTGTCATAACTTACCAACGTATTACCAACGTGAAAGTTGTTCTCCAGTTCTAACTCGCAGTGAAGTGTTGTTGTCATCATGTTCACCTATGCCATTTGTTTCAATGTTTCTCAGAATGAGGCCAACTGGGTTCGTTTCTACCACACCTTAGTCAATGGAATATAATTACTAATGATGCCCGAAATAGAGAAACAAAGTTATATTAAGCTCAGTCAGAATCAATGATGCTGCACTAATTCATTCGAAAGTATTAGATTCATTGACGACAAATTGATGTAGTGAAAAAAAAAATGTTGCACATTTTAATACTTCGTACATGCACACGATTCTGTCTCAGTACTATACTGTCACCCAACGATATTGATTGTAAGTTTTTTTGCAGGTGGTACACTCCAGCAACGTATTTCCTCGTGCCTATTCGAGTTGGACCGGTTCATGTGTCAGTCACACCCCGTGGTAGCCAGCATGGTTGTGGCAGAAAAACGGTCAGCAGGTGGAGGCTCTGAAGGGCTTGTAGACTCCGTCATGAACATAGTGGGTAAGGGTTACCTCAACCCTGAGTTATAAAAACAAGAATACTGAACATTTTTCACAATTCCCGATAAGTCGCTCAGACCAGACAGAATCTACTTGAAAAGTTGTCCGTTAGTTTCCTTACTTGCCGTAACGGATGAAGCAGTGCAATCGTGTTACCAGAAATCATGCCCAAACATTTGAATTTATATTCGTGATGAACAATCCATATAAGCACAGGCAAATTCGAGAAAAGGAATAGCAGAAATGTATGCCGTTCTAGTATCCCAATGTTTCCACAGTAACACACAATGACAAACGTCCAATAGTTTACCAAAATTAACTTATTGTTGCTGTCATGCTATTCCAGGACTGAGTGACTTGAAAACAGTGAGCTTGCAGTCGCCATTAGCCGAGTTGGGCATGGACTCCATCATGGCGGTGGAGATCAAACAATCGATAGAACGAGACTTCGAGCTGTTCTTGTCCCCGCACGAACTGAGATCCATCACGTTCGCCAGGTTGATCGAACTCAGTCAGTTGAAGAAAACGGAATTAACTAGTGACAGCATGGACACAAATGGTAGATACTGAAATGATAGGGTTTCGACTGTTCTGAAGAAGTTAACTTGTAGCAGAAATCAATCAGGATCCTACGATAAAAGCATATTATTTTTCGAAGCAGGTACTATATTATACAGCTGGGAATTCTTGAACTCCTAACTGGAGTCAGAGAAACAATTCCTCATTTCTTCTGTATTGCAATATATATTACTGTTAGTAGAAGTAGACCCTAGCGGTTGTCGTATGTATATATCATTGTTCCAAGGTTCAAATGGGTATATTCACATCATTAGAAAACCATTCATAAGCTCTTGCGGGAACTCTCCAAGTGAAAGTTAAATCTATGATGGAGCGCACAGAAGGAATTGATGGAATCTATTAATCATACGAATCCATTAATATTTGTAATTGAATTGTAATGGTAGGAATCAGATGGAAAAGTCAACGATAGTTCAATACTCGTACAATTCACAAGATAGCATAACTATCACCAGATCTGCATCAACATACTATTGAAAGAGACCTATTCGATGAGTATTGATGATGTTCATAATATAAATTCATTCGAGGAACAGGTTGTATGTTATAGAACATGTTGGTTAGATATGAAATGATTCACTGATATTAATAAAATATGATTCGGTGATATCAATAGAATGGGAATATGTTTTTGAAATCGAAATGATTAATTCATCATTGACTATCAATCATATGATCCTTGGAAGCTGCTCATATACGGAATAGAACGCATTCTTCGATTAGGTGAATCTTCAACTCAGATTTGGAAGTATCGTGGAGGGTGGTCTTTATTCTGTTGAAATATCTGGCTCCGGCAGCGGACGGGCTATTATTGTAGATTGATAAATTATTGGTTTGCGAGTAAGTGTCTTTCTTGTGTCTAGTGAAATGATTGAGATTTGTGAACTTGGTTATTAGTGATCTGGGAGGCAAGATGAATTCAAATAAGCATGATAATGTTGTAGGTGTATAGACTCGGAGCTGTCATGCTCTTTGATTGGTTGAATAGCAACTTGCATGCATGGTCGCTTGCATGCAATTCATAGTTGAGTCTGAGAGTTTGAATACATTCTCGTAATAGAGGAGACAATTGAAAGACACGAATATGGTCAATTAAAACATAACCTTGATCAATAAAACAATTATAGCAATTGATAATAAGGCTTGGAAGGAAAACTACATATTATATTATTACTTTGACTTGTTGCAGATATTCACGAAGAGGCATATCAGTTTATGATACGTGCGATTGGAGACGAGGAGTCTGCATCTCTTCCATCCATTCTTCTCCCATCTCTGGTTGATTCTAGCTTGACTCACTACAAGAACACTATCTATATGATCCCGGGATTGGAAGGCATGGCTTCTGTGCTAGAACCAGTGGCGAAGAATCTCAACTGTCGCGCTATTGGTTTGCAGTTCGGACACACTGATGAGTTACCGAATAATACGCTGGATATGGCCAAGTCGATGCTGTCGGTGAGTGTTTGCTGTTGATTCGGAAGTCACAATTCAAATCACATTTGATAACTTCATCGAGTGAAAAGACAAGCAATAAGAGATAGAATAACAATTTGCAATACATATATAATAGTTATTCTCATACAATTTTGTAGGAAGCTAGACATTCGTGAAATTTCGTTGTAGATTGTGTATTGATATGTTTCGGCAGTTACCCAAGATGAGGAACTCATAATGTCGATAATATTTTCCAGAAGGTGAAGGCTGGCCTCTCCCTCAAAACCCCATTTAACCTCCTTGGCTACTCGTTTGGTGGTCTTGTCGCTCTGGATCTTGCCTGTTTACTCGAAGCAGAAGGTTACCGAGGTCACGTCATCTTATTGGATAGCTCTCCAGAGTACGTCAAGGCCATATTCCACAGTATATTACAGAATGAGGTAGAAGGCCAGATGGAGACTAATTTACTTCTCGCCATTCTCAACCTGATCAAGAAACAAAAGAGCAGTGTTAATGATCACGTAAGTTAGGCCTACCTTCTTAGAAACCTGTATCCTCAACTATATCACATATTATCATATCATTCATTCATTATTATATCATTATATTATATCATATAATATCATCACTTTGTGGATAGTTCACCAAAGTGAGGCAACAACAAACTTCCGCACTCTGAAACCCAGTCAACGCAAGTTCAAGATCAATACATTTTTCTGATTCAGGTCCGCTCTGAATCGAGCCAGCTTGGTAACTGGGACAAACGTGTCGATTATTTATTGACATTGGTGCCAGAAACTAAACACAGTCAGGCGTTTCTCCGAGCAACTGCTAACATGCTCTACATGCGCATACAAGCAATACTAAAGCACACCTGGACGCACTCAGCTAAAGTACAGTCTGATGTCACTCTGATCAGGCCGACTTATAAATCAATGAAAACAGAAGATGACTACGGTCTATCGAAGGTAAGCTCGTCTACATATGAATAATTCGATAAATAATATTGTAAAAAATTGACAGTGATCATACATATACAAAGTTCTACCACCACTTACCAATTTACTACCAAACCCTTCCTAGCACCAACTACCAAACAGTAACGAGCGCTACCAAT
Organism: Brachyptera putata; assembly: GCA_907164805.1. NCBI lineage: Eukaryota > Metazoa > Arthropoda > Insecta > Plecoptera > Taeniopterygidae > Brachyptera > Brachyptera putata. Next base: position 21,381,098 of record OU015465.1, read on the forward strand.
CCCGTAATAACAATAGTACAATCAAAATTAACGTGATTTCAGTTATGTGAGAAGACAGTGAACGTTCATTTCGTAGAAGGAAACCACGCGAGTATCCTTGATTCGTCAGAACTGGCCGATATTATCAACAATCAACTGGCAACAATAGAACCACTTGAGAAACACAACACCACTGAGAACATTGTGACGAGAATAACCCTGGGATCGAGTGACAATAAATATGAAAAGTACTCTCGTCGATAGACATCGTGTAACCATCGCTCATTCGACGCACAATTCAATAGAGTGAACATGTATACTATAAAACTGCTCTGCACATGGAAGGCTAGAACGGTTAAATAGCCATACCTCAGGTCGCGCATTCCTGTTTCTAGTTGAACCTAGACTAACTTGAAGTCGTGCTCAACCTTATTACTGCAAGATTAAATGTGACTGACAATTCAGTTCTAATGATACTTGTATCCACGAAAAGAATGGGTCGTCTCCCAACATTACAGACACATTTATAACAATTACATTTGTGTTACCTGATGTTTTTGTGTGGTAGGGCTGTTGTGTTTCCTCAGATGAGATTTACGCTAAGAAGTTGAAACTACAGCTTTCGAAAATGAAAACATCTCAGAGTAGGAGTGATATTATGTTATACTGAAGTTTTCACAATTATTTTGTCATCAGACGAACTTTTGCTTTTTCGGATACATGTATATCGAAAAGATGGAACAAAATACCAGCAGAATAACAATCACTTTTACCAACAACCGGCTGCAACCTTACACTTTGCTAAACCTGGGTTCTCTTTCTACTACGTCATCATAAAGCAACAGGGATAATGATTGCAATTTGAATGCAGCCATATTTGTTCAACTGCTATAGGCCTATTGTAGTTCCAGGCACGCTGCTAGTAGTGAACCGAAGAGCTGATAAATGACAAACAGGCCGTAGGACATCCAGTGCATTGCTACCAAAATGGCAACTTCCAACTTGCAAGATGTGCAGCAGCACTATTGGATCCTCCGAAACTAGCTACTCATTATTTCAACTTCTTTGATCTGGGTTCATCCAGGTACAGGAATGCGCCCTAGGAAAAATATTGAGTTAAAATTCATTTCCTGAAATGAAATAAAATCATTCATCCACATCTGAACTATGAATTTTGTCTCCACAACCGGTCAACACCTCCAACCACTCCCATTCAAAAATAATAATTCCAATATTTCATTCCAATTTCGTAAACCTGTAGCGAAATAATACTCCAACAATAAACCGAAATATTAAACTATATAATGGTGACTGATAACTATGTAAAACCATAGTCCTTTGCAAGACTTTGACTAGATTGTTATATAGTCACAAAGAACAAAATTACCTGTCAAAATATGGTCAATGCATACCTATGTTTACATATTATTCATAGTAACAATATATTATTCTATACTCTGGCAGGTTGTACATCGGTGCCTCGGTCTTCTCAACCAATGTTCTGTAAACGGAACAACACCATACCTACGTTTTTTTTTCTACACTGGTGAATTCACATAACTCCACATAACTCCAAACAGATGAACGAGAAGACATCAAAAACAGGTGCAGGTGAGACTCGGATACCGATGGGGAGTAAATACTGTAAATACGCCTAATAGTAAATACGCCTAGGGAGTAAGATACTGAGCTCAATATCCCTCCAGAACCATATCTCAATTGTTCAAAAGAACAGCTTACTACTTATAGATCGAAACATGAATTAAATGAATTTGGGGAAAAAATCCTGAACCAAGTAGCCTAATGAAACGGCAGATGTTAGTAGCTCTACACCATCAGGCCCAATACTAGAAGCAACAAAACCAAGAATCACGGAGATCGAAAGGGGCATTTTCCGTAAACCTATAGCACATTACTCTCGTTCACATTGTGTATCGGCTGATTCCCATATGAGAGAAGGCATCGCGGCCAGCTTCAGAGAATAGTTTGGTAGGGTAGAAGTGCTGGTTAAAGCACGTTGGAAGTGTTACAGCATCAAATGACAACAACCGCTTCATTTACTGTATTCAGTAACAAAGAGGCTTGCCAGGATTGAAGACCTAACTAAGTCACTCCGAGCGAAGAATCACTGCGTTAAAAACAGGGTGATGAACCTGGCGTTGCCACGCATCGCTGATGGTCTTGACTGGATTCCCTGGAGTAGGCCCTTAAGGTTAAAGAAGCAACTAAAGAAATATTCAAAGACTCAGAAGTTGAAATAGCTGTAGGCCTATAGCACCACCGTCGGTTCGCAATCCTCAACTGGTCATTGGTGACTCACTCCGCCGAACGGCCGGAGACTCGTAACTAGAAGCATCGGTCAAGTGATATCCAGGGCCCAGATTCACAAAGAATTTTATCTTAAAACATTCTAGCGCTTAAACCGTTCTACGTTAGAACCGAGATAACACGTTCTAACTTTATCACGGTTTTATCTTTAAACCCTATTCACAAAGAATTTTAAGGAAATTTTATCTTGGTGTTTACTTTAACCCCAACTTACCGTGCCGTGGCCTTGTCAAGTCATTGTTTTCGACTGTCAATCAATGAGAGCAAAGAGTGGGACGTCAATGAGTTTGTAATAACGCAATTTGAACATAAATTATTGGTTTTCTACAACAAGATAATATTTAAAATCAAAATCAAAGAATAAAATGTTCTACATATTTCTACATTTGTTTTCTCATAATCGTTGTGAATCTTTTTGATGTTGATCATCAAGAAGGCTTTGCATTTTGTTTACCGCCAATTCTGTCAGCTGTCAGTCGAACTTCCCAAATGTGAGGTTAGGATCGAATAATTAATATAATAATTGAAAATAGGATCGTTTCTTTACTTCCAAGCTCTCCCAACATTCATCTTTTTCTTCGAAACTTGATACTGAGTGAATTTGAGTGAGGATAATATCCAAAATCATCGAAATCAAATAATCAATTGCGAGGTGAGTGTTGTATCTCCACTAAAACCAGTCAAGACCGGTGATAACTTTATCACCAACTATTCTTAAAACTTTTGCTTAAACTTTTTCGTGAATACGAGTTATAACCAAGTCTGGTGATAAGTCCTGAAACTATTTCAACTTGGAACGGGTCAAGAGATAAAACTCTTTGTGAATCTAGTGGAGTGGTTAAGAGATAAAACTCTTTGTGAATCTAGTGGAGTAGCTCAAGTACTAACTTGAGAAGATGATGTAGAATGAAGACTAAAAACCATAGTGATCTATGCAGGGACAAACAATGTCGCAGGATGCAGCTCACCAGCGGACGTTGCAACAAGCAATGTTAAGCTGATCAGAAGAGGAGAGCTGTTCCCGAGAGCAAAGTGGGGTGTTAGTAGAATAGTGTATAGAAAAGATGTAGACAATGGATATATAGATGTCATTCATCAGTGCCACCAGTAAGAGCGTCAAGTACAACTGAAATGTTAGTTTGTAAACCCCAACAAATAGCTGTCTGAAACTTATGTGGGCAAAGATGGGCTGCATCTGAATAGGTTAGGCTCTTCCAAACTGGGTAAAATGCTCTCCAACCTCTCGGTGACGGTAAAAAATGAGGGAAACTAACGGAGAAGGGGGAAAATGGTATTGGCTGTGAAGTAAAAATTTTACAAGGCCTAACCTTCGTACTGGTCAATTGCCAAAGCATTATCAATAATATTATTAACTTCGATCATATTGTTGAGTTGCACAGCCCAGAAGTGATATTGGCCACAGTGACTTGCTGCATGAGGGTGTAACAGATGCAGAAGTTTTGGAGAATTATACCATACACCGCCGACACAGAGGTAGTAGAGGAGGAGATATCTCAATTGCGGTGAAATCGAGCCTGTCCAGCTGTGTCGAAATGAAGCATGAAAACCATGAGTTTTTGCATGTCAAGGTACTAATAGGAAAAATGATATTATTCAAGTTATATGCTAGCGTATCTCAGGTTTGGATGAAGGATGGAGGTTTGGATGAAGTCGAGGAAATTAATCATTACCTCAGCGAAAGAGATGAAAGAAAGATCACAACTCTTGTTATCGGGGGTGATCCTTACCTACCAAATGTGATCTGGAATATTGAACAAATTGGTGCAGGTGTCGCACAGGTAGCTGTAACAGACTTATCTGGCATGAATGATCTAAAGCAAATTGTAGAAGAGGTAACTAGAGCCTGTAAATCGACTGGAAAAGTCAACTTAGCCTACTGGACATCATTCTGATTGAAACAAAAAACCAGGTCAAGTTCTGCAAAGTCATAGAAGGCATAGGTGACCATAAGGGTGTGTTGATGGCGATCACTACCATTATTGAAACAAGTAGGAAAGTAGCACATCGCAAAACAATAAAACTGTTCAAAAAGGCATACTGTGAAGTCATTGATAAGTACCTCAGGTAGAGTTATGGTGCTTGGGCATCGCAGATATGTAAAAACTTGCAATGCTTGTGTGACTCATTTAAATAGACAGTAGACAATTGTCAGGAGAAATCTATTTCACTCAAAATTGGCAAGTTAATTCAGACCCTCCTTACTATACAAAAGAAATGAAATATCTAAAAAGAAAATGTCTAAAATTGTACAAGTCTCGAAAATACAATAAAGAAGAATTCAGAAATATGACTAATCGGCTCCTCATATAAACAAATAGCTTATGACAAGTACCTGAAAGGATTACTGGAGAAAAACAAGAGGAGAACAAAAAAGTGGGACAAGTTTTATACACACCTACAACAGAAAAGAGGGTCCCACTCTAGGCCTACAACATCAGTACTAAAAGAGGATCAGATATGCATCATCACAGATGAGAAGAAATTGCAAATGTATTAAGTAAACACAATTCCAGGGTATTCGGTGAAAAGAATGAAGAAGCTGGGATTTTAGCAGAACCAAGATTAATTATCGTGATTCATTCAGTATCAGTAACTACAGCATCGCGGAAATAATCGGCCAGTTAAGACAGAACAAATCTCCTGGACTATGTGATATTTCAAACAACTTGAAAAACTATCGGGCGAAACTGTTCATTATAAGGTGTATGTTCAGATTTATTAATCTTTATAAATCTTTAAAACGACACAAATAAGGACATATCTTGTAAGTCACGCCTATTTTCAGACGACTGTGTTATATATTCTGAGGAAAATGATTTGCGGGATTGTCAGGAGAATATAAATAGAATATGCAAATGGACTGTTGTCAACAAAATGAGACTGAGCAGGCCCAAGAGCCAGCTAATAAAATTCACAAACAAACGTCTCGGTAGCCAAGTTGGATACAATTATAAAATTAACTCTGTACCTTTAATATATGAAGATTATTGTAAATATCTAGGAGTAATATTAGATAGTAAATTGAAATTGCGTAGTCAGGGGAGTGTGTAGATCGTTAAGAAATGCAAAGCCTAAATTTTGCCATGAGGAACCTCAGATCAAGCAGCATAGAGGTCAAGGAAATGGCTTACAAAGCAATTGTTATATTAAGTCAACATTAGAGTATGCCAGCCAGCAGCCTTGCCTAGGATCTAAACCTGCAGGAGTTGAAAGCCATGTTGGAGAAAGTACAAAGAAAGGCGGCTCGAAAGGTTCTATGCAAGTACGGGCGAAGGCACAGCCCCACGGAAATGATACATGATTTGGGATGGGAATCTTTGGTAGAGAGAAGAGTGATGCAAGTTAGTAGCCATGAATAGGATTACATCAGAGCAGGAACCATGAAAGGAGATGACAGGCCTTATTTAAAAGGTAAATTCTTGGGAAGGAAAGATTATATAGTTCTAAGTTAACCATTAGCGGATACAATTCCAACGTAGGTCGATTCTCTTTTCTTGGAACAACAATCCCAGAATGGAAAAGCATTAATAATGTTCTGAGCTCATGGCTAGACTCAGTGGAGTCATTTAAAATAAGACTGAGAGCTATGAATGATTTAGTGGAAAGCTCTGATAGATAGCGCGCTATTCATCAGAGCTTTCCACTAAAAGCTTACCCGCGGGTATTACCAAGTGTTTTGGTGCTATTAGTATTTGAAGTTAGAGAATAAGAACTGATTACATACATAATATATAAGTAAAAGTATTAGTGTTTTTAATTTTTAGATTTCTCATGTATTCTTGGTCAATAAGGACTAATAACATAATTATAATATTGTAATATAACCCAGTTAATGAGCTGAAAACAGTAAAGACATACATTCATACGTTCATACATATAAAATAATAAAAATCTCATGCAAGTTGCATGAAATTATTGCAATTGCAATGTTCAATTGCAGTATTGTTCAATTTAAACAGTTCGAGTTCAAGGCCAAGAAAAAGTTTTAATTGCCATCAGTGGCGTGCAGTGGATAACAAGGAAAAGTGTGTTTTCCTATCGAAAAGTGAATGTTGCTAAGACGGTGTTACGCGATATCAGAGAGAGGAACTGAGAGGCGGAAGCCCCCCAGTCTAACCGAAAAGATATTTTATGTTTTCAGTTTTGATTTCAGGTGTTTGTAACGATATGGGTATACAGCATTATAACTAATAAAAATGGTTACAACATTTAAACAACGGAGATATCTGAACAGTGTATTTTTATGGCACGACACAGTCTGCCAAGATCTATCATTTGTTGCTTTCCAGTATAAGGTCACCTGCTAATTCGTGTGTCGATCAAGCAACTTATTCACATATAAACATAATATGGAGATATGTTTATATAGTGTATGATATTGGTGAACAATCATCGTAATTCGCCATCACTCATGAGAACAAATAAAAAATAGCGTGTCTAGTCAACACGTGTTTTCGAGAAACGACCCAGCAGGTTGACATCGAATGGTGCGACACGCACGACAACGACTTATACAACTGTTGAAGCACACGATTGTGAATCAATAACCTCGCACGACCCGGATACCACGGAAATAATACTATATTTTTCTGCTTATTCGATCTCAGGAAGCTGAGCCATCTACTTATGTATAAGCTCCACCGACCCTTCATAGACGAAATCACTCATGCTGCGCACAAACGTCGACTTGTTCATTACTCCGTTTTGCCTTGATTTAGCTGTCGTTTCTGCCGCCTAGTCTGGCACGCAATAAACTAAATCCTCAACCCTAACTCGCAGTACTGCTTGCAGAACCACTGGAAATACTTTATGAATGTACGTGAGCATTTTAATCTTTGTTTATTTCATTATTGTTTGTTATGATTTTCGTCACATATACTTTGATTATTCAGTGATTGATTGAATATTATGTTATACAACTCAATAAGCGGCTATGCGGAACATAATTCACATACCCTGACTGCTCGCCACTTATTTCCATCTACTTTCCGCATGTATTTGATTAACATACATTCAAGAAACGACCGGAAATAATGACCGTGTATAAAAGCTATGCGCACTAATTTATATATGATTTAATCTGAAACAAGGATCGAACTCATAACAAAAGTGAACTCACGCTGAAAGGATATAAATACTCGGTCAAAAACGCAATATTCAATCGCTTGACTTGAATCAAGGGTACGAGGTAGTGATAAATAGAGGTAGGTAATATTTCTCCATTCTATATATATGCATATAATGTATGTATTGTGCATTATATGTTCATCCACATAGACATACAGAACGTCGATAAACCCCATATAAATTAAGATACAATTTAGTGTCTATTTTCGAAATTTTGGAAATTGAGGAAAATCATCACTCAAAAACCAGTCTTATAAGATCTATAAAGTTAAACCAATTGGAAATCTACTCTAGCGGAATCTTGATGTATATCAAGACAGTGAATGACATTGCTCGCATTTCTTGCACATGTTGTGAATTAGGCCTATAGCTCATTAATAACTGTAGTGTCTCGATATCATACAAGATGAAAATCTTATTGCAATACTAGAACGTCTCCAGATATATATGTGGAAGCAAACTTCCTCTGCGACAAATTTCAAAAAAGTCAGTTGATTAAAAAAGTGTACATTTTTTTAGGCAAAAATGATGGTTGAGGATATATTCAGTGTTCACGCCAATACAGCATTTGAAAAAATATCAAAGAATTGAACTCAAGCGTGTTCTACTATAATATAAGTATACGATTAACTTTATTACGACCTTAAATTCACTCCAATTAATGTTTTTTTAGTCATCTCAGTGATTGCAAATGGCTCCCAACAACAATACTACCGGAGCTGAGACGGCAACTCACCCTCAGTTATCAACAGCAACTGAGGCCGGCAGGAGGTTAGCCCGACCGCCTGCAGGAGAAGAAGTCTGTATATCTGGATTATCTGGACTGTATCCAGCGTCTGACAATGTGTACCAGTTCAGGGACAATCTGCTCAGCAAGAAAGACATGGTCGTAGCAAACCACGGCAGATATAACATGGGTGAGATTTTAACAATATCCCCAGATGCTAAGATATAGCTTATTATCGTACATGAGATGTGGGGTATACGAGATCGCGCTTGTGGTACTTCTTCCGAATGACCTCACCTTACCACCCTTAATCTTAATATTGTGATGTTGGGCAAGACTAGGCTGGGTTTAGACTATTTTGTCTAGGTTATGTGCGAATTGTTCAATGCCTATAAGTCAAAAAGACGAATGTGCAGTTGGTCGAAAGAGTTGCATTATGATTGGATAATCATCTTGGGTGGTGAGTTAACCCTTATGTTTCCCCGTTTGAGCAAACCTACCTTGAATTACACTTGTTTTCAATTGGGAAGACAAGATTTTGTGTTAGTTGTTTCGACGGTGATAAAAATACTCAACTCGTCAACCGTCGACGTCAATAGAAGTACAATATGCCCAATATTAAACACTTGCTCCATGTTTCAGTACACCCCAACCTTCCACCCCGCATGGGCACGATTGGCGGCATCGATAAGTTTGATGGGTCGTTCTTTGGTTTCCATTATAAGCTATCCAACACGCTCGAACCCATGAGTCGTCTGATAATGGAGCAAGCCTATTCGGCTATCGTCGACGCTGGTGAGTTAATGAAAACTCGAGATTTTAAAAATTGTTCGTTTTTTTTATGGTTATACTAGAATCAAAAGTGGTTTCAACTATTAATTGCCATGAAATGTGTTTTCCAATCTTATAATAAAACTGCGCGTTCTGACGAAGAACCAATTGTTGCTGATCTTTTTCTGAGTTGTTTATTCAAGATCCGTGAACCCCCGCGAAGTTGGCCCCGCACATGTGCAAATTCTATTTGCTCAAATGCCAATAGTTGAGGCTTCTTTGCTGCAGGTCAGTGCCGTAAATAGAATCGTTAGTGCTAAGCCTGGACGACTCACCCGAATCCTTAATATGTGGGTCGAACTACACGCTAGCCTCGCACATGATCGAAAAATGTTTTTTGCATCATCAAATTGAATCGTGTTGGTGCTCGTTAGTGTCTTTTATATTTTCATGAGTGATGCACGAGCGCAGATTCAATAACAACATAATCCATATGCGGAGTAGGTATACTATTCCATAGTGTATTCATAGGGTATAAGCTTGGTTGGGTCAGCACTCACAGCATTAACGAACAATAGAATTTATAAATCATCAAAACGCTTCAATTTTTCATGTGCGGTGCTGCCTCGTACATGGGGGGTTATATGTCATTGGAAAAGATTTGGGGACGTAGTGTTAGCAGTAATATAGCGGACACGATTTAATTTGTGGCATTATCATCCACTCAAGAAGCACTAACGATTGCCTTTCGCTCAAATGAAATTTTGCGCATGTGCGAAGCTCACTTTACGGAGGTCCATTGTAATATTGTAACCATTGTTTTATATGATACGATAATGTACTTGCGGGGTCTTGGCTCTGTTTCCTTAAAGATTAAATGATTGTTACATGTGTCACATGTTATATTGCAAGCGGCTCAGATGTATTTGTGGAGTCATTCTCAAGGCCATTGTTACAAATTACAATGATTGTTGTCGAGCCCGAAAGAGTCTAAAACGATATTTACACATTGTCACAACTATACGTGGCTTCCACATTTCCGAAATCTATATTTTAGATCTAAATTAGAAACTTTGCTTCAGGTTTGAGCCCAGAAGAGCTACGAGGTACTAGAACTGGTGTGTTCGTTGGTATTTGCTGTACCATAAAGAATAAACAGGTAGCCGATCTTTTCAGTAACAAGATATCCAATATACTTAGCACGGGCAGAACAACTTACGCCAATCGCATATCATACTGGCTCCAATGTACAGGTGAGTTCAGTACATAGGCCCTACTGTTTTCACAGCATGTTTATGACAGACAAATAATATACTACCAAGCCAGTTCACTCTTATGACTAAACAAGAATGAATACCATTGAACACCTCCGTTCCTCTCGCCTACATTTACAATACGTACCTATACTCACCACTGACTTCTCGGTAGCAGTACAATCCAGCGTGCTTTCTGGTGATCTGCACAGATACTGCAGGAGAGACAGATGAGGGGTTAGGAGAGTAGGCCTATTTCAGTGAAGTTGGGGTTGAAGTAGGGTCCGTAGGGTCACTGTGTTGTTTCGCTTTGAAACAAATGTTGCATTTATTCTTTGTGTTGACAATAATTGATAATTTCACACATTTTAGTCATGAATTCTCCAATAATTCAGCTGACCGATGGTAGTCCAAAACTGTTCAGTTTACCTACTCACAGCGTAACATTTTCAGCTTTAACGAAACATATAATTATAATGCGAATATTCATACTTTTCGTTCAAACATATTGTAGTGAAACTGCCTCATACCATTCAGAGAAGTATATTCTCAAAAATATGGCTAGAGTGCTCAACAGCAAATAACTGTAAATTTGTATCCAAGTTTTGAACTGATTACGGAAAGCTTAATTTGACATAAAATTTTTCCTAGGTCCCAGCTATATAGTAGACACTGCCTGCAGTTCGAGCTTGTTCGCCGTGGAACATGCGTACACTGCAATTAGAGACGGTATTTGTGATCAAGCTATTGTTGTTGGTAGCAATATGTGCACCAATCCCCGATTGACCATGCAGTTCAATAATCTCGGAGTTTTGTGCCAAGACGCCAAATGCAAATCTTTCGATAACAAAGGTGAGCACGTCCCAGTTTCTGCAATAGTACATTTCATGTAGGCTACTCAAATAAAAATGTCAATACTAGGAAACGGAGCATGTGGGTTGTAAGATTAGCGTAATATTTGCATGGAGTATACTCGGAACCTACTCACGTTGATTTTACATCTTTTGAGTCTAGAAAGCCGTGCATTGCCGTGTTTCTCAATATCGTCAATTTTTGTGTGATTTTATAAAATGTATGGTTTTGATAGATAGAAATATATTTCGAGGTACTCTGTTTAAAACGGCTGGTGTGATGGATGTGTACATTTGTAGTATTGTGACTGGGTCGACAAGTCATAATTATGTTTATCGAATGTGTAGGAACAATCTGCCTAGAATCTATTCAATTCCGAATTGGATAAATTGACATTCTACAAAGAGTTCCGTAATTTTCAAAGTTCGTTCCCTGCTGAATAATGGAGACTTTTTCTTGTTCAAAAATGATGTTAGTCAAGTTGAAAAGTAGGCAATTCACAGTTCAATTTTGAACAGGATTTTTTGTGATATGAATTATCAGTCATCACACTGAGAGCCAAGTGAACAGTTTCACGCTGATTATTAGTTTATTCAGCAGTCATTAGTGAATCACATCTTATACCCTGTTGTGCACTCATTCTTTTTTATTTTTGCTCCAATGCTGAGCAAAATTATAATTGATATCGAGCGGGTTCAACCTGACATTCATTCATTATTCTTCCAACAGCTAATGGTTACGTTCGCAGTGAAGCTATTAGTGCCATTTTCTTGCAAAAAGCAAAACACGCCAAACGCGTTCACGCAACTATTGTTCATGCCAAAACGAATTGTGACGGTTATAAGGAACAGGGAATAACTTATCCTTCTGGAAATATGCAGAAGAAATTGTTCCGGGAATTTTATGAAGAGTGCCAAATTGATCCTGCTAGTTTGGCGTGGATAGAAGCTCATGGTACGGGAACTATTGTAAGTCTAGAGTTACGACACTGACACTTTGATCACAAGTCACTTCATACATTCAGATTCTCCATTATCCTCATACTTCATTGGGTAATTAGTAAAAAAACTTTTTTTTTCAATTTCAAATCATCAGTACATTTTTTAATGAACATTAAATTTTTTCATGATCACTGAGAACTTGACATAGTGCTATTGTTTCTCAATAGAGGTGAAGTATGAAAATGTAGGGTCTTTTGAACGAGGCACCACAAGAATGATCTATCCACCACAAAGTAACAGTCAGATATGGTAAACTCATCCACCGAATCGTGAAAATTATTTCGACAAGTTGAAGGATGAACAACTATATAAAATCCATGTTGAGAAAATTGCCAATTCGCTCTTATAATATATCTATTCTTTTTGCGATTCTCGCAGCTTCTCCAGGATTCAGTATGTTTCAGACTTTCTCTGGTTGAATCCACCTGAAAGAAATGCGAAACATCTGTCGAGACAGACACAGCACAGCCCATTTGAAGCAATGGATCAAATACACAACTCAATGATTACATTCCTATGTATACTATAACTACTCTATTCTCGAAACTCTCCAAAGTTTCAAATGAGATGAATCACACTACATGTTTGAGTTATGAACGTCAAAACTCATAATTTATCAATGGCATAGTTTATAATGTGACTTGCTTTCAAAACATACAGGGCGTTGACAGTACAGCTAATGGTACACTAAAATACTCATAACAAATATAGACCTAGTAAAAATAATATCAAACACTGAAATATAATTATATAAATATCCATTCACAATGTGTGAATACGAAGCAATATCGAACAATATCAATATTATTATCTTTCGTTTATTAGGTTGGTGACCCTGAGGAATTGAATGCGATTAGTGAGGTTTTCTGCAAGGGTCGACAGACTCCACTACCAATTGGCTCTGTTAAGTCCAACATTGGTCACACTGAGGCAACATCTGGGTTGTGTTCGATCACCAAGGCAATAATTGCGATGGACGTTGGTCTCGTTCCTCCGAACTTGCATTACTCTGAGCCAAGAGAAGGAGTTCCGGCTCTATTTGACGGGACATTGCAGGTAAACAAGAATTGATGTAGTCATGATAAAATGTAGTCATGACAAAATTATTATATCAGATGGATGATAGTCACATTGAATTTCTTGTCTTGTCAATATCCAAGAAGTCCGAAAGTTCTCAGAGTAAGTCTTTGGAACATATTGTTGAACAATGGTTCGTCGACATGAAGAGACGATCTCGAGTAGTTTAGTCAAATATTCCCATAATTGACTAAGCTATTTGACAGCTGTAGACACCGGTCAACGTTGACATGGGTCTGAGTCCCATATAAGGCATGGGCATTGTAGACATCCTTTAACTCATCGTCACTCCACAGTGTCATCGATAACTTGCGTTTTGGTATCCGTGATTATTGTAGCAGGTTGTGGGGTCGTTGAGCAAAAAAATCGGTTACGTACATGAGCAGTAGAAGCTAGTCAGAGGCTAGACGCAGTAGAACTGGAATTAAGAGAAGGAGAAGCAATGTCTCTTTAAACGAGCACATCAGAAATGAGAAGATTAGAGAGAAAACGAAAGTGGAATCTACAAGAATCAATATGAGGCAAACGAAGTGGTTGTTATGGGAAAGACAAAATCAGTGTGTGGGAGAAAAAGAGGTGATCATATATCACATGACCGTGGCTCGCTCACAGTGGACTATCCTAGGTAGAGGAAGGCGAGGACTTCATGGCGGAGAATAACGGAAGCTCTCTCTTTCTCTCTTTATAGAAATGAATAAATATATATATATATATATATATATATATATATATATATATATATATATATATATATATATATATATATATATATATACAGGGGCGTCGGAACGTTTTAAAAATTGGGGAGGGGGGCAAGCTCAACAATTGCGATCCGCGGAGGAAGGAAGTAGGACCACATATTCTATAACATTAAAGTATTTTTCAGGACAGGAGGAAAAAATACAGCAAATACCAAGTTGGGGGGGGGGGGGATCTCAGTTTGGAAAAGAAAATGCCATATAAGCACAGTTGTACAAAGGCCCTCTTCTAGCCCCACAGGGATTTTTTTGAAATTTACCTTTTTTTAACATGGTTCAACGTGTTTCAGATTAGATTTAGATGACAAAATTCATTGTGTTGAAGAACTATAGGTGCTCAACTGATATTTGCCCATCATAGTTATTGTATCTGCAGAGTCGTTCTGGGTCATTTTAGCGCCACGGGCGTGGACTTGATTGTGAGCCCCCAAAACTGTATGCGCATAGTGAAAGTGAATGCAATTTGAGGGAGGAATCAAGCCCCGCAGGGAAATTTTCGAAAATTTCTTTTTTAAAATACGAAAATACGATTCTACGGGTTTGAGAACTGCAAGAAATTTCTGGAATTCATTAATTCTTTGGTGTGGCGAGGAAGCTAGTTTCGCTGAATGGCTGATCCAAGAAAAAAAAAACGCTAAATTAATCTATCATCCGATAGCAATGCTGTTCGTAGAATAACATTCACTCCACCCAATAATGCATAAGTGTTCAGAATATGATTTATGGAATATTAAAACTATAGTATCATTAATAGAATGTCACAAATGTGCGCCGATAGCGCCCATTAAATTTGACGCGCCTGGTCTTTGCTCTTTGCTCATGCTCTTTGCCCACCCCTAGAAACGACCCTCATTGGAGGTATATATATATATATATATATATATATATATATATATATATATATATATACATATTTATGATAATTAAACTTCTTGGATACGATTCAATCTCGAGATGTGTGGGATAATTTAGCCATGTCGTAAAAGATACGTCCGACCGGGAATTTGAACCCGGGACCTTCAGATCCGCTGCTCTCCCACTGAGCTACCGATATATTACTTTTATGTCATGGCTATACTTAGAGTGACGACACTTCCTGGGGCTAACCCTATAGAGGGCTTAGATTCACCCAAGGTGTAACGATTTGACGTTACCGGTACCACAGGTCCTTGTGCACTCTCTTCTACCTTCACCTAGGCATTAGGAATAATGTGATAATTAAACTTCTTGGATACGATCCAATCTCGAGATGTGTGGGATAATTTAGCCATGTCGTAAAAGATACGTCTCGACCGGGAATTGAACCCGGGACCTTCAGATTGCCGGTGCGCTGCTCTCCCAACGAATGAATAAGTTGGGTCTTGCATCAACTTATCCATAGTATGGTGTTCAATAAATTTAGAGTTGTGACATTTTTTTCTCGGAATACTGGTATACGTTCCGTCAAATTTTGTTTAATGTCAATAAACGAATGTAAAATGTAACTCGTGGAATTAATGACCATTTCAAGAATTGATATGTCCTCCAACAGGTGATAACCGAGCCGTTGTCTTGGGATGGAGGTTTGGTGGGAATCAACTCGTTTGGCTTCGGAGGTGCCAATTGCCACGTGTTGCTTCGGTCGCACTCGAAGTTGAAGATTAACGGCGGAGTTCCTGCTGACAACATTCCACGTCTTGTCACTATATCGAGTCGGACAGAGCTTGGAGTCAATCAAATTCTAGACGATGTGAGTAATGTGGCATATATTCTAAGTACAGGCCTATATTGTAGGATATATATATATATACAGGGGCGTCGGAACGTTTTCAAAGTTGTGGGGGGGGGGCAAGCTCAACAATTGCGACCCGCGGAGGAAGGAAGTATGGGGTGCCATATATTCAATAACATTTGGTTATTTTTCAGGACAGAAGGAAAAAATACTGAAAATACCAAGATGGGGGGAGGGGATCTCAGTTTGGAAAAGAAAATGCCATATGAGAACAATTGTACAAAGGCCAGTTAACGCGAAGCCTGCGACCCGCGGGGCGCAAGGGAGAAGGATCCCTTCTGGCCCCACAGGGAATTTGTTCAAATTACCCCTTTTTTAACACGATTCAACGTGTTTCAGATAAGATTTATATGTCAAAAATAATTGTTTTGAAGAACTAGAGGTGCCCAACTGATATTTGCCAATCATAGTTATTGTAACTGCAGGGTCACCCGTTCTGGCTCATTTTAGCGCCACGGGCAAGGACTCAATTATGAGCTCCAAAAACTGTATGCGCATAGTGAAAGTGAATGCAAGTGAGGGAGGAATCAAGCCCCGCATGGAAATTTTCGAAAATTCATCTTTTTAAATACGTTTTTATGGGTTTGGGAACTACACGAAATTTCTGGAATTCATGAATTCTTTAGTGTGGTAATTAGCTAGTTCTGCTGAATGGCTGATCCAAGAAAATTAAATAGGCCTACTAAATTAATCTATATCATTCGATAACAAGGCTGTTCGAATAATAACATTCATTTCACCCAATAATGCATAAGTAAAATAGAATATGATTTATGGAATACTATTATTAATAGAACGTTACAATTGTGCGCAGATAGCGCCCCTTAAATTTGACGCCCCTGGCAGTCACGCTCTCTGCCCACCCCTAGAAACGACCCTTATTGGAAGTTCTCTTTTTCCATTTCACTTTATTGTCAATGTTACGTACTACCGTTGGAATTTTGGAAATTTACAAAATTTACAAAAATTGTAATGAATAATTTACATCCGTAAGAAGCATAGGGTTGTTTGTTGATTTCTGCTGAATGATAAACTACTTACCAGAGCTGTCATTTCGAAACAGTACATCAAATTCCTCTAAACACACCTTTTTCAATATGGTCCAACGTGTTTCAGATGAGATTTAGATACAAAAATCAATTTTCTCCTGAATCTGAACTCCTAAACTGGTGCCCATCTAATATTTGATTTTCTATGCAATGTGAAATATGAATCTATGTACGATTTGATCTATCTATATAGGCCCACATCTTTCCTTCCTTCTCTTTTCTTTTTTTTCTTTCTTTCCTTCTCTCTTCCTTCTTTTCTCGTCTTTTCAAATTGTGTCCTGCAAGACCTTTTTCTTGCCCCCCCTTGCCCCCCCTTGGCCAAAATTTGGGGTGGGCATTGCGCACCCCCTGCCCCCCTTCCCCCCCGGTTCCGACGCCAGTGTATATATATATATATATATATATATATATATATATATATATATATATATATATATATATATATATGTACATATTATATATATATATATATATATATATATATATATATATATATATGTATAGTTTGTTTCGTAATTGAAGATTTTTTGTCTCAGCTGGAATATCATCTACCTGATAACAAATTCAGTATTTCACTCGACTCCATTCCCATATTTTGATATCAATCAACGAAAATTGCACGACTTCTCTATAAATTGTAAATCGTACTCCTCGAGTTGTAAAGATCGATAATCTGCGAAATTCCACCGTAATGTTTCAATAAGTATAATAGGAATAAGTATATTGTTCGGATTGTACCAGATAATAGTTCCCTGAGCTTGAGGCGGGTTTGCTATAAAGACTAAAGAGCTATATGAATAATCACAATGTGATGAATATATTATAGTTGAACAATACTGGGAATTATCTTAGCATATGCGTCGTAAGATCAGCGCGATATTCATGTCAAGTATAATCGAATACTCTACACACCTTCACTTGTATAATATAATATATTTGACTTGGCTATTATCGAGTCCGTGATTCTTAGACCGTGAATCTCTACAACTTGGTTATGTTATTATTTGTATTCATCTGTTGAATAGGAAACATCAATTGTAAATCATTTGATACAAAACGGGTTGTCCGCTTTGAATGAAGATGTGTAATGATGATTCTGTTATTTTGAATTCACATTCTGTAAAAATTTGAATATTTTTCAAAAGATTTCATTTTTCAAATATTTTCGCTCAGCCTAATCTTATGAGGTTATAATACACTTCGTGATGGCGTTTCTCAAAAATGATCAAACCGATTCAGACCAAAAACTAAACAACTGCTCGGCCTTCGCAATACTTACATACAAACAAACAAACGAAACGACAGGAAAACGTACCAACAAACTCCGTGAGAGGAGTATGTAAGACTTTGCTACCGCTCAATATACAATAATATACTACTTTTACTCAGCTGAGATAAGGCGACGATTTTCTTACAATTTGTGCCATTTGCTCTCAATGTCATTCATATCCTTTCTCAATAGACGTAGGCCTATCTAGATTTTCTTCCCATAAAATAGTATGTATGGTCAGTAAAACTGAAGAATAAAAATATTCGTACCAAATTTATAATATAATTTGAGAGTTGAATATTTGAGGGTTGAAATATCAATTGAATTATGGGATCCATGAAAGAAAAAGCTGCAAATATTAGTACGACGTCAGTTCGAGTACATTAGTAATAATACAGTAAGCCTGATCAAGAGTGACTCTATTTCTAGTTGGAATCGAGGCCCGTGGATGCTGAATACATTCGGTTGTACCACGCGCTTCATGCTAAAGAGATACCAGCACATATCTACAGAGGCTACACTATCCTCACAAAGCCACATTCCATAAGACATGTACAGGTACGTGGATTTCAAGGTACTTCTCTGGAAACTCAACAAGAAACGGGATACTGAAAAACAGTAAATGTAAGATTGGATGTTTTGAAACTTCAGTACCATTTATTACGCTAATCTGTCTGTTATATGAATGCATTCTTTTGATTTCATGCAAAATCGTTCATCGAGTAAATTCAAAACTATTGTTTTTATGTATTTCCAGTGCTACTCCAAGACAAATCGACCCGTCTGGTTTATTCTCCCTGGAGTGCACAGTCAGTGGTCTGCAATTGCCAGATCACTCCTCAGAATCCCTGCGTTCTCTAGCACCATCAATATTTGTCACCAAGTACTGCTACCAACTGGACTTGACCTGCATAAGATTATTACTGAAGATAATACGGAAACTCTTGTCAACAGTGTGGTTGGCACAACTGCAATCCAGGTCAGTTAATCTAGAAAGGACTAGTATTAACTTGATATCAATTCATTTATTTTTATTCACATCATTCTGTTCAAATATCACCATTTGACCCTTTCTGGTCTCATACATATGTATTTTTTTGTTTATAGAAAATGTTATTACAATGCAATTTGTAACAAACCAGTAAATAAATACAATACTATACAATACAATTGTAAATAGTTTGAAATCAAGTATCAAATTTTTGTACGAAAGCTGTTATTCATTCTTCGTTTCTTTATCAAGCAAGTTTATGATTTGTACTGAAATTGAAGTGAGGTGCGTAACTTGGAATACAACCAGTGTTGAATTCAGAGACTTTGTTGCGGGGGAGCTTTCGTGTTTTCCGGGGGGGCAAGGGATACGTACACAAAATTAAGCATGAAAACCTTAGGTCTATATATATAATATACAAATTAAAATACGCACTTTTTCAATTTTTAAATCAGTTTTTTATGAGACGATTATGCTACTGATTCATAATAATGTGATAAGAGGTCATTACAATATAACGGGTACCGGTAGTGTACACTCGACTGATCCATATGGAACTGACTCCACTCCAGCCACTTCTGACATTTGAAGTGTCACTAACCAGGATTCACGGGCAGAATGATAAATAACAATACAAATGAATTACATCTAGATTTTTTTCCCTTAGTAATAAATGGTAAATTCCTGATACTTTTCAATTTTCACAAATATTTTTAAAATCCAAAATACAAGTTTCTCAAAAAATACACTATAGTGCTTAATGTTCTTATCTCGGGGGGGCAAACGACGAGCCGCGGGGGGGCAAAGCCCCCCCGCAGGTATGCCTGGATTCAACACTGAATACAACCTCAAGTTATACAGTTCAATTGGCCTTGAAGAACGTGTATGAATGAAGAAAAATACTCAGTCATGATTATGCCAATATTATACCATGATTACTCTGACATATTACTGTTCCAGATTGGTATAATTGAAATTCTGAAAGCGATTGGAGT
This sequence comes from Brachyptera putata, assembly GCA_907164805.1. Lineage (NCBI taxonomy): Eukaryota > Metazoa > Arthropoda > Insecta > Plecoptera > Taeniopterygidae > Brachyptera > Brachyptera putata. The sequence goes on from OU015465.1 coordinate 21,401,068, forward strand.
ACGACCAGATGTTATGGTAGGAAATTCCGTTGGTGAGCTGACAGTCGGCTATATTGACAACTGTCTCAACTTGGAACAAACAATACTGTCGGCTTATTACATTGGGTTTGCTCTTGAGGGGTTGAGGAAGAAAGGAATTACGGAGAGAGTTGGTAAGCTATTCAACATGTATTACATATAATATATACCTCTTGCTAATTTCAAACTTTAAAACTTCGAATTATGCTTGACTTATACTTCTCACAGATATTGGTTTGTTTGACGTTTCAAATCCTTCATCTGAAGACATCTCGAACAATTCCAGATATAGTTCTTCCAGTTGTGTTATCTGCAGATCTATAAGCTCCTTGTCAAAATCTGTTGGAGTATCGGAAGGCAAAGATATCATGAAGGAAGACGGCATGTGCAACAATTTTGCATCACATAGTCGGATCATCTCTGATGCCCAGATACAACTGAATATTCACTTAACTCAGGTGATTATGACTGCAAACTTGTGAACGTTTGATTTCCACAAACAAATCTAGGCTCCATTCTATTATTATAATTCCCCAATTTTGTACATAGATTATACAATTGATTCAGCCAGAAATATCAACTAATTGTTCGAAGAAGACTCGACTGTTGGATAACAAAGAAATATTTCATCCTCAAATTTCAATTCTCGTATTGATTTATGCAATCAATTTGTGATGGAGAAAATGTAAATATGATTGATTAATTTAGTGGCTACTATGAATAAGAAAATAACAAACAATGAATGGAAAATATGAATGTAAAGTCAACATGGAATTATCGTACACTATGAATGAATCATCCCTTACTTGAATCTCACGACCGAAACACGGTCAGTTGTGATTCGAGGAACTGAACACGCACGACCAATTCAAGGCCGTCCATAGATATGCAAACAGAATGGAGGAAATTGTGATTGTAAAATTGTGTTCAAATATAACCAAATCACGGCCAACGCACGGACGAAAACTGAATGATATTGAGCGGTTGAAATGGGGACAGGAAACACGGGCGACCATTTATCATAGCAACCAAATTTCAATATCTCCTAGGGTCAAAATATGGATGTTCTACAGACTTATATGCCTATACTACAGGCACGGACTTTTCAAGGGCTTAATTGAACAGGCCTACTGTGAGAACCATAGATTTATTTATTTATATTGGGTTTAACGACGCACTCTTATGATAACTGAGATCTAATGGCGTCGGATGGATGATTAATGAGATGATGGGATCATGAGATGAAGGTTCTTTGGATAATGGAAAGGATAGTGGGAAGGAAGCGGTCATGGCCGACTTATTGTAGGAACCATCCCGGCATTAGCCTAGACTACAGAGGAAAACCATGGAAAACCACGGTGAAGATGGTCGGTGGCGGGGATCGAACTGGGTCCGGAATTCCCCTCGCCTCCCAGATCACAAGAAGCGAGCGCATTAACCACTGCGCTGCATGTGCTGGTGGGAACCATAGACTAGATCATTTCAATTGTATGATCATGTTTTGATTATCGATATATTTGACATCTCTATAAAAAAAAAAGAAATTATGTTGTTTCGAAGGAATTGAATTGAATTTGGAAGGTACAGAATATTCAAGATGACGCTTACCGAATTTATTCATATGAGTATAGGAATCTTCTAATTTCCTTTAACCCCATATCTAGTGTTATTTCAAGATCATTCGATATCTTATGAGAAGGGTCGTAATAATAGTTTGGAATGAATTAATTATCAATCAAAAAGTGACAGGGTGAATATGTTTCAGTACGGTACTGAATTAATGTGGAAATGTCATAGTCAATGATCATTTTTCTTAATCGGGTATCATACATTTTATCATGTAGATGTGTGGATTAAAAGAATTTGTTGAATATGCGAGTTCGAAGCGACTCCAAGAGAGAATGTCAAATGAAATTGAAGATCAAGCTGGAGCTGAATAAACAGTGCACAACAATTGGGAAGTTGAAATGAACTTGAGTACCTATAAATCAAATGCACAAGATCGCAGTTTATTACATAAAAGAGATGACATCAGCTCCGAAATGAGTTGTTGGTTTCTCATTATATAGTCACATCTATGTTTTCTCAGTTAATCCCGTCTCCTAAACCTCGCTCCGCTGCTTGGGTGAGCTCTTCAGTCTCCGAGGGGCGCTGGAATAATGATGAAAGACGTCTGGCATCTGCAGAATACTTCAGTAACACCGCATTGCATTCTGTTCTGCTCCAAGACACATTTCATCAAGTGTCTAGAAACGCCATCATGATTCAGTTGTCGCCAAATGAGAGCGTAGGAGATGCTCTTGGGAATATTGGAAAACACACATCTTACGTGTCATTGACTGATGCTAAGCAGGATGGCGTGGAGTTTCTACTAACCGCTTTAGGAAGGTAACTGGAACCTTCTCGTCAATTTTATAGATATAATATGGTAGAAGTATTGAGTGAGAGACGCGGATATACCCTATATTAAAAAAAGCTGAGGTGATTGACTGAAACTTGGGAAAACCCGAAATAAGCAATATCGAATTTTTCGGGTTTCGCTTTTCATAACTTCATTGGAATTATTTCCGATTTTATTATTCTCATAAATTTCACAGAATGATAACGAAATTTCTCACCCAGTGGGCCCACGGAAGTTTTGAATCTATCCCAAAATAGTTCCGCTTTGTTCTTAGATACAATTAATTTCGGTTTTTGATGAAATTATTAGACGAGCTTTAGCGAGGATTCAATTTGACATACTGAAAAAATTGTTGATCGTTTTTTTTTTTTTTCATTTCTTTTGTTTTTTTGTCGGTTCTCCACATGTCAAACGGCTTCATCTATCAACCTCAAACTTGTTTTCAATATGGTTCCTCATCTAACTTAGATCTGTATAGTTTTGTGGCATTATCGGGGATTAACTTTTTTTTTTATAAATTTAAGAAATTTCAAAAATTCCCATTAGAATAACATGGCGAGAAAGAAAAAAAAATATTTTTGATTTCCAAAAAAATGAATTTCGCGTGAAGTTGAATTACATTTTGGTACACATTTCTGAAAATTTTCAGCTTGTTCGAGTCAGCCATTTTGAAGAAAAACATATTATGTACTAAATTGGTACCACTCGAAGCAGTTTTTACCCATTTTTACCAATACTATTACTATCCGCTCGTCTTACAACGCATATATGGCGTTTTCCTAGTGAACTACATCGATTCCGTTTGACATGTGAAGTTTGCACTAATGCAATATCGCATATCGATAATTACAAATAGCAAGGACTTTCCTCCAGAATGTGACATTTACGCTCATCCGAACCTCACTCGATTGCTTAGGAAGGCTCTTCCTAAGCGATCGAGTGTCATCAATTGGTTTGTGTTAGTTCTATGCGTGAGCTGCACGGTTGGAAAGTCAAGTTGAATAATATGAAATTATTTGTGTACATGCAGTTTTAACTAACAACTGGTCGCATGATTGGAGCAGATATTTTATTTCTCCGAATAACGCATTTTCCATGGAGAGAACAATTGAGTGAAAATCGGAATCTCACTTCATGAATCTTAAATCTGATCGGCTAATCTTAATTGCACACTTCGTTTTTCTAGGTTGTATGAGTGTGGTGTGGATCTTGAATTGGCGAACATGTACCCTGAAATACAGTTCCCTGTGAGCCAAGGCACTCCGATGATCTCTCCTGTCATTGGTTGGGATCACTCAGAGAATTGGTATTTCCATGATGAGAACTCAATTGTGTGTAGTTCAGCAGCGGAAATAACTCACACAATCGAAATGTCCAGCAAGACTGAGAATTATAACTCCGGACATGTGATAGACGGCAGGAATCTCTGTCCTGCCACTGGCTATCTTGTAAGTTCACTATATACTAATCATTATCGATCGAATATTAGATGAGCGTCAGCGAAGATTTCCATCCTACTCTTATGAAGCTTTGTTGTGTCTTTTTTTATTTTTTTTACTTGTAAGCACTGCACACGTCGCAGGGTTTTTTTTTCAACTTCTTTTTATACGCAAACTTATCCAACTTGGAATCCTATAGTTTTTGGGTCAAATCGGTTGGATCATTTTTGAGAAACATCATCTTTTTTTTTTTGTCGATGAAGGGAAATCTTGCATGAGATCCCCGCTTGTTGGTCTGCGGGGAGTGTCGGATTCTTACCGACTAAAATCCCTCCTCACTTCTGTCACCACCCTGAGACCACTTTCGTATTACTTCTGGGTGCTCTTCTGCTCTAAACTTCTGCTCTAAACGGCTTGGGCAACAACTGGATCAAGTCTTTTTTCTTCCAATTCTCTTTTCCGCTTACTCTCCATTACCTTTCTGATGTATTCTGAAATTTTATCCCACTTCTCCTGGCTTTCCAGCATACACTCCGTTAGGTTAGAGGCTTCTAACCTCTTTCCCACGTCTTCTTGTAGCTGGGCCTGCCATTCTTCGGTCGCAGGACATCCGAATAGGGTATGGTCCGCGTTGTCCGGAACGACAACGCGTTGCCGAGAAACATTATGTAGAAGTTTTTAAAAAAAACATAATATTAGGCTGAGCGGAAAAATTTAGAAATAAAATCTCATCAATATAATTCAAATTGTCCTCAAATGTAAACACGAAAATTATACACATAATTGAGAATTTGTATGCAATTTGGACCAGGTGTTTCGAAGAAAATAATGTAATACATGTTTTTTATTCATTGAATAGATAGAAATAATTGCAGAAAAATGTTGCATTGTTAATTCACGGCTCTCGAGATTCTTTGGTATCGAATGAAGGTCATGGTCAAACCGATTTGACCCCAAAACTATATGGTTCTAAGTTGGATAAGTTTGCGTATAGAAAAAAGTTTCATGTCGATCGGTCAAACCCTGCGACCTGTGTAGTGCTTACAAACAAACAAACAAACAAACAAACAAGAAAAAACAGACAGAGAATGCTCCGTGAGAGTTGAGGGGAAATCTTCGTTAACGCTCATCTAATGATTCAGGTATGTAGGGTTCTAGATTTTACTTTCTAGATATCTCGCTCATCACACAACGCACATTCTGCGTTTGCATATCTTCCATTAGAAGTCAACACATATTCTTAAATAACATCAAATTTCATGAAATGATGAATAACATTAGACTGAGGAATATGTTCTCGAATACTACCATACATAAATGTTGGAGAGATTCAATTGTGTGGTGTTGGGCATAATCATTTATCATGCCTATTAGTTATTCAAACACAATTATTATATATCATCATTTTGGGATCGTTCTCTGAGAATACTTTCAAGTGTTATGAATGTTTCTTGATTCATATACAGTAGATACATTGAAAATGTTACAATATTAATGAAATATGACTCCTCGTGTTACAGTGTATGGTGTGGGAGGCTCTCGGAGTGGTGAGCGAGCGATTATTCAATACAATCGAAGTTGTTTTCGAAGACGTGAAATTTCATCGTGCCACGATACTACCGCAAAATGGTATGACATGTTACCATGATGAATTTTGTGGGTCAAGTTTCTCATCGAGTCTAGGGAAAAACAACGTTTCAAATTGCTTACTGTCTCAAATTTGGCAGAAATTGATCGTTCTGATAGATGTTCGATACAGACAATGAAGTCGAGTTGAGAGTTATGAGTTCTAGTTATGTTTTGTTGAGGTCCTTTCACTTGTTTTCACATCATCGTTCACGTTCATCATTACCCACTCATTCATAACTCCAAGGGTGGATTGCAGAGACGAAGTTTAAACCCCAGCCTACATTAGACGCTGTCCAAGTACAAAACTGCATTGCAGAGGCAATGCAATTTTGTGCTCAGACGGCGTCTAAGGTAGGGTGAGGTTAAACTTCGTCTTTGCAATCCACCTCAAATAACCCAGCTGTTGAAGGGGTCGCTAAGCAACATCCTTAGAAAAATGTATTCCTTTTTTATATTACAATTGAAATCATATATATACATATATATATATATATATATATATATATATATATATATATATATATATATATGTATGTATGTATGTATGTATATATATATATATATATATATATATATATATATATATATATATATATATATATATATATATATATATATTTATCAATTGCAAATGAATACATTGCAATTTATTCGGTCCCGGAAGAGGCACTCACCCATGACAATAAGATTTGAAGTGAGGTTCCGGACCCTGTATGTACCGTCTTTGTCGAGTGGAAGACTTCTGGTGACCGGAGTATATGGACGCAGTACCGAACTTTGCGTTTGTAATTTATTCTATTCCATTTTCTGCTACTTATCTCCTCATCTGTCGTCTTCTCTTATTTCATTTTATTCTATTTTATATCATCTTCTCTTACTTTTCAGTTTTATCTTCCTATCCGCTCCCTCCATATGCTTGATACATCCACAAATGGTAACAATTATGGCAAAGTACACGAACACGAACATAGGAATAAAATCACTGTGTTGTCGGTCGCCTCCTGGTGACCGGAGTGTATGGAGGGAGTACTGAACTTCGCGTTCGTAACTTATTTTATTTCATTTTCTCGCTATTTATCTCCTGATCTATCGTCTTCTTTTATTCCATTTCATTTCATTTTATATCATCTTCTCTTACTTTTCTCTTCCTCCCCTGCTCCCATCAAGTACTTGGTATAACCACAAATGGTAACAATTATAGTAAAGTACACGGACATGAACATATGAATAAAATGATCGTGCAAACTATAAGATTCTATATTCCATGGGTCTAAGCTATGATTCTATGCATTCCATCTACATACTGATTCACATGGCCAAGAAATTTTCCGTAGAAAGTAAAAGCCCCATAAGTATTACTTAGTTCGTAGATGAGAACACTGAAATAGAAACTGAACATAGAACATGTGGTTCTTGTTTATCCAGGTGAGGTTGAGTTCATCATCGTCATCCAGAAAGTGACCGGCAGCTTCGAGGTTGTAGAAGGAGATACTGCTATCGTCACCGGTCGTGTCTACATCACTGATGACGTCAAGAAAGAATTGGTGGAACAACTTCCGCCAACAAAAGATTCGGGTCTCAGGAAACTGTCTTCAAAGGATATCTACAAAGAATTTAATTTGAGAGGGTACAACTACAAAGACGTGTTCAGAAGTTTGGTGGAGGCTGATAATGAGGGTGGGTGGAAACGTACTGAAAAACTAAAAATCGCAACTTTTTGCTATTGTTCTCGAATTGTCAGAATGACTGTTGAAGAAACGTGGCCATCTTCTCCATGTGACTCCACAATTCAATTTTGGCACGCTAGAAGAGTTGTTGATGACATTCAACATTGACTAGATTCTCGGTTGAACCTGTGAATCACGCAAAAAATATCACACGAAACAAATAATTCATATGATACCCTATGTGAGAATAATGTACATATCATATTTATTTCGAAATACTGTATAATGTAGCCAGCATAATCAATTGCAACGTACAATTGTAAGTCAATAACAGAAAAATCACAGGTTGTGCCATCCTTTCATGATAACACATATATTTCATTACTCTAACCTGCCATGCATCTAACCCTTGTGTACAATCATCTATTATTCATGAGATGATTCCGTGATTTGTATACATGACGAATGTGAATGAGTGTGAATATTGTTTAACGAATCAGATGTTCTGCAGGTATGAGTGGTAAGATACGCTGGCAGGACAACTGGGTCGCGTTCATGGATAACATGCTCCAGATGCAACTCATCGGTAAAGATACTCGAGGTTTATTTGTACCAACGTCCATCGACAAGCTTGTTATCAACACAAATCATCATCGGGAGCTTGTAGAAAAACTAGGAGAAAATTGTGGTATGTTTCAACCAACAACACAATGTTATCCAACATTTGTACAATTTCAAATTTCAAATGATCGTTTCTTATGTTCATATCTATATAACTCGCACAACATAGCTCGTATCCTCAGTTTTATTAGGTTGATAATGTATCTTCTTGTTCTTAGTAATGGATGTATCTGTGTGTCGGGAGCTCGAAGTCATTAAAGCTGGAGGTATTGAAATTCGAGGCTTAAAAGCATCGACGATTCCCAGAAGAAAACAGGCCAGTGATCCTGTCGTGGAGAAGTACCAGTTTCTTCCAAACTGTGTTGGTAGGTATCAGGTCCTATTTACCATGAGAGCTCCAACAATGCGAAATGACTGTTCGAAATAAGTACCGTTCTGATAATAATATAATATCCATGGGTTAGGTTGGTTTTTATAACTTACAAATTAGACCGCCCGGTTGTAAAATATGACGCTCTCAGTATATAAAATGCAATCAATAACATTCCAAGGACAAGACGATCAACCCAGGAGCTGCTTGCGGGCAGCTCGATGATATTTAACCGAAATATCGTAAATACCGCTTTTTACCGATAATAAACCTTACAGCATCAATTCAATTCAATTTTCAATTTGTTATATATTTTATTCACACCAAAAAAATACAAAATAGTAATAAACATTTAGATGTCTGAAGCCCGCATAAGGATAATACCTCATCATTCTGGAATTTCTCTCATTCACTTGATATGCCCTTCAGGTGCGTGATAATACAGAGTTGGTCTATCTCTACTATAAGTGTGGTCAAGACTCAAGTAATTCAAGTTATACAATTACATATTAGATACCGTATTATTTTCATCTCGACAGTACGTTTCCAGCCATTCTCAAGTAAGCCTCCATTCCTTCTCTTCCAATCCTATTATTTTACTGCCAAAATACCAGATGCTTCTTCGAATTCAACATGTTGTTAATAGTGAAATATTCAAACTCGTCGACACTGTATCATCAAAGCATTTATCTCAACATTTAGCATATTATTATTTTCAAACCCATTCATAATTGAACTCTGGTTTTCATTTGACTTTTCCGTCTATATTCAGATCTTCACAATGTCCAGTTACACATTCATTAGTGATATAGCTCGATCAATAACTAAACCGCCTCACAGAACCATATCATCTACGTATATGTTCATGGAATTATTCTCTAAGCATACATGCAATTCTTAAATTCAATATGAATAATATTCTCTTTGGATCTCTTTGGTGCTACATATTTCTCGCATCGTGTTTCGTGATCAATGCTATTGGTTGACAATTGTTTCTAATGTTGTTAATGTTGTTGCTTAACGACCCCACGAACAGCTAGGTTATACGGGGGACAATTGTTTCTACGGGTCGGATTGTTTCAGTTCGCCAGCGGATCTCTCGAGGGATATATTAATTCACTTCAATCATATTATAATGACCACTAGATATAAATCAAGGTCAAGTACATATCACTGAATTATGTTTGACATTATTTTATTCTATGTTATGTGTCTATTCTTAATTTGTACTGTTCAACTTGGTTATGTGGAAGATCAGACTTCTTGTCTGAACCTCACCATTCCATTAATGTAATTCATTCCTGTTTTTCATTCCTGAATGAAGACTATTATTATTATTATTATTATTATTATTATTATGTTTCTGATACAGTAGTACCAATGCAGACCGTGCCACTGGATCTCCAGACTGCATTGAGAGTATGTGTCCACGTCGCATTAGAGAACCAGTATGCCGTGGATGTGTCGTGCGTGGAATTAGCAGATGAGGCAGCAGATCCTCAGAAACCACTTCTTGCTTCAAGTGTGTTGGCCGTGTTAGGAGACCTGCCCCTTGTCAGGGTAAACAGAATCTTATTGGATGAGCGTAGCCAAGATTTTCATTCCATATACCGAAAAATTTGGGGCTTGGTTTTTATGTTTTTTTTTTATATAATTTTGTATGCGGCATACAGGTCAGGAAAAAGTTTCAATCAACTCGAAACTTTTTTTTAAAATTGGTGTTATACCAGAATAGGTTGGGGTTGTTTTTCAGAAAAATCAGTCGAACGGTTTTTCCGGATTTATTTTTGAAAGTATGGAAATTCCCCATAAGAATAGGCCGGGGGAGTAATACTTGGAAAACCAAAATTTTCCAGAAGCTCTCAAATTTATACTGAATGTGGAAAGAACTATCATACATATTTTAAGCGATTTATGGAACAATCGGATGTGAAATAACAAAGAAAACGCAATTTAATGTACTTTTTACACATCGATCCAAGCAATTAGGAAAGCAATTAAAGGAACTATTAAATGTGAGCAACAAGTGTCACCAATAAATTGAAACGATTAAAATCTGTGATGGATATCAAAAAGGCACTAGTACCAATGTTGGGAAAACAAGGTCCATTTACCAACAGACAGCCGCGGTTTTTAAACCTCTGAATGATCCATGGCCTGTATTTGTACATTGAGCTGACCAAATGTTCTTAATTCTACAATTCCATACTTCTAAGCTCATCTCACAACGCATATAACGCGTTTTCCTAGTCAATATCACACACAGTATAAATATATATATATATATATCGCAATGATTTAATACTATACGTGAGAAAATGAACTATTTCGAGTTTACCTAGAATGTATAACTGAAATTTTTCTCATGTTTCCAGCCTGTCGTCACAGTTTTATCCGAGGAAAGTAACCCTCTGACACGTGACCTTGGAGCAACCATCATGGTCAAAAATGAGACTCTCGACACCGAACAAAACTGTCTACTTGTTATTGGTACCAACCTACTAACAAGACAACCAGTGCTTCAGTCTGCAATAAAATGTATTGGCAATGTTGGATGTATTATATCACGTGAGCCAATTAATCAAGAGACGAGCCACGTGACAGGGATACAAGTGCTTAATGAGTATACGGTCGGCGATGAGAAAATCGTGCTGCTCAAAAAGGTCAGATTGATTCAATGAACTTGCTTTTATTTTTACTTCAAATTTATCATCATCCAACGACTTTATTTGGCGAGATCCTCCGTGGTAGCTATTATGATTTCAAAACTTGCTATACTGAGACAGCGACAAACTAAAAGACCAAGACACAGACGAAGACTACAGACTGGGACGGACCAGAATGATACAATCAATATTCGAATCATGAGATATTACTATAATAATGCAAACATGGAGAGCAGGCGGCCATTGTGCCGAACTGTCAAAGTTCCGACTACCCTCGCAAGAGAATAGCTCTTGTTCTTCGATACTCGCATACTGAATTGGAATATGTTCACTTCTTCTCACACGTGCACGGTATTATTTACTATTGACTTCTGGACTGAACGATCAAAGGGAGGGTGTATTTGCGGTAGAGACGGTGGGTGTTTATTAGAACATTTTTGTTTTCCGGTATATTCGAGATACTATTCAATCGTGGAAACAAAAGTGTAAACTGAAATTGAAACTAGAGAGAGTGACTGCCGAAAACCGAAAACTGGTCAACTGGACGAACCTAAAACAGTAGTGGATGATGAGTGTCTTCAGAATCAGTCATTTGTTTGGTCTCGGATTTTGATAAATTCGATCGATTGTTATCGAAGAGAATGCGTGTTGAGACTGGGTTGAGATCCAGTATCAAAATGATCGCACGAGAATAAGACGCTCTTCTCTATTATTTCCTTTGATCAAGCTGGGCACGAGGTCTGTTCAACTCAATACGTCTATCAATAGACAACTCTGGACTATCAAATATCAATTATTCTACATCATTTACGGTTCGTAACCCTCACTTCTGTGAGTGATGAGATGACGTTCTAGAAGACGTTTCAGAATACTCCAATTAGATCTCATAATAACAACATTTTTCATTTGATTAATTGAACACTGAAAATAACTGGCCAGATGGATCAGATAGATAATTTTCAAGAAATCATTGCGCGGATTCGTATGTCGAACTCTCAACCATGTAATAAGTATAAGTCTTGACTTCAGAATATTCCGGTAGATTAATGATTAAAATTTGATTATGAAAATGCTCTGTAACTATTTCAAGGACGTGGAATTGAGAGAAACGGTGGTGATCAAAATAGAAGAAAGTAGCTACAGCTGGTTGCCCAAGCTGCAGACTTCCATGGCAAGAAAACAGCTGGAAAAAAATGATCGCATTATAGTGGTCGCACAAGGTCAGCCATTAAGCGGTATACTAGGACTGTTCAACTGCCTTCGGAAGGAGTCAAGAGGAGATTGCACACGGTAGGACTGAACATCTTTCATTGTTTTATCTCACGGAGATGATTTTCAAATTGAATTTCCATGGCAATATAGGTAATCGATAACATCGTCATATGACGTCGACGTGTAGGCTTTCTTGATACACGCAAACGTGTGGACTGTTCTATTCAAATTTTCAATCGAATGGCAGGGACGATTTTCATCTAATGTCCTAATAATACCTTAGAATCTTTATATACCGATATTTCGTCAATCGGTCAGACGATTCTTCAAATTATACTGTGAAAACAATTATTTGTTCCGACTCAATTTCAAACGCTCCCAATCAGAATACTCATTCAAGGGCAAGGCATACTTTACAAATGTTCATTTTTTGTGTTTGAAGGCGTTTTCTGAAATATTTCTTAATGAAAATCACGATATAATACACGTATGATTGAAAATATACAAACTTCTGTACACATTACTCTGCGTAGAAAAGATTATGATAATCTAAAATCGGATTTAGATTATTTTGTTGAACTTTGTGGTGGGATGTGTGTGGTGCTGATAGATTTCAATGTCTCGCGTGACGTATAGCATACGTCACAGGAGCGGAACGCGGAAGGGTTCAAGAGGGTTGGAAGCATCACAGATTTAGCTTTCTCACTTTCTCATAAGGAAGGAATCTGCCTTCTCTATTGCATGATACAGCAGAGTCTTGTCTATTACACTATCTTTCGTGATGGTCTTTTCACTGCAGTATTTCTTCTTTAAATTCCTTTCAGAATGTCAAACCAACGAATAACCTGATAGCATTATAACAGTCGAAAATCGGGGCAATGCAGGACAGAGGCGATAATCCTGTGTAGCGATCGTCATGTCACCGAATGCGGGTTGGGGGTACTGGTGAAGAAAATGAAAAAACAGCCGAAGATTGCATCATCTGTGGAGATTTTACTCATAGCAATCAGTACTTGGGTTGAGAACTCGGCTGGTGCCAGGTATCGGGGTGAAATGGCGTGTCCGTGTTATTCTAGCCATCGATGTGTATATGATTCCAGGTTAAATGCCCCTAGGTATAATGCAATGTATAGTACGACTGTATTGGCCAACGTTTCCAAACATACAACTAAGCGAACATTCTGTCGACTATCCAACTCTGGCTACCTCTTTCACAAACGTCATAACGCCTCAGCTTACACTACATTTCATTGATGTGTTAATATTTAGTATGTATCTACCTTCTCAGATGTTTCTTCATCTCGGATAACGATGCTCCTGAGTTTGATCCTGAGTTGCCGTTCTACAAGAATCAAGTTGTTAAGGACTTGGCACATAATGTATTCAAGGATGGATGTTGGGGCAGTTACCGACATCTGACGCTTGAAGATACGCTACTGGTCGAGGCTAACCACACGTACGCTAATATTATGACCACTGGTGACTTGACCAGCTTCAAATGGTTCACAGGTCCATTAGAGCAGCAGAAGTAAGTTTACCTCACAAACTTGAAAGTCGATTTCGCGATGGATCAGTGTTAATCTGATGATATTATAATCCCTATCAAATAGAAACACAGTTCATTTCCGTACCTATTTCTGTACATGTGGTCGATTGAGAGTATGTCTCAAAATTTCTGCAGGCGCAAATCTATGAAGCGGTGTGTTGAGCTAATCATGCATGTAGAACAGTAGAAGGTACTGTATATAAATTCGATGTGTTCTAGCTACAGTGTTTAAAGATAATAATCATTAGATATGACCTATTATTATTTCTATTCCAAGATTTCCTATTCAGAACAACATGTTTCGCATCCGTAATATTTGTTTTCTTCTCTCAGGAATATACATCTCCCACCTAGAAGTGAATTGGTACATATTTATTACTCGGCGCTGAACTTTCGTGACATCATGACAGCAACAGGAAAACTTTCTGCAGAGGTCATTGCCAAGGATAGACTAAGCCAGGTATAATTGAGGCTTCACATTAAGATAATAAGTTTCAAGCGTGTACGGGGGTTTGGGTTGCAGCTGAAATTCTGAGCATAGAATAATATGAATGAGTTTCACTCTCGATGCAACTAGCATTAACAAGTAACACCAACACCTAACAAATAATGAGAACATATTCTATGGTCACGTCAACATGAAAGCTTGAAGCTAGCACGCTTCCAGATTATTCACAATTAGACTCGACACTTACATCAACATGTAACATCATCGCCTAACGTCTAGCGTATGAAGAAACAAGAAATTCAAACTATCCATTCACAAAACAAACAAAACATAACGTAGGCACGAAAATATCAGTCAGTCAGAATTCAAGACCAGGGCCTTTGTCACTGTACCCTCAACCGTCGACCCAAATCTTTCGATCAGTCCGTGCATTTCGGTTCACCCGCCACTTGCCTCTCACCGTTTCGAAATTGAATGTGATTCTTATGTTCTACAATTCACAGTAACGCCAACAAGTTCAGAGCTTGGAATATTTCATTTTCGCATCTATCAGCGTTGCATTTATTATGGGTACCAAAGATACGAGACCAAAGACATCCCATAAGACAAACAGTTATCATGTTAGTGTTGGTGAAAGTTGGAATTTGAAACTCTCTCACAATCGGCATCAACATTGAACATGAACAATCACCTCTATGATAGAACAATATTTGGAGAAAATTAATGTTGTTCTAGTTTAATTTGTATTTGAATGGAAATAATATTTCTCTGAAAATTCTAATACATATAAAACAATATAATGATACAAATATAACACTGGAGGAAGAAAACTATTCCTCTTATCATTTTTCCAGGAATGCATTCAAGGTCTGGAGTTCTCTGGCCGTGACGCAACAGGTCAACGTGTGATGGGCATGGTGCGTGCCGGTTCTCTAGCGTCAACTGTAATAGCAGACTCTGACTTGCTAATCAAAGTTCCTGACCACTGGTCACTTGAAGAAGCTGCTACCGTACCAGTTGTTTACGCCACTGTAAGTAACAGCTTCGAGATGCAGGTTCCGTTCATTCCTCTGATGGTTCAGGAATCCGACATCTTTAGCATCAGTACATTATAATATTCGTTCTGAAGTGTGTATTGCACTTGAAGAACATTTCATCATACATCAAATTACGAAAAAGTAATGCTTTTACCTGCGCTGCCTATATAATGCTGGTGCATCTTCTTTATATTGAGAAATACTAATTGTTTTGTATTGTTTCAGGCATATGTCGCGTTGTTTAATAGTGGGTGTATGAAGAAAGGGGATACTGTGTTGATACATGCAGGTTCGGGAGGAGTCGGTCAAGCAGCAATCAACCTTGCCTTGCATGAGGGATGTCAGGTATTCACTACAGTTGGCACGCAGGTGAAGAGAGACTTCATCAAGGAACACTTCCCTCAGGTAGGATTTTAGATTTCAAACACATTGTAGTAATGGCAAATATTTTTTATATCACTTCTTCGGCGCGAATGATCCAAGAGAAACCGGTGTTTGTCACTGACCCACAGTAGGCTATCACAACACTCTGTTGTTTGGTATGATAATGACTTACTAATCACAAAGCTTTTGAACAATAGATACCCGAGTCTCACATCGGAAACTCTCGAGACACCTCGTTCGAGCAGATGATAATGAAACAAACACAAGGTCGAGGAGTGGACATTGTTCTGAACTCCTTGGCTGCAGAGAAACTACAAGCATCAGTGCGTTGCTTAGCAACCGGAGGCAGATTCCTAGAGATAGGCAAGTTTGACATGGCTGTCAATACTCGTATCGGTGAGTAAATAACTTCCTTCAGTCTCATTTTACTTCCTGACATTCATTAGACAGACAGACAGAACTTTGATTCGAGCGGGAAGGTAGGGGAGGGGAAGGAATCATAATTGGAAATCGAAAAAAAAATATATATATATATATATATATATATATATATATATATATATATATAGAGAGAGAGAGAGAGAGAGAGAGAGAGAGAGAGAGAGAGAGAGAGAGAGAGAGCGAGAGAGCTCTCACGTACATACGTTCTCTAATGCCCCTCATTCCACCGGAAGCGGAGAATTCAAAGGCCTTTACCGCTTTAATCGTTCTTTAACCATCTTGGAAGATATTCAGTCTAATTCAACGTGTATTCTAACTACCGTTGGTGATTGTTGGTTGTTGGTGGTATGGGGGAGAGGTGAGATTGAGAAATTTTAGTTGGGAAGAAGGTCATTTCCCCTCTCTAATTTTTCCTTCCCACACACCTGCAGAGACCGGTACAAGTTGATAGTACATGAACTGCACTTCAGAATACCAGGCTGTGATGAACGTCCGTGTACTTAGCGAGCATCAACTACGATGGAAGCTATCAATCCAAATAGGATATTATCAAAAAAAATATTATTCAATTGATTGAGTCCATATACAACTCACTAGTGTACAATTTTCGTTCAATCTATCTCACAACCACACTCTGCACCTTCGGAATATATCGAACAAATATTTTATCCAGACGGTACTTAGGTAATCCACACTAAATTCGATAGTCATACAGACTTGACGATCAGAATGTGAATACTGTTACGATGTTTTTTCTCATTGTTAATATGTCGCGCCTCACATGGCAGACACCTTCACGATAAGAATAAACGAACGTTTGAACCACAGTGTTGGATTGTACTGATGTTCAAAACTTGTTTTCAACGCAGGAATGAACGTGTTTCTGAAAGAGACGAGTTTTCACGGTATTCTACTTGACAACTATCTTGACAGCGACTTCCCAGTTAGTGAGAAGCGAACGTTGTTAGACATGGTGATCAAAGGCATTGCTGATGGAGCAGTTAAACCTCTGTCAAGAATATTGTTCAAACATGACGAAGTGGAGCAGGCTTTCAGGTGAGAGAGAAAAATAAAGAGAGAAGGCGAGTGCATTTCTGCTTTGACACGTTTCATGACTAGTAACACAACAATGGTTCGCCACATTAGTCTTTGTGTACGTGATAGATACGAGTGATAATAGCTCACATCTTTACTTCCAGATGAGAAACTCATACCCTTCTTTCTGAAATTAACTCATTGAGTACTTTACTAATGGGCCCAATACTTATTATGACATTACAAACCTGCTTTTGGGTTCGAACGAGCTGTTTCTAATGGATGTATAATGGATGCCATGTGCCTGCCTTTATGAGCATCGTAAACTTGGCCCAGTTATACGCAATCATTATAATATCGAAACATGTGGGTGTTGCCTTGATAGGGGTTATTCTCGTATGCTCTAATTCAATACAAGTCCTTGTGTTCGTTAGGTATATGGGTGCTGGGAAACACATGGGTAAAATACTGGTGCAGATACGTCCAGAAGAAGATCAGAAGATTATTATTCCAGAACCAATGGTCATGAAAGCAATTCCAAGATTTTTCTGCGACTCTAGGAACTCTTGCATCATTGCAGGTAGATGAATGCTGTGTTTCTACTGCTCATATCGTCTTCAACCTAAGCTCTACTACCGGCACATGCAGCGCAGTGGTTAACGCGCTCGCTTCATGTGATCCTGGAGGCAAGGGGAATCTAGAACCCAGTTCAATCCCCGCCGCCGACCATCTTTTCAGGGGTTTCTCATGGTTTCCCTCTGTAGTCTAGGCTAATGCCGGGATGGTTCCTATAATAAGGCGGCCATGACCGCTTCCTTCCCTCTATCCTTCCCATTACCCAAGAACCTTCATATCATCATCCCACCATCTCATTAATCATCCATCCGACGCCATTAGATCTGCGCTATCATAACAGTGCGTCGGTAAACCCAATATATCTATATATTAAGCTCGCCTTTAAAATCTTGAGACGACCCTGAGAAAATGTGTATGTAGACAACTTATTTCTCTGTGTTGTAATAAAGAATACCTTAATTGCGATTATCAATCCTGTTATTTTATGCTTCAGGTGGTCTCGGTGGATTCGGTTTAGAGCTCGCCGATTGGCTAGTTCTAAGGGGTGCCCGCAAACTTGTTCTCTCATCTCGCAATGGTGTCACTACTGGTTACCAAGTCTCGCGTATACGCACGTGGCAATCCTACGGCGCAACAGTTGTTATCAACACAGCAGATATCACTACGTTGGCTGGCGCCACCACCTTGGTGAATGCAGCTAATGAGCTTGGTCCAATAGCGGCCATCTTCAATCTTGCAGTTGTGAGTATGAGATTGTTTCACTAGGATCTTTTGCACTATCGGAATTCAGAAATAATTGTTATGGTAGTATTATAGACTGGTTCTGGAAAAGAATTGTTTGAGTTCTGAGATGATATCCTTCAACAGGCTCTCAGCGATGCTTTATTCGAAAATCAGACCGCAGCGAGTTTCGTGAGTTCGGCGGCTTCCAAGTGTGAAGCAACCAAACATTTTGACGTCATCTCTCGTCGTCTGTGTCCTGAACTTCGTCACTTTGTCGTATTTTCGTCTGTGTCTTGCGGCCGCGGTAATACGGGTCAGACCAACTACGGCATGAGTAACAGTGTCATGGAAAGGATCTGCGAGAAGAGGGTCATGGATGGACTGCCGGGACTGGCGGTGCAGTGGGGGGCGGTGGGAGACGTAGGCCTAGTGGCAGATATGATGGAAGATAAACAAGATATTATAATCGGTATGTCAATCAACTTGTTCCTCACGATGAAATGTTTGTCAAAACTTCCCAACGTATTACCAACGTGAAAGTTGTTCTCCAGTTCTAACTCGCAGTGAGGTGTTGTTGTCATCATGTTCACCTATGCCATTTGTTTCAATGTTTCTCAGAATGAGGCCAACTGGGCTCGTTTCTACCACACCTTAGTCAATGGAATATAATTACTAATGATGACCGAAATGGAGAAACAAAGTTATATTTAGCTCAGTCAGAATCAATGATGCTGCACTAATTCATTCGAAAGTATTAGATTCATTGACGACAAATTGATGTAGTGAAAAAAAAAATGTTGCACATTTTAATACTTCGTACATGCACACGATTCTGTCTCAGTACTATACTGTCACCCAACGATATTGATTGTAAGTTTTTGTTCAGGTGGTACACTCCAGCAACGTATTTCCTCGTGCCTATTCGAGTTGGACCGGTTCATGTGTCAGTCACACCCCGTGGTAGCCAGCATGGTTGTGGCAGAAAAACGGTCAGCAGGTGGAGGCTCTGAAGGGCTTGTAGCCTGCGTCATGAACATGTTGGGTAAGGGTAACATCAACCCTGAATAACAAGAATACTGAGCATTTTTTTCAATTCCCGTCAAGTTGCGCAGACCAGACAGAATCTACTCGAAGAGTTTTTCATCAGCTTCCTTGACTCGCTGTAACGAGAGAAGCAGTGCAACCGTGTTGATAGGAATCATGCTTGACACATTCAAATTCATATTCGTGATGAACATATCTCAATGTTCACACAATAACATACAATTACAAACGTCCAATTGTATACCAATTTACTTCTAATTGATATCATGCTATTCCAGGACTGAGTGACTTGAAAACAGTGAGCTTGCAGTCGCCATTAGCCGAGTTGGGCATGGACTCCATCATGGCGGTGGAGATCAAACAATCGATAGAACGAGACTACGAGCTGTTCTTGTCCCCGCAAGAACTGAGATCCATCACGTTCGTCAGGTTGATCGAACTCAGTCAGTTGAAGGAAACTAAATTACCCAGTGACAGCATGGACACAAATGGTAGTTACTGAAATGATAGGGTTTCGACTGTTCTGGAGAAGTTAACTTGTAGTAGAAATCAATCAGGATCCTACGATAAAAGCATATTATTTTTCAAAGCAGGTACTGTATCATACAGCTAGAAATTCTTGAACTCCTAACTGGAGTCAGAGCAACAATTCTTCATTTCTTCAGTATTGCAAATTGCAATATATATTACTGTTAGAAGTAGTAGACCCTAGGTGTTGTCGTATGTCTATCTCATTGTTCCAAGGTTCAAATGGGTACATTCATATCAATAGAAAACCATTCATAAGCTCTTGCGGGAACCCTCCAAGTGAAAGTTAAATCTGTGATGGAGCGCACAGAAGGAATTGATGGAATCTACTAATCATACGAATCTATTAATAATTGTAATTAAATTGTAATTGTAGGAATCAGATGGAAAAGTCAACGAAAGTTCACAAGATAGCATAACTATCACCAGATCTGCAACAACATACTATCGAAAGAGTGGTCACTATTGAGTAATGATAATAATAATATATTATATTTATTCAAGGAACAGTTTATATTTTATAGAACATGTCAGTTTTATATAAAAAGATTCACCGATATTATTATAATATGATGCGTTGATGTCAATAGAATAAGAATGCGTGTTTGGAATCGAAATGATTCATTAATAATTTTTTATTTATCATATGATTCTTGGAAGCTGCTCATATCCGCCTACGGAATAGAACGCATTCGTCGAATAGGTTAATCTTCAACTTAGATTTGGAAGTATCGTGGAGCGTGAACTTTATTTGAAGTGGCATTCTGTTGAAATATCTGGCTCCGGCAGCGGACGGGCTATTATTGTAGGTAGATAAATTATGGGTTTGCGAATGAATGTCGTTCCTGTGACCAATAAAATGATTGTGAACTCGATTATTAGTGATCTGGGAGGCAATATAAATTTATATGAGCATTATTGTATTGTAGGTATGAAGACTCAAAGCTATTATGACTTGTAATTGTTGAAATAGCAACTTGCATGGTCGCTTGCGTGCAACGGTGCAATGCTAATAGTTGAGTCTGGAAATGTAAATACATTGTCATATTAGAGGAGATAATAATTGAAAGACATCAATATGGTCAATTAAAACAGAACTTTGATCAATGAAACAATGACAGCTAAATATAATAAGGCTTGGAAGGAAAACTACATATTATATTATTACTTTAACTTGTCGCAGATATTCACGAAGAGGCATATCAGTTTATGATACGTGCGATTGGAGACGAGGAGTCTGCATCTCTTCCATCCATTCTTCTCCCATCTCTGGTTGATTCTAAATTGACTCACTACAAGAACACTATCTATATGATCCCGGGAATGGAAGGCATGGCTTCTGTGCTAGAACCAGTGGCGAAGAATCTCAACTGTCGCGCTATTGGTTTGCAGTTCGGACACACTGATGAGTTGATGAATGATACGCTGGATATGGCCAAGTCGATGCTATCGGTGAGTGTTTGCTATTGATTCGCAAGTCACAATTCAAATCACATTTGATAACTTCATCGAGTAAAAAGACAAGCAATAAGAGATAGAATAACAATTTGCAATACATATTTAATAGGTATGCTCATACAATTTCGTAGGAAGCTAGATATTCGCAAAATTTCGTTGTAGCTTGTGTATTGATAATATGTTTCGGGAGTTACATAAGATAAGGAACTCATAATGTTGATGATATTTTCCAGAAGGTGAAGGCTGGCCTCTCCCTCAAAACCCCATTTAACCTCCTTGGCTACTCGTTTGGTGGTCTTGTCGCTCTGGATCTTGCCTGTTTACTCGAGGCAGAAGGTTACCGAGGTCACGTCATCTTATTGGATAGCTCTCCAGAGTTCATCAAGGCCATATTTAAGAGTTTATTACAGAATGAGGAAGAAGGCCAGATGGAGACCAATATACTTCTCACCATTCTCAACCTGCTCAAGAAACAGAAGAGCAGTGTTAATGATCACGTAAGTTAGGCCTACCTTCTTAGAAACCTGTACTTCTGTGCCATTTATCCTCAATTATATCACATATTATCATATCATTTATTCATTATTATATGATTATATTATATCATAGTATATCATTACTTTGTGGATAGGTCACCAAATTGAGGCCACAACCAACTTCCGCACTCTAAAACCAAGTCAACGCAAGTTCAAGATCAATATATCTTTCTGATCCAGGTACGCTCTGAATCGAGCCAGCTTGGTAGCTGGGACAAACGTGTTGATTACTTATTGACATTGGTGCCAGAAACCAATCACAGTCAGGCGTTTCTCCGAGTAACTGCTAACATGCTCTACATGCGCATGCAAGCAATAGTAAAGCACACCTGGACGCACTCAGCTAAAGTACAGTCTGATGTCACTCTGATCAGGCCTACTTACAAATCTGTGAAAACAGAAGAGGATTACGGTCTTTCGAAGGTAAGCTCGTCTACATATGAATAATTCGATAAATAATATTGTAAAAAATTGACAGTGATCATACATATACAAAGTTCTACCACCGCTGACCAATTTACTACCAAACTCTACCTAACACCAACTACCAAACAGTAACGAGCGCTACCAATCCCGTAATAGCATTATTACAATTATATTTCACGTGATTTCAGTTCTGTGAGAAGACAGTGAACGTCCATTTTGTAGAAGGCAACCACGTGAGTATCCTTGATTCGTCAGAACTGGCCGATATTATCAACAATCAACTGGCAACAATAGAATCGCTTGAGAAACACAACACCACTGAGAACATTGTGACGAGAACAAGAACCCTGGGATCGAGTGACAATAAATATGAAAAGTACTCTCGTCGATAGACATCGTGTAACCATCGCTCATTCGACGCACAATTCAATAGAGTGAACATGTATACTATAAAACCGCTCTGCACATGGAAGGCTAGAAAGGCTTACTAGGCATACCTCAGGGCGCCTATTCCTGTAGGCTACCCAGTTGAACCCAGACTAACGTGAAGTCGTGCTCAACCTGATTACTTCATGATTAACTGTCAATTCAGTTCCAACGATACTTGTATCCACGAAAGGAATAGGTCGTCTTCCAACATTACAGATACATTTATCACAATTGCATTGGTATTACCTGATGTTTTTGTGTGGTAGGGCTTTTGTGTTTCCTCAGGAAGAGATTTACGATAAGAAGTGAAAACTACAGCTTTCGAAAGTGTAAACACCTCAAGAGTAGAAGCTATGTCATGTAAAACTAAATGTGCACAATTATTTTGTTGATAGACTGCCTTCTTCTTTCTCGGATACATGTATATTGTTAAGATGGAACAGAATACCAGTAGAATAACAATCACTTTTACCAACAACCGGTTGCCACCTTACACCTTGCTAAACCTGGGTTCTACCTCTACTACGTCATCAAAGAACAACAGGGATAATAATTGCAAGTTGAAGGCCGCCATATTTGTTCAACTGCTATAGGTCCGTTTAATTGTAGTTCCAGGCACGCTGCTAGTAGTGAATCGAAGAACTAATAAACGACAAACAGGCCATAAGACATCCAGTGCATTGCCACCAAAATGGCAGTTTTCAACTTGCAAGATGTGCAGCAGCTCTATTGAATCCTCTTAAACCACTCATATATCTCAATTACCTTGATCCGGGTTTATCTAGGTAAAGGAATGCGCCCCAGGGCGTTGTACAGGCAACATAAAATTCATTTTCACAAAAAATCAGATCATTGATTCAAATTTGAATTTACACAAGCAGTTAACATTTTTCAGACACTTTCATTCAAAAATATCAAATCCAAATTTCATTACAATTCAGGAAATCTATAGGAAAATAATTCTCCAACAATAAACCGAAACGACAAAATATTATATAATGGTGACTGATAAAACCATGATATAATAACTAACTTATATAACTTCATATTGCATGACTGTGACTAGATCGTTACATGGTCACAAAGAACAAAATTATGAAATGACTTGTTTAGACAATTGGACTTACAAATTCCTTGAAAATAATATCATATCGTTACACGTTGCTACGCCTATTCTATAAATATAAATTGTAACTTTTCTGCCAAGTTGCACCGGTGATAAACTCACCATCAACGACGAGCGTGGTTTGTTGTCAATAACAGAAATATAGTAATCTGTCTGTCATGCAATATTGTGGTTATATAGATTGATATTCACACAATATCTGTTCATTATGTTCATTATTAAAACAATTCTCTAACATGTGATATCTTTTCTCTTTTAGTCCAATGTCCGAAATCAAACTCCTGGGCTGTAGGCCTATATCCGAAGTTTCTGCCAAAATTCAATTCAAAAATCCTTCTGCAGAGTGTTTTGATAGAGTTCAAGTGTTTCAACTTTTTTTTCGATTTTGATTTCACAATTTTCACAAATTAAACATAAAAATTAATTGAATTACATTTTTTTCATTTTGATTTCGATTTCACTCTATAGTTCCCTTAATTTCAATATACCGCAGGAATTCTACCGCAGAATTCCTTTTATACCATGAAAGGCAAACACCTCGTCAACTATTTCATGTGGTAACAACTCAGTCGAGTGTAACCTTAACTGAAACTAAAACCCATGATCTAAAATGATCTAAAATATTCAATCGATAATGGTAGAATTCGCAACCAATCGGGAAACTTGATGAGTAACTTCATTTTCACCACTCCTCCCATATTATAAAAAATCACCAGGTCACCAATTTATTTCCCGATAATGCCGAAATGTAGCAGTATAAAGTTATATAAGCTATATGAATGGTAAAAAATCACAGCGAAAGTAAATTCACCTGTCAAAAACATTGTCATATTAAAAGCGTACAATTTCCACTATATGCCATGATATAAATCAACATTTTCATTCAGTAAATCAGTTAATGGTGAAAAATCAGTACAAGGAACAATCACACACATGTGTTTATAACCATTTTTGAATTCATCCAAATTATCGAAGCATTTTTGAACAATGAAATTTTGTATTGTCTTCTTGATGAATTAAAATGTTATATTTTCTTGATACATTCCGGTAGTTTATAATATAAAGTAGTATGGCCTACCTTTGTACGTATAACGTATATTTATTTTATTTATTTATTTATTTATTTATTCATTCTCCATTTGATCAATACAGTGTACCAATATAGGATTCGTCAGGCTAAAACTAAACTAGAGTTACAGATAAAGTTAAAAATTATATTACAGTTGTATTTAGTGAATATACAGAACAACTATTAATAGTAAAAAGTAGAATTATATACATTGAAAACATTGAAAAATGTTCAGAACATTTTAAACTAAAGAAGGAAATGAGAAAGAAGTCATGTTCGAATAATGATGTTGCCTGAGCCTTTACATTTGAAAATATTGTCATATGTTGTGTTGTGACAGCAGGGTTTAAAGCAGGGGCTTTGTATAAAAAAAGCAGTGGTTGATTTGTGAAGAAAAAGGTAAGTAGGTCTAAGCCCTCCTAAACAATATAGTCCATCTTATTTTGGCGCGCTTATTACGCCGTAGTCAAAACGCCCGTTTACAATGGGGATCTGGGGGAAGGACCCCCCAGCTCATTAGGGACGCGCATTGCCCCGGAAAAAAAATTGGGGGTTAGATTTGGATCATTTTGGAGCAACTTCAGAAACGGCGGCGGACAAGGAACACATCAATGGGATAGGGATAGACTTAATAAGAAGTATGGTAATCCACTATAGTTTTAAATACCATGCAAGAGTGCCTTCTTTGTTTTCCGTATAAAATATATACGATACAGCTTATTTTTATACCTTAGAAAAACTGTTGCTTGCTGCCTGCAAACACTACCCCAAAAACTATAAAAATCCTAAAATTGATTATGAAACAATCAAAAGTGGCTTCTTAAACGCGGAGAGCATACATAATAAGCTATAACGATTTTTTTCGATGAATTCAACTCCTGTGAACGAATTAGTGTTGTCTATCAGCTATTATAATTATCGCAGGGCAATTGGCAAACGAGTTTGTTCGATAACATGTTCCTTGAGTGGGAAAATATTTTTAAAAACACTTCTCGAAACGATTCTGTCTTGATTAGTTTACCGTATTCAGTTATTTCCGGAATGGATTATACTTATTAGGGGCGAACATTCACGACCTCTGATTAGCATACTTGCGATTTGGGGCAAACATGTTTGAACAGTAGGCCTAAATTACCGGTCGTTGGGTGAAAAGAGCACAAACATTCAAGATTGAACACCAATTTTTCCAAATTCAAGTTCGTTTTCTGCAAACTGAATTATCTGGTTTATCTAGAATATCCAAATTACCTAGAATTATATAGACCCTAAGTCATTATTTTCTTTACCATGCTCATTATTTATGGGAAACATAATTATATGACTACGGGTTAGTGTTACTTGAGTGATTGTTGACAGTGTTGAATTCATGCAGAGACTTTGTTGCGTGGAGCTTTCGTGTTTTCCGGGGGGCAAGGGATACGTACACAAAATTAAGCATGAAAACCTTAGGTCTATATATATATATATATAGGCCTACAAATTAAAATACGCACTTTTTAAATTTTTAAATCAGTTTTTTATGAGACGATTATGCTACTGATTCATAATAATGTGATAAGAGGTAATTACAATATAACGGGTACCGGCAGTGTACACTCGACTGATCCATATGAAATTGACTCCACTCCAGCCACTTCTGATATTTGAGGTGTCACTAACCAGAATTCACGGGCAGAATGATAAATAACAATACAAATGAATTACATATATATCTAGATTTTTTTCCCTTAGTAATAAATGGTAAATTCCTGATACTTTTTAATTTTCACAAATATTTTTAAAATCCAAAATACAAGTTTCTCAAAAAATACACTATAGTGCTTAATGTTCTTATCTCGGGGGGGCAAACGACGAGCCGCGGGGGGGCAAAGCCCCCCCCCCCCGCAGGTATGCCTGGATTCAACACTGATTGTTGATATTATTCCAGAATTGGAAAAATTACCCGACGCTACATTCGACCTCTGCGAAATAATTGGTGTCATCATTCAGGTAATTGAATGAGCGAAGCGAAGACTCAATTTCACTTGACCCGAAAAAAATGTACATGTTTTTTTTTTGTTGTTCGCGCTCAACAGGTCAGACAAAAATTCAAATTCGATTGAAACTTGGCATGCCCATGTGTCATCATCTGGATTGAATCTCATTTGTTTTTATACGCAATCGGTTGCACCACTTCTGAGAAAACTAATTTTCCATTATCCAAATTACCCATAAGAATAAGCCAGAGAAGAATTTTCGTGAAAAAAAGCCTTCGAAAAAATTAAAATTCTCACCAAATTTCAATTTAATAATGATACACATTATTCCGAACTTTCACTGAAATCCAATCAGTCGCTTTGATATAAAAAATTATATAATGACAAAAAAAAGCAAGAGAAGAATTTTCGTACAAAAAATGTCTTTCGAAAAAATTCGAATATTCACCAAATCTCAATATAATAATGATACAGATTATTTCAAACTTTCACTGAAATCCAATCAGTCGTTTAGATATAAAAAATTATATAATGACATTTTCACACATCGTTTTAAAGCTATTAAGAAAACCAATTAAATCCAAGCAACAAGTGTCACCAATTAATGGAGAACGATAAAACAAGGCCTTCTCTATTATTGAAGAAATTATTGAGGATGAGTAATGAATATAAAAGGAGAGTCTCAAGGTGTATATATGTATACAGCTGTCATCACGTTTCATATAGTAGTCTAATTACAATATATAATATTAAATTGCATCTAATATTTCCTTCATGAGAATAGTCTACGAAATAAACCAACCAAATGGAAAGATTGATTTTTAACTTGAATGCCGTCAAATCATCAACTTCATATAACTTTTTGAAAGAATTCAATGTCATTCTTATTAGCTCATCCATCAACGCGGAAACACATAACGCGTTTTCCTAGTTAATTACATTTATCGTAGAGGTACGGTAGTCAACGAGTTCGTTCAATAGTTCATCCCATATTTAATTCATAATTTGTAATGAATGTGCTCGTCAAAACTGTATAGTATTTCCTGGTTTACTTCAATTATCATCATCATATTTTTGGAACATTTAATAATATTTCTGTGGGTTTATACTTTATAGGCGTGCATCCGTGATTGTGGTGTCCCTTCGTGTTTTTTTTGCCTTCGTGTGTTCTGCACGTTGTTGCTAGTCTCACTTCGTTGACGTTTGAACTTTGACTCTTTGAGGGGTGGAAGCATGTGGAAGTGTGAGAAGCTAACTTCACAGTCATGCGATCTACTTACAAGACGTTCATGTTATGACAAGTGTATCAAGATTGATAGGAAATTTTCAAACAGATTCAAATTGAATATTTAAACCTCATAGATGAATTAAATAGGCTGTGAGGTTTGCAAATATTATTGGTACGGCTGTTGTCAAGACCAATTTTGTTATTATTGAATGCAAATTGTTCAGTTCCAAGTAAACCTAGCCAATGACCTAGCTAACCTACAAATTCAATGACCAGCCCATACAAATTCAAAGGCCTGGCCTATACGCTTGGACAAATGACAATAATAATGTAAGTATTCTTGTGAATACTTACAACTGTTTAACTGTTTATATCTACGCAGACTACATCTTGTAGGCCTAGTCGTGCCTACCCCACCAGCAGCTAAGGGTAAAAGCACCAAAAAATCGTAAATCAAACACCAATTGGCGATGCTCAGTGTCACAGTAAAATTACCGAGCTAAGTTATGGGGGGTAGGTAAATAAATAGGCAGACCTTCCTACCACGGACCCGTAGCGTCTATAGTGTCTTCTACGAACCACACTCCGTGACACGTACAGTGGCCTATTCCTACCACTCCCCCATAAGAAACAAGGCTAAAGGTAGAGCAGAGCCGAAGTGCAGTCGTAATTTTTTTTCCGCAGAATCATGAACTTATAATGTTAGTTCAAACGTGTGAGGAGAAAAAAAATACCGACCAATTTAAGTACCTTAGCAGCTAAAAGCTTTTACCGGTATATAACATTTAAAGGAACAAAAAAAGTAGGTAAATTTGTCATACTCAGTACCATCCCTAATTTTGCAAATTCGATCCTGATAATGGTGTTTTCCAATAGATTAACATTAAATCTATCAAAAAACGGCGCCTGATGAATAAAATTGTTATCCTAATATTAAATCAAACGGTCCTAAACAGTATGAAATTACACGGATATTGTCAAAGTCCGCCATCTTTGGAGGTTAGGACACCAACCTTGACCAACTAACCCACCATTTGGTACCGAGTAACACAAAATTACCAAAAAGTAGTACTGGCAATATTCGAACCCAGTCTACCCCGCATTAAGAGCAGGCGTCTAAACCACTGTTACGCTACAAGAGGTTCTGGCGACATAGCGAGTTAAATGTAATCTGATTTCTATGGTTGGAGAGGAGAGATCGGGTATGTTCACGCACGTTCGGGAGGCTACAGGGTGTGGCCACTATCTAGACACCATGGTCCGTGGTATGAAGTACTCCCTACCTTTTTATATCATCAACAATTTATTGTGTATGTAATAGGCCTAAATATAAAATATCTACGACCGACAGTCATTTCATATTTCTATGAGCTTATTTATTTTCAGTTGATACAATTTAACAAATAGAAGTCCTTAAATTTGCTGATGTGTTCCGGTGTATCAATTAACTTTTTAAAATAATAATCGGCCTACACAACTGATCAAACAATCTTACACAAAACTGCAAGCAACCAACTTTGAATTTCTGAAAAGAACATCTCAAAGCTGAACAGTTTCAACGGGTTTCAACGGACTCATATTTTGAATCATATTTTGAATCATATTTTGTGATTTCAACGTAACCATGATGGTAACATGCAGGCGTAGTTCGTACTAATTCGTTGTTGTATTTTACAGTTGATAGTATCTTCAATCCAGTGATGGAAATAAAATGAGAAGAAAGTCCGAGAGAAACAAAGGGGAGACAGGATGAAGGAAAAGAGAGCAGGTCGAGTGACAAGGGGAAGGAAGAGTGAAGAAGATGAGGAAGTCCAGGACGCATCCAATCAGCGATACATCGTGACCGGTGAGTACCGTAGTGTAATTTTGTAGGCGAATCGGTAAGGCTCTAGCCCTTCAGTAAAGTACGGTAAAATCTTTTCGTTGAATTTCTCAGCTCTGTTTGTAATCTGTGAACTTGAATCTTGGCTCGATTTGAAAGTGGAGTTAAATTAAAAGATTTTAGCTTCAAGAATAACTTGTTACCGGTATATTTGTCATATTTGAAATTTAAAATGAATCTAGGTACCGTAGTGAGATATTTAAAAAATATTTCAATACACTTGGGTTTTACAGATCTAAATCTTCTTCCATCGTTCCACAAAATTTTAACCGATAAAATCACAATTTCTCGAACACTTTGTGACAATTTAATTTTAATTTTTCAAATGGAAAATAATAGGCCTATCCTCTCTCAGAATAATATGTAAACATATTTTCATAATTTAATAATTATTGTAATTTTGAAAGTTAGTTTTGTGCTGCTATAGGCTAACAATCTTGAAATACCGGTAACTTGAATGATCAAGTTCATCGAAGGTTTATTGAGTGATCTACAAAAAATACCTCACCCGTATAACCTAGCTGTTGATGGGGTCGTTCAATGAAAGAAAATACCTCACGGTCACTCATAGCTGTCACCAAATTGTAGAAATTAATCAACAAAGTTAAAATCAAATCAACAGAGAATTACTTAAAATGTTACAATAGATTTCATCAACACATGAATGCACCACACGTTGCCTACCACTCAGGCAATATAATTTTACTTCTGTGGTAGATTATCACTGGGAAAACGTTGGGCGTGGGTTCGAGTCCCGCGTAAGGCATGGGTTTTTGTAATCGTCCTTTCACTCATCATCACTTCATAGTTCCATAATCACATGCTCATTCGTACCCCCGTATCACCTAGGAGTTGGTGGGGTCGTTAAGCAGACAATAATCATTCAATCAACCCATTTTTAAATCACTTAGTATTTTAACCTTAGGTCTGCAATATACATAATATACAGCTTGATTATTTTTACCAAACGACATGGAAATCAAGCAACAAACATACATATCCATGATCATCAAACCAGAGGCAGAAATAATATCCACATCCTTGCCCACAATCTGGCACTGTACAATAAAAACCCTGATTTTTTTTCTCTTTTCTTTTTTCTAACTTATTGTCACTTGAATTTTTTGTTGAATTTATCAGTTCTATTGTTATGTGTATGTATGGTAATCTAATTGGAATGCAAATCCGGTCTCAGTTTCAAAATTGAGTCGAATTTAAAGATTTTAGAGCGAAAATCAACTTGGTACTTTTGCCATGGTAGGGCCATATTAGAATCCTTGTAATTACTTGGAAAAAAAAGAAAATTGGAAATATTTCAATGGAATTGAGTTTTTAAAATGTCCTTTCGTCGTCCCACAGAATTTTAGACGAATCAAAAATCATCATTTTTGACTTTTTTTTACATTTTTGAAATTTGATTTCTGACTTCAATTTTGGTTTAAAATGTCCAGAAAATATTTTTCTTTTTAGAATTGAATCCATTTACTGAATACATAAACATAATTGAACAATTGTCGTTATTTCAGAAGACACTGATGAAAATTGGCTGGAAATTGCAGTTTTTTTATAATTCAGACACTTTTTTCTTGGGAACGGCTGAAGTGGGCGTAGCCAAATTTGCTAATGATTCAACGATCATGAAGTTATGCTCATAAAAACATACTAGAACATCATAGGTCTCACCAGTTTATAGAAATTAATTGTGAAAGGGCAAAAACTAGTGGATTCCTGTGCTTTTTGGTCAATTTTTTGGGGAATTTGAAACTTATTGTTGAATTTCTCAGTTCTATTGTTATGAATGTGTAATGTGATCAAATTGAAATATCAAATCCGGTCTCAGTTTCAAAATTGAGTTCAATTTAGAGATTTTAGAGTGAAAAAAAACTTTGTGCAATTTTCATTTACAAATTTTAATTTTGTTCAAATTTGGTGAGAACATAAAAGAGCTCTTTGTGAAGCACAATCGACCCTGTTTTTAAAATTTGTTGAATTTGAAGGAAGTTATTCACGATAAATTAAGCGTTCTTTCCTGTTTGCAGGCTGCAGCTTACCTTGAAGACTCCCTCCTTGGATCATCGTGGCAACTACAAGATAGCAGGTAATGCACCGTCATGTGCTCAATCTGACCTCTGTGCCACTTTCACCCCCAGGTATCTCAGACAAATCAAGAATCATGATTTATGGCCTTTCTTACATTTTTCAAATTTGATTTCTGACACCAATTTTGGTTTGAAAATTTCCCCCAAAAAATATTTTCTCACTTAGAATTCACTCTTGTTGTTCAATATCTAAACATAATGGGCCAATTGTCGTTATTTAAAAAGACCGTTCTGAAAGTTGTCTGGAAATGTCCATTTTTTGATGAATCAGCGACGTTTTTCTTGGCATCCGCTAGAACAATCCTAACGAAACTCTCTGATGATTTAAAGATCCCAAAGTTATGAACATAAAAAAATACTAGAACATCATAGCTCTCACCAGTTCATAGAAATTAATTGCGAAAAGTCAAAAACGAGCTTAAAAACGAGCTGTACATTTTGGTCAGAATTTTTTGTCGCTTGAAATTTGTTTTCGAATTTCTCAGTTCTATTGTTTACGTGTATGGTAGTCAAATTGGAACACAAATTTTTTGTCGCTTGAAATTTGTGGTTGAATTTCCTAGTTCTATGGTTCAGGAACTGAGACCTTTATGTATAAAGGTCCCGGTTGTAAACTGAATTTTATAAAGGTCCCGGTTACGGTCCCGGTTACGAAGCAAATTTTATAAAGGTCCTGGTTTCGGTTGAGGTCTCGAAGTGAAATTAATAACGGTCTCGGTCCCGGTTATGGTTATTATGATGCATATTTTATAAAGGTCTCGGTTACGGTTACGGTTATGAACTGAATTTCATAAAGGTCCCGGTTACGAAGCAAATTTTATAAAGGTCCTGGTTTCGGTTAAGGTCTCTAAGTGAAATTATTTACGGTCCCGGTCCCGGCATTGAATGTCGAGGTTTAAAAATCAATGGCCTAGGCCAGAAGGCTGATTGAAAGAAAAGAAAACTTATGAGGATAACGGTCTTGCAAATTTAGTAAGATAGCTTTATTGAAGTGGTTCACAATGTTTATATAGCTATAATAGTGCTTTGTGATCAGCGACTAGAATTTCTCATGCTCTTTTTTCCTCTTCGTGTGTGATTACTGATGACTGACCAATCAGGTGCTGGTAGAAGGGCACTCAGTAGAAGGGCACTTGCACCATATGACGGAAGATGAGTGTAGACTGGGCTTCAGTTCGATTCTGCCACTGTCCATCTTTACAGTTTTTCCGTGGTTACCCTCTGTAGGCTAGGCAAATGCCTGGATGATTCCCACAGTCATTGATTGTAATCTCAATGCCACAGTATAGGCCATGACCACTTCTCATTACCGGTACCTAAAACCCCCTTTACACAATCAACTAAAATAGCAATGCATTTCGGCAATGTATTTCCTGTCGTGTATAGGATCCTGAAATTTTTATTTTCTGCCGTAGCGGTGCCAGTAGCTTGAACCTTGAACTAGCGAATGCCAGTAGAGCAACCTAGCGCTCAAATCTCCAAAACATTTATCGACAGTTGCGATGAAAATACTAATCGATCAGTATTTACATAACATAACATCTGTTTGAATTATTAGAATATGGAGATCAATATAAACATAACCTAAAGGTAACGTGTCTTCAGTATCAGTGAAAATCTTCTGTATCGAAAACGGTCAGTCACTAATCTACGATTCTCCCACTCAACGATATGGCGTCAACAGAAGCTAGACAGTCAACAGAATGTGACGTTACACTTTACTGTTCGCTGATTGGTCGGCTACTAGCAATACGGCCTTGAAAGTTGAACGTATTTCTACTCGAGGCAATGCGTTGACAGCAATAGGTATTTTTACTGTAGTGTAAACGCGAGATAGGAAAGGCATGTATTATACTTCGTAGCGATACATTTCGAAAATGCATTTTTAGGGATAAGTTGATCGTTTAAAGGGGGTGTAAGAAACCTACATCTCCTTGAACATTCATCTGACGCCAATAGATCTTATTGCAGTGCGTCGTTCAACCCAATAATATATATAGATTAATGAACAAATAAATGTGTGGGCCTACTTGAATTGATTTCCTTTAGTATGATAATGCTAGTCATTCAAATGATGTGTAAATGTTTTATTGAATTATTGAATCACACGAGAAACGTACATCAAACGTAAATGATTTCAAAAAATAGTAGAGCCTTGGGGCATTCACAAGAATGCAATATTGTACCTAAACTGATGGCTTGGGTGTGTGAGGATGCTTTTTGGTTCGTTTTACAAAGTATCAATCTAAAGATTAGCGTAAAGTCTGGGATTAATTTTAATTAGGCCTATTACGGTGGTATCTGTCCACAACTTCAATCTTAACATTAGTTAATCACGGATTGATAAAATCAACCCACTCTTAGTTGTAGGCATACGTGAATCGATGTACGGTACGGTATATAAAAATATTCAATTTCTTCTCGAACTGTATCCAAGCATTATCCAAGTACCGGTATGCTAGGCCCATTTTCTAAAGAACATTTTATTGGTCTGTATAAAATACTTGTGATGTTTCATTCGGTATTCTCCTTGTTACAGCTGCTACGGCTGGTCAACATAGGACTATGCCAGTACACTTATCAACTAGCGGTACTGCTGAAGAAGGAAGAGAAGGCAACTTAGACGGCAGTATGCGAGTTGACGCAATGAGGACGTAGGAAGTATCAGGGAAGAAGAGGGAAGGATGGAAGAAGATGAAGGCAATAAAGAGTTTCTACAAACTCTTGAGTGCAACAAAAACAATGCCAGTAAGTAGATAATCTCTGTCATTAGTATTCGCTCTTCACTATGTCAGTGATTAAAAAATGTATAGATAAAGATTAAGAATTGAGAATTTTTCTTCAGGAATTTTTCTTTGTCCAGTCGTGCTGAAAATTGTTAAGTGAAGAAGATATTATGACTTATACAGTACAACCTTGATAGTACGACGCTCGATACAACGACGATCGCGATAGAACGTCGTTTTGAGATAGTCCCGGCCAATCCCCATAAGACTCGATGTTATTTTATTTTGTTAGTACGACGCTCATTATAACGACGATCGCGATAATACGACGATTAAAATGGTCCCCACAGTACCAAAAATGTAATTACTACGACGAATTAATTGCAAAAAGTAACAAGCAGATATAATATGTACACTTCGTTGCAAAGATGCAGTCAAGCTCAAGCTCACGACTCGCCTCACGCGCTCTCCTCTCTCCAGCCCGCGGGTAGGAAAAATCCTACCCGCCGACAAACCTAAAACATAATAATAATTATTGTTATATTTATAACTGTACTGACTACAACATAAATGTCAATTGTTGACGACAATACAGTATCTTATTGTAATTAATTTTCCTGAATCCTTCATCTTCCTATAATTCAAAAAAAAAGGATAAATTTCATTTATAACGACGATCGCGATAATACGACGATTTAACTGTCGCCCCTGAACGTCGTACTATCAAGGTTGTACTGTAATGTCATTCAGTATGTTTTATTCAATGGGCCTACTTGTTCTTTAAGCATCATTCAAAATTTTAGACTTATCAGATACCGTATCATTTTTGTTGCATTTTGATTTTCAGCTTCATTTTTGGTTTATTTTTCAATAAGTTACCCTCGTAAAAAGTTGAGTCTCACGAATTAGTAGAAATTAATTGCAGATAGTCAAAAACTAGTTTTTGTTTTTTGTCAAATTCTGTAGGCCTAGTGTCAACAAACTCTGTGGAGTTTTGTTGTTCTGTTGTTCATGTGTAGAGTAGGCCTATGAAATTAAAACTTGGAACTAATGTCCATTTCAAAAGTGAGTGTAGTTCTACCCGTATCATAGTTATAGGGTTTTAGGTTTATTCAGGTTTTTAACGTTGAACTGTATAGTTTTGGGGCCAAGTTGGATGAATCATTTTTGAAGGGATGTGTGATTCATCCTAGTTAAGCTGTAAGAGAGAACCGTCTTGCTAGTTTATCTACGTCTATGCTATAATCAGTGGTTAATTGTGGCTAAGCCCAGGTAAGCCTGGCTTATCCACCTTGTTTAGAGAGTAAGCCGGGCTTACTCACCTATTTCTAGTTCTTGTGTATTGTAAGATCCATCTTTAACAAAGTAAAAATAGTTTCAAATCAAAACTGATTCAAGATCCAACACGTAATTTCTATAAAACCGTACATAATAACATTAAAATCGATGGCTCGTGGGAGGCCTTTGGATCAAGACAAACCAAAAGTCCAAGACCCATAAAATATAAATATTACTTACGATACATGACGCACACACAAGAGTGCTTTTATTGTAAAATAAGGTTCTCCAAAACGCGTAAAATGCTCGAAATCAAACCCCTTCATTATTATTTTTCTGGGGCTATGCGCTCCGGACCCGCATGAGACCCCTTATTGTAAATGGTCGTCTTAAGTACAGCGTATGCGCGCCAAAATAAGATATACTATTCTTTAGGATGGCTTGCTCACCTTTTTCTTTACAAATTAACCACAGGCTATAATGTACTAATCATCACCTTATTTCACAGTTGGCATTACTTACAATCCCAGGCATATGACTGAGACAGGATGGAAGCTGAAGAGAGAGAGAGAGAGAGGAGGAAGAGGAAGTCCAGGAGGCGTGAGCAGACATGACTGGTAGGTAGGCCATCTTAAAACTAGCCACTTGACTATGGCAACACATTTTCAAATGTCACAAAGCTTTTTATTCAGTTTCTCGGTTCTTTGGTTATATAGGCCTATAAATGATGAGTGATAAAGTCAGAACTCAAATCTGGTCTCCGTTACAGAATATAATTACATTTATAGATTTTAGATCAAAAATCAACTTAGTATAGGCCTACGGTAATTGCCATTATGGAGCCTATGGAAAATTTGGTAATTGCCATTATAGAGCCTATGGAAAATTTAAGACTCCTTATAATTACTAGAAAAAAGGTAGGCTTAATTGAAAATAATTCAATGGAATTGAGTTTACAAAATACCCTTTCGTCTACCTATAAAATTTTAGACAGATCGAAAATCATTATGTTTGGCCTCTTTTACGTTTTTCAAATTTGATTTCTAACGTCAAATTTAGCTTTAAAATTTCCCAAAAACCATTTCCTCACTTAGAATTAACTCTTCTTGTTGAATATCCAAACATAATGGGACAATTGTCGTTATTGAAAAAGACCGTTCTGAAAGTTGGCTGGAAATGTCCATTTTTTGATAAATCAGCGACGTTTTTCTTGGCAACCGTTAGGGCAATCCTAACGGAACTTTCTATTGATTTAAAGATCCTAGAGTTATGATCATAAAAAAAATACTAGAACATTATAGGTCTCACCAGTTCATGGGAATTGATTGCGAAAGGTCAAAAAAGTGCTTACATACCCATGTACTTTTTGGTCAGAAATTTTTGTCGCTTGAAATTTGTTGTTGTATTTCTCAGTTCTATTGTTATTTATTTGTAGTGTGATCAAATTGTAGCACAAATCGGGTCTCCGTTTCAAAATTGAGTTCAATTTAAAGATGTTAGAGCAAAAATTAACTTGGTATTTTACCATGGTAGGGCCCATATAGAAATTTAGAATCCTTGTAATTACTTTGAAAAAAAGAAAATTGGAAAAATGTCAATGGAATTGAGTTTTTGAAATGCCCTTTTGTCTTTCTACAGAATTTTAGACAAATCAAGAATCATGATTTTTGGTATTTTTTACGTTTTTAAAATTTGATTTCTGATGTCAATTTTGGTTTTAAAATTTCCAAAAATATATTTTCTTACTTAGAATTAATTCTTCTTGTTGAATATCTAAACATAATCGGACAATTGTCGTTATTTCGAAAGACCGTTCTGAAAGTTGTCTGGAAATGTCCATTTTTTGATAAATCAGCGACGTTTTTCTTGGCAACCGCCTGAGCAATCCTAACGGAACTCTCTGGTGATTTGAAGATCCCAAAGTTATGTTCATAAAAAAATACTAGAACATGATAGGTCTCACCAGTTCGTAGAAATTAATTGCGAAAGGTCAAAAACGAGCTGTACTTTTTGGTCCATTTTTTTTTGGATTTGAGACTTTTTGTTGGTTTTCTCAGTTCTGTTGTTATGTATGTGTAGTGTGATCAATTTGGAACACAAATCCGGTCCTCGTTTCAAAATTGAGTTTAATTTAAAGATTTTAGAGCGAAAATCAACTTGGTACTATTGCCAATGTAGGGCCTATATAAAATTTTAGAATCCTTGTAATTACTTGAAACAAAAATAAAATGTAGAATATTTCAATGGAATTGAGTTTTTGAAATGCCCTTTTGTCGTCCCACAAAATTTTAGGCAAATCAAAAATCATGATTTTTGATATTTTATACGTTTTTCAAATTCGATTTCTGACGTCAATTTTGGTTTTACAATTTCACAAAAAAATATTTTCTTCCTTGGAATTAAATCTTTTTCTCGAATACCCAAACTTAATTGGACAATTATCGTTATGTCAAAAAACCGTTCTGAAAGTTGGCTGAAAATGTCCGTTTTTTGATGAATCAGCGACGTTTTCCTTGGCAACCGCCTGAGCAATCCTAACGGAACTTCCCAATGATTTAAAGATCCTGAAGTTATGCTCATAAAAAAATACTAGTACATCATAGGTCTCACCAGTTCATAGAAATTAATTGCGAAAGGTCAAAAACTAGTCCATGTGCTTTTGTGCATTTTTTTGTGATTTGAAACTTTTTGTTGAATTTCTCCGTTCTGTTGTTATGTATGTGTAATCTGATCGAATTGTAACACAAATCCGGTCTCCGTTTCCAAATTGAGTTTAATTTAAAGATTTTATAGCGGAAAATAACTCTGTGTATTTACCATGGTAGGGGCCTACAAAGAATTTTAGAATCCTGGTAATTACTTCAAAACGAAGAAAATTGGGGAAATGTCAATGAAATTAAGTTTTTAAATAGCCCTCTCGTCGTCCTACAAAATTTTGGTCAAATCGAAATCATGAAATTCTGCTATTTCAACTTTTTTCAAATTTGATTTCTGACGTCAATTTTGGTTTTGAAATTCCCCAAAATACATTTTCTTTCTTAGAATTGAATATTCTTACTGAATATCCAAACATAATTGGACAATTTTTGTCATTTCTGAAGCCACTTCTGAAAATTGGCTGGAAATTGCAGTTTTTTGTTAATTCAGACATATTTTTCTTGGAAACGGTTGGAGCGGGCGTAACCAAATTTGCTAGTGATTTGAAGATCCTAAAGTTATGCTCATAAAAAAATACTAGAACATCATAGGTCTCACCAGTTCATAGAAATTAATTGCGAAAGGTCAAAAACTAGTGTATTAACCCCTGTGCTTTTGTGCATTTTTTTTGTGATTTGAAACTTTTTGTTGAATTTCTCCGTTCTGTTGTTATGTATGTGTAATCTGATCGAATTGTAACACAAATCCGGTCTCCGTTTCCAAATTGAGTTTAATTTAAAGATTTTATAGCGAAAAACAACTTAGTGTACTCACCATGGTAGAGTCCTATATTATAGAATTCTGGAATCCTTCTAATTACTTTTCCATTAGCATTATTAGCAAAATTTCAACGGAATAACTCTTCTGAAATGTCCTCTTGTCTTCCTACAAAATTTTAGCCGAATCAAAAATGATGATTTTTTATGACTCTGAAAAGTGGCTGGAAATTGCAGTTTTTGGGTAATTCAGACACCTTTTTCTTGGAAATGCCTGATGCGAGTATAGCCAAATTTGCTGAGGATTTAGGGACCATCAAGTTATACTCTTAAAAAAATACTAGAACATCATAGCTCTCACCAGTTCATAGAAATTAATTGCGAAAGGTCCAAAAGTACCTTAGTTAACCCTGTACATTTTGGTCAAATTTTTTTGTCGCTCGAAATTTTTGGTTGAATTTCTCAGTTCTGTTGTTATGTATGTGTAGTGTGATCAAATTGGAACACAAATCCGGTCTCCGTTTCAAAATTGAGTTTAATTTAAAGATTTTAGAGCGAAAAACAACTTAGTGTACTCACCATGGTAGAGTCCTATATTATAGAATTCTGGAATCCTTCTAATTACTTTTCCATTAGCATTATTAGCAAAATTTCAACGGAATAACTCTTCTGAAATGTCCTCTTGTCATCCTACAAAATTTTAGCCGAATCAAAAATGATGATTTTTTATGACTCTGAAAAGTGGCTGGAAATTGCAGTTTTTGAGTAATTCAGACACCTTTTTCTTGGAAATGCCTGATGCGAGTATAGCCAAATTTGCTGAGGATTTAGGGACCATCAAGTTATACTCTTAAAAAAATACTAGAACATCATAGCTCTCACCAGTTCATAGGAATTAATTGCGAAAGGTCCAAAAGTACCTTAGTTAACCCTGTACATTTTGGTCAAATTTTTTTGTCGCTCGAAATTTTTGGTTGAATTTCTCAGTTCTGTTGTTATGTATGTGTAGTGTGATCAAATTGGAACACAAATCCGGTCTCCGTTTCAAAATTGAGTTTAATTTAAAGATTTTAGAGCGAAAAACAACTTAGTGTACTCACCATGGTAGAGTCCTATATTATAGAATTCTGGAATCCTTCTAATTACTTTTCCATTAGCATTATTAGCAAAATTTCAACGGAATAACTCTTCTGAAATGTCCTCTTGTCTTCCTACAAAATTTTAGCCGAATCAAAAATGATGATTTTTTATGACTCTGAAAAGTGGCTGGAAATTGCAGTTTTTGGGTAATTCAGACACCTTTTTCTTGGAAATGCCTGATGCGAGTATAGCCAAATTTGCTGAGGATTTAGGGACCATCAAGTTATACTCTAAAAAAATACTAGAACATCATAGCTCTCACCAGTTCATAGGAAATTAATTGCGAAAGGTCCAAAAGTACCTTAGTTAACCCTGTACATTTTGGTCAAATTTTTTTGTCGCTCGAAATTTTTGGTTGAATTTCTCGGTTCTGTTGTTATGTATGTGTAGTGTGATCAAATTGGAACACAAATCCGGTCTCCGTTTCAAAATTGAGTTTAATTTAAAGATTTTAGAGCGAAAAACAACTTAGTGTACTCACCATGGTAGAGTCCTATATTATAGAATTCTGGAATCCTTCTAATTACTTCTCCATTAGCATTATTAGCAAAATTTCAACGGAATAACTCTTCTGAAATGTCCTCTTGTCATCCTACAAAATTTTAGCCGAATCAAAAATGATGATTTTTTATGACTCTGAAAAGTGGCTGGAAATTGCAGTTTTTGAGTAATTCAGACACCTTTTTCTTGGAAATGCCTGATGCGAGTATAGCCAAATTTGCTGAGGATTTAGGGACCATCAAGTTATACTCTTTAGAAAATACTAGAACATCATAACTCTCACCAGTTCATAGGAATTAATTGCGAAAGGTCCAAAAGTACCTTAGTTAACCCTGTACATTTTGGTCAAATTTTTTTGTCGCTCGAAATTTTTGGTTGAATTTCTCAGTTCTGTTGTTATGTATGTGTAGGGGGATCAAATTGGAACACAAATCCGGTCTCCGTTTCAAAATTGAGTTTAATTTAAAGATTTTAGAGCGAAAAACAACTTAGTGTACTCACCATGGTAGAGTCCTATATTATAGAATTCTGGAATCCTTCTAATTACTTTTCCATTAGCATTATTAGCAAAATTTCAACGGAATAACTCTTCTGAAATGTCCTCTTGTCTTCCTACAAAATTTTAGCCGAATCAAAAATGATGATTTTTCATGACTCTGAAAAGTGGCTGGAAATTGCAGTTTTTGGGTAATTCAGACACCTTTTTCTTGGAAATGGCTGATGCGAGTATAGCCAAATTTGCTGAGGATTTAGGGACCATCAAGTTATACTCTTAAAAAAATACTAGAACATCATAGCTCTCACCAGTTCATAGAAATTAATTGCGAAAGGTCCAAAAGTACCTTAGTTAACCCTGTACATTTTGGTCAAATTTTTTTGTCGCTCGAAATTTTTGGTTGAATTTCTCGGTTCTGTTGTTATGTATGTGTAGTGTGATCAAATTGGAACACAAATCCGGTCTCCGTTTCAAAATTGAGTTTAATTTAAAGATTTTAGAGCGAAAAACAACTTAGTGTACTCACCATGGTAGAGTCCTATATTATAGAATTCTGGAATCCTTCTAATTACTTCTCCATTAGCATTATTAGCAAAATTTCAACGGAATAACTCTTCTGAAATGTCCTCTTGTCATCCTACAAAATTTTAGCCGAATCAAAAATGATGATTTTTTATGACTCTGAAAAGTGGCTGGAAATTGCAGTTTTTGAGTAATTCAGACACCTTTTTCTTGGAAATGCCTGATGCGAGTATAGCCAAATTTGCTGAGGATTTAGGGACCATCAAGTTATACTCTTAGAAAATACTAGAACATCATAGCTCTCACCAGTTCATAGGAATTAATTGCGAAAGGTCCAAAAGTACCTTAGTTAACCCTGTACATTTTGGTCAAATTTTTTTGTCGCTCGAAATTTTTGGTTGAATTTCTCAGTTCTGTTGTTATGTATGTGTAGGGGGATCAAATTGGAACACAAATCCGGTCTCCGTTTCAAAATTGAGTTTAATTTAAAGATTTTAGAGCGAAAAACAACTTAGTGTACTCACCATGGTAGAGTCCTATATTATAGAATTCTGGAATCCTTCTAATTACTTTTCCATTAGCATTA
Source organism: Brachyptera putata (assembly GCA_907164805.1). Lineage (NCBI taxonomy): Eukaryota > Metazoa > Arthropoda > Insecta > Plecoptera > Taeniopterygidae > Brachyptera > Brachyptera putata. Next base: position 21,443,744 of record OU015465.1, read on the forward strand.
TTAGCAAAATTTCAACGGAATAACTCTTCTGAAATGTCTTCTTGTCTTCCTACAAAATTTTAGCCGAATCAAAAATGATGATTTTTTATGACTCTGAAAAGTGGCTGGAAATTGCAGTTTTTGGGTAATTCAGACACCTTTTTCTTGGAAATGCCTGATGCGAGTATAGCCAAATTTGCTGAGGATTTAGGGACCATCAAGTTATACTCTTAAAAAAATACTAGAACATCATAGCTCTCACCAGTTCATAGGAATTAATTGCGAAAGGTCCAAAAGTACCTTAGTTAACCCTGTACATTTTGGTCAAATTTTTTTGTCGCTCGAAATTTTTGGTTGAATTTCTCAGTTCTGTTGTTATGTATGTGTAGTGTGATCAAATTGGAACACAAATCCGGTCTCCGTTTCAAAATTGAGTTTAATTTAAAGATTTTAGAGCGAAAAACAACTTAGTGTACTCACCATGGTATAGTCCTATATTATAGAATTCTGGAATCCTTCTAATTACTTTTCCATTAGCATTATTAGCAAAATTTCAACGGAATAACTCTTCTGAAATGTCCTCTTGTCTTCCTACAAAATTTTAGCCGAATCAAAAATGATGATTTTTTATGACTCTGAAAAGTGGCTGGAAATTGCAGTTTTTGGGTAATTCAGACACCTTTTTCTTGGAAATGGCTGATGCGAGTATAGCCAAATTTGCTGAGGATTTAGGGACCATCAAGTTATACTCTTAAAAAAATACTAGAACATCATAGCTCTCACCAGTTCATAGAAATTAATTGCGAAAGGTCCAAAAGTACCTTAGTTAACCCTGTACATTTTGGTCAAATTTTTTTGTCGCTCGAAATTTTTGGTTGAATTTCTCAGTTCTGTTGTTATGTATGTGTAGTGTGATCAAATTGGAACACAAATCCGGTCTCCGTTTCAAAATTGAGTTTAATTTAAAGATTTTAGAGCGAAAAACAACTTAGTGTACTCACCATGGTAGAGTCCTATATTATAGAATTCTGGAATCCTTCTAATTACTTTTCCATTAGCATTATTAGCAAAATTTCAACGGAATAACTCTTCTGAAATGTCCTCTTGTCTTCCTACAAAATTTTAGCCGAATCAAAAATGATGATTTTTTATGACTCTGAAAAGTGGCTGAAAATTGCAGTTTCTGGGTAATTCAGACACCTTTTTCTTGGAAATGCCTGATGCGAGTATAGCCAAATTTGCTGAGGATCTAGGGACCATCAAGTTATACTCTTAAAAAAATACTAGAACATCATAGCTCTCACCAGTTCATAGAAATTAATTGCGAAAGGTCCAAAAGTACCTTAGTTAACCCTGTACATTTTGGTCAAATTTTTCTGTCGCTCGAAATTTTTGGTTGAATTTCTCAGTTCTGTTGTTATGTATGTGTAGTGTGATCAAATTGGAACACAAATCCGGTCTCCGTTTCGCAATTGAGAATAATTTAGAGATTTTAGAGCGAAAATCAACTTGGTACTATTGCCATTGTAGGGCCTATATAAAATTTTAGAATCCTTGTAATTACTTGAAAAAAAAAGAAAATGTAGAATATTTCAATGAAATTGAGTTTTTGAAATGCCCTTTTGTCGTCCCACAAAATTTTAGGCAAATCAAAAATCATGATTTTTGATCTTTTATACGTTTTTCAAATTCGATTTCTGACGTCAATTTAGGTTTTACAACTCCACAAAATACATTTTCTTTCTTAGAATTGAATATTCTTACTGAATATCCAAACATAATTGGACAATTTTTGTCATTTCTGAAGTCACTTCTGAAAATTGGCTGGAAATTGCAGTTTTTTGGTAATTCAGACATCTTTTTCTTGGAAACGGCTGGAGCGAGCGTAGCCAAATTTGCTAGTGATTTAAAGATCCTAATGTTATGCTCATAAAAAAATACTAGAACATCATAGGTCTCACCAGTTCATAGAAATTAATTGCGAAATGTCAAAAACTAGTGTATTAACCCCTGTGCTTTTGTGCATTTTTTTTTGTGATTTAAAACTTCTTATTGAATTTCTCCGTTCTGTTATGTATGTGTAATGTGATCGAATTGTAACACAAATCCGGTCTCCGTTTCCAAATTGAGCTTAATTTAAAGATTTTATAGCAAAAAATAACTTGGTAAATATTCAAATTTCAAAATTTAATTTGTCTTAAATTTGGTGTGAACATGAAGTAGCTCTTTTTAAAGAATAATCCACTCGAAGTTTTGTAATCGATTCCATTCAAGCCAGTTTTTCACATTAATTTGAGCTCCTTGTTGTTTGCAGGCTTCAGCTTACCTTGAAGACTCACTCCTTGGACCATTGTGGCAACTACGAGATGGCGCGTAAGTGCACCGTTATGTGGGTAAACTGACCTCGTGCAGCCCGCACCCAGGTATGATTCAGCCTATTGTAAAATGATCCCCGAGCCGGGTAGGCCAGCCTAGAGTGGTTTGATCAGCGCCCCATTGGCTCAAAACCAAGCTGATTAAAGCTCCACGACAGGAATTCATCTCCTCGAGCTTAAGCAATTGATGCCACACCCGAGCATGTGAATAAAAGGCTTGTGGGGGTGAGGGGATGATCTGGATTGCTCTTGGGTGAGACCTTCTATTCTTGCGTGTGAGATAGACTCGTATGAGCCTGTTTTGCAAACAAGGGTACATTGTCATACATCCAACCACCATCTAAGATTAGCTGGAGAGGTTTTGGTGGAGACCTTGTATTCGAACATGCGAGAGAGACTTGCGTAGCATTCTCGGAAGCTACGTGAGCCGCTCTTGCATGCAATGGTTCAAAGTCCAAGGTCACCTCCCAACCCCCTCTACATCCCCTCACCCCCCCCCTTGTGGGCTGCACGGGAGTATACTGCTACAGGTCAATCACAAGTGAGAATTCATCATGTCATTGTTACTTATCATCAATTTATTATCACAAATTCTGTACAAGTTATATCAATAAATTAGTCAATCATAATATATTTGTTGTTACATCATTTGTATGACTTGATGCATGCATGCACACATGAAGTATTTATGCCTTGATCAGCTGCTTGACTGGTAGAAGTCACAATGTGATAGCTAAACTCCATCCTGATTCTGGAGGCGGGAACTGTGTGGCGTGTCTTGATCAGCTGCTTGCTTGGCCAGCGGAAGTCACAGCTTTGATTGTTGCAATGGCCGAGCTGAGCACCAATATGATCCTGAAGTCGGCAATTGCATGACGTGTCTTGTACGGCAGACTGGGATTTCAGTAACCCTCGTGCGGCAAACAGCTGAGACAACCTGCAACAGGAAACAAAGTTGGTATCAAAATCTTCCCATCGATTAGTCATCAGGTAGAAAGTACTTATTTTAATTATATAGTACATTACTGTACCAACATAACCAATGAACACAGACATGTCATGTTGCCATGGTAGCTACTTCTTTTAGTTTACGTGAGCAAATCCAGGTTCGATTCCACTGGCACTGAGAACGCAATATCCTCGAGTGAAAAACCAAAATGAATAATTCAGCTTGTAGCAGTGATTAGTACAAATAACTCATCAGATATCATCAATAGATACAGCTGGTCAACAAAAATGTGAATATTGAATTGAACCCAAGTCTCCTGAATGACCGTTCAGAGTGCTAGGTATCACTTGTCTCTATCAGGATGATCGACTATGGCGGAAATCGAACCATGGTCTACTGAATAACGGTTCAGAGTGCTACCGCTGATTCACCCGTCTCAGTCAAGACTATCGACAACGATGGGAATTGAACCCGGGTCTTCCAAATGACGGTTCAGCATGCTAGCCACTGATCCACCCGTCTCCGTCAGGACTTTCGACTATGACAGGAATCAAACCCAGGTCTTCCAAATAACGGATCAGCGTCCTAGCCACTGATCCACCCGTCTCAAGTCAGGACTATCGACTATGACAGGAATCGAACCCAGGTCTCCTGAATGACAGTTCTTCGGCTAGAGACTTGCAGTTTCTCAAATATTTTATAACTAGTCTGTACTTGTGAATGAGAATGTAATCCAGCAGCCACAGGAACCATCTTACACCCATACATACAGGGCCGCATCAAGGCCAAGGGCCACGAGACCCGAGCCTAGGGTGGCAAATTCTCAAGGAGCGGCAAATTTTCAAGGGCGTAAGCCCCTTATAAATCAAATAATACGTATATAATAAAAAAATGTATATTTCAATATAATATACAGTCATGTTTTTCACACTGAAATGAAAACTCTTTAAAAAAATATATCACTGAATGTAAACACATAAATGATGAACAATTTTAATAACATCAACACTTGATACAAAATCATTATTCCCCAATTAAGGCTATGGACAAAAGATGAGCACCACAAGGGCGATTTTACCACCCCAATTATATATTATATACACCTTACAACCGGAATTGTATAGACTGTCTATATTCTATGTCTATACTCTATATTGGATTTGTATCTATAGGCCTATTTTAATTTTCCAAATTTCTCCCCAAATAACTGAATCGATTTGGTATCAGGGACGCTGAAGGGCGTATACCGGAATAAAGATACTTGGTACCGTGACATGGGCTTCGGGGCACTTTTCAATGGAATGTGGTTAGGGTTCAGGTAAGGTTGGACACCTTCAAGTAAAGGGAATAGAAGCCAATTCACGGTTCAACTTGACATTAAACTTATTCCTTCAACTCAAGGCTGTAGACTTACTAAAATTAGTGTTCGAAGTGTTGAAACTTTCAAGTTGAAACTTTCAATTTGAAAGTTTCAACTTTCAAAAAAAAGTGAAAGATTGAGATACTGAGCCAATAATTATTCCCTGCTACATTTTTCACTTTCTAGTGTTATTTAGTAGATGTTTGTAGACCTGTGAGTCACTGTGAGGGGGGGGGGGGGCTAAAGAGTCGACCAGCCTTCCAAGTCTGCCTTCCAATGCTTAATAGTTGGTGGCTTTGATGTCATGTTTTTTATTAGCAGTCGTTCACTCTCCTGCTTTGTGCTGAGCGCAACATGCTTTGAGGAACAGGCAAACGTATCCAATTAAACCACATGCGCTTCTTAATATTGTTGGACCATTAATTACCAAAATGACAGTGCCAAAAACTGATATAAGATCTCCTGCAGACCGAATTATCAAAAGCCGTCTACGGAACAAAACTTCCGTTGCTTTGTGGGCCACAGCACACGTTGCAGGTAATCCATCTCTCAGCGCGCCTAGCAAGTGTTCACGCCACACGGAGAAACTTGTTCTATGATTGGCCAGCACACGTTGCCCGTTGCTCAAAGCTTGTTGCACGTAGCACAAAGCACAAGCGTAAATGAACCTTAAGTAGTCATATAACTGATAGTGAAACTGTATGATAGTGATAAAGTTATGCAGTTTGTAGGCTGATCAGGATGAATCTTATGACCCAAACAAATATTTTACCAAATACCACAGTCTGTATGCTGCTGTAAATAGTTCCTGATAAAGAGGTCGGCCACATATGTGTAATTTAATTCATTTTTATTCCTGTATTTTCATCACGTATGGTCAAAAAATCTACCAAAACTTGGAAATTTCACAAAATTTTAATCTTTCATGAAACTTTCAAAAAAATAAATTTCATGCAATTTTCAAACACTAACTAAAATGCTACCTAATTCACAACACTCTTTTTACGTCTAATTTCAACCAGTTAAAACGGCTCTATCCATCAGTTGTCACTTCGGGTGCAACATAACCTGAAAGTTGTGTCCCCAAAACATTAGCATTACAAGCATTAAGTGCTTTTAATTTATTCTGACATGTTTTTGATATATATATTATGAGAAATTATAGAATTATTACAGTATTGACAATGTCGTAATTCATTCACTCGGCATTCATGTACCAACGAAAAAAATCCACTTTTAATGTCGGCCCAACTGGAATATGTGAGTACTGGTACAGTAAACACTTGTTAATCCAAACTACAATTATTCAAATTTTGCTATGATCTATAACTGCAATGTTGACTATTTCTACAATTTAATGACATCTAACATTAAAACTTGGAACAGAATCATTATTCCCCAATTAGGGCTATGGATCAAGATAGGATTGTTCGGGCGGGGCACCACAAGGGCGATCTTACCACCCCAAAAGGTATAATTTATAGGCCTACATCAGAATTGGTATTTTTGGGTCCGTTGAATTACGGATTAGGGAGGGTACTGGAGTTGACATTCTTATTTGGTGACGGAAAATATTGTATCGTGCAATTGAACTACCCCCCGATTTTCAAGTCATACGATAAATGAGTGTGAGCAATTTCAATCCAAAATCCCGATTGTTTTATGAGTGACATTAAATTTGCGCCCACCAAATTTTCTGTACTCGTAGCATCAAGAGCTCTCGAGAAATGATTCTGATTCTTACCAGTGTATAATGGAGGTGATACGCAGGTGTAATTGAGCCAATCAGAAGTCAGGAAGCCTGTTCGTCATTGGTAAGGTCCAGTCAGATGCTAGCGTGATCTTCTGCAAAAGTTGTTGGACGTATGCATTCCAGTGCTGGTACAAACTGTAACATGAGAAACAGCAGAATAAGTTACTGTGTCTTGAAATCCAATTATATTAATGACATGCAAGAAGCTTGATTTTATGGTAGTGAGAAATGAATATAAATACATTTTCTGTCATATTAAAGGACACCACAAACCTGACAGTATATTTCAACAAATGATCACTATATTCTAATTTTAGATCATCATCTCAATTTCTGTAGGCCTAATTATAATGCTACATTCATTTGTCCTCCAGGACCCAGCCCTTTTTCTGAGTCATGATGTAGACATTACTCTATTCTGTAAATGTTTCTACACAGAATCAGAAATGTTTACGTCAGACCCATGGTCTCTGGAGGATAAAACCATCAATTAAGATTTCTGTAATTGAGATGATGTCTAGTTTTCACTAAAATTACTGAAATAGGCCTAAATATCTTCATTAATCATTAAAACCTTGTTTCAGGATTGTGATGTCTTTCAAGGTTTTAGGCCTACTACTTCTCTTTCACACGTAATTAATGTAGTTCTATATATGGTCATAAACTCATAATATGTTGTAACTACCGTTATCACACTAGGCCTATAATGACAGCTGATCATCTACCGGCCAGTAGAGGTAAAGTGAGCTCTAATGAAGAAACTACCATCTAGCCTTGTTCTCGAAATTTACCAAACGTAAAATGGATTGAAATTATATCTATTTCTTACAAAATGGCTCACAGCTATTACCCAATTGACTTTTCTCATCCAGTTACATTCCACCTACCAATTGGAAATCTCACCATTCGGCCTACTGAGGTTAGTGAAATGTAAAAATAAGTTACAAAAATACTCATCAATTCTATCAGGTTGCATCAACTGAAGGAAACAGTGTTGCATGCATATTAATCATAATTTTCACTTACTGCCATTTGCTAGCCTCGTGAATAGTCTCAAGTGACTCAGATATTTTCATTTCAAGAACAGCTAAAAGGCTAAAGTGGACTGAATAGATAATTTCACTCATTCCATGTCACACTTCCTAAAATTCAAGAATGGCTTTAGGCCTACATATATTCACCTCAAGTAGCCCCATGCATTTCTCTACAGCTACACATCACCCCAAAACTAGTATTAGATGTCAAATAGGGCCAACATATTTGAAAGACTTTCAAGCAAGAAAAGAAAATTCTACGTACCAGTACCGTAAATGAATTGAGTTGAAAATATTCGTGGAAACATTTTCCACAAGTAATGGTACGTCAAACTGTATCTTAATAATAAATGAAATTCAAGTTGAAGTACAGCCTATAGCCAATTCTTACCAGTAAATGATGCTTGCGATTCGGAAGTGGAGATAGTCGGCGTTGGATGTCCTAGTACGAGTGAGTCTCAAGTGTATAAATGCACCAGTATAAAGCCAGCATTGGTTGTCTCAGAACGAGTTCACCAACCAGATGCCAGCGACGGTTGTCGTAGTACGAGCGAGCCTATTGCGTTGTTCTACGAGTCCCTTGTGACGTTTAGCTCTTGGTGCCAACTGTAACATGAGAAAATCAGCAATTAATTGTAGGCCTACTACAGATTACATCTGGTGAGGGAAATCTGGAACACTAGCACCCACCTACAGTTGGGTTATACGGGGGTACGATATGAGTGGGTGATAATGAAAGGATCGAAGTGGTGACAGGTGAAAGACTGTTTACAAAAACCCATGCCTTATACGGGACTCGAACCCACGCAACGGTGACTTCTGTTTCTACCGCCAGTGATAATTGACTTGGCCACCGGGGCGGCTGACTTTTATTTTTGGTAATTTTGTGTAACTACTCGTTACCAAATGGTTGGGGATAGTGGTCAAGGTTAGTGCCCTCACCTCCAAAGATGGCCGACTATGATATTGACACGATTTGCTTGATATTGCCTGATCAAGTCTAGATAACAGTACAATAAGCTAGACGTACTTTACCCGGTCCTATAAAAATGCCCGGCTAGTATCTAGCAGCCAAATTAGGCTTACTAACTAACTACACAACGACCACAACTTGTCATGTGAATTGTGATAGGTCCTAGGTCTACAATAAGACGATATGATAATGATTATAAAAATAAGATATGACCTGCACGAACTCAGGACCAAAAGTAGACCCAGAACTATGATTCAAGTTCTTGAATAGGTCAAATACTGCAAGGCATCTAGGTAGCCTACCGGTAGGCCTATCTAGTTGAGCGGTAGCTCGACGGGAGCCAAGTCCGCGCTAAGTCAGCTACACGCTTACACTGTTTACACGAAGTACTTACAGGCGGTTTTGAGCATACTGTATCTCCTAAACTAATGAACTTAGATACCTCTAGTTTGTTGAACTGGAATGAGGCGCCATACACGACACGTGATATCAAATTTCAGCTATATCGGACCAAACGTCTGGAAGTTATAGCACTGCGAAAAGTGTACTTTTTTCGTTTTCTTCTTCTCCTCCTCCTCCTCCTTCCGTCGTCACATACGAAATGGGCTACAGGCTAAACGAATTCTCCGATTTGTCTGATTTTTTCAGGGAATATGTGGACCCATATGGAGATGTGCCTTTTTTATGATTTAACCGGAAGTTAGTTTTTGAAACCGGAAGTAATGCCATTTTACACTCCTTTTTTAAGTTTTCATTATTTTTAAAAATCATGTTACAACATATTTAAATGAAATTTCAACGATATATTTGTATAGATATACCAAATCGATTGTGTGTGAGAGATTTGTCAATTGATAATTTTTAATTGGAAAAGATTGAAATAATAACGTCCAGAAAATGTAGAATACTGTCGTATCGACGATTAGATCACGGCCACCAATGAACCATGAAACTTTGGTCGCCACCGCCCACCAGGCACAACTGAATGTCAAATGAAACAGCTGATATTTACAAATTATCACATTGATAGCTCTTTGCCGTATTCAATTTGGTATCCTCAAACTTGAGAAGAAGAGGAGAAGAAACAGCAAACTGCTCTAGAAACGGAAGGTAAGTCCAACATGCGGGGCTAATCGAAGTAGCTGAATATTATTAACTCATATGATAGGCCTATAATTATTGTTTGTCTACGATATAGTAGGCGTAGGCCCATGTGTTGTAAATATTGTAGCAAATGTTCATAACTTACATTAATTCAGTTATAGTGGCATTAGAACAACTAGTAGACCTAGGCCTATTACATAATAATGTGTTATAGATTGTATGCCTATGGGCCATATTATGTCTAGACTATAGGCAACACACGTCAGTATGTTATCTGAACGACAATATTAATTGAAAAAATCATAATCAACAACATTCAATAAAGACCTACAAGGCCTACCACGATATAGGGATACCAACAGACTGCATTATAATATGACGGTTTACCGACTCCCATACTAATAACAAGGCAGGCATTTGTGGTTTTTTGTGGACAAATCAGAGCCAGAGATCCTATTTGTCAATCATGATTTAGCAGATTCCCATTTGAACTAGTTGTAGATAAGAGTGGCTATGGTACTGGTGAACTGTTGACTGTACTGTTTGACGGTTCTGTTGAACTTACAAAATCTATCATTTTCATGAAAAACAGATGCCACCTCTAATAATAATTCTATCTATGACGTAGTTATACCAACATATTTAATTATAATATAGAGAAGGTGTACCGACTCCCATACTGAAAAATGTAGATCGTTCTTCCTCCTCTCCGAAAAGAGATGTTCTACAAAATCTCTGCCTATTTTAGTAATACGTATATTTCAAGTACCGGTATTTAAAGAATATTCCAACTTCACGACCATGTTGAATCAATAATGGTATACGATTAGGTACGAAATCAATTAGAATATTGTATTTATTCGAACGAAAATTTGATAACACAAAAAATATACTCTGATGCTATTTTGGTCGATCAAATCATTTTGAAGCAACAAAAATTACTGATATCCCACCAAAAACCCTGACGGGTAAAAACTTGGAGCCAAGGCCTGAAATATTTCAACAACTACAAAAACTTCTTCATATAAAAGGTGTGAAATCAAAACTGTATGCCAAGTGCAACTTATTATTTATCAATACGGCATGGAAAATAACAGGAAACACTTGGCTCATTGCCCCCCACGTCCCCTCATATAACACCAAGCAGAATTGAAGTGAAGTGCATGATGCTATGAAATGGGTAACTTCACGTTCCTGGCACAGGGTAATATGATTCAAGAAACTTGCCCTTCCGTCTATTTTCTATTATAAAATTTCGGTTTCCATCAACTTTTGTAGGTAGTAATTGAGAAAACTCAAATTTAAAGCCTACATTTATATCTACATTTATATCTAGGCTATTTGAAGAAAATGAACAATTATGAAATTATTCTCTTAAAGACGGTTGATCCGAATTGCATACAAATTCGTATGCGTGTATCAAAACATGCATCATACAAATTAGTATACTTCATGTGTTTACATTCAGTGACAATTTAAAGCTATTTGGAGAGATTTTATTTCTCAAATTTTCTTGCTCACCCTGATCTCATGATGTTTTCAGATAGTTTCAGATAATGTTTCTCAAAATTGGTCCAACCGATTTGACTCAGGGGCTATACAGTTCTAAGTTGAATGAGTCTGCATGCATAAAAAGTTCATATTCATCAGTCAAAACCTGCGACCTGTGCAGCATAAGTTACTTACAAACAAACAGAAACAAAACCACACAGACAAAGCTCTAGAAGAGTGGGCTGGATGTCTTCGCTATCGCTCATCTAATTATATAAATAAATATCAAGTAACAGAATGCCTTAAGCACGGAATGAATAGACTTGAATAACAAAAATATCTTGTAATTATTATTAATCTACCTCATCTCAATATCAAGTTTATAAAACCCAACTTACGAATATCGTGTGAGATTTCGTAATTTGGGTTATATGAATATAACAAAAATAGTAAAATTACTTTCCAATCCAAAGTATAATTTCAAATTGTTTTTATATTATTTTTATTTTTATTTGAAATAATTTATTATACTCCGTCGAAGAAATGTATGTCCTGGTCAAAGTCAGTATTTGCCTTCTCTCGAGCTACAAATGCAAACATTGAAAAAGGTCGATATTTTAATAATTTGATACCAAACACGTAAATTACAAATTTTCTTGAATCATATTACGTTTCCCTGTGTCAGGAACGTGAAGTTACCCATTTCATAGCATCATGCTTTTCACTTCAATTCTGCTTGGTGTTATATGAGGGGACGTGGGGGGCAATGAGCCAAGTGTTTCCTGTTATTTTCCATGCCGTATTGATAAATAATAAGTTGCACTTGGCATACAGTTTTGATTTCACACCTTTTATATGAAGAAGTTTTTGTAGTTGTTGAAATATTTCAGGCCTTGGCTCCAAGTTTTTACCCGTCAGGGTTTTTGGTGGGTTATAATTTACTGTGACTAGTATAAACTACATTTCTCTCCTAGGCGTCAGGCATTAAGTATATAGTTCTTAACAACCCTAGGCCTACATAGAAATCGACAAGAAAGCTGATAAGACTAGTCCTACATTGATCAAAGGCCATTCAATAATTAGGGAGAAAACATGACTTGTATGCCTTGTAATAATCAGAAAGATATAAACTTTCTTCAACATTTCGAGACATTAACCAATTCACGGAATGAATCTTTCACAACATATAACTAAAACAAACTTGAGAAGACACTGAAAAATCAATGCTGTGGCCTAGGACTAGTCCGTCCCCAGTTTCGACCACATGGTACGCCTGCAGAATATAGAACAGTACGTCTATTTCAAGGAAATTCTGCTTACCTTACATCTAAATAAACATGTATAAATGCTATATGTAGCCTTTCTACATAACGAAATCTGATTTTCAAATGGTAATATATTTAATAATTCAATTTTAATAGTACGACATTGCTTTTACCTTTAATCGTCGCCATATTGGATTCACGAGTGTCAATCGTCAAAGATGGTCAAAGAGAAAGGGCCAAAGAGTTTTGTCAAATTTTAGAAATCAAGAGGGCACTGGTTCTTCTGAAATGTATACACGAGATTAACGCACGTGATACAATGTTGTCAACATTGCCTGTCAACGCGTACAAATACAGATACCATTGGGTCCATCATTTTTGAAAGAAAATTTATTTATTTATTAATGGTTGTGTGAAAAATCTATATAAATAACTTCACCTGTTCTAATAATATTTGATATAAATTTTCCGTGGTGCTAGGTAGAGATAAAAATATGGAAATAGCAAGTGGGTTCCAGTTGGATCATTCTGGGCATTGATTAGGGTTAGCTATTAGATTTTTCCCTGCATGTCTGACACAGGAATGCACACCAACTACTCAAGTCAATCTTAGTACAAGAGCAGCCATTAATTTATAACTTATAATAGAAAATAGCCTTACTTGAGTCTCGAGTCTACTGAGTCTTTTGTGTCAAGGTATTTAAAGGACAGAAAAAATCAGTAGCAACTTCCAGCACCAGCTCTGGAGGTGGTGTAGCGGTTGCAGCACAAAAAATTAAGCGCCAAACGGATGACATTACCAAGATTTAAGATGCGTTCATCGTGAGAACCGATGAGAATGGAATCGCTGTGGTCGATGACCATTACATTTTTCAGTTACATGGTGAATAAAGTATATTATATTAACTAGGAAAACGCGTTATGTGTTTCTGCGTTGATGGATGAGCTAATGAGAATGGAATTTTTTCAAGAAGTTACATCAAGTTGATGTTTTGACGGCATTCAAGTTGAAATCCATCTTTCCATTTGGTTGGTTTATTTTGTGGACTATTCTAATGAAGGAAATATCTGATGCAGTTTAATATTACATGTAATACAATTTAATGAAACTTTATTCACTGAATAATTATTTTCTTGGAAACGGCTCGTCCAATTCCAATAGGAGTGTGTCACAATGTGCATCATTGTTGTACGTAGTCACGTTTGGGAAACTTTTGAATTCTGTTGAAAAACATTGATTTTCAAGATTTTTCCGCATTTCTTACGGGGTTTTTCAAAACTTTGAAATGGTTTATCTAAAAAGTGGTTGGACCTATTAGAACTGTATAGTTTTCGAGTCCAAGTTGGATAAGTCCGCGTATACAAAAAAAGTTTCATGCCGATCAGTCCAACCGTGCAACCTGTGTAGTGCGCACAAACAAACAAACAAACAAACAAACAAAAAGCACACAGACAAAGCTCCGTAAGAGTGGGATGGAAACTCTTTGCTAACGCTCATCGAATTATATATAGTAAACATTAATTATTATTGCCGTTGTTTCTACTCATAATATGGTTATAGTGCAAATTGGATTCGCTGTGTCCTAGTCAGGGTCCTAGGCCCTGTCACCTGAGTCACTCAAAACAGAGGAAGATGATGAAGGTGAACTATCATCTTCCTCCGTAAAATACTTCACAATATTATCTTCATCAGCGTCACTTTGAACTGACATATTTACCGTTTGCACCAGCCTCCAAATGAACAGGGGAACACTAGCAGGATCTTCAAATCATTAGAAACTTCGTTAGGATTGCTCTGACAGATGCCAAGAAAAACGTCGCTGATTCATCAAAAAACGAACATTTCCAGCCAACTTTCAGAACGGACTTTTGAAATAACGATAATTGTACAATTAGGTTTAGATATTCAGTAGTGATGCCTTCGGGTACCCGGGTCGGGTACGGGTAATGCATTACCCGGGTAATATTCTGTTACCCGGGTACCCGGGTACCCGTCTAGGTTCCGGGTAATTGTGCTAACCAGTACCTATAATACAGAAAATAACTTTTATAAATCACTCAAGCTACCGAGAGAAATTCAACTTCGCATTCCACATAAGTTTTTTCACCTACCTTCCCAGACCTCCCTCAACTTGTCATAATGCGCTCGTCAAATCTAGTCGCACCACCTACCGTTATCTGTGGTCACACGTGCAGTGTACTGAATCCCTCTCCTGTCAACCGCTATTTAGTTGCCTTGCCAAATACTATTCTTTACCGAGAACTGAGAAGCATATATAGTCATATAGTTTTTAGTTTTTAGTTTTATTTAGTTTTTTGAATTACCCGGGTAATACCCGGGTAATTTTGGCGGGTACCCGGTTCCTAATCTGTTACCCAAAGGCATCACTAATATTCAGTCAGTGTATTTAATTCCAAGGCGGGAGAATATTTTTGAAAAAAGTAAACAAAAATTATAGTCAGAAATCAAATTTGTAAAAAGTTGGAAAAGGCCTAGAATCATGATTTTTTTCCATTCATTTTCATTTTTGTTCGATGACAAAGAGACATTTGGAAAACTAAAATCCATTGCAAGGTACCAAAAAATATTCTGTTTAGAAGTAAATAGAAGGATTCTAACATTTCACTTATGACAAATATGCCAAGTTGCTTTTTGCTCTAAAATCTTGAAATTCAATTCAATTTTGCAACGGTGACCAGAATTGAGTTCTGAATTTATTACTCATCATTTATAGGGCCTATACTAAGAAAACGCCTTACATGCGTTGTGGGATGAGCTTAGAAGTATGGAAATGTAGAATTAGGAACATTTGGTCAGCTCAATGTACATATACAGGCCATGGATCACTTCAAAGGTTTAAAAACCGCGGCTGTCTGTTGGTTTATGGACCTTAGTTTCCCAACAATGGTGCCAGTGCCTTCTTGATATCCATCACAGATTTTAATCGTTTTAATTTATTGGTGACACTTGTTGCTCACATTTAACCCTCCAGTAGGCGCGCCCTAATCTAAAACACCAGTGGTCGCGCGGGGTCTACCACATGACGTCTACCAGACCCCGCGGTGTTTCTGCTATAACTTTTTTGTGAATCATTTTTTCATATATGTTTTTTGATATAAATGTTATTTCGTGGTTTGGTGAGCATTAGAATCTATTTTCGTACTCATAGGTTACAAATATTGTTTGAAATTTCAAGTTGACATTTTTTGGTAAAAAGTCCCAATAATAAACAACGTACTTTATAAAAATTGATAAAAAATGAAAAAAGAAAGTTTTTTCACTTTTTATTGATTTTTTAGTTTAGCATTGTATCTAACAATGAAATTATCATACATTGTTGAAGAAAAACAAAAAACAAACATGTTTTGTTGTTGTTTGAACTTATGCTATTTTAAATGGATAATTTTATGTCATATTTTTGAGTAAAACTGTATCAATTATTTCAAATTATAAGATTTCACATTTTATTGATCCATATTCATCATAGAATTCAGCATACATCCTATTTATTCAGTCTCAACTTCCATGACCATACCGATACTACAACGGCTTCACGATATAGTGACATGATCCAAACAAAGCTATTTGTGACAGAGAAGACATGTGTACTTGGTCTTAATATAAATCCAAAAACTGTTTTATGCTAATTTACAATATTCCATGGTTAAATAGTGTACGAAAAGTTTCGAAGCTATGTATCTATGAAATACGCATCATAAAAATACGTCAGAATTGAACAAAATGATTTTTTCATCTGCTGAAAAAGAGACAGTTTCTGTGACGCGACTGGTCGCGTGGGGTCCAAGGGACCCCAAAAAACTTCTGACTACAATAGTCACATGACGTAATTTTTTTTTGATGTTGAAACTTCTTTTGTTGGCTACTAGAGGGTTCAACTTGAAGGTATAGAGACTACCAAAAATTACAAGTTATGGCATCCATGTTATATTAACATAACTAAAGTGTTGGGGTCCATAGGACCCCACGCGACCACTGGAGGGTTAATAGTTCCTTTAATTGCTTTCTTAATTGCTTTTATTCATGTGTAAAAAAATACATAAAAAATACGTCTTCTTCGTTATTTCACATCCATAAATTCCACATTCCATACATCGCTTAAAATATGCATGATAGTTCTTTCCACATTCAGTATAAATTCAAGAGCTTTACAGTTTGAGAAATTTTGTTTCCAAGTATTTCTCCCCCGAAGTTATTCTTATGGGGATTTACTATACTTTCCAAATTTTTTCTGGAAAAACCATTTGACCGATTTGTCTGAAAAACAATCTCAACCTATTCTGGTGTGACACCAATTTGAAAAAAAAAGTTTCGAGTTGATTGATCCTTTTTCCTGACCTGTTTCCCGCGTACAAAATTACACAACAAGAAAAAAAAAACATAAAACCAAGCCCAAATTTTTTCGGTAGGCCTATATTGAATGTAAATCTTCGCTAGGCTCATCTAATAACCGAAGAACCGATAAAATCAACAAAAAGCTCAAGTGTGACATTTGAAAATGTGGTGACATAGGCCTAGCAATGGTCCGAAGAATAGCGGCTGCTTCTAGGATGAATGTTAATGAAAAATTACTCGCCTAGGCCTACTTTATTAGACGAGCTTTAGCGAGGATTCAATTTGACATACTGAAAAAAATTGGTGTTCGTTTTTTTTTTTTTTTGTTTTTGTTTTCGTTTTTATGTTTTTTTGTCGGTTCTCCACAGGTCAAACGGCTACATCTATCAACCTCTAACTTTTTTTCAACATGGTTCCTCATCTAACTTAGATCTGTCTAGTTTTGTGGCATTATCGGGAAGTAACTTTTTTTTATGAATTCAAGAAATTTCAAAAATTCCCATTAGAATAACATGGCGGAAAAAAAAGAAAATATTTTTATTTTCCCAAAAAAATGAAATTTTGCGTGAAGTTGGCTTACATTTTGATACACATTTCTAAAAAATTTCAGCTTGATCGGGTCAGCCATTTTTAAGAAAACAAATAAAATGTGCTAAAT
Source organism: Brachyptera putata (assembly GCA_907164805.1). Lineage (NCBI taxonomy): Eukaryota > Metazoa > Arthropoda > Insecta > Plecoptera > Taeniopterygidae > Brachyptera > Brachyptera putata. The sequence goes on from OU015465.1 coordinate 21,461,039, forward strand.
TGGTCTCACTCGAAGCAGTTTTTACCCATTTTTACCCATCTATTACTATCCGCTCGTCTAACAACGCATATGGCGTTTTCCTAGTAATATTTGATGACATGTAAAGCTGGAGTATGGGTTTCAATCTGTTCTCACCATCAGCAAATCCAGTGCGTTGTTTGTAGGAGCAGTGAACCAATCAGAAGTTGAGACGCAACGTGATGTTTGTAGTTTCCGTGAGCCAAGCAGAGCCCAGCATGCTGTACTATCAGTCAGTTGTGCTCTCGAATTCTGGTACCAATTGTAACAATAAGAAACAAACTATCATATTGAGCGATATCTAGGTTCAAATATCCTTGCTGGTCAAGGACAAGAACTGGATGTACTGGGTGGTAGAAGAGAATGCGGAGCAAAATAATAAAAGAAGTGGCAACCACAGAATGTACAAATCAATTTAATCAGTCTTGATCCCAATTATCTGAATAAAAAAGGTCTACGACAGGCACTAAATTGGCTGTCACTGGTTCAATATTTAAATAACATACATATAAGCGACATACATATTGAATTTCATGAAAATTTACATCACTAGTCATGCTTTATATGTTAAAATAGGCAACACATTATAAAAAAGTATCCTTCCACTCCTCAGAAAATATCTTGGTTCCAAATTAGCTTTCTCACTTATTGAAATAGTCCGTTCGCTTCTTCAAATTAATACATACACGTAGTTTGCTTCTATCTGGGGTGGTTCGTTCCCATTCAATAACAAGTTTGATCACCAAGTTTAGTTAAATGAATAATTTTAAAAAGTAGACCTAGTAGGCATAAGGCCTATGGCTGTTACGGATCCCGTCTGAATATCATTGTCAAATAAAGTACAGTCCGTGGTTTTACCTGGCATTATCTCGCAGTCTGTCATGACTTTGACGTCGTCTCGAGCGCGCTCGCAGTTCTAACCATGAAACCAGACGTTCAAATGGTTACCAACTCAATACGGAGCCAATCACTGCCATTTACGATATGTAGGTACTCAGCCTGGAGAAAACCAAAAATTATATAGGCCTAGACATCTATTATTGGTTAGTTAGTAGATTACAATAAAATATATCCAAGATTAAGGGTAGAGAAACACACAAACTAACCTAGAGTGTGTGCTATGCATACTGCAAACTAAAATGTATACTGTAGGCATATCAATTTTATGTAGCCATGTACAAATTTTTTATCTGTAAATTAAAACTGGAAGGCCTACGTAAAATATTGACCCACACAAAAAACTTCAATTTTTATTGTGTATAGGCTTAATGAAAACACACCATGAATGTTTGGTATCAACAGAATCTAGGCTCATGTCTAGCACAATGGGTCTTTGCCTCACTGGCATTATTTCACATTTTGGCAACGCCCCCCCCCCCCCCCCCCCCCCCCCCCACCCAAAAATACAATCATGATCTTATGTTCACAGGCGATTCCTAATAAAATGATTCCAATAATGATTGATAAAAATATCCACCCATGGCCAATTTAGCATTGTTGGGGCTAGGCTATAGGCCTATATAATATTTCAATGAGTGGGCCTAGCATGGGGAGGAGTACGAGGCCCCCTTGCACCCTAGGCCCTCGGTAATGTTGGCTCATAATTCCAAGCCACTGAGGTTTGGGATGATTGCTGGTTATAGTATCATTTGAAACTTGTCGTTCTGATGGCATAGCTAAATTTAGGCCAGACTTATGCTAGGCCTATGCTGACCTGCTTGATGTCTTCATGTAGGCTAGGCCTAGTCATTGATTTTGTAAACCTACAAATTCAATGGCCTAGTTAACTTTGTAAAATATGAAGAGACCTAGGCTACGACATTACAAATTCAATATACCCCGTTCACACTATGACCACTAACTGAAAACTAATGTGAACGGACGCAGTTAGTACTAACGAACATCAAGCGCTGACTTCGTACTCTAATACCCCGTTCACACTGTGTTCACTACCTGCTGTTAGCACTAACCGACATCAAGCGCTAACTGCGTTTAAAGAACGAAGTTATAGGCGTAGCACTTGATGTCCATTAGTACTAACTGCGTTCCGTTCACATTACAGTGCTAACGTCAGTTAGCATTCTCAAATCCATTCTTATATCCATTCTCAAAAATTGATGATTAAGTCTAGCAAAACAAAATTCTAGCAAACGCCAGCTTTTCCTATGACTGTAGGGTAGCCTAATGATTCCTAAATAAAATAGAAGGCTGAAATAATGGAGACCTAGGCACTGATTTTGTAAGTTAAGTTTACCTCATGGTCAATGGGCTAGCTAGGCCTAGACCTCATCATAGAGTATGAAAGTTTTCATGACCTCATGGTCACCAAGTATAAAATGTTGGCTATACTACGGGGTTTATAGTATAATCAATGGAAATTTAGGTATAACATTGTTGGTTTATATTCTAGATTTCAAAGAAACTCCAAAAAGAGCCAAAAGTAACGTAACTTACCACAATTGACGACGAAAATAATTTCCATCAAAATTCTTCCGTCAGGAAGTGCCATTTTGGAAAATGTTATGCTAGGTTGAAATCACGGCCTTCTTGAGAGCAGTATTGATAGCCGACCTGCTACCGTGGGCCATGCGACTACGTCGAAAATTCTAAAATAATCGACATCAAAAAACAAGAAAATCGAAATGGCTATTTACAAACGACAAGGTCTATGTGCAGCTAGACTTGGGTGGGCCCTTGACCCGTGGCGGGCTTTGTTGTTGTTGCAAGTAATCTAAATTACCAAAAGATTACCTGATCTAAGAATCCTACAATCTAATCAACCTAACCGGAAACACTTGACCAACCTAACCGATAACCTGTACTAATTTGTTATAACCCAGAACTGACATTATTTAATCCAAACTACTAGGCTTAATGCTACTAGTCTAGCCCTACTAGGCCTATATCACAATGACCAACAGGGCTTTTTGTAAATGGCCACTTCGCAAGAAAATGTTTTCTTTCATTGAAACTCTAGTGGATGGTTCTATTATACCCGATTTAAATAAAAAAGAAGTGAACTGAAGTAAAGAATCGTTTATGCCAAACGTGCTTCAGAGGAGTGAATATGAAGTCGAAATGTCTATACTGACTATACACACGAATATTTCATGGCACTAAAATAAGGAATTTCGTGGATATTCATAGTATCCTGTGACGTCACCCTAGCGGAAAAAAGAATGCCGGCCGCCATCTTTGTGATACTATTTGAGCGCCAGGTTCAGTTTACCCATGTTTCCTCATGTTATTGATTTTGTACTGATCCTTATTTTTTGTCAATTTATGCTATTAGGTAAGATGTGATAGGAACTCTAATACATGTAAATGTCACTCCTTTTTTATATATAAAAGTATATACACGAATTTTCGCGGTGATTCCAATAATTCCAATTCAAAAATTCAAATAAAGTTTGTTTGGAACAAAAATTCTAATCTAAATTACAACTAATCTAAACCCCACTTTTGGTGCGAAGAATAGCTACTTCAAAAACAATCACGTAAAATATTTCGGTGTGCTTTATTATCAATGTACATAAATAAGAACTGGGTCCATAAAATAAAATTTTATTTAACGACAAATATCTCCAAATTCGAAAGTTCATAATATCGATACTTCTTATTATTTCATAATCAGATCATAATTGATTAATGTAACCTCTTGTCGATAAAATATACAGATAATCAATAACACATCATATTTAATTCTGACAACATTATTTATCATTTAAAGCTTGCAAGTATGCAGTGTTATATAGTACTGACCTGTAGCATACATGCCGTCAATGATGGGCCTACACATTAATGTGAAGAAGACCGTTATACTATCCACAGGCTGTTGCCTCTTAACATGTACAAATTGAAGCCATTTAAATCTGACCAATCATATTATAACTTAGTTATAGCCTAAAACAAGTTAGCTATACCGGTACAAGTTATACTAAATTATAGTAACACGAAGTCTGTAGCAAATTGATTGTGATAATAATAATAATATTATAAATACCACCGGTGTGAAAAGAATGAAAGTAAATTCATTATCAAGTTCCCGAAAACGCTATACGTTTTGTCCAGTCCTACATCACTCAATATAGACTTATAACTTATAGGTTTTGTACATAATTGGGATTAATTAGCATAACAAGTTATAAGAATGGAAATAAATAAATACCTAGCTGTTAATTAGGACTAGAAAATAATTGCCAAACAAATTTGTTCTTTGATATATGTAAGCGAATTGAGGGGGGAGGGTACATGCATGGTGCTTATAAAAATAGAGAAATTCAGAATTTTTTCTATGTTCAAAAACCAGTGTAAGTGAATGAAATATTCACATCTCAGTTAATTTTATGCACTTGAATTATAATATGAAATTCTATTTAATTGAATTCAATCAGTTTTAAGATAATACGTCAATGGATAAAAAGAATGAGATGAAATTCATTGACGCATTATCCCAAAACTGATTGAATTCACAAAACTAAAATGATATAAATTAATTGAAGAGCATGAAATTATCTTGGAGATGTGAACTTTTCATTCAATTATACTGATTTCGAAAATGTTAAAAAATAGTGAAGATAAAGTTCTCGATTTGTTAAGCACCGTGCACGCACCCCCTTAACAATAAGATTGTAGGCCTACTATAAATAATCCACTGTCTAATCTCCTAACCATTCAACGAATCAACCGCCTAAACGTAATGTTACTCTTAAGTTAATATGTCTGCCAGCGAATACGCATTTTAAAACTCCGGCTAGAAGCCAAAAGCTAACAAAATAAGGTGCGTAATTATAAGACTGTAGACCTGATGTCAGCGAACACGATTTAAAGAGCGTCGAATATCAGCATCAAGTCAGCTGCTGTGCTGAGAGATATGATTCGTATTGCAGCGAAACTGGCGTCCAGCAGAGGGACTAAGGAGAGCGGCTAGTGGTAGAAGAACCCTTCCTTTACCGGCATACATCTTCTTGGTGAGAGGGGGGAGGGGGGGAGGGACTAGAAGATGGAGCTGGTGGTCTTCTGGTGAGTCGGTTTGTGGTAGTGCTTGCCTGGTTGTTCGTGTACTTTTGCCCAGCAAAGTGCACAGTGATACTGTAACATAATGACACAATATTAGCCTCTTCCAAACTTTTCCAGAAATTCCAATGTAACCTTTTCACTTCATTTTATTTATTTTACAATCACAAGACTTTTGCATTTTAATAATGTAGACAGTAGGCCTAGTAAGAGTGCATAGGAGCCGATTTAGCAAATCAGCTTTGTGGTGATAACGGGAAAAACAGATATGAAAGGTAATATGTAACTTATATCGCAATTTCACTGTCAAAGGTGTGCAGCAAAGAAATATGCGTTTTTTTGCTGTATAGGACTACGTTTGACACTTACTTGATGTAAGTTATATAGGTAGAAGTAAATAACATCTTGAAGGTATTAAAAATATTCGTGTCTCCCCCGCATTCTGATTATGATATCTCATACCATTCGAAAGTTGATATTTTGCTATATTCTTCACAAAGACTCACTAGTATAGCAAAGATTTGGAACTTTACAGGACCATCATGGAAACGAGAAAAAAATCGGCCCCTACTTCCTATGAAATAAAAATGAAAACTTGTTTTCAGTTCTTGTAAAAAAGATTTTGTTTTGGTTCCAACCTGCTGCTTACACCTTACACAAATATAATGGATGAAGTGCGATTGAATATTTTTATTTATTCATATTGGGTTTAGCAATGCACTGTACTGATGATCAAGATCTATTGGCGCTGGTGAATGATGTACGAGAAGATGGGTTGATGAGATGAAAGGTTATTTATTAGGTGTTTTTGGATAGTGTAAAGGAGTGCATCGTGGTCCGTTGTTAAGGAACCATCCCGTATTGAACTGAATGACAGAGTGAATCCACGTTAAAACCCCTGTCAGGATGGTCAACCATGGCGGGAATCTAACCCCGGTCTCCTGAATGACGGTTTAATGTGTTAGCCACTCGAACACTCACCTCAGTCGATGAAATGTATCCAAGTTTTGAGTGTTCAGAAGATATGTCAATTACTTTAAAGCACCCGACGTTACTGCAGAAGAAAGCTGCTGGTTTATTGACGCACAAATGTCCTTTGCAGCCGTCACAGTCTTGATCCTGCAGGACGAAAGCCTTCACTTCGATCTGAAAACACGATCATCACTAGAGCAACGTCGAGCCAATAAGAAACTCCCACAACACATCGAAGTTACAAATTGTATACCCACGAAACAAGAAGGTGGTCTATCATCATAACAAACACGAATATTAAAAATTTAATCTACGTTGGCTCTGAGAATGTTAGGCCTATAGATAATTATTTTACAGTTGTGTAAACAGTTGTGTATAGTAAGAATATACAGAACAACTATTAATAGTAAATAAACTTCATAAGTATTTCTAGTTTAATTTTAGTATGACGAATCCTATATTGGTACACTGTATTGATCAAATGGAGAATAATTAAATAAATAAATAAATAAAAAATAATAATATATGCACTACAAATGTAAGAAGACATAGGCCTACCTATAAACGCTAAATTCATGGCTAGACAAGTCTCAGCAAATTTCAAGGTCAGGTCAGGTTAGGTTAGGTCAGGTCAGGTTGGATTTGATTTCAGCAAAATGGCGTCGGCCAACGCCAAAGTGATTAGAGAATCGAAATCCAAATAAGTCAGAAGTCACTGCCACTGATATCGGTGGTCACCGGCTCACCGCACACCACCGCACCAAAAACGTCACAGTGTCTATGGTACTAGTCCACCCAAGGTTATCACATGGGCCCATCCCCCTTCCTCCAAGTCAAGATGCATTGAGGGTTGCGTTGATCGGCGAACCAACGCAACCCTCAATGCATCTTGATCCGAGTCTTTAGGAAGTTCAGGACCCCTATTCCTGAAATAAATGAGATGTGAGAAAAATCAGTGAGAAAACTATCTCATATAATAATGACATATTTCAACTCATATTATATGTGAGATACTCGTTTTCTCACTCATTTTTATTTTTCTCACATCTCATTTATTTCAGGAAACTATCTCATATAATAATGACATATTTCATCTCATATTTTATCTGAGATACTCGTTTTCTCACTCATTTTTATTTTCTCACATCTTATTTATCTCAGGAAAGGGGTCCTGGAGATCAGATGAATCAGATGATTGAATGCTACTTTATCAACTCAGAAGATTTCTTTAAAAAAATCTTCCTAAATAAATAAGTTTTAGGATTTAATTCTGGACAAGAATACATGTTTCCCGTTTGTATGAACAAAAAAACATTAAATATGAATTAAATGTGAATAAATTACAGTTGTAATATTTTAATTTAGATACAATTTTTACAATGAGGAAAATGGGGTAGGTACATGCATTGTAGGATGAACGAGATTTTATATAATCTGTGGGATGTACTCCAAAAAATGGTGGTGCTTGATTTTGAATGTATCAACTCACTTCCTATATGATTGCCATCTTGATAATACCAATCATTTCAGGAAGTAATTGGCATCTGATCATCTTTTGAGCATTTTGATGACATGCCCTTACGAAGCCTTTATATTTTTAACCGCGTATACTTCTTTACACTTCCTTCAATAAACGATCAACAAATAGGGTTGGTTTCGACAAAAATAAATGTGAATTTCGATAATAGCAAGACACACGACACGTTCATTTGAGTTCATTCGATCTCTAACACGATTATTGCAATAGTTGAGTTATTGCAATAACTTAGTTGCAATAGTTATCCTAAGTTGAGATTAAATTATATAACTCACAGAGACAAGACCAACTGCCCAGTGACGGTATGGGCCACCGGCCATCCGGCCAATGCCCAAGGACACCACTTTGGCAAAATAAATATCAAAAGTTTAGGTCAACCTAGAATATGTTTTCCTGCGTAACATTATTTTGATCGGCTTTTAACCGAGGCTTATCAAACCTAATATTAACGCCAAGTAGAACAACCCTAAGATCGATTGATTAACAGCTAGGTTATATGGGGGTACGAATGATTAGATGATAATGAAGTTATGAAATGATTATAATGTGAAAGGACGCTTACAAAAACTCATGCCTTATGCGAGACTCGAGCCCATGCCCCATGCCCAATGATGGCTTTAGTTTCTACCGCTATAGCGATATGACTGAGCATAGAGCTTCTCTATGGACTGAGCAAGGGTGATTCAAACTTCTCAAACCAACTGTTCAATATTTAAATCTGAATATATATATATATATATATATGATCCTTAGGATTGCACTATAGAATTAGACACATGAACAATACGTTCTAAAATACTTCATTTGTGTTGAAATTACCATAATTAACAAACACCTTAACCAACACCTAAGTTGCTGTCGAAAAGATTTAGTTATCATATCAGAAAGCGTTGTTAAACCCTATATCAATGAATTAAACTTGAAAACATATAATAAATAACTCACAGTACAAATCTGTGACTTCTCAGTAGGCTTATAGGCCTAGCAAAGTATATACCTAAGGTGGGACTAGACCTATAAGTTCATTTTGGCGTAGTTTGGAATGAATGAGGAAAATGTATCACCTATTTGTTTTTGTTGATATCGTCGAGCTTGTATTAAGATGTCACAGTACGCATCCTAGTGACGAATAACAGCGTCCCGACGCCTAGTTCCTGTAACAGTCACACCAGGCTACCACAAGCCACCGTCTCTACGCCCAACAGTTCACGTCATAGCCGCTAGAGAGCGACACTCGCACAGTTTGTCGAAAGGAGAAAACTTGTTTCGACAACGCCTCGCTGACCAGCGTCGTCACAGAAAACCTGATTTCGATTTCGCTCGAAGTATGAATCAAAGAATCTATAGCGGCGAAGAATTGACTTGAAACATAATCGTCTCTCATCTGTGATTGAACAAATAAATCTATCCTTTGAACCCAGTGGCAAAAAGTCCTTATATACATATACATTATTTCTAAATAAGACCTGATTGTTCATTGCTGAACTTCATTGTTATTAATATTAATACTAGGCCTATGTTTAATTTGCATTTGTATTTCAATGTATACCGTAATTCTTTGAAATGTCTGGTATTTTCCGTATAGTTTTAGGTGATATTACGTTAGATATTATATTTCACCAACAATTAGATACTCCACGCATTGAACCTGAAGAGAAAAGGAAATATTTCATTTACCGATTTAGGTACGATTATTTACTTTATTATTCTTGTTAGAGGCAGAAAGTTATACCTCGTTTATATTTTTCCAGCAAGAAAGTTTGCTATTGTTTCGTGATAAAAAAAATCACTATAATTTTTTATTTCAAATTAGAAGTAAATTGTACTTGCGTATTTATATAATTGGAATATTATAACAAATCCTGTGTGTCATAAAACACATACAGACCTACGCCATCACTCTATCTGTAATTATTTTGTATCCATGATATTATTTTTTTTTCCCATATACTATTTCTATACACACAAATCACAGATAAGCCTATTTATAGGTGTGACTTATTGTGAACACAAATGTATACTGTTAAGTCGATGAATAAACATCTTTGGAATATAAGAAATATATATATTATTATTAGTATTGTAAATCAAATTTTTGTGACTTTGCAGGTCTACAAAATTGTACCCAAATCTATGTAAAAACATGAATAAAAATCCTTGAAAGAAAAAAATATATTATTGTTAGGCCCTACTATTATCAAGTTATTATTGACAACAGGGCAAGCCTCACAAGTGCATTATAATACAACTCGAACAAAGGAAATATAAACACTAAAGGCACTATAACAAACACAGACTAAAAATTATAGTATGAGACAGCAGCTGGCCTGCTCCTTGTCAAACATAAAATTTACCAATGACATCCTTGAAATTATTGAGACATAACTGATTGTATCATAATATAAAGGTGTACCGACTCCAAACTAATAACTTGGGTGGCATTTGTGGTTTCTTGTGGTTAAATCGGAGCCAACGGTCCCATTTGCCTGTCGCGATTTAGCGGATTCCCTTGTAAACTAGATGTAGATAAGAGTGGCTACGGCACCGAGGGCTATAGCATTGTAGTTTGATATAAAAGCGATAGCTGCGTGACAGGCAAATAGGTCCATGGACTCAGATTCCAACCGCGGAAATATTTCACTTGGAAGACGTGAGTCGGCACACCTTCTTTAATATTATGATAAAGTCTGTTGGTATCACTACATCGTGTTCAAACCTTTGGAACAATTCACTTCATTATAGGCCTGTTAACATCGACTGTAGCCTATACACATAAAACCGAATGTTTTAAAATATTCTGTCGGGTTCTAAGTTAACTGAAATAGCCAGCTATTTAATACATATTAAATAAGAATATAGAAAATATAGAAATATAGAAAATGGTTAGTATGATGGTTAGTCTCAGTTCAAATTGAATACGTTAAAAATCCGTAAACATACTTGCATGTAAATAAAAAACAATCTGCCTATCTTAAAGAGAATGGTCATGAAGAAAGCGGGAGCCATGTTTCTGACAAAATTTCACCTTTTGATTTCTTTCAAATATAAGTCTTCCAAATCCAATGAGCGAGGCTCTATGAACTTGACTGTAGAAACTGCAGGGGACATATTATGCGTCTATACTTAGATAGCCCTTATCATTTATTTGACTTATAACACAATTATGAAATGTTTGCTAATCACAAATGAATGGGCTGTATATCAATCTGAATAATGCATTCGTGTAATATACAACTCTAGTATTTGAAAATGAATCAAGAATTCAAGGATTTTAAATGTCTGTGATCATATCACACTTTGCGTTCAATGATTCAGACGAAAGATATTAACTTGGTTGCTGCCATTGTGTTCATATTCAACGTATTACAATGTAATCAAACAAAGTCTATAATCAATAACAGAAAAATACACAGTATTTATAGATAACTAGATTTTGCGCAAAGGATTGTTCATTTATAGGTAAAACGCAGAACTGAGCAGCGTAATAGAGTATGAAGAGAAATCAATTCAGAGTCAACATGGAACCAAAGAAATACTCCGGACTAAGTTTAGTCACTATAACGGTAAGCTGAATGAATAATAATAATGAAATACTAATAAATATGTATATATCGGAGTGCTTGCTAACACACTAGTGTGGTTCTAGAGGCCCCTTTAGAAGCACACTATAGTGTCTCGGTCGGCGGAGGCACCGCTTCAGGAACTGAAGGCACCGTTGGCCGTGGGTTCGAGTCCCGCATAAGGCATGCGTTTTTGTAAACGTCCTCTCACTAATCATCACTTCATAGTTTCACAATCACCTGCTCATTCGTACCCCCGTATAACCTAGCTGTTGGTGGGGTCATTAAGCAAACGATAATCATCATCATCAGGTATTTTACCCATAGTAAAAATGCGTAGCATATACAAAAGCACCATTGCAAGTAACATTGCAACAATAATTTATCAGAGTGATTGGTAATTTTCTACAACATGATTATACTAATAAGGGTGATCCACATAGTGGCTAGCAGACTGGGATTCAATTCCCGCCATTTCCACTATACTATAATGGTTTTTCGTGATCTCCTATGTCGTTTAGGTATACTGAGATGGCAAACTGACAGCAGGCTACGACCAACATCTTCCTACTACTCAAAATACATAATAAAATGGCCATCCATCTCATCTTCTCACAATCTCATTCGTCATTCCCAACACAAATACATTTTTTAAAATCTCACTTTGTACAACGTATACTGTCTCTTATTTCAGCTACTACTGACTATACTTCCTACTTTCATCTCTACTCAAACCTGTAGCCCAAACGGCTTCTTCTGCGTTGCGGGCAGCTCTACCTTCCAGGACTGCCTGAACGAAGTTGTGTCACCAACAGTGCAGAACTGCACCAGCGGTACTGTGTGCTCCATGGCCTGTGAATACCCATGCATCACATCTACTGCGTGCCCTGAACCGACTCCCCCACCAGCTAAGTGCAACGCCGATAATTTCTACTGCATTCCAGGCACGTCTAATTCTTTCTCACAATGCGTCGATGACAATCCAACACCATATCCAGATGTTACTGAATGCATTTATGGTATTTGCGACATGAAGTGCGCAATATCCTGCTCGGAATATTCGTGTCCCGAATGTGAAGAACCTGGACGATATCCTATACCGGAAGATGTTCGCAGCTATTATATTTGTAGTGTAAATGCTAATAACGTCACACAGTATAAACAGTATAGGTGTCCAGACGGATCTGTATTTGACGCGACATTGAAAAAATGCGTGGATGCTGCGATTACAGTCGACCCTACGACGGAAATACCTACAACTACAATTACTTCGACAACTGTTACAACGTCAGCAGCAACTACACCGGCAGCATTCACGTGTAGTAAAGCAGGAAGGTTCCCTGACCCATCAGACTGTAAAGTGTACTACATATGTTCAAAGCTTTCTAGCGGTGGATTTTCACAATACAGATATGTTTGTCCAGGAGATTCTGTGTTTGATTCTCAGTCGTCGCAATGCAGCTTGATTGCCACATGTGCTCAGAAGAGTACGACAGCGGCAATGACCAGTAGTTCAACTACGTCGCCTCCTCGGTTTGTGTGCCCAGGACCTTCTGGAATGTACGAAGATGTGAACAATTGCAAGAATTACTATCTCTGTGTTGCATCACAGGCAACGGCGTACAGTTGCCCTGGTGACTCACTATATAATCCTGTCATAAAGAAATGTGCAAGTGCATATGTATGTACGAAATAATCGTTATATTATAAAGTTTGTATGTGACGTTATATTTATGAATATCTCAATTTGTATCCACGAAACAAGAGGGTCGTCTACCAATAAAATAAATACAAATAGCATCTCTGTATTTCTGTAGATGTGGTGTTTACTTGGTTTAGGCCCCTAATGATCTTTTATAATATTGTTCACGATAAGAAAAGGAACACACACACTTACATAAATACACACACACATTAATATCATTGGAAAATACCCCCCTCGTTAGCTCAGATGGTAAGAGCATTCGTGTATCAAGCAAAAGGTCCAAGTACGATTCCTCGACGAGGTGGTATTTTTCAGTGATCCATCATATCAACATCACGTGATGTATGTTTCAACAGAGAATCATGTACTCATATATATATATATATATACATACTTATATTTATTTATTCATTCATTTTAATTTCCATCCAAGAAGGATAGAAAATATTCTCCCCCAATACCTTTAACGTACAGTAAGTACATTAGGCCTAAGCAAACTACCACTCGTCTGTTCCCATAAATATTTCCCCAAATAATCTCTCCCTGTTTTACAGTCCCTTTTTTAACATTTTCATTCATCTCTGCCGTGTTTCCTCCCCTAGCCCACACGGCCTCATTTGCTCTACCCCCTCCCTCTCCCCCTCCTTCTCCGCCCCTACATCTGACAGTCTTGTATTGCCACCCCTCCCTCGAGATGCCACCAGTTTGTTGCGATGATGTGCGATGATTAATGAGACCGACCATAGAATCAACATGGGGACTTGAACCCCACCCAACACTCCCCCACATAACAGTCAGTTTATGAATACTAGAACAAGGAACAATAATTCAAACACGTGATTGCCGTGGAACAATAGCTCGATGGAATCGTGGAAAAGTGGAAACTCAAGCCGCATGTGGTGGAAGAGAAATTGGAAACTTTTGAAGTAATACTCTGAAGAACTAAAAGTTGACACTATAGAATTGCGTTGTCGGAAAGCAAGTCGTTCTGTTAACTCGATATTTCAAATCATATATTATAGTGAATAGAATAAGAACGATTTGAAATGAGAATGGGATATGAACCGAAAGAAGAAGATGAAGATAATTGAGATCGAGGATGTCTTCTCTTCAACGTAGATGTTTGAATTGAACGTTAAATCCCTCAACTTTTTACCTCAAGATTTACAGTTTATAAAATGAGTTTCATTAAGGTCACGGAAATTACTCACAGGACTCGACAAAATTTCAACTTTTTCCGGAAAAAAAAAACAATTAGACCGATTTTGCCTCAATCCAAAATTGGTATATATTCTGGTTCGACAGTATAATGTCCATGGAGTGAACTAACGTAATTTTTTGGAAGTCGATTGGTAACTTTTTCCGACCCGTTTAAGCCACTCACAAAAAAAAGCAAACATAGAAATGATTATTTTTTTCAAGTGTGTACATAAAGTGAAATGGAAATCGTCGCTATACGCACATCTAATAATCTATATTCCAGGCGTATAAACTTCTTATTACCAAAGTGTTGTACAAAATACCAGAAGGTAATAAAAGGACCCAGTAAAAAAAACAGTGCTGGTAAAACAAATGAACAATAGCAAGTCATATTTTCCACCCTTATTTACGACCATTGAGTTTGACCCTATTCTCCATGAATCGCGCCCTCTATGTTGTGACTTTAAGCCATTAAGAAATGTGAATTACTCTTCGGGGACGATATCGATGTACTATACTGTATCTAGTGCACTAAATGATACCCTCCTACGTTTATATATTACATGCTGGGAGTAATTATGATTTATATCCGACTAGGTTCTATTCCCGCGAGGTGTAACTACCAGCACACGCCGCTAGATAGTGCCCCAGTCAGCCAGCTATATGCCTAGTAAAGGCATAGAGGAAAACGCCATGTTTGTATCTTTATTGCGTGCGCATAAGCAGGGTCTTAGGCTTGTATAACAACAATACTCAAAACTCAAAACTCAAAACTCATTTGATCAATTACTCAAAAGAATGTAATTCCAGGTGTTGTCTGTGCTTGAGGGAGGGGGGGGGGGGGAGAGAGAGAGAGAGAGAGAGAGAGAGAGAGAGAGAGAGAGAGAGAGAGTGAGAGAGAGAGAGAAGTTAATTACACTGACACCAAAACGATTGTCACTTATAAAGACACAGACTATATTTATATTTATTTATATTGTGTTCAACGACACACAGTGATGATAACTAAGATCTATTGGCGTATGTATCGGAGTGTGTATATTAGGGTATATATCGTATAAAAAATGAATTATTATAATGAAATGACAAAATATCACTTTAAAAATCTATAGAAATAATTTGAAATAAAGAAATGGTATAAACAGCAAATAGAGAACTAAGAATTTATATAGAAGTTTGTGAAAATATAATTAGACTGTTAGGATGAAAGTATTTCTACACCCTACAAGTCTTCCTAAATCCATTGATTCAGTCAGAATCACCTGATCTAAAAACCGTTTTTGTTTCCACAATTTCACTTTCTCTTCAATAAGTAATGTATTGGACCACACAATATGCTACACATTACTCCTCATTGCAATCTCTCAATTACTAACGCTATTCGGAGCGTTTTTTATCATTACATTTTCAACTCGTTTAGGCAATATGTTTTGATTATCAAATCAAGTATACGCCGTGGTGTGATACCCATTAAAGAGCCCCGCTGTTTTGGGCAATAGCGAGCCGTGACGAAAAAAGCCATGTGGCACGACGTAAACAAAGACAAGTCCGTGCGCAGTCGTTCGGCGCAGCTCACCATGGTGTCGATATATCGAATCAAAACAATGACAATCGTATTGCTTTACTCAATTCCACCCTCACAATCATGGAAGTACTTACACGTATACAAGGTTCTTGATTGGATTAATAAAACATACATTCGTGACCTGTTGACCTATTGGTGTGACCGGAAGTCAGAAAACTACAATGGAGTCTCTCAAGGTGGAAAAGTTGCCTGATGCTTGTCAAGATACAAGATAAAATTAGGATACATTATTATTCACTATTCATTATTATTGTTACTATAGATTAACGTATGAATTATGAATTGATATACTGGTATCCAAGAAAGGTGAAGGTCGACTACCAACTTTGAAAACTACGAACACCTGTCAGGATGGTCGATCATGGCGGGAATCGAAACCCAGTCTCCTGAGTGACGGTTTAATGTGCTAATCACTCGACCACTCGTCTCAGTAACATGTATTTAGATGGTGTGTTAAAGCGTATAGGGTTATGTAGACGGTATGTTTATATTCGACTACAGAAACCAAATGATTGTATAAAACATATTTGATATCAATGTTTACTTAGCGACATGTCAATTACGCATCTGATCCGTTGACCGGTCATTCTACACAGATCGTGTCGTTCATCACATTCTTTGTATTTATTGACGTATTGTCTTATAACTGATTGAATTCACTGAAATAGAATTTCATATCAATTAAAGAGCATGAAATTGTCTTGGAGATGAGAAGCTGTAGACTAATATAAAAATTCAATCTTCTGAGAAGTTCTTTGCTTGAGACTAACTTTTTATTATGTTTTCGATCATAATGCTTTGTTGCTTTGGCTGTCTGCAAAATATCTCCCTATACCTTCTTCTATAAACGTATGTGAATGTTTACTTTTAAATATAGTCAAATATTATTTGATATTATTTAAATATTGTATTAATAATTATTATTGTTGTAATATATTTATTTTCAAATAATATTTGATTATATTTGAAAGTAAATATTATCAAAATCCTATTCAACTCAATCAAATCTTACTATTTCTAAGTAAATCACAAAGTATTAAAATCAATCAATCAATTGCTAGAAAAATTCACCATCTGCATGGAAGTTTGTTGTTGATTTATAATGTGCCTACTAATATATTTATTCGAATGTTCAACCCTAACCCTCTCTATTTTTCTATTGAGACTCAGCGAATTGTATGAATATGTGGGGACTTGTTTGCACCCCCTTCCTTTCCCCCCCCCCACTCCCAACTTCCACCCCTTGCAATTTCACTGAATGCACTGACTCTTTGTGCAGCCCTCCCGCTGTGTCATTACGAGATTCATGCTACGGTGTTTTCGACACCCCCCCCCCCCCCTTCCATCTGAACCTATAGTGTATTATGGAACTGCAGGTGCCCCTACACCCCCTCCCCCACCGTGAGCATTGTGAAAGTGCAGTCAGTCAGTGAATATACTGTCAATATATTAATAGAGGATTTCTCAAACCCTCGATTTTAGCTTGCTGGCTTTTCAATGGTATTATGAAATACGTCATGGATCTGTTTTTCGTACATCTGTGAGGATTTAGCACGTAAAATGTGATGTAGGTGATAATGGATGACAGAGGAAGGTGTATGTTGTATGTATGTTCGTATGTTTGTTACAGTAGAGGCAAATTGAGGACTCCGAACGATCATCGTCTCTTTCTTTCACTGTTGTACCTATCCTTTAAACTTATAGATATAATTTGACAGTTTCTGCCTGTAATTATTTTGAATTTTTAAAAAGATTCAAGTGTATATGCAACATATTGAATATTCTTAATCAGGCATACTTCGTAATATAATCACTGATCTAGGTTATTTGTTACTGTATATATCCCACGAAATTATAATAGGCATACCTTTATTGTAAACGCATCATTCGAATGTGGGAAGTATCTAATTTTCATGAAAATAAATACTGAAATCTTTTTTTCATGTATATCAATACATATGCTATTTTCTGTGATATGACGTTTCGAAATATCAAATGTGGTGGAACGAAATAATTATATAGAATTATATTAATATGAAAAGTATGTAAATATAAGTACAACAAATATAATAGAAACAATATAAAACGTATAGTAACACTCATACTGAATTTATTCGCTGAATATAAGCCTACACAAACCATTAAAAGTATAGAAAATGGATCAAGAGAAAAAATATTGTTGTACTATCATGTCACAGGCATGCCCAGGACATTGCGATAGGTGCTGCCCAGTGGCGTAACAGGGCACGACGAGACAGGAGCCCAAAATGTTCAATACGTGCCTTCAGCAAACCACCATTATCTTATTAAATATAACGGATTTAATATCAGATCATTTTTCTCCGTGAATATTTATAGTAAATTTCGATGCTCTTGTGCGTAAGTGCTGCAATATGGCTATAATAGTGCTGCTATAATAGAAACTTGAAAAAACCTATACGTATTCTCTATTATATGCGAGCTCTGAAACCTTGCAGATACGTGATTATTCCATCTCATCTTGTCTCCACTCAGCTCTGCGCTGCACACAGCTTATCGCTACCCCCGATGTTGTCATGACTCGGTCGGGGGGGAGGGGGGTTGCAACGGGTAGCGTCGGGAGGAGGGGTGCAGTAATAGCGTCACTAAGTGGATAATCGTCTCGATGTCGCAGGGTTTAGTACCCACGGGGCAAACCCTTGGTGGTAATGAAATTAGGTGGGGACCTCTGAGCCCCCCCCCCCCCCCCCCCCCCCTATCCACCTTGCAACATCTAAAACAACGCTACGTCTAACACATACACACACACTCTCTTGAGCGTAGTCGTGCATGTACTCTTCTATATTATTATTCACACCTGATGCTCGAAGGTATATCGAGGCTATATAGGGTGATAGCATGATTGTCGAGCTACCATATATAGCAACGATAGAAACACAATTTGGGGATTTCTTCTTATAAAAACAATATGTGAAATCACTTTCACATGAAAGAAGCCCATAGTTCTTGAGAAATATTCTCCTTCGACAGTAAAAGTTGCGGGTCAGTGTTGAAAAGTGGAACTTGTGAAAAGTCACAAAAGAGAGCGCTCGCATACTTCAACAATGTCATTTATTGAAAATCTAACATTGTTAACAGTTTTATATAATTTCTTCGGCCATATTGGGATTTAGAAGCGCATTCGGTTGTTAATTTTTGTGTCGAATAGACACTCTCAACGAACGAGTGGTATACTGCTGTAAGAAGGGCCGTGAAATGCTAGGGGTCCTCCTTGCAAGCACTGTTGGTGTTGGTTAGTTAACGTTATATTTAAAGAAATATGTATTGGTTATTTTTCATGAGTTAATTTATTTCATACTTTAATAATTGCTACAGTTACTGTAATTTATTGTCCAACAATACCAGAACGTCTATCACCTTTCGTTACTTTTCATTTGATGAACTCGGCACCTCCACCAATATTTACGAACACTGTAACTGCCTGACGAGGTTATTTTTAAGTTTGATAGCACTATCAATTGATGATGAAAACACAGTTTTTAATCGAAGAATATGTCAGGATAGTCGACCATGGCGAGAATCGAGCCCCGGTCTCCTGAATGACGATTCAGTGTGTTAGCCACTCAACCACTCGCCTCAGTTTTGTTCATATTCATTCATTTGTTATCATAATGCTATTCAAGTGTGTATTCCACTTCATCTAATTACAGTTAATTTAATACTGTTTGACTCGGTTTCAAGCGAACGCATTTAACTGACTCTTAACGAAGTTGCCAAACACTTTACAGCTCCTTTGTTTGGTAATCGAGCGCGCCAAGTGGCTACAACGAGTACTAGGCGAACAGCTAGCATGTGTATCAAGTGGCAGTGGAAACAATTACTGTGTAGATCTAATAAGGGATGCAGGATGAGGGTGGTGGAATAGAAGGGCGATATGGGGTAGGTGTGGGAGAGAGAGAGAGAGAGAGAGAGAGAGAGAGAGAGAGGTGATGAACAATTATTGGAATATAGACAAGTTATTTAGTTACTAGTCCCGTTCTTCTGTTGCTATTTTGTTTTGTACTCATTATGATAAAATATGGCTGAGCCGCGTGGTCTAGTGGCTACAACACTTGACCGTCATTCAGGAGACCTGGGTTCGATTCCCGTCATGGTTCAGCATCCTGACAGAGGTTATTCGTGGTTTACTTCTGTCGTTCAGGACAATACTGGGATGGTTCCTCAACAACAGACTACGACCGACTCCTTCTCCGGACCATTTGGAAACTTGAATTACTTTTTATCTGTGATGAAGGAGTATGGTCACGGACAGAGCAGTCCTGGTGTCAAAGTTCATTGTGTTTTAATTTAAATATAGTCATACATAATTATTTATGTTTGTTCATGCCTAATAAGACTAATAATAACTTGAAACAACCGTTGCTCGGTTTTTTCAAACTTTAAAGTGAACGGCCTTTTACAAAAGCCCGTACCTTATGCGGGCCTCGAACCCACGATCAACGGAGATTTCACTTTCTACAGCTATTAATTACGATATGACGTATGAATCTCTGACCATTCCAATGATTTACACTTAACGTTTAACCATCTATATTTGTAAAAATCACGCCCACCTTAAATAAAAATGTGGGCGCATAAAGCTTGTAATTTATCTCTCCACTGGGTTTAATGTGTTCTCACGCTGTCCTGAGTCGAACCCCAGTCCTCAAGGACCAACTCCTCGGAGAATCAAAACAATACGGTCTGCATTTGTAATTCAATGGAGTCGATTAAATCGCAAAAGTGATTCAAGATAGGATTGTCGAGGGAGTTGACATTATAGCGCCGGACTGCATGTACCAGGGTGTGTAGGGGGAACGTGGGGGGAGGGAGGATTTCCCCAAGGTGGATAAACTCACATGTCCCACACACACGGGCACAACCGTGACTGTAACGCTGGTACAAGTTTAGCCGTGACCGTAGCCATGGTACTAATATTGCCGGTGGGTCGGGAGTTTTTTTGGATGAAGGCTTTCCGTATGCTTATTAGCCGTTTTCTTATGCGCTTGCGCAAACTTATTGCAGACTACTTTTTCGTTTAATCGAATTGAGTGTATAGACCTACATATTATGGTGTTTGGTTAATAATATTTCTTTTTAAAAAACAAAAATCCGAACTTATTTGCAACAGAAGTTATTTTACGTAGACCGAATTACGCGAAAGCCGTTCAGCCAAATGTCTGCCGACTTGCTTGTCAATTGAGGAATTGAACATTGAAGCTGCGGCGTAGAAGATCATGCGCAATGGCCAACTATCTCGTTACTATTATACGTTTGATACCAATGCTTTCTTTGAAGATAACAGTCTTTAAACATATATGCCTATTTGGATGCGAACGTCCAGGGTTCAAAGCTCAACATTTACAATTTCGAATTTGTTTCGAAAAATTAAATATTAAGGCTTCTGCCACGAGTCATGGGTCAAGATATTTTCTGCAGAGACTGATATTGGAATATATTTTATTTTTTGACAGTCTCACCTAAGCTGTAGTATATGTAAATAGGTATGACACGTGCTTTCGAGCAGCGGCTTCGAATGATCAACCCCTCCTGCGATTGTCTTGTTGATTGATGAATAATAATTATTGATTGCTTAACGACCCCACCAGCAGCTATTCGGGGGTACGAATGAGCAGGTAATAATGGGACTTCAAAGTGACGATAAGTGAGAGAACGTTTCCAAAAACGCATACCTTTTGCGGGACACGAATCCACGCCCGACGTGACTCAAGTGTCTACAGCGGTGCCTTAGATGGCTGAGCTACGGAGGGCGGCTCTTGTTTATGGAATTGTAGCCGTTGCAACTGTGCCTGAGAATAAAAGAATAAATCGAAACGTGCACGTTTAACGGCGCTATAACTTCTACGTGTCGTGTTCGATGTTACTATATTTATCTCACTTGCGGATCTAGTCGTAAAACTTATTTTTATTTATTTACTTCGGTATTCATTACCATTTTTGTCCGAAGTGAATCTTCATATTATTTCTTACAAATATCAATAAAGATTCAACGAAATAAATCATGAAGACAGTCAATATATTTCTAAAAAATAACGTATATTTGATAAGGTTATTTAAGAACCCATGAAGTAAAAGAAAAAATACCAGAATTTCATTTATTTACAACTGTATAAAATATTATTTATGACAAAATAATTATATTTCAAAAAGGATATGAAATTTAGAGATACATTTTCCAAAAAATTGCGGAAAATAGCTTACATTAGATGAGCGTGAGCGAAGATTTCCATCCTACTCTTACGAAGCTTCGTCTATTGTTTTTTTTTTCTAATTGCTATGTAGAATTTCTTTCATCAACATCAATCTTTCATCAATTTCTTTCTTCAAATCATGATGTAACAAAATATTATGCATTCTTATACAGAAATTTACTACGTTATATTGTGGAACCAACCTATATATAGCTTGAAAATGAATTCAAAATAATTTTATCCTTCAAGTGAATTCTGTCATAAATCATTCACTTTTCTAACATTCTTCTTCTTTTAGTGATTTAAATAAACCATCAAGTAATATCAAGTCTACTCAAATGTGTATGTTTAATCATCTTCCAGAAAGCTTCTTCTCTTTCTTTCTACTAATCCATTCTCTTTTAGAACGTTTCAGTTTTTTTTTTTTTTTTGATCTTCAACGGAACTTATTTTTTAAGTCTTCTAGTGTACATTATTAATGCATAGTTTAATAAGTCAATGATTTATGGTTGTAGTCAGGAGAAGCAAGATGGCAACTTTGCCGACTTCTTCTTGTACCCTG
Source organism: Brachyptera putata (assembly GCA_907164805.1). Classification (NCBI taxonomy): domain Eukaryota; kingdom Metazoa; phylum Arthropoda; class Insecta; order Plecoptera; family Taeniopterygidae; genus Brachyptera; species Brachyptera putata. The sequence continues at coordinate 21,483,424 of OU015465.1, forward strand.
CATGAGTGATGAAACAAGGGTTGAGAGAGAGAGAGAGAGAGAGAGAGAGAGAGAGAGAGAGAGAGAGAGAGAGAGAGAGAGAGAGAGAGAGAGAGAGAGAGAAAGTTTAACAAGTTGGTGCCCGAGAGTTTAATCATCTTGCCAAAGACACAAACTGTACATCATAAAGTTGGAACTGTTAAACTTTAACATCATATAACTTAACGGATTATAAGTTAGTTTGAAGTTTGGAGAAAGTCAAGTCAAGTCGCGTATATGTGTGTGTGTGTAGCATGTGTGTGTGTGCGCACATGCTCATGTTATATTATGCGTGAAGTATTATAGGTATTTTCAAGTGACAAATCACTGACAATAGCGAACTGGTTAATCACAGATTGTGATTGGTGAAGGGAAACCCACTCATAATATTTTTTTTTTGTTATTTATTGTTTTAAAAATGTTTAAATAATATATGAAAAATGAAAAATGAAGAAAAAGTGATAAATCTTCAGTATTTTTTATCCTTCAAGACAAGTCGCACGGTTGGACCGATCCACATGAAACTTTTTCTGAATGTGCAAACTTATCCAACTTAGAACTGTATAGTTTTGGGGTTCAATCGGTTGAACCATTTTTGAGAAACACCAACTCAAAGTTTCTCAAAAACCCATAAGATTAGGCTGGGCAAGAAAATTTGGAAAATAAAATCTCTCCGGAATAATTAAAATTCCTGCTGTAAGGATTCTATAAATGTTTCTTATTTATCTCACAGATAGAAATAATATTGCAGAAATATGTGGAAGATATGGATTCACGACCCCTATAGATTCGATAGTAACCGATTGAAGTGTATTATCTAAGTGAAGGTGTGTAGAGTTTTTGATTATACTCTATTTGGATATCTCGCTCATCTTACAACGCATATTCCGCGTTTGCCTAGTTTCAGAAAAACACACACCAAAACTCACTGTGGAAAACTGTCAGTAGGCTTACTTTTGACATATCTATGTCATAAACGAATTTCTTGATATGTCTAGGAATTGATCGACGTACACCTAACCGTGTCTGTATCCACTTGTACAGCGGGGGGCGAGTTCATTTCGCCAGCCATCCAGTCAGCATGGGATGACAACGTATGCCAGGGGCCGTGGATGAGTCGGTGCTGTGGTCGGGGGTGGGAAGGGGGGCGGGTGGGAGGCGGCCAGGGGGTGGCACGTTGCTATGGTTACACGAGCATATAACGAGTCTTCATTCTCTGCCCCACCCATTCAACATATAGCAGTCAAGTAACCATACACATAGCCTCGACTTCGCTGTTCGTTGGCTTGCACAACAAATATCTATAAAAACATACTCGAAAATGTAGTAATTTTAAAATATTTTTGTCAAGTTTTTGCTCATATTTCAGTCTGTGTTGGCACCAGTCCTGTCGAGTTTTTTTTTAGAGTAGAATGAAGCGCCATTTAGAACAATAATTGCATACTTTATCACTTTATTTGATTTATGACACTATTCTTTTAAAAGGGTAGACATACGAGAGTAATATCTTCATACGTTAATACGACATACATAGACTAGGCTGGGATGAGGACAGACGAATGCTCATATTTGTATTAATATATTTTTTTATAAATTAAATTAAGAAATGAGGAATGTAATTAATTACATTCAACTCATTTGGAGGAATCCATGTTCACTACCAAGTCTATATACCTTAGTAGAACAACAAAGTGAGCTGAAAATTATCTGACAATCCAATCTAGCTTATTGGACATTTTTGAAGAATTTAAATTGAGGATATATTGCTATAGTTTTATTGAATTTGAAATATATAATGCGAGGCTTATCTAGTTTTATAAGATCCAGTTGAGCGATTAACATCGATAAAAAATTCAACTTATGGAATAACTAACATTATCTGTCATATATCTCACAAATATATGGCACCTCTTAGTATATACTACACTAAAGGAAGTTCCTGAAGGAAGGATGATACTGAAGGAAGTTCATTATTGTGCTCTCATATTTATCCATCAGATAATAAAGAATACACTAACACATATTCGCCTCATCATCATCTGTCACAAGTGCATAACGATACTGAATTGAGACGAATTACTCTTATTTCTCCCTTCCCTCAAAAAACAAAACAAGAAAATCTGTGTGATTAAAAAGACAGTTATTATTTTATTGGTTAAAACCCTGTTCACCTCTCTAGTAGTTTATGTACGCGTATCAAGGGGTGCTTGAGAAATTACTAGACTGAGGTTGGTAGATGAGAAGAACGGGGGAAGGGGTAGGAATGGGGGAAGGTGGCGCCAGCGCCGAGACGTCATCTCTACTGCGCATGCGTCTTACGTCACATATCACGTGATACAATCTCGATGCTAATCAAGACTGATGGTCAATAATGGCGGCTCCAAACCCACCCCTCCCTTTCCACCCTTCTCCACAGCCCAATCGACAAGCATTGAGGGTAGCACAGGGAGATATCTACAGGGAGAGAGCTAGAAGAAGTATTTTTATTGTGTACATATATATATATATATATATATATATATATATATATATATATATATATATATATATATATATATATATATAGGCCCCGACTTACACAGGGCTGCACTCAACTAAATTAAAGCTTATGTTATGCCTGCAATATGCACGTTACGCTTAGGGAATGACGCTTAGGCTGTTACTGAAAGGTGTTTGTATCGAGTTCTTTTTTAAACGTCGTTTGGTTTTACGAAATAGGAGATAGAAGTTGATGGTTGTTTTCTGTCTTTGTCTGTGTGGAAAGTTTTTAACATAGTTAAGAGTTGAACGGATGTCCTGATCTAGTTTGGTCGAGTTTATTAGAAACAGATTTCTGCTTTGTTGGCGATTTCTAAGCTAGTAAATTAAGATGATACGTAGAACAGGATTTATGGGTGAAAAAGTTTGAAATGTTTTCATCAATTGTATTGTTTGAGAAGAGGCCAATCTTTATAGGGATACGGTTTCTATACGAATGAGTGTATTTATGCTTCATTTATTTCGGATGTCAAAGAATAGGGATTTATATCAAGTCAAATCGAAAACAGTAATAAACAACTAACAAATAACAAATCTCAAAACATGTTTTAAAAGTCGTCGTGTGGAATAAGTGAATGTCACATTTTCCTTTATTGGATATTTCTCAATGGTTCTCCTGTGGTATATCCGCTAAATAGTTTTATTAAATTGTGCTCAAAACTATTAATTGCTATATAATTTCATATCGAGAAAAATGTTGACTCCAACACATTTCTTCATTCGGTTTTAAGGAACGGAAACCATTTTTTTTCAGTGTTCAAAATCGAAATCCTGCTCAATTGATGTTCAATAATTCTCATCTTAATATCATAAATGAAATAATTACATTTCAACTTTCTTTATAAAGTAATAATTCGACTTTCACATATAATTATACTAAACGTAATTTCAACAGGTTTTCTCCAAGACAATTAACTCTGCCCTAAATTGACGTTTCAGTCTCAATCCACTCGTAACATTCGTAATAAAAAAAGTATAGAAAAAACCTAGTTATTTTTCCCAACACCAACTACGGTACATTATTTTCTTTTTGGTCGTAACGCGAACCACTAACCACTCCCAATTAGCATACACATCGTCCATAATCCAAAACACTAACTTCGAAGACAAGTATATAAAAAAAGTTAAGCTTAGCCAAAATGGCAGGCTTGGGTACAATCCAACCCCCTCCTTCCCCCCTACTCCACTCCTATTTAAACCCCAAAGCAACCCCTACAAAAAAAACTCAAATACACTACGCCAGTGATTAAAATAAATAAACTACCACAGAGAACCTAGCGGATATTCTCATCACTTTTTATCACCAACATATTATTCAACCAATAGAATTCCACCATTCTTATTGTTTGATTGGTAATTGAGTGTTTTTTGTTCTCGTTAGGTTGGTATATTGTCACGGTATCAGTTTGTGTATCCGCCCTGTGGGATAGGCAACCGGTGAGGCGCGGATGACGGGCGGGTAGCTAGCAACACGGGGCTAGTATTGATGTAGGAGTCGCTAGAGAATGAGGATGAAGCTGTGAGGTATACTAGTCGTGTGTGTGTGAATTTAGTGCGTGGTGTAGGTGTGTGAATATAGCATACCTCAGAGATTCGATAAGTACAACTTTAACTGTTCGTCTTCACAATGATGACGTATTTACGACTGATTTGGAAAGATTTTGTATTAAATCAAGATGTATGACTGTTTGATCATGGTTAGCAGAATCGTTACTGGTAACTTTACTGCTAGATATAAATGTGTAGAAAATATTGAGATGAGTTTTAAGAACTGAAATTAAGTTACCGGTTATCTAGTTAATTACATCAGTGATATAATTATTAACCTAGTTCCGTTATTGACCGTAATTATCATTTATTTAACACTAAAAAAAACGCACAATGTTATTTCAATAGTCAAAACTTGACGTTTGAAAATATTATATTTGAAAGTAATTTTTCACCAAGTTTAGAGTAAAACGGCATCAATTAAAAAGTGCATACGTGAAAGTAAATGTCTATAAAGATGTGAGAATTTAAAATTTCAAGAAGCTATAACTTGACGTTTAAACATATTTTATCTAATTGAAGGTATTTTTTTAACTAAATTTAAAGTAATGGTGATAATTTAAAAAGTGAATGAGCGACGGCAAGTGTCTTGATAATGATGTGAAAATGTTAAATTTAAACCAATTATAAATAAAGAATAATTATACGTGGTTTGATTCAATGATTTTGAAGACAGTTCATAAAATATTATACTCACAGTGAAATAGTGGCTATAATATCAGGAAATCAAAGGATATTACATAATCATTTATCACTGTTTCATTGAAGAAAAAATGTCAATCTCAATATTGTCATGAGAACCAATCAAAGTGATTTGCTGTATTTATTATGTCGAAGTTGAAAGCAGCGGTATAATATAATCAAAACGTGGTTTTATCTGATAACTCATTTTCGAATAAATGAGTGAATGAGTATTTAAGATAAGTTCTAATGTTCATTTTCAAAGTGTCACAAGATAACGAGAAAAATCACCGTGCACGTATCAAAGACGAACTTGAAGTGTTAACGACGCGCTATTGACGCAATTACCGATTTTCAAGATAAAGGTGTTAATATTCATCTTCAAAATGCCATACGGTGAAACCAATCGCTGTAAAATTCAAAACAAATACATGTAACAAACGAGTTACTAACGCGTTATTTTCTTGCACAAATGAATACCGATATTCAAGATAACAGTTCTAATATTTATCTTCAAAGTGTCATAAGATAATTTAAAAAGTCTGCAAACGTTTTAAAATCGTATGTGACGTATCAACGACCTGTCATCAACGTTTTAATGGAGTGTTACGACCTGTAATTAACGCCATTTCCTCATAACAGAACTACCAATATTTAAAAGAACAATTTTTATATTCACCCCCAAAGTACTAGGCCTATACGATAACAAGAAATACTATCAACCTACCAAAAACGTACTCTACGTGTTAACGACGTGTCAATAACGTTTTATTGACGTGTACACAAACTGTTATTACCGCCATTTTTCTTACAAATATTCCTTTTTTCAATATTCATCCCCAAATCACCTTGCGATAATAATAAATAGGCCTACTGTCAACCTACCAACAACGTACTCGACGTGTTGTCGACGTGTTAACGACGCGGCATCACGTTGTCCCCGTCGTGCCTCGACCTGTCGATGTCGACCGCCGTCCAAGGCCCGCCAAGCCACGCGGCGTCCCACTTGCCGCCGATGTCCGTGTCTTCCCACCTCAACTTGCCGCATCTACACCAGCCGCGGCCGCCACCTTTGTTGCCGCTACATCGGCATCCTCTGGATCCGGACGGCCCGGGTACACCCAATCCAGACGTGTTACTAGCGTTACTAGCGAGAAACAAGACGTTGGAAGGTAGGTATATTCAAAGAATGTGATTTGTGGTTAGAAACGATAATCGCCATCTTGTATAGTGGTTATTCAAAGTTTTAGTTTTATTGAACTTTTTTATTCATATGGTACAAATATAGACTGAATTATTAGGTACTCGGAATCAAATTTCATGAAATACAAGAATGTGTATAAGTTACAAACAATAGCATTTAGACAGTGATTGATTGGGAAATATCTTTGGCAGACACTCTCTGACATTACCTGCATGGGGTTATCTAAGAACGAGAAACTCATATTGACAGATGAACACTTTGGAATTCATGAACATTTCCAATGTTATCCTTATTTATTCTCGTGGCTATATTCACTTGGTGACTATAAAGCAAGCTCTCGATCATCCTGCGCAAATTTCTTGATAGTCCACCAAATCTATGAGGCCTACATATTTTTTATTTATAACATGAATTCTTGACTGATTATCGTCAGTCTACATTTCAATCATGGTTTCGTGAGGATACACCTCAATTCTGACGAATTTGCTACCGATTCGACTTTCTTTATTTTTAATGTTTGATTCGGTCAGCTCATAAACAGAACCTTTTACTACAAAATGATGCCTATATTTATTAAAAACTGTACAAAAGTGATGTGGAAGCAGCTGAAAACTGATATTAGCAGATTTTTCTCAATATATATCAAAGGAAGAAAAGACTATCGTGATCATTTGAAAAAATTATCAAAGTAATCAATAGTGAAAATGTCAATTCAAACCGATGTTCAGAGGAAATCAGCCCAAGTTTAATCAGAAATTCACATATTTTATCCTAACAATCATATTTTGTATCATTACTTTTTATTATACTCTACCATATTAAATTTCAAGTACGGTATTATATAGTTTTTTGCTTGTAATGACAAAGCAATATATGAGATACATTGTTCTGGACAAGTGGACAAATATATATCCCTTTGAACACTATTCCTAATATTATGACAATTTACTTCATTTTGAAGGCTGTGAAGTAATTATATTAACAATTTAATTCCATTCAATCATTACTGGACATGACAGATCATGATATTTGTATTTTAATTCCGTCTTCACAAAACAACTCTAATTCATTGGAATGTAGTATCGTCTACTTCATGGCACCTCCACTGATAATATGCGCTAAGACTATTTTACGGCTCCTCCACTCACATTGTGAGAAAATATGTTTCACTATTTCTTAATTGATATGGCATACAATACAATTAACTGCTCCTTCACTGAAAATATCATTCAAGTTATTTCACGGTTCCTCCTTTGATATGCATGACCCCTATTCCTGAGATAAATGAGATGTGAGAAAAGAAAAATGAGTGAGAAAACAAGTATCTCAAATAAAATATGAGATGAAATATGTCATTATTATATATGAGATAGTTTCCTGAGATAAATGAGATGTGAGAAAAATAAAAATGAGTGAGAAAACGAGTATCTCACATAAAATATGAGATGAAATATGTCATTATTATATGAGATAGTTTTCTCACTGATTTTTCTCACATCTCATTTATCTCAGGAATAGTGGTATACCAACCTGCTTAATGGCACCTCCACTGATAATGTGCTTCAATCTATTTTACGGGTTCTCCACTCAAATAGTGAACAAATTATCACATCTACTTCATTGGTTCACTGGTTCACGGCACTTCCACCTAAGCTTTGCCCTATATTATTTCACGGCTCCTCTGTTCATACAGTATATTATATGAATCTACTTATCTGCACCTTCACTGATGATGTGCCCCAAGCTATTTTACGTCTCCTCCACTCAAATAGTGAACAAATAATTTCATAACTCCTGGTATGGTTTAAAATATAATTTACTCCTCCTCCACTGAAAATTTGCTCCAAGTTATTTCACGCGTCTCCGCTGATGGAGTAGACCTATATGAATCTACGGGTCCTCCTCTTATAATTTGTCTGAAACTATTTCACGGTACCTAAGCTATTGGTGGGGGAAAGTTACGTAACAATGAAAAATAGTAATAAGAGAAATAGAACATTCATAAATCATAACTATACTTGACTAAGGCCGAATTCAGGAATTCCGGTTGGCTTTATTTTGGTGGTTAGTGACAACAAATACCATAGGTAACCATGGTGATAACATCATCTAACTGCCAGTTAGTTAGATCCAGTCCATGTTGGGATCTTGGCACTTGATGTATATCATAGACTTACTGTATTTAAATAAGATTCTGGAAAAGCTCCATAGAATTGCATTCAATAAGAAGAAGGTCGTCTACCTATCGAATAATTTTGAAAATTCCAGTAATTACCTAATCTAGATTAAATTTTGAATATAATGTAACGCTTTAGAAATATGTAGTTGTGTTTCTCATCGTTAACCTCCTCATGAGAAAATTATAATTTGAAAAAAATATCTATGTAAACAATAATGGAAATGTCGATTTAAAACCGATGTTTAGATAAATTCAGCGCAAGTTTAATCGCCAAGAAATAATCAACACACAACATAGCTACACAGGTATAACAGTGATATTTGTGTTTGTTATATTGGTAGAAAAACCTTGGTCTTCTGTTGATACTAGTATACCAAGGAAAAAAATCTAAAAAACATATTTTTGTGTTTGTCTTCTGTCCTCGTGTGTACATGCATCTCGTGAATCTTGCATGATCCACCCTGCCGATATCACTCTCATCAGAGCATTATGTCGAGCGGTGGGGACTTGGGGAGGGGTGGGAGGGGAGGGAGGGGGTGTTGTTGCACTTACATAGATTGGACAGCGTGCACGAGGAAGTCAATGCCCTTGACTTACTCACCTGATATACTGGAGACCAGCAATATAAGCCTTACCCATTTTCAGGATATTATTGTCGACCGTATTACATGATTCTCACTATAGACTAGGACGATCATATATTATTGTCATTTTGATGGATGAACGTGGTAATAAGTTTAGCATATACTTGGCATTGATTCACATCAATACAAAGATACAAGCTTAAGGTTTATAAATCTCCAAAAAAAGGTTTACTCATTTTTGAGGAGAATTGGTCTTTGTAAAGTTCAATCGATTTATGGTAATAACTGGAAGAATAAATTTACTTGATCGAGTTGAAAATTAAGCCATTGTGAGAGGATATAAAACAGCTGATCCAAGACCTTCAATCGCAACCTCAAATCAGTCCTACTTCAATGTATCTCTCCTTTCCAAGTCACATCGATACAAGCATGATCATATTACACAATCTGCCAAATTTATTTCATTTATCGTTTTTTTAGCTTGAGATGCAAGTGATTTTTCCCCTGAGTTAGTTGTATGATGAGCGACAGTACGGAAGAAATAGATACAAAATACAAAGATCGTGACCCACAAAAAAAGAACTACAGTATTTCTAAACAGAAGAAAGAGAAACATAATAAACCAACTTACCTTATATCTTGAGTGCATAAAAGAGTGTACAAGAGATCAAACTCTTGACAAAGCTATGTAAGGTTAGTGGGGTATTCTTGTATTCACAAACAAGTAGTGTAGGCCCACCTGGGCGGTGAGAAATCCCTTCCGGGGATTGTACGTCCTCCATAAACAGCCCCACATTGTAAGCTTTTCGAGCCTGACAAAAAATCATATTTTTCAATACATGTTATAAATTATAAGATCAATTAATATGTCATTAGATTGCGAACTGTTTTTTGTGGAGGGGGGAGGGGGGGGGGTAAGTTTGGTTGCCATTGTGGTGCCCCGTGCAAACGATCACAGTTTGTCATCCTCGACCTTCATTATGAAAACATTTACTTTATATCAGGTTTTCGATGTTGATAAAAAATATGCTCAACTTTAAATTTAAAAAAAGTTGAGATAGAAATTTTCTACATTGTATTATCCAACAAAACCAATACAAAATACGAAATAATATACATAAAAAAAGTATCTATATATTCACCGCTTGGCCGTGCCTATAGACTGTAAGTCAAATACATCCGTCTATAATGTGATCATTCCAACCTCACAGTGCTTGAAACATGTCCCATGGAAGTGTCACCTCAAGACACCAGCTTTAAGTTGACCACATCAAATATGGATGACCCCCCCCCCCTCTCCCCCCCTCCACCCGAGTCACGTGGGTCAGGTGCCGGCCGGTGCCAACAACAGCGCGGCTATTCGTAGAACAGGCGTCAATAAATAATAAGAAATGAAACTTCATTGAGATTTGACTGAGTTGCACGAATAATGCTCCTGAAGGATGATGTTGAAGGGAAACTATAAATACAAAGAAAGGGAAATTTAAAGAAGTTCTAATAAATTGTTTCTACTTATTTTATAACATATGTAGGGGTGTTGATATATTCACTATTTTTGTCGTTATTTATTTTCAAAATGCATCGTGATGGATTTTGTCGTAAGCCTACGCTATTTGTTCTCTATAGGTCTATTCATTTCATTGGTTTTTTCTGCGTTTTTTTTATAAAATGGTGAGCATTCCAGTCAAAATTATGAGATAACGTGAATGCACAAAAAATCTATTGTATCAACAATCAAAAATCAATAATTGTATCCAAGAAAGAAGAAATTCGTCCAGGCCTATACAAATCTCAAAACAAATAGAACCAAAATTGGATATAATCAATATTTTTGAATGAAATTAAAATCAAAATTATTTGAATTAATAAATCAAATTGTTCCAAAACAAATATACAAATTCCATCGTTATTGGATACTAGTAGTATTTGCTTTTCAGAATCAACGACAGAATCAGGGTGGTTACTTCATCCAAGGAGTGTCATCGACGCATATCTAGGGGCAACTTTCAGTATACTTTTGTAATGTTAGATACTTTGGTGAATAACAATATTTCAATTCAATTTTTGCTGAGCAACATTGTAATTCCTTCAAATAGATTCAAATTTCTACGGAATTTTATTCACATAAGCCGTTTTAATGCCAAAATCATAATTCAATATTCTTACGTCGATCAAAGCTATTACGAAGTGAATTAAGAAAATAAGCAACAATTTTAGAACAATTACAATGAATAATGAATAATGCAGGAAGTCACTGTCATAATTGTTTTGAACTCAGTTACATATAGGTCTTTAGCTTCCCATTACATTTCATATGGATATGTCTGTATCACCCATCCAACAACGCATGTGTAGCGTTTTCCTAGTTATATTCATCTCTTGCTCATCGCAGTTTTCGACGCATTCACCGAAATACAACTTCAAACAATAAATAATTTCTAGTGAACAGTACTCTCGCAATGCCGCCAACTTGCCTCCACTGAACTAATAGCAAGAAACGCATCTAAAACACTCAGAAGTACGCTGCGACATTCACGCCCAATTAACTCGAAATCTTCCTAAACTTCACGCTCATTTATAACAATTAACGATCTGTTTTCTATGAAAATTTCACTAGCTAACATCTTAAACAAGTTTTTTCATACGTAAAACAGTAGTAAAGTTATAAATTAACTTCATAATTGTAATTTATTGATCTAAGAGATGATAATGTTATTATAAAAGTTGTACCGAATAGGAAAAAAAAAGAAAAGACGACGTAAGATATTTTGTACAATTTATTTGGCAGCCATCTTTGTTGGTAAAAGATGAAGGAGAAAGGGGAAGGGGTATCAAATGGATTCCCCTAAACCTTCTCTCCCCTTCTCCTTTCACTTCTCGTCATCTTTTCTTCCAGCATCCCTGCATTCTCCATTGGGATCTTATTCTACTACTGAAGTCAGTACTGCCAAATATGCATGGTCACAATAGTATCGAGACCTTATCACCACACATGTATTTGGCTATTTTATTGTTCATTTCAGTTAAATTTGAGTCGATGAAGAAATTATTTGAAGGATTTAATAATTAATAATATTAATAATTTATGAGAGGGTTTCCTCACAATATATTCTCTACTTCGATTCGTAAGAACCCTGTGTGTATCAGGCTCATTTCAGAGGAATCAATAAATTGAACTTCAATTCACATCACGTTAAAAAAAGTTATTTCAAACAGTCTTAATATGTCAATATTTCAAACAATCCTAAATAGGTTCAATATATCGAACATAGTGAAAAAAGCATGATTGGGCTTTATGCTCAGTGCCGATTTTTAAATCATATAAAAACCATGATTGTGTAATCAAAATTCATGAGAATTATCCTTAGAAGGTTAAATCAGCCAATATAACCAAAAAGCATGATGTAATCTGCATCATGATGATCTTCTGCAGTACACATGAAATCAATGTTAATATATAAATATATATATATATATATATATATATATATATATATATATATATATATATATATATATATATATATATATTTAATTATATATACATATATATATATATATATATATATATATATATATATATATATATATATATATATATATATATATATATATATAGGCCTAAACATACGTATGCACTTCATATATATAGAGATCTTGCGTCTGCTCTTCAAGCCACTGTGAGGGAAAGGTGGCGGGGAGAGAGTAAGGGGTGAGGAGAAACCGCCTATAAAGTCTCCCCCCTCCCCATGGTTCTCGAGTTAGGGGGGGGGGTGGAGGCAAGGAGGGTCGTAAGGAAAGGCGCTGACTGGAATGCTAAGCAGATAAACAGAACATGTATTTTGCACGAGATGGTGTTATGTGTTTGGTATAGCGATGTTGAATGATGGACTGAAAAGACTGTGGAGCAGATATGGAGCACACCGTATAGTCGTGGAGCACATGATTTTGTAGAGCATACACGTGTACGTGTAGAGAGTATGAATTTATTTTAGTGGATTTAGTATTTGATTATATTAACGTGGAAAGAAAACGATTTTAGAATTAATTTTATTTCACCCTGGCACCTCCACTAACTGTAACAACTAAACTCGGTTCCTCCACCAAAACGACTTTTTTATTCTATTTTCACCGAGAACTCGATAAAATTCACTATCATTTCAAAATTTACTCAGAAAGATATTTTAGTCATGTAATTAACTAAGGTTCAGAATTCTAACAGATTAATGTATTTCAAATGTATAGATCCATAATTTGAGGTAGCATTCGACTTCGTTCCTCTGAAATTGGAAAACAAAACTTTTAATTGAGACACTGATCGAAATCTAACGCTGGATGATCATGTCCCGCTAGTTTGGAAACGTTATTCATCCATCATCACTTCATCTAATCATTATCATCCTCACATTCGTATACCCCCTTACAACCAAGCTGGTTGTTCGATTTTTTTTTTAAATACGATATAAACTATTATTGTTCATTGGATACGTGAATACAACAATGGTATCAGAATGAAAATAATAATTACTGGGGTCAATGTATAATAATATTTATTTTTGGTTTATACAAAATATCATCAATAATTATGTTTGATTCATTTGGTTTCATTTGTTATATCTCGCACTCCTTTACTTTGCCTAAAAGTCCATGGGAGTTGATAGCGAAATATCAGTTTGATTGAATAACTTTTGAACAGTATGAAACATCTTTAAATGATGTGAAAGAAAAGTAAACTTTAAATTCTAACATTTTCACAGGTATGCAGCTAAAAGTGTTTCTTATAATATATGTACCTGTGCAAATTATGCGATATAAGGTTAATAGTTTCGAACTACATCATCTTGAAGTTATTACAAATATATGTGACTAAATGTAGCATTATAATCATAGCGGTATTTCACTAAATCAACTTCTCTGCGCTTATTTAACAATACAATTAAACCAACAAGAATGATGTTTACGTAATTCAAGTCTAAATCAATGACAACAAACACCATGTGATCGTCTGAATCTCTAAATGACAACTTTAATATTTCACTTTTAGACATTTAATACGACAACGAATCTCAATTATGAAGATTGTTACAACATATATTCCCATCAAAGACCAACAAAGAGAGTTTTAACCTTTTATATAATATATAAAAAGCTTAATATTCAATTACATTGTTTGTACAAGAGATTAAAAAATGATCTATTCCCAGCGTAATCCTACACTATGTGTATGAGAGCGTGCGCAGTACACGTGCGCTATGCAAGGAAATGGTCAGCGTTGACGTCTCTTTGCCCGCGGCGGCATGTTCATGCGCATGCGCACCAACGTTCCGGCGCGCTGTTTGTACGGTGTCGTGTATCCTGGTATCCCCCTGTATATAGTATAAGCTTCAGGCCTTTCAACGCAGCCGCAATTGTTATATGTTATTACAGGAACAATGTGGATAATATAACATTATAGCATACACAAAATTGTAATAGCATTTTAATCAAGTTATTATTACTGAGTTTTTGTAATATCTCGTGGGAAGAAAAACGCCACAGTAGCCGTTAGCTGTAATCGTGATAATTTGTTTATTGGTGCCCAACTATCCCACCAATAGCTATGTTATATGGGGATGAGGGGTAGGGATGAAGTGATGAAAGATGAAAGGACGTTTATAAATAATTTTGACAATGTGTTGAGTTGGCTATAAACATTTTCTTTGGGGTGGTAAGATCACCCTTCTGGTGCCCCGTTTTACGATCCTAAACTTTCATCCTTTAATTGCCTTTATAGGGTAACAATGGCTTTGTGTCATGTTTTTGATGTTGATAAAAAGAAATAAAAAGTGCTTTGTGCGGGGTTCGAACTCACACCTTATTGACGTGTCTTGTATTTGATTATAAGCCATGAGGGTTGCGAGCGAATCTAGTTCTGAGTCTATAACGTCGGACCATATAGACTACATAGCGATCTAGGACAGTTAGCCCTGCACAGAGTCGATAAAGTAGTTCTTGCTTCTAATACTTGATCTACTCTGGTCCTGCACTTGGTTTCAATCCAGTCGAATTGAATAAAAACATGACCAACTATTTTATATAACATACAACATTTTATGAATCGTTGCAACTTTTCTGTGTTTGCTTCATTTTTATCAACGTTCGATTCGAGCCCGTTGGCCGCAAATAACGCTATGAGTTGTGTTTCCCTACCATCCCACCCCCTAGTCCACCCCCAGCCCGCCCCCCACCTAGCTCAAACACTCGCTGGACATCAGCAAATACACGGCCTGTGTGTATATGTGTTCAAATGGCCATCGATAGCACATTCTGATCAAACTCGTAACTCAAAGTGAACTTTTAGCCGGAACATGCATACATAGTTTCTAAATGTATACGATGTAGAGGGTAGAATGTGTGGATCGAGTATAGGCAATGTGTAGAAGCAGTGGAATAAAAATTATAACATTCTATAATGCAGAATGCAATGTACCAAAGAGAAACAATTTGAGTTAAGAATCCTTCATATTATCGAAATATTCAACATTTAGCTTGGTTAATACTCTGTATGGAGACCAAGGTCCTCACCTGATAAATTTCGTACTAGTAGCTATAGCTCCAAGAGACAAGATCTGAGATGGTTAATTTCTACTAGAAGAGCTACCTGTCATGGCAACATGTCTAGCCGTTGTGTGTTCTCATGGTTGTTTTCACAAAATCCTAGCACTGCTCATGAGATGAGCTACGAAATGTTAAATTCCCTCATACGACGTTCGATTTTTAAAAACATTATTCAAGTAATTCGTTTCCGAAAATAACCAAGCTGTTGTTGGGATCGTTCATCAAACAATATGAATAAATTATTGAATTGAGATGATGTTAAAATTAACCATACCATTTCATATCGTATGTAGTATGTAGTTGAATGATTTACAGAGCTCACCCCATCTGCCAACAAGACTGTTGCCATTATCTCATTGAATTAATGGGGGTATAGGGAGGGAGTGAGGTAGGGGGAAGGTCAATTGAAATTTATTCACTCAATTCTTTGCTCTGCTAGTGAATGTGATTGTAACTACGTCACGAGTGCTCTTGCGATGCACTCGGCACCAGTATTACCCGAGTGGTCGAGTGCACTAAGTGCTGTTAAGTGTATACACGTATAGGCCTAGTGCGTAAAGTAGTTCCGATACAAGGTGACTAAAAGCTGTGTTCAGAGAAAATTCTAGCGATTCCGGACTCTGTCAAGGCGAAAAACAGAACAATATGTCAGAAAAAAATTAAATGAAAAACAATCCCAATATGAAATATTTAAAAATAGTTCTTTCTCCATCACAACCCGTGTAGTGGATGCATGTCCAAAAGAATCCTTATCGCTATCTTTTAATAGAAAATGTCAATTATTTTTTCTACACAACGCAAAATATGTTTGTTTGATTAGGTTATTAGTTCAGGTTAGTTTAGATAGGTTGGGCTCATTAACTTAGTTAGATTGAGTTATTTATATTAGTTTATAAGCTGCGTGCAACAACAACAACAACAACGTCCATATGTGGTAACCTAGACTGATGGTCCAATGAATAGCGACTGCCGTTAACGTTTGGCCACAAGTTATGGCCAAGGATTGATTTGTATAACCACTACCAGGCGATCTGTTTCATCACAGGCAGTTCTTTATTTTCAAGCTTTAAATTTATCGTGTTTTTATTAACAAAAAGACGTTTTATAATTATAGTTATAAAGAAATACTGCAGTCTTACAGTCTTGTTTTAACCACGCGGCGTCGGAACTGTGTTACACATAGCAGCTCGCAAGTAAAGACCTCCCTTCGTCCTTTCCGTGGACATAGAGTATATACCAAGTGTTTACAAAAGACGCCACTTGACTTGGAACAGCGCTGCAATCACTTGAGCAGAGGATCATTAGCTAATACGATGATGTGAAGATCACTGTTTGAACTGCTCTTCACAGTTGTGGGGTCTTCTAGATGCTAGGTCTTCTGCGACGTCTTCGGTCGTCTTGAGAATATCGTGGTATTATTATAATGGATATTTTAAGAAAATGAACTATTTTTTCATTGCAAAGGACCTACTATTAGTCAATAATTTTCCCAACATTGAGCTCGGTCACTTTTATCATTTTTTTAGAAATAATTATGCTGTGCTTTCATACTTCAGCTTGTTTATCTAGTTAACTGTCATCTACATATTTCTATCGACTCCCAATTTTATATTCATACTGAATATGTTCATGACAAAATCTCGCTCATTTTACCCCGCATAAACTGGGTCCACTTTTTATTTCTTTGTTGCTGATCAACGTATGAAATGATAAAAATATTTCGTGAATGTCGCCTATTATGCCCATCAATATAACCGTATAGTGCCGTACCACCGCGCACACACGTCTATACACCTTGTTTTCACCGCGATCACGTGTCACTATATGAAGAACATATGGGGCGGTGAAAAGGGTGGGGGATAAAGGGGAATGACAGTGTATTACATAATGCATAACTAACGCGTGTGACAGGCGTGAAGATGCGACAATAGGAAGCCAGTTTAGTCAAATTCACACACCAAACACAACATTTTAGTTCCGGTTTAGCGCAGTGGAGGGTGCGCACTAGGTGCACGCGTCACCACATCCGCTACCAACTGTTTTATCGACACAGTTTTACATTGTTGACGAGCCTAAATGGCATTCATTGTTGTCGTGAGAAGATTGCTGTGGGTGTTTTATTGATGACGTAGGCGTTTTGACATGTGACGGGTTCCAGAGGGCGGTGATCAGCGAATAGAAAGTCATCGGGGTGGCCGTGAAATGTATTATTGACATAGACAATGTAGCGTCGTTCGATTGTCTTAAAAACTCGTGTCCATGAAAAGAATCGAGTTGAATATGAACTTGCAGTAAACTTGTGATCAGTTAGTTTTGTTGGTACTTGTTTGTCCCAGTCTCGACTCTCGACTTTGAATATAAATGGAAATGAATTGAACTTGATTAATGTAGGCTTCGTTGTACGAGTAATGTCCGCTACCTCGATCCAACTTCTTCATGACTTTTGAACTATCAAAGATTGTGACTGGTTAATTTCAATTGGTGGACATTGTCACCCATCTTTTTATAATGAGTATCATCCCTCGACAGAAACCTATACCGCGTATAAACTCACTACAATTCAATAAATTCTTTCATTTCGAAACTATCTTTCAAAATAAATTTCTCTTCGAAACCACCCTTACTACTATTTCGCTAGTATCGTCTACTCTAGATCAACAGCTGGTCATGTTAGGCGCCAGGTTAATTGCTACAGTTTCATCTGTTGCCCGGCAGGGGGTAGCGCTGTAGCAACTAAGCCATCTGTCAGTCAACTAGGCCGTGACCGGTGTTATATTATACTAGCTAGAGGGTGTTTGTTATACTTGTATGGATTCAAGTGACTTGAGATGTCAAGTACCAGAAGTATTGTTTGCAAGAATGATTACAATGCTTATGTATAGTCTTTCTACGTCATTGTATGGATGAATGGCTCTTCTTTTAGTTCTACTAACGGATCTAGTGTAAAATCAAGTCTATACTAGGAGAAAATCTGATAGCAAATGCTGATTATAGTTCGTTGCTTCTAGATTCAAGCGCTTAAAAGTGCTGTATTCTTGGTTCATTTTATTTTTATTTCAATTAAACATAATTTCCTATTTCATTTTAATACATTTCGAAGTGGCCATGACCAGATTTTAATTTCAAATGTTGGCAGAATAATGTTGCAGAGATAAATTCACGGCTCCCTAGATTCTATAGTAACCGAATGAAGTATATTTTATATGAGTTCAAGTTGTGTAGAGTTTTCGATCATACTTCATATAGATATCTCGCTCATCTTACAACAACGTAATGTTCGTTTTCCTAATTTTTCAAAAAAAAAAAAAAATCATGTGAGCCTGATTGTATAGCCTCGACTCGATTTGGTTTATATTCACAGTAATGTGCTACACATACAGGAGCAGCTGAAGAATTGCAGAGAGAGGGGAACTAAAGTTAATTGAAACGATTACAAAATATATTCTTGTTAAAAAGATATAAACACCGATACGATAATAATGTTGACACATTGTTTTTATTTACACCCTAAAAACAGCTGAAAGCGTTGATTGTTTTATGAGGGAGTGTAATTAAGTAAGTGGCAGAAGGATACCGGTAGTTAAAAGTAATGGACAAAGATACTGTGTAATGTGTATGTTAAAACCTCGTGTGATAGATCTGAATCTTCGTTTCATTAAACTTAACAAGAATGTATTCTCTAATCTAAGAGTGGTTTGAATTATTCTGATTATAATTGATCCATGCTACCTCAATGCTGAGTTAAATTTTAAATTTCAAAGACTATATAGTACACTATCTTCTAGGTTCATGACTTACATGCTATCCATAGAATAATATGTCCTTGAGCCAAAATAATGTCTTCGATAAACATAGTAAATGACAATTTGTGAAAAGCCAGCTTTATTTAAAACCTCGTGTCTTTTCAGCTGTTATCGAAGAAATTTGATGCGAATTGCAATGCCTCCTATTAAACACCATTATTGGCAGGGAATCAACTTGATCACAAGAAACTTGCATGGTATCAAGTTGAGGGATTGTATATCTGATACAAAAATACATCAAATACGACGCGAGAAATTATACGATTATTATACGAACATACTGAATTAGTATCTTTTATTATACGATTGTCGTCGTCTTACTTAATTCAATCTTTCATTTTAATTCTTCTATCAGGTGCCCAACTTGATTCAGTGGCACTTGCATTGCGTTACAAGCGTTTCAAGTAACAATTGTTTCGTGAATGGTTAATTATTGTTTTAACAGTTCTGTGTAATTAATCAAAGAAATATATGCCTACTTACTAAGGGCCCATATTACCAAAAATAAAAATCTGTTAATTAAGCTAATTATTAATTGGGGTACAAAAATAACATTAGTAACCACGGGTAATAACAAGTTAAAACACTAATTATCGCTTAATCAACAAATTTATTATTCGTAAAACGGGCCCTAAGATTAGACGAAAGTAATTGAGATACTGATATGGGCACTAGGTATCCGATTATCGGCACACAACATCAGACCATCGGCCCTCCCAGTATCAAATCATCGACTATCGGCCCCTGCCGCCATCCAATCAATATTATCAATTCATAAAACCTCTCGTTGTTTTAGGTTACGATCTAAGATGACATCTTCAAATACACAGTCCATGAGATGAATAAAGTCTAGGGGTAGGTAAACACCACACACCAACCCCATTGGG